>CM077643.1:364636918-365326918 GCA_039707465.1 Rhabdophis nuchalis
TTTGTGGTTCCCAAAAATCATAAAACAAGCCAAGGCAAGCTCCAGAAGTTGTGAAAATGGGATTATAATTGATTATTCTTTTATTACTATTAGTATTAACCACGCAATTAATCATTTAGTCTTTAATCCTAGGCTCAGTAATACCCACTTAAGTCAATGCAATTTTTAAAACCGAACCTGCAAGTCTAAATATGCTTGAAAGAGCATCCCATTAAAACTATGGAACCTATTTTATTTTCAAAAAATCACCTAGTAAAGATGAAAAATACACTTCAAGATTATATTCTTAAAACCCAATTATTACCATTGTCAATGTAGGAGAAACCAGGCAGAATCCAATGGTGGGGTCCAACACATCATCAGTTTGGAATTCTTATATTCCAAGAGACTGACTCCAGCCCCCAAGGAATTCCATTTATTTTTATCTAGTGCCAATTGTCCTGGGCCAATAGTACATTGGATTCTTTTGTCTAAGTAGTAAGTAATAAACTGAGTGGTTTGAACTTCCTGATATTAAGAATCTAGAGAACTCCAAATCCTTTTGTATCTCCAGTACTGAGATACAGATTTATGTAACTTTATAATGTACAAGTGACCTCCAGAAAGATCAGAACTTCACAAAGGTGCTAGATTTCTGTGATTTATTTACTGTTATTTCAGGAAATGAACCAGTCAGAATGGTATATACAGTCCACATTCTCTTAAGTTTTCAAAGAAGAGAGTTTTATGTGATTTCCACCCAGTATCCAGGCTGCTGACTCAATGTATGAAACAGCTGTGCAGCTGGAAGCAGAAGGCTGAGCTTTTGTCCTAACACACCAACTCCATTGTTATGTTTCATAATGATATAATCTGCATTCATTTCCAATCTAAAGAAGTCTGAATTAGAAGAAAAGTTTTATAATACATATATTACGCAGATGCTTATGAATTAAGTATATAGAATTAATTACTCACAAAACAGTGAAGTGGAGTCAAAATTCTTTTTAAAAAATATTATTTCAAAATATATCAGAAAAAAGTAAGACTCGAATGGGGAAAAATAATGACCCAAAAAGAAAGAATTAAATGTATTAGTAAAATGACTGACAGCTAATAATTATACCCAGCAATAACTGTTGAATTTAATTTGTTATTTGACAGATATAATTAAAGGTATCCTTCATCAAAATTGCAGGATTGTGTTCAAGAAACATTGCTTAGAACTATGCTATAAATCCAGAAACATAATGTGAATAATCACTGTAAAGTATTTAAAAGAAACATCTTGAATATGGATTTACAAACCATGAAGTCTGATTTCTCATCAATGTCTCTTACATTATATTTACTTCTCATATAATAATAATAATAATAATAATAATAAAGTTGAATTTATTAACCGCTCCCTCTCCCCACAGGGACTCGGGGCGGTGCACAGGGAGAATAAAAACAATAAATATACAAAATACATACAATTTAAAACAGATTAAACTAATTCCTGTGCTAAAATCCCATTAACTAAAAATCCCCACTAAATATAAATAAACAATTAAAAAACCCATAGAGAGAGAGACTACCCTAGGCCGGCCAGGCGGAAAAGATGAGTCTTCAATTTCAGGCGGAAGGAGCGGAGGTCCGTGGTCGTTCTAATATCGGGGGGAAGGTCGTTCCAGAGGGCCAGGCCCGCCACAGAGAGAGCCCTTCCCCTGGGCGTCGCCCGCTGACAAAGTCTAGTGGACGGCACCCGGAGAAGTCCCTGTCTGTGGGAGCGAATCGGCCGTGAGGATGTGTGAGGCAGGATCCGATCCCGCAGGTAGCTAGGTCCTGAGCCATGGAGCGCTTTAAAGATGATAACTAACACCTTGAAGCGCACCCGGAAGACGACAGGCAGCCAGTGCAGCTCGCGCAAGAGCGGTGTTACATGGGTAAACCTAGTGGTTCCCATAATTGCTCGCGCGGCTGCATTCTGAACTAACTGAAGCCTCCGGGTGCACCTCAAGGGGAGCCCCATGTAGAGAGAGTTACAGTAGTCCAGTCGGGATGTCACGAGGGCATGAGTGACTGTGCGAAGGGCGTCCCGATCCAATAGGGGGTGCAATTGGCGAACCAGGCGAACCTGGTAAAACGCCCTCCTGGCCACGGCTGTCACTTGCTCTTCCATAGACAGCCGGGTATCCAGGAGGACTCCCAAATTGCGCGCCCCATCCACAGGGGCAAGATGTTCGCCCCCTATGGCCAGCGTTGGAGAAAGCTGGTTGAATCGGGCAGCCGGAAACCACAGCCACTCGGTCTTGGTCGGGTTGAGCCTGAGTCCGTTACTTCCCATCCAGATCCGCACGGCTTCCAGGCACTGGCACATCACTGCTACGGCATCGTTGGGGTGGTTTGGGGTAGATATATACAGCTGAGTATCATCAGCGTAGAGATGGTACTCTACCCCAAAACCACGGATGATCTCACCCAGCGGCTTCATGTATGCATTAAACAGGAGAGGCGAGAGGACCGACCCCTGAGGCACCCCACATGTGAGGGGTCTCGGGGTCGACCTCTGCTCTTCTGCCAACGCAAATTGCGATCGGCCAGAGAGGTAGGAGGAGAACCACCGTAAAACGGTGCCTCCCACCCCCAACCCCCCCAGCCGATGCAATAGGATACCATGGTCGATGGTATCAAAAGCCGCCGAGAGGTCTAATAGGACCAGGATGGAGGAACAACCCCCATCTCTGGCCCTCCAGAGATCATCGACCAACGCGACCAATGCCATCTCGGTGCTATGCCCGGGCCGAAAGCCGGACTGGCGCGGGTCTAGATAATCAACTTCCTCCAGGTGACGGGGAAACTGTTGTGCCACCACACTCTCAACAACCTTCACCAGAAAGGGAAGGTTGGAGACGGGACGATAGTTGGTTAAAAGAGCTGGGTCCAAAGAGGGCTTCTTAAGGAGGGGCCTCACCATAGCCTCTTTTAGGGAAGCAGGCAAGGAACCCTCACTTAAAGAAGCATTGACAACCTCTTGGAGCCAGCCTCGTGTCACCTCCAGGATGCCAATACAAGCCAGGAGGGACACGGGTCCAATAAACATGTGGTGGCTCGCAGTCGTCCACGTAACCTGTCCATATCCTCGGAAGCAACGGAGTCAAATTCCTCCCAAACAAGATCAGCCTCGTGGCATCCCACTGGGCCACGAATGGGGGCTAGCTCGTTCTGTATCTGAGCGGTTTTGTCCTGCAGAAAAGTCACAAATTCCTCTGCTCTACCCTGTAGCGGGGCTTCCCGCACCCTCTGTTGCAGGAGGGAATGGGTCACCCTAAACAGGGCGGCAGGGCGGTTTTCTGCGGATGCTATGAGAGTGGCGCAATGATGGCGTTTGGCCACTCTCAGCGCCACAATGTAAGTCCGTAAATGGGCTCTTACCTGTGTCCAGTCAGATTCGGAGCGAGTAGCCCTCCATCTTCCCTCTAGGCATCTCTTGCGGCGTTTCATCGCCCTCAGCTCCTCGGTGAACCAAGGAGCCGGGGCGGCTCGGCGCCGCAAGAGAGGCCGCAAGGGCGCGACCCAATCCAAGGCTCCCGTGGTCGCAATATTCCATGCGGCCACGAGGTCCTCCATTGGGGCGCGGGTCAGGGGTACAGGAAGTGGCCCAAGCGCCGTCTGGAACCCAACAGGGTCCATCAGGCGCCTGGGGCGAAACCAGATAGGAAGTTCTGGTTCCGCCTCCCCGCGGAGGGGAGTAGCGGTCGGAAGGTCGAGTCGGAGAAGTGAGTGGTCTGACCATGACAAGGGTGTGATGACTATATCCCCTATACCCAGATCACTCTTCCATTGGCCCGAGACAAAGATGAGATCTGGCGTATGTCCACCCTCGTGGGTGGGGCCTTGAATTAGTTGGGTCAGGTCCATGGCCGTCATGGAGGCCATGAACTCCCGAGCTGCCTCGGATGATTCGCCCAACGAGGCCCCACTTCACGCAGAGGGACTCACAACCGGTAGTCTGAGGCACAATGGTCTCTCTCGGCTCAAGGCCTTCCTTGATAATGACCGCTACCACACCGCCCCTGCCTAGGGTCATGCAATGTATATAGGGATCAGTGGTGGGATTCAAATAATTTAACAACCGGCATGTCTCTGTGATCATGTGACCATGTGGGCATGGCCAACCCAACATCACACAGGACAATGCGCGCTTTGCCTTAGCTGTTACAATGTAATATGGGTTAACCGGAGAGGCAGTTTCTGTAAGCAGGGCAATATAGATTAGGCTAGAAACACCACCACCAGAATGTTTCCTTCCTGCCTTCCTTACAGGATTAGCCCTGTAAAGTGGAAAAAAACAAAATGAGATTTCTTCCAACAACCGGTTCTCCTGAAGAGGTGCGAACTGGCTGAATCCCACCACTGATAGGGATACAAAGAAAAAGCTGAATTAGTTTGAATAATGCAATGCCCTGTAATCATGAAGGAATTGAAAATATAATCTGCATGAAACCCATTGGCTTTTGCTGCACTTTGCTTATTTTAAATAAGACCTTTATAGATCTTATAAGACCTTTGGACCATTAAACATAAAACCAAGTTGGTACACAGCAAATACCTCAGTGTTAAGAGTTACAGTACATAGATGCATTATTAATCAGACCAGTGTCAAACTACTTTCTGTACTTGGCCAATCAGCCATGGACAAATCACAAAGCAACCTGCATTTTAAACATACATGTATTATTTGTGAAAGCGTGGTGGAATGGGCTAAAATATGGAAGTACAGCCTCTTAAATAGCTCCTCTTCATTTATTAATTTTGATTCTCAGGGTATCAGTACATTTGCAAAACATAGGCCAAATCATTAGCTGGCTTGGAAATGCTCCAGTAGTCTTTTACTCAACTCTATCCATAAAACTGAGTTTTTCAGTATTGAAACACTCACAAAAAATTCATAGATTTCTCCCAAAACTTTCTGGGCCAGTGCTTTCCTACTGCTCCATGAAGCAAGGTAGAGTATACACCCTTGTGACTTAATAAAGCATATTTTACCTCTGAAGTTTGTATATAAAGATGTAAAATGTACAAAAGTAAATCTACTTTCCACTGAGTAGAAAGCAGTAATATATCAGTATTATCCAGAGAATTTCAAACATATTACTTTGTGATTCCCATGATCTTTCTTATGGTCAAAGAAGTTTCAATGGAATTAGAACAATGTAAGGTTGGCAAAAACAAGATGAAAACAGTATTATAAATATCAGAGGCAAAGGCTAAATAATATTAGTGGGTACCACTTTTAAAAGTATCAAAATTGTTTTTTACTAGTAAAAAATGTTGGAGATGCGATATGGAATTAGGGACTTATGAACATATGTGGTACAAATGTGATAAAGTTAAAAAGCTTTGGCAACAATTGGAGAAAATGATATTTGAAATGATGGAGAAAAGAATAATATTGAGATCAGAAGTTATATTATTGTTGATAATCAAGGAAACAGAACTAACAAAATATGAGAAAGAATTGATTAGAATTATGATTATAGTGGGTAGAATTATAATAGCTAGATATTGGAAATTAGATGTGAATTTTAGAATAGAAGAGTGGTATTGTGAAATGTGGAAATTAGCTTTAAATGATAAAATGACATGTGACATTAAATTTAGAAATGGTGTTTATAAAAAAGATACTTTTTGGAAAACCTGGAAACCATTTGTGGACTATGCGCTTGGAAATTTGGACGATTCGATACCTGTACCCAGAGAACGTGGATTTTGGAGATCGTGAGGATATATCCGAAGAACCAAATCTTCCTTTCTTATGTACAGCACAGGGTGCAATATTGTATATGTATATTTTGTTGTAATGTTAAAAAAATTAATAAAAAACAAAAAAGTATCAAAATTGTTTCTTTTTAAAAAAAAACTTTTTATCTACAAATGTGTAAAATACACTCACACAAAACTTAGACATACACTACATTTACACCATACAATACGAACTTCCTGTTCTTTTTAATAGCAATTATCAATCGAAGCCGCTCATCTTATATTGTTTCCCCTTATGTTATATTTCATTTGGATGTCACCATTCTAAACCCTCTTATTTTATTCATAACTACTATTTTTAAGTTTTGCCGTATTCCTTCATTGGTTCTTGTTTCTTTCCTTCATCCACCTATACCATTTATCCCATATCTGGTAGAATTCTGGTTCTTCTTTTCCCTGGATTTCTTTAGTTAATTTGTCCATTTCAGCACAATCCATAACCTTTCTTATTATTTCATCTTCACTTGGAGTTAATTTATTTTTCCATTTCTGGGCAAAGGCAATCCTTGCCGCCATAATTATATACAATACAATACAATACAATACAATACAATACAATACAATACAATACAATACAATACAATACAATACAATACAATACAATACAATACAATACAATACAATACAATACAATACAATACAATACAATAGCAGAGTTGGAAGGGACCTTGTAGGTCTTCTAGTCCAACCCCCTGCATGGGCAGGAACCTTATACCATTTCAGACAAGTGGCTATCTAACATCTTTTTAAAGACTTTCAGGGTTGGGGCATTCACAACTTCTGGAGGCAAGCTGTTCCAGAGGTTAATTGTTCTAACTGTCAGGAAATTTCTCCTTAGTTCTAAGTTGCTTCTCTCCTTGATTAGTTTCCACCCATTGCTTCTTGAATGAATGAATGAATTTTTTATTTATAACCCGCTCTCTCTCCCCGAAGGGACTCGAGGCGGGGCACAGGGAATTAAAAACGGTTAAAAAGGCAAAATACAAAATTAAAACAATAAATGTACATAAATAACTAACTAAAAGGCACATTAAACAGCTGACCCTGTGCTAAAATTCCCCAAATATATTTACTAAAATCCCTAAACAATCAGGAGAGACTATCCTAGGCCGGCCAAGCGAAAAACATGTGTTTTTAATTTCAGACGGAAGGAGCGGAGGTCCGTGGTAGTTCTAATGTCGGGGGGAAGGTCGTTCCAGAGGGCAGGGCCCGCCACAGAGAAGGCCCTTCCCCTGGGCGTCGCCCGCTGACACAGTCTAGTGGACGGCACCCGGAGAAGTCCCTCTCTGTGGGAGCGAATCGGCCGTGAGGATGTATGGGGCAGGATCCGATCCCGCAGATAGCTAGGTCCCGAGCCATGGAGCGCTTTGAAGATGACAACTAGCACCTTGAAGCGCACCCGAAAGACGACAGGCAGCCAGTGCAGCTCCCGCAAGAGTGGTGTTACATGGGTAAACCTTGAGGTTCCCATTATTCCTCGCGCGGCTGCATTCTGGACCAGCTGAAGTCTCCGGGTGCACCTCAAGGGGAGCCCCATGTAGAGAGAGTTACAATAGTCCAGTCCGGATGTCACGAGAGCATGAGTGACTGTGCGAAGGGCATCCCGATCCAATAGGGGGCGCAACTGGCGTACCAAGCGAACCTGGTAAAACGCCCTCCTGGCCACGGCTGTCACTTGATCTTCCATGGACAGCCGAGTATCCAGGAGGACACCCAAGTTGCGCGCCCCATCCACAGGGGCAAGATGTTCGCCTCCTATGGCCAGCGGTGGAATCAGCTGGTTGAATCGGGCAGCCAGAAACCACAGCCACTCGGTCTTGGTCGGGTTGAGCCTGAGTCCGTTACTTCCCAACCAGCCCCGCACGGCTTCCAGGCACAGGCACATCACCGCTACGGCATCGTTGGGGTGCTTTGGGGTAGATATATACAGCTGTGTATCATCAGCGTAGAGGTGATACTCTACCCCAAAACCACGGATGATCTCACCCAGCGGCTTCATATATGTGTTGAACAGGAGAGGCGAGAGGACCGACCCCTGAGGAACCCCACATGTGAGGGGTCTCGAGGTCGACCTCTGCTCTCCTGTCAACACAAATTGCGATCAGCCAGAGAGGTAGGAGGAGAACCACCGTAAAACAGTGCCTCCCACCCCCAACCCCCCCAGCCGATGCAAGAGGATACCATGGTCGATGGTATCGAAAGCCGCCGACAGGTCTAATAGGACCAGGATGGAGGAACAACCCCCATCTCTGGCCCTCCAGAGATCATCGACCAACGCGACCAATGCCGTCTCGGTGCTATGCCCGGGCCGAAAGCCGGACTGGCGCGGGTCTAGATAATCAACTTCCTCCAGGTGCTGGGGAAACTGTTGTGCCACCACACTCTCAACAACCTTCGCCAAAAAGGGAAGGTTGGAGACGGGACGATAGTTGGTTAATAAAGCTGGGTCCAAAGAGGGCTTCTTCAGGAGGGGCCTCACCATGGCCTCTTTTAGGGAAGCAGGCAAGGAACCCTCACTTAAAGAAGCATTGACAACCTCCTGGAGCCAGCCTCGTGTCACCTCCCAGGATGCCAGTAAAGCCAGGAGGGACACGGGTCCAATAAACATGTGGTGGCTCGCAGTCGCCCACGTAACCGGTCCATATCGTCAGAGGTAACAGAGTCAAACTCCTCCCAAACAAGATCCGCCTCGTGCAATCCCACTGGGCCATCAATGGGGGCTAACTCGTTCTGTATCTGAGCGATTTTCTCCTGCAGATAAATCACAAATTCCTCTGCTCTACCCTGTAATGGGGCTTCCCGCACCCTCTGTTGAAGGAGGGAGCGGGTCACCCTAAACAGGGCGGCAGGGCGGTTATCTGCGGATGCTATGAGAGTGGCACAATGATGGCGTTTGGCCACTCTCAGCGCCACAATGTAAGTCCGTAAATGGGCTCTTACTTGTGTCCGGTCAGATTCAGAACGGGTAGACCTCCATCTTCTCTCTAGGCATCTCTTGTGGCATTTCATCACCCTCAGCTCCTCGGTAAACCAAGGAGCCAGGGTGGCTCGCCGCCGCAAGAGAGGCCGCAAGGGCGCGACCCGATCCAAGGCTCCCGTGGTCGCAGTGTTCCATGCGGCCACGAGGTCATCCATCGGGGCGTGGGTCAGGGGTACAGGAAGTGGCCCAAGCGCCGTCTGGAACCCATCAGGGTCCATAAGGCGCCTGGGGCGGAACCAGATCGATGACTCTGGTTCCGCCTCCCCGCGGAGGGGAGTAGCGGTCGGAAAGTCGAGCCGGAGAAGTGAGTGGTCTGACCATGACAAGGGCGTGATGACTATATCCCCTATACCCAGATCACTCTTCCATTGGCCAGAGACAAAGATGAGATCCGGTGTATGTCCACCCTCGTGGGTGGGGCCTTGAATTAATTGGGTCAGGTCCATGGCCGTCATGGAAGCCATGAACTCCCGAGCTACCACGGATGATTTGCCCACCGATGGCAGGTTAAAGTCCCCCATGACTAGAAGTCTGGGGGTCTCGACTGCCACCGTAGCGATCCCCTCCAGGAGCTCGGGCAGGGCTGCTGCTACATAGCGGGGATCCAGGTATACAACCAGCAAGCCCAACTGCCTCCCTAGGCCCCACTTCACGCAGAGGGACTCACAACCGGTGGTCTGTGGCACAATGGTCTCTCTCGGCTCAAGACCTTCCTTTACTATGACCGCCACCCCACCACCCCTACCTAGGGCCCAGGGCTGATGAAAAGTGCGGTAGCCTGGTGGGCACATTTCAACGAGGGGGAGTCCACCCTCGTGGCCCAACCAGGTCTCCGCTATTCCTGCCAGGTCCGGCTCCCCCTCTGACACAAGGTCATGGATGAGGGGGGCTTTGTTGACAATGGACCTGGCGTTGCAAAACATGAGCCTCAGGCCCTGGCTCTGTATTCCCTGACCACCTAGCCTGCGGGGGTTGTGACACCTGACCGTTTGTAACCAACGGCTACGTGTCCCCAACCGGGAGGATGGAACTTGCCTCCCCTCCTTCCCCTCCTCTCCCCTTCTTGTCCTGCCCCCAGGTGCCTTGGAGAATAGTATGACTCCCTCTTCTTTGTAGCACCCTCTGAGATATCGGAACACTGCTATCATGTCTCCCCTGGTCCTTCCCTTCATCAAACTAGAGATACCCAGCTCCTGCAACCGTTCTTCATATGTTTTAGTCTCCAGTTCCCTAATCATCTTGGTTGCTCTTCTCTGCACTCTTTCCAGAGTCTCCACGTCTTTTCTACATCGTGGCGACCAAAACTGTATGCAGTATTCCAAGTGTGGCCTTACCAAGGCACTATACAGTGGCATTAACACTTCACGTGATCTAGATTCTATCCCTCTGTTTATGCAGCCTAGAACTGTGTTGGCTTTTTTGGCAGCTGCTGCACACTGCTGGCTCATATTTAAATGGTTGTCCACTAGGATTCCTAGATCCCTCTCACAGTTGCTACTATTGAGCAAGGTACCACCTATACTGTACTTGTTCATTTTGTTTTTCTTGCCTAAATGTAGAACCTTACTTTTTTCACAATTGAATTTAATTTTATTAGATAGTGCCCAATGTTGAAGTTTGTCTAGATCCTTCTAAGCCTATCTTCTTGAGTGTTGGCTATTCCTGCCAGCTTAGTGTCGTCTGCAAATTTGATGAGTTCCCCATTTATCCCCTCATCCAAATCATTGATGAAGATGTTAAAGAGTACTGGACCTAAAACAGAGCCTTGGGGGACTCCACTGCATACTTCCTTCCATGTAGATGCAGTTCCATTGAGGACTACAATTTGAGTGTGGTTGGTCAGCCAGTTGCGAATCCATGTGGTGGTGGTGCTGTCTAACCCACAATTTTCTACTTTATCTAATAGTAGGTTATGGTCTACTTTATCAAATGCCTTACTGAAGTCCAAGTAAATTATATCGACAGCATTCCTCTGGTCCACTAATGTATTATATGTATTATTAAATACTGGATTTCTTTTTTATATTTCACAGACACTATTCCAAATAGGAAGACTTCATGTTTCCATTCTATTTTAACTCCTGTTATTGCCTCCAGCCAATTTTTGATCCTTTTCCAAAAATGTTTAGTCTCCTTACAGGTCCACCATAGGTGGTAATATGTTCCATGTATTGATTCACATTTCCAGCATTTTGGGGAGGTATTTGTTGAAATTTTTGCTAACCTTGTTGGTGCCAGGTGCCATCTGTAAAACATTTTGTACTGATTTTCCTTGTATGCAATTGATAGTTTCATTTTTAAGTTCGTTCCCCAAATTTTTCCCATTTGTCTAATTCAATATTATAGCCAAAGTTTTGCACCCATTTTATCATTTGCTCTTTCACAATCTCCTCTTCCATTTTATACTTCAGGAGAAATTTATATATTCTCCCTATCATCTTTCTATCTGGGCTTTGAATAACAAAATTGTTTATTTATCAGTGTTTATCAAAATATCAAACCAGAGGGGGGTTCCTACCGGTTAAGACCAGTTTGGCCAAGTAGGTAGTAACTTGGTCTGCCATGATCCTGAACTGGGTCTATCGGCATCGCCATAAGTGTCGCCATCTTGTTTTTTGCTTCTGCACATGCACAGAAGCATTTTTTCACTACTGTGTATGTGGTGGGCATGTGCACACAGCACGTCCCTGAGTGAACCAGTAGTGGCAGCAGCTGGGACTCTTCTCTATATCAAACCTTTATTTTGGTCCTGGACCAGCATAAGGGGAAAGCATAAACTATATAACAGAAACTTTTAAAAAAGAGAAAACTAGAAGATATTAAAATAGAAAGCATTTATAAAAATATATAAGAATCCAAAACAAGGTGTAGGAGAAATAGATGGATATAATGGCCATAAAAGTTTAGAAAGTGGAAAACTATGACTATCACATTACAGACCTATCAAATTCATCTAATTTGATGAACTAGATGCTCAATAAATCTAATTTATGGCACAAGTCATCATTCAACAAATTTTTAGCATTGCTGCCCAGTACCTCACAACTTTGTATAATTTAGCAGGGTAGTATAGGTGAAATTTGAAAAATTAGAATATCATGCAAAAGTTTATTTATTTCAGTAATGCAGCTTAAAAGGTGAAACTAATATATGAGATAAGACTCATTACATGCAAAGCAAGATAGTTCAAGCCATGATTTGTCATAATTGTGATGATTATGGTGTATAGCTCATGAAAACCCCAAATCCACAATCTCAGAAAATTAGAATATGACATGCAGTCAATAAAACAAGGATTGTACATAGAACAATATTGGACCTCTGAAAAGTATAAGCATGCATATGTATTCAGTACTTGGTTTGGGCCCCTTTTGCAGCAATTACTGCCTCAATGCGGTGTGGCATGGAAGCTATCAGCCTGTGGCACTGCTGAAGTATTATGGAAGACCGGGATGCTTCAATAGTGGCCTTCAGCTCTTCTGCATTGTTCGGTCTCATGTCTCTCATCTTTCTCTTGGCAATGCCCCATATATTCTCGATGGGGTTCAGGTCAGGCAAGTTTGCTGGCCAATAATAAACTTTTATAAGTTTATAAAAAATAAATAAACTTTTGCATGATATTCTAATTTTTCAAATTTCACCTATACTACCCTGCTAAATTATACAAAGTTGTGAGGTACTGGGCAGCAATGCTGAAAATTTGTTGGATGATGACTTGTGCCATAAATTAGTAATGCCATGGTCATTGAACCAGGTTTTGTTGCTTTTGGCAGTGTGGGCAGGTGCCAGGTCCTGCTGGAAAATGAAGTCAGCACCCCCATAAAGCTTGTTTGTGGAAGGAAGCATGAAATGCTCCAAAATATCCTGGTAGATGGCTGCATTGATCCTGGACTTAATGAAGCACGGTGGACCAATACTAGCAGATGACATGGCTCCCAAATCAACACAGACTATGCAAACTTCACACTGGACTTCAAGCATCTAGCAGTGTGTGCCTCTCCATTCTTCCTCCATACTCTGGTTCCTTGGTTTTCAAATGAGATGCAAAAGTTGCTCTCATCAGAAAAGAGGACTTTGGACCAGTGTGCTTCATTAAGTCCAGGATCAACAAAGCCGTCTACCAGGAAATTTTGGAACACTTCATGCATCCTTCCGCAGACAAGCTTTATGGGGATGCTGACTTCATTTTCCAGGAGGACTTGGCATCTGCCCACACATGAGAGACATGAGACCGAACAATGCAGAAGAGATGAAGGCCACTATTGAAGCATCCTGGTCTTCCATAACACCTCAGCAGTGCCACAGGCTGATAGCTTCCATGCCACGCCACATTGAGGCAGTAATTGCTGCAAAAGGGGCCCAAACCAAGTACTGAGTGCATATGCATGCTTATACTTTTCAGAGGTTGTTCTATGCACAATCCTTGTTTTATTGACTGCATGTCATATTCTAATTTTCTGAGATTATGGATTTGGGGTTTTCATGAGCTGTACGCCATAATCATCACAATTATGACAAATCATGGCTTGAACTATCTTGCTTTGCATGGAATGAGTCTTGTCTCATATATTAGTTTCACCTTTTAAGCTGCATTACTGAAATAAATGAACTTTTGCATGATATTCTAATTTTTTGAGTTTCATCTGTATGTGCAATCAGCAGGAAAGAATAGAAGTGTCCTTTACACCTGAGTATTTATGCAGGAACAGTGAGATGAGGCTACTAAATGTCTTTGTAGTACAGGTCCCAGAGAAGCACATGTCCTGCTTTTTCTGTGTCCAGAATCACAGAGAAATTGCCTCTCCAAGTAAAGAATATTGGCCTTCAAAGACAGCTGAGGGGAGAGCATACCAACGTTTTTTTAAGAATCTGAAAAACTTACAGCAGACTCAAAATATTCAAGAAGTGTAAAAGCATTCTAAATAAATAAATACATTTTTTTAATTAAGCCTGCTACCATAATTTAAGAATCATGATCATAAAATACAAACAATCCTTTATAAATGCTTTATAAATTGATTAAAGTTATAACTGCATAATATCTCAGAATCCTATTTCAGATGTTGATAGTGGTATCTATTTTACCCATTTATTGGTACAAGCATTGCAAATTATTTACATTGTCCTTGTGATCTGTCCTCAATATACGTAGTAAAAATATTTTATTTATCTCCTTATTCAAAGATATGCTTTCTCATTGGTGATTTAATCTCTCTTATTTATGGACATGCTTCCTGAAATTGTTGTGATTTTATTTATATTTATATTTATGAATAAAAAATTAAGAACATCAGAATAAAATATTGAAAGTAGGCCACATACAATATAAAATTAAATTCCATTTGTATAACGGGACTTGTTTCAATTTCCCCCACCCCTATGCACTCCAATTTGACTTTAGAGTAGGGGTGTCAAACTTGCATCACCATGTCATCATCACTTTTTTGCCCTTCGCTAAACTGGGCATGGGCATAGCCAGCACATGAAAAATTCCGGCCATAGGCTGCAAATTTAACAGCCCTGCTTTAGAGTATCTCTCATCCTTGCAGAATATGAAAATACTGAAAGTTATTAAGAATCCAGTCCACTGGTGAGCTAACATCTTCTAGCAGAATGACCCAAATAGGCATAACAATGCCAACAATTTAAGCCAAATGAATATAAAATATTAAAATCTTCTTATACTATCAAAAAAAAAAAAACTGGTGCTAGGAAAGAAACAATATTTTTTATCAAGAAACTACCAAGGTAAAAAACATACTCAAATCTAGCAATGCAAACTAGTTATATCAAAATAATCAGAAAAAAAATCATGCTCCCATTCACTAGTGATGTTACTGAGCCTAGTAACAAAACATCTGCAAGAAACTAAGCTCAGAAAACACTTTAAATGAGGTGACCTCTGAACTATATGTATTTTCTGCTATTGTATGGTTTATAAGAATCTAAATAGTTCGGAAAACATCTTATCACTATGGTACTATTCTGTTTAAAATTGTATGGCATGTTTACTCAGGAACTGAGAAAATTATATTTTGGTAAGAATATTGCTGCTGTTACAGTAAAAGAAATAGACCTGAGCCATTTTCTATCACCATCATTTAACTGATATCTTTTAAGTATAATAATATTTATATACCATTTTAGGTCCCAATATATATTATCAGTAGCATTATTTATTGTTATATTTTAGTGGAGACTGAGGCAAAACTTTATGAGACAATCCTCATAAAACTCACCTAATGAATTTGTATTAGATCAAAAATATGAGAACCTGTGCCTTTCCATTCTGTAGATCAATCATACAATTAAAAAAACATAGAAATGGGAAGGGCCCTAAAAGCTATTGATTTCTATTCTCTACTCAGTACAGGAATCCCTTGTTAAAATATTCCAGACAAATAACAGGCTAGCCTTTAATTAACTGCATCAAAGTAAGGAGAGACCCAATTTCACTGGAAAATTGATTCCACTATCAAACTGCTTCTACCATTAGGATAATTCATTTTGAATCTTTTTTTCTGTAACTTAAATCTATTATTCAGAGTCTGGCCCTCTGGAATAAGCAAGAATAAATCTTGACTTCCATTTAGGTATTCAAAAGGAAGTTTTATATTTGTTCCTTGGTTATCTGTCCTCAAGACTAAACATACCAACTTTCTTATACATACTTTGTCCCTGATTTTTTTTTTCATTGTCTTCTGTAAATCTGTAGAAATTTCTCTGAAATTTGTTGAACTTTGATGCTCAGAACTGGACAACTATTTGAGGTATGGTTTCATTAAAACAGTAGTATGGAATTATTTCTTCTCAGAATATAGACGTAACATTTCAGTAGGCTTTTTCTTTCTTTCCTGCAACATTAATCTGCTGATTCTCATTCAGTTTGCACTTACTCTATCAAGATCTTTTGCACAAGCACTCTTGCCAAGCCAGATATCCTTGTATGATTTTTTTTCAGAACAAAAAATATTATATTATACTGTTAGATTCTGCAAATGTTCTTGATGCTTACAGATTTTAATGCAATTCAAAATTAAATAAATAAATGTATAGAATTAAGCTTATGACATCTTAAAGAAAAGTGTAAGCCTAATAATATTGATAACACCACTTTTTCGCATATTTAAAGAGATGAGAAGGAAAATAATAATAATAAAAATAAACAATTTTAATACATAAAGAAAGGAAGCAATAGTAAAAACGATGTTGGGAAACTACATTGTTTTAAATTCCCTTCCACTTTATCCAAGTGATGATTGCATTAACATATTTGTAAACATTGGAACTCTTTCTAATTACTGATTTTACATCAATTATTTCCCTTTTAAAAGCTGTACACTTAAGCATCTGATTTTACCTTGTTTTGTGATGTTGATATATAGGGTGAGCCATTCCTGCTAAAATTTAATGAAACTTCTGTTCTGAATTTATACTATTTATTTTTACATTGCTGAAGATTTCCCAAATTTGGTTTTCAAATCTGACATTGCCTGCAAAGTGTCTCTTTTCCAATGCCAAGCTACATTTGTCCTTGCAGCCATCAATATATGTTTCACAAAATAGTTTACAAAATAAACTTGATGTTTCAATTTAAAACTTCATTTTTAATTCTTTTAAAAATAATGCTATGTATTTCTTTGCAGTACTTTTGTGGAGATTTTTTTTACAAAAGTACACACGATAAACTGCTCCTTCTGTATCATCACATTTCAGCATCTTATGTTGTATAATTTATCTATTTGTGCAATTATTGAAGGACCTTTGCAATTATTGAATCTTTTATAAAATATTTTTACCATTTTTTAAATTTATAGCATGTGGTAAAATTTCTTGAGTATTTTTTCTGTAAGTCTTACCATTATAGTAACTGTTTAAAAATTTACATTATCATACAATTTTCTACTTTTTTCTCTTTGTTTGTCATATTTTAATAGCAATTTATATCATAGCATGGTAGACTTATTAATATATGCATTTTAGTTATCTTTAAATATTTCACATTCAGCCATTCTGTTTAAAACCCCTTCTCCTTTCTTAAGTTTTTATTCCTACAGCAATCTGTAAATACAGATCAATCATTGTAGATTTTGGCCTTCATCACACCAGGCAATTCTCCTTTAATCCTCAGCAAAATAAGTTTCATGCAAGTATAATGGTTTATTTTTAAAAAATAGCAAAAGGGAAATTAGAACGTTGATTTTTCAAAGTTGTAAACAGACTAAGAGGCCAGATGCATTAAAAATAAGATTTTGAAATTAAATATAAGATATTTAATTTCAATATAATGTTTAAATATAATGTTTAAGATCTTATTAAATTATATGAAGATTTTGAATCTAAGAAATCTTTCTATGACAAAATGTCTGTTTAGATAAAAACATAGCAAGAAACTTTGAAGGCTGAACACTAGAGACAATCAAAAAGAAGTAAAATATCAATGTTCTGACCAACAAACCCAACCAAAGCAAGCACGACCGAGACAATCCACTTTCTTAATGCAAAACTGTATTGACTATAGCATATTGGCAAAGATAAGAACAAAACCAGATCTCGCTATTTCTCACGCAAACCCACATAATTAAAGTTCAGGTCTTCCCTCCTTCTTATTAGACCTGGTCACATTGTGCAGTGGAGACTCCTATTATTGTTGTGAGAAAGTCTTTAGGTTCTGGTAAACACCTGCCAATCATCCTTGGTTCTCATGGATGGCATCTTGAAGTCTGGAAACTAAGTTGTATCTCACCCTTCCCTGCCCCCCATAGTTTGTTGGCAAGCTGAGAAGTGATAATAGTTGCAATAGCAAAAGTGCCTTTTGAAGCTTGACATAAAGATTATGATTAAAGAAGAAGAGACTCGAGGATGGAGATAAGTATTTTTAACTCAGGGAGAGTTCAGAGATATTTTCAATGTACTTAGAACTGTTTCATAAGTTTGTTAATATATAAAAGGTGATAGAAGGATAATATTGAAACTGGAGCTGTTTTGAATGTGGATCTAAAAATGACACATTACAAGAATGATATGGAAAAAGATGTTACTTTGGATTTACAAATGAAACTGGGTGATAGCTTAATAAATATAAGGGGCACAAAAATAATAAATCAGAAGAGTGACTTGAACAACATTCTTATCTAGGACTTACAAAAAAAGACCTGATAAAATATGAAGACATTCCTGAGAAAAGACCGAGTGAAAAGAAATTAACTTTTGGCAATAAAAGGAATAAACATTTCAAAGGGAATAAACATAAAGATTTTTAAAAGCAAAAGGAATAAATATCAAGTTGACTTATTTGATTAAGTTTAAATATATAAGATGTTCTTTCTAGTAGCTCTAATTAGTTTTTCTCAGAGGACTGAATGAGGTTTTAACATTTATTTATAGATAAGTGATGAGATATGAGAAGAAAAGAATTATAATATTTGAGGTGATAAATTGTGAAATTGTTTATACTTGTCTTGATGAAGGGAATGTAATTTCTTTGGATTTCTTTTTCTTTTTTAGTGAAGGTTTTTATGGTTTATTTTTCTTTTAAATGTTTTCTCACTCAATTTTTACTTTTATATTTGACTTATTTTGTATTGATTTTTTAATCTTTATATCTTTAAATTTAATAAGAATAATTTGTTACATTTTTACATAATGACCTCTATAATCTTTATCAGTCTGGGAAATAAACTCCACAAAAGGCAAACAGTGATGGGTTGATTAGCTACAGCATCAAAATTTTCCACCCATAATTTCCACGCTCAAATTGTATAAGGCAAAGAAGAAAAGCTGCCATGTAGTCCATTTACAGGCATTACATATCCTTTAACAGCAACAATGGCATTATTCATCATATCTAAGATGTAGGAAGATTATTGTGCAGTTCCAACTCTAGTGACATATGGTTTTATTTCCTAACAAACATTCAATTTGTCCCTACTCCATATCAATTGTCAGTTCAGATGGCCACTTCACTTATTAGATAACAAAGTAAACCAGGAGTGTTATCCAGGAAGTCCTCTTCAATAACTATTTGCTTTTCACTTGCTTGCTTGTTTATTTTGTTGGCAGGTGAAGGCTTTCTTGTTGGAAGTTTGTGAATGATGAGTGACTACCAGAGATGAGTAGTTTAGATCAGGGGTCTCCAACCTTTGCAACTTTAAGTCTGAAGGACTTCAGCTCCCAGACTTCTCCAGCCAGCAAAGCTGGCTGGAGAAGTCTGGGAGCTGAATTCCTTCAGACTTAAAGTTGCAAAGGTTGGAGACCCCTGGTTTAGATAATTTAATTATGACACCTATTTTATTCTGTAAATATAGTGAAGGGAAAGAATGATTTATTTTTAATATTTTCTTTCAATGCAGCATCTATGAGTGGAATGACAGACAATGATAAGTTGAAAACATGAACAATGTGCAGGAGTACAGTTATACAGGCCAGTGTGAATGTGAAAGCATAGGCAACATGTAGGAGTGGAATTACAGACAGATAATGAGAAATTGGAAGCATATATTATGAGAGGCTCCACTAAGAAAGCCTTATAGGACCCCATACATTCTATACAATGTGGCACTTACTTAAATAGTCCATATTTACAATACAATAGCAGAGTTGGAAGGGATCTTG
This sequence comes from Rhabdophis nuchalis, assembly GCA_039707465.1. Taxonomy (NCBI): domain Eukaryota; kingdom Metazoa; phylum Chordata; class Lepidosauria; order Squamata; family Natricidae; genus Rhabdophis; species Rhabdophis nuchalis. The sequence continues at coordinate 364,656,300 of CM077643.1, forward strand.
GAGGTCATCTAGTCCAACTCCCTGCCTAGGCAGGAGGCCCTATACCATTTCAGACAAATGGCTATCCAACATCTTCTTGAAGACTTGCAGTGTTGGGGCATTCACAACCTCTGGAGGCAAGCTGTTCCACTGATTAATTGTTCTAACTGTCAGGAAATTTCTCCTCAGTTCTAAGTTGCTTCTCTCCTTGATTAGTTTCCACCCATTGCTTCTTGTTCTGCCCTCAGGTGCTTTGGAGAATAGTTTGACTCCCTCTTCTTTGTGGCAACCCTTGAGATATTGGAACACTGCTATCATGTCTCCCCTAGTCCTTTTTATTAAACTAGACATACCCAGTTCCTGCAACCATTCTTCATATGTTTTAGCCTCCAGTCCCCTAATCATCTTTGTTGCTCTTCTCTGCACTCTTTCCAGAGTCTCCACATCTTTTCAACATCGTTGAAGAAAGAGTGCAGAGAAGAGCAACAAAGATGATTAGGGGACTGGAGACTAAAACATATGAAGAACAGTTGCAGGAACGGTATTTGAAACATAGGACCATCTAAACGTTTTCCTATTATCTCAAATGGCATCCTGTTGATTTTGGGAAGTGGATAATGGGGAAATACTACAATTTGTAGTATTTTGATTGGGTTCAGTTTTCATAGTCTGAGTATATGAATAATATTTTTGAATAGAAGAAATATGTTGTATGTTTAATCCTGTATGATAATCCAATACCTTGAAGAAATGCCCAGAATTGTTAAATACCTGGGCAGCATAAATATTATAATAACACTAACAACAATATAAGACTGAATAGCTGCACAAATATGTAAACCTGATCTAAAAATCTGGTGGTCATATGACAAAACATAATAACAACTATAGTGAAACCCTCCCTTGACATGGTTGTGGCACTGGGCACTCTAAGGAAAATGAAAACTATGCTAGAGATTCAACCGTATTGGACAGGCCTCATCAGAGGAGCCAAAAAAGTATGATGAAATGTAATTTATAGAAATCCATATGGATCAATAAGAACCATACTAGGTATTGAAGTATCTGGACATTTGGTGACAAATGAGCTACTGGACTCAGGGCTATTGGCAAAGTAACCAGAGCCAGAAGTTGTAGCACTGCTGGAAGAAAAGTTTTTTACCCATGACAAAAGTTTCAGTTAAATCAGAAATGTTTCTATCCATCCTCAATGTTTCCTAAATCCATCAGAGGAAATACTGAAGTGAACTAGTTAACACCTGAGAGGGCAGATCTAGATGCAGCAGTCAAACCAGAAGTACAGGCAATTCAAATGAATATAGGTTAATGATAATTGTCTCTACAAGAATCTGAACGGCTAACGGTCAAAGCAAATTGGCAGCAAATAAGAGTCAATGGAATTCAAGGTGGGCTGGATGTAGGTCTTTTGTGGGCACAAAGGGAATCAACACTGATGATGCATTTAACCCCGACCTCAGGCTCAGCCCGGTCATCTCCTACAGCAGTTATGGACAACTCAAAGAAATACAAATAGAATGCAGGTTGGGTAAAGGCGGTGGATAAGAATAAAAAAGAAAGTGAAATGAAAGAACTGGTAATAATAGCAGAATTGGTAAAGAAAAGGGCAAGGAATATCAAAAACTGATCAGGAACCATGTAAAGATAAAATACATCATTTTTAGTTGAAATATGTGATTGGTCTAGACCCTCTCATTGAAAAGCAATTTAACAACACATTACAAAGGAGGTGAAATTAAGGATTGGTTAACATCTGGCAAAATGTACCTGATAATGAAGGATCTCACATTAGGGGACTGTAAAGCAGGGGTGTCAAATTCTTGTCACCATGGCAGCATCATGTGACATATTGAAACTTTTCTCCCTTCGCTAAACTGGGCATGGGCATGACCAGCGCATGATGCATCCAGCCTGCAAGCTGGGAGTTTGACAGCCCTGCTATAGAGACAAAAAGCAACTACAAGACGATTATCTGCTTACCAACAACATCCAAGTAGCTAACTGATGAGGTAGTGGATGCACTCCAACAGCATCTAGTTGAAAACTAGATTGAGCAAAAAGAAAACCATCCAAACAGCGGAGGAACAAAAGATCAGCTCCTAACTGACAAGATGATTTTGGAAAACTAATTGAAGGAAGATCAACTTGCATGTAGTTTGGACTGATTAAGGAAAGCATTCGACTTCCTGCCACATGATTGGATAATCAATTGCCTAGAAATAACAGGAGTAATAGAAACATCAGAAGCTTTGTGCAAAGATCAATGGCACAATGGAAGACACAGTTGCTGGTAAGTGGTGATAGACTGGGAAAGGTTAATATCAAGGAGACACACTCTCCCCACAACTATTTGTCATTGGCATTGATTCCTCTGTCAACAATACTGAATAACTCTTTCATGGCCATCAAAGAGCAAAAATATCTGCCAGGCTAATACATTCTGTATGGGAAAACACCCTGTGAAATAAAATTGTTATTCAACATTCTCTTTCCATACAACCAAGATATTGCAACGGAGTTTGGACTGGACAAATGAGCCTTACTATTAATGGGGAAATTAGTGAAAACTAAAAAAGTCAAGATGCACTATGAACATAATACCAAGAGCCTGAATGGTCACTACAAGTGCCTGGGCATTCTTCAAACTGACATTATCAAGCACACCGAATCAAAAGAATGTTAGAAGTGAGTACATCATGAGAATAAAGAAGAACTTAAAATCCAAACTCACTGGCAGAAATGCCACAAAACCAATTCACGCCTGAGAAATTCCAGTCAGTAAACACACAAGTAGAATTATGGACTGCATTCAAACAGAACTAAAAGCCATGGATAGCAAAACCAGAAAAATAATGATAATCATGAGTGAGGAATGTTTCACGTATGCCAGACAACTGAAGAATAGCTGAAGGACAGTGAAGATAATGCACTGAACCCAAGATGGATAAAAATTGATGATTTTTTAAAAAATCAAAATGGATTTAAATTGGATTAGTTTTATTTTTGTCAAATTTGCTTTTGGAGTAAAAATCTATCTAAAGATAGTTTTCTATTTAAGATACATTAATAATTTAGTTTATTCAGCATGAAATGAAGCTTAATTATGGAGCATGAGGCTGTGTATTCTGCAATATTGGGATTGTCGATAAGTCAACAGCAGGTCAGAGGAAGAGCTGCTGCAGGACAGAGATGACAGATGCTCTTTAAAAATTATGATTTAAATTGAATTGATTTAAATCAAGCCTTTTTACTAGTGATTTAAATCATGATTTAAATTGACTTGATTTCAATCAAATATACCCTGACTGAAATTAGCATACCATGAAGTTATTGAGCAAAAGAGAGACCAAAATAACCTACAAAAAAGACCAAATGAAGAATAGAAAAAGGACACGGCAAGGCAAAGTATTACATAACCAGAACATAAAAAATAACACCCCACACTTAGCAATTATCAATAAGAAAGACAAAAAAGTATTGATAGTGGACATGACAGTAACCTGAAGTCTTCAAAATAGAAGAAAAAGAATATAGAAAATCACGAGAAACAAAGTCCTGCAAATAGACGTAGAACAACTGTGGGAAAAGAAAGCAAAAATAGTACCAACCAGTAATAGATGTCTTGGCTGCAATCCTATACCTCTTGAATACCATCAGTATTGACAAAATCACCATCAGTCAATTGCAAGAGGCAGCTTTACTTGGATCATCTTACATCCTTCAATGATATCTTTAACACTATCAAACAAGAACATCTGCTATTCGAGGTATTTGGGAAGAACTTAATAGTTGGATAAAAATGCAAAATCCAATCTAAAAATCTGGTTGACTGTACAAGGAACCATAATAATACCTGTATGACTTTTATTCTTCTTCTAGCAATTAATGAAGCACCTTTGTTACCTTAAAAATGTGCTGTCATATTGGCAAGCATTGTGTTTTATCTGAACAGATAATGTGATCAGTGCTCTCTTCATAGTGTCTTTCACTTCCTTTAGTACTTTATTGTAAAATGCTGATTATGAAATGTTTATTTCAAAACTAAATTTTCCATTTTAATCTAAGAGTGTATATTTGAAGATTATTATTAAATTGTAATTACATTAATATGTAAACAATATCCAAGATTCCATAAAAGATGTTACAAATTCACACATCCTTTTACAGTATTTGTCATTTTTGGCATTTTAGCAATTCACATTTCAATTGCCTTCTTTTAACTGCTTGTAAGCTTCAGAATGATGATTATTTTACCTTTTCCATAAAATAGCATGACAACCATTTATTGAATGTGAGTTGCTTTAAAACCTCCTCCTATATTTTATTCCTCACTGTGAAGGAAAATAAAAAGCTTTCCACAGGCGGTCAGTTGAGACAAATTTGTTTACTCACTAAAAAAATTAAAATAAATTCTAATTGTTACTTTTATTAAATAATAGCACTGTTCTTCACTTCTGGTTCAGTTTACTGTTGATTTAGCAATTAGCCTTTAATATACAGTGATTAACTGAAGCACAATTATACTGAACTCATTTATCCTATTTCAAAGGTTTATGAAACAAATCAAGTATAATTCATTACCTGATGTTTCCTTTTTTGTTTCTTTTCTGCTGACGATATATGGGCAAAGCAGAGCCTCATTTCTGTTTTCTGGTTTTGTACTTTCAAATCAATGCATCATTCCTACTATGCTTATCCCTGTAAGACAGCATTTCTCAACTTTGATAACTTTAAGAATTGTCAACTTAAACTCTCTGCATTACTCAGGCAACAACTCTTAAAAGTTGTCAAGATTGAGAAATACTGCTCTAAGAGTTAAAACTGAGGCTATTTTTTCCCAAAGAGCCACAATACTCAAGACTGAGCAAAAAAAAAAAAAAAAAGCCAGTCCTGTCTTTTAGAAAGTTTACTCAAGGTAGCAACTCTAAATCATTTTAATTCAATTAATATATTACCTAGATGAATATCCTTTTTGATCACTCTTTTATATTTTATATCCTAGTTTGTTATTTTTAATGTATATAGTTATATACATTATAGTTACTTTTCTTTGTTTATTGTTTGTTTTTATTATATATCACCCAGAGTTGAATTGGATGGCACTATAAATCCATGAACAAAACAAATAACGCAAATTTTGCTGTTTGTTTTTATAATGTAAACCTAAAATACAGTTCTAGATAACACCAGTAAAGTGGCATTTAGAAGATTTGACAACATGTTAGTTTCACTCTGTTTAGCTGAAGCTCAATGACTTGCATTACAATTTGACAACATTCTTCCAATGTAGTACTTCCAAGAATTGACTAGGCTATCTGCTTAGCTTTTAAATGCAGCCAAGGTTGAACAGGTATTCTCATCTTGCTGAAGCAGTACTAACGTGGGCAAAGCAAGAAGAGCATAAGTACAAATTCCCTTTTCCTGATCAAATTTAAATTAACACCAATTTTTCATTTTTTAAAACTTCCCAATCCAACTGAAGTTGATGAAGTTCCTGGTGTCCCCTTTGTCCTTTCCCAAGCTCCCAGAATTAATTTTATTGTTATTGAAGAGGGGAAAAGCTCTCTATCATATACAAAATCTTTGAACTGAAACACTGTTTTTTTAAAAAACCTTCCAAATTATTATAAGCATTCCTTCAATCTAGCTCAGTCAGTCTTAGATCTTGAAACAAGTCCTGTAATAATATACTTAACAGTTACATAAAAACCCACAATCCCAGCTTTTGAGAGTCATGTGTGCTGTTGATCACTGTTTTTAATACCACATGATCTTCTCATCAACATGCTATATGATAACATTAGAAAAGGTAGAAAACAAAACTTGACAGACAATCCATTAAGAAAACTAGTTTCTAGATCTTGAGTGCATATAACAAAGGTTATATGCACTCAAATCTGAAACCATTATTAAAACAATTCAAGTACTAAATGAATTACCTGGGGTTGGGGGGGAATAATATGCACAATACTGATCAATTACAAATCTTCCTCAACAAATGAAGGATAGGATTATGTTTGTAGCTCAACCAGTATTACTATCCATTGCATATTTATTGATAAAATGATATTCAGCCTGTATGTTAAAATATTACCTACAATTACTCAGAATTTCCTAGGACAATATAATGACAACATTGAAAATAATGCCATTAAAAAAAAACTATGATAATAACAAACTTTCATTGGGAAAAGTTTGGATATATTTTTGCCATTGATATTGTAATAGTTCATTCACATCTTCAAAATACAGGGTTTCCTTTTATTGCTCTTGATTGCACCCTAAGCAAATAAACACATATATTGTATTGAACACACTGCACATTCCAAATTTTCTTAAATATACAGTAATAGGAAAGGATAGGATTATATTTTATTCTACATTCAAGACAAGATGAGCAGCATAAATAATACTTAAAAATGAAAGAAGTGATTTCAATATAGTAAAACAAATTACTTTTTAGCTTTCTCATAAAATTACACAGTCATCATTTAGAATGAAATTTTAAGTTATTATATATTCTTTAAATACTTTAAAACACATTGCAGTTTCCCTGAAAATTAAAAGAAAATAGAAGTATTACCCTTCTTAAGAATTCAATTCAAGCCTTGTTTCTACTCATTGATATTTTTACCACCATAAAGGAAATTTAGATTTTTTTTCCTCCCAAAATACAAAAGCGTAAGAATGATTTCATATTAAAGAAAGTATGAATTACTGAGCCTGATCATGGGTGCCAATAATCCTTATGATGATACAGAAATATTTTTATCCTCTGTAGTTATAACCAATCATATGTCTTATTATCTTCTTCCATTAACTACTCAGCCTGAATATGTACATGTACATAAGTCCCCCAATATATCTCACAATTTATATATGTGATATCACACACATATGATCTTCATAAGCTTCATATTTTATCATAGGATAAAATAAGCATTACTTAAGGGAAGTCACCCCTCCTAGAAGAATGAAATATTTTGAATGTTATATTTCCCCTAAATGTTATATTTCCCCTAAAAGAGAAATGGAAATCTTAAGGGAGACAGAAACTCTCTACCCCCAGAAGATATTCAGTTCCTTGCTCCCAGCAGATATTTGGTGCCCATTAAGAAAGGCTGGGCCAGTTTATCTACAAAACAAAAGATTTTCAGCTCCAGGATGATGGGATTATCCTTTAGGGAACAGTCAATCAGCCACAGTAGCAACTACACAACAAGCCACTTAATTGTATCAGCCCAAGCTTCAACCATACTTGGCTCCGATAACCTACAAAATTAGCTATGACCCCAGCATAGCCCCATGGGAATTGGACAGCAACCAATAGAAGATATGCTCTTCCCAGCATATATTCCAGAACTTCCAGAAACAGGAAGTTCAAAGCCCAGAGAGGGTATAAATAACCCTCACTCTCCACTCCATATGGTCAACTGCACCAGGACCATGTACTCGATGGTTCTGTTCCATTAAACCATCTTTCCAATCAGCCTCCATGTTTCCAGTGTCTTTCTCCCCAATTGGAACTGAACCAGATGGATATTTCTCCCTACATACGCTTAAAGCAAAAAATTATGTTGGGATATCAAGAACTGAAAAGAAAATACAATAACTCATTGAGGAGTATGTGTATGTGCTATTTTAGATACCATTGTAAGTTATTACACTGTAGTAAAATAATTATTTGTGCAGATTCTTTAGATTCATTTCAATGATTTACTGGATAGATGGATGAACAAATGGAAGATTGATCAATGTGATAGATAAGTTGGAGATTTTGGATTCAAAACAAGCAAAAAGAAATATAGGATACATCAAATAAATTATTTTACAGTATATAGCTACAGTAATGTTATGAGTGATATTCAGAAGCCCCACTCCTCATGATCAATGCTAGATAGATGGATGGATGGATGGATGACAGACAGGTAGACAAATAGATACACATATATGATAACAAACATATTATCAAACTATTTTAATGGCCTCTGATGTTTTACTGGGTACTAATCACATATAAAATTATTGCCTAAAAAGGAATAACATTAAAATAATTAAAACACTAGTCTCTTTACATACAGGCAACCTTTCTATTGTGAGTAGAAATAGTCTAACATAAAAATGTAAAGTAATACTGCTGTTCGATAATAAGAAAATGCAACCAATACTCCATTTCTGACCTAATAGTTCATTTCTATTACAAATATAGAGAAATAATCTAGCCCTATTGTCTTGAAGAATAGCTGATTGTGCTTTAGTACCTTAATTGTTTCAATATTATATATGGAGGAAGAATTTCACTTCATTTCAAATTCCATTTCCCATACTAGTAGAAAATGGATTGTTGAAGCATTCTTATTCTGAGAAAATACATTGATATATGGGCAGCTTGTTTGTATATGAAGTAATACATGCCAATTGTTCTCTCCATTGTTTATGATTTCTTTAATGTAGTTATATTTCTAATCACACAAGAATTCCATTCATGGAAATACTCTCCAGGGATTGTCCAGGCTGGCAAAGAACAGTCTAATCCCACTTTCACAAGTCTTTGATATCAATGCAGGTCATGTAGGAGTTAATTTTTCCAAATGTATTACAGAAGCAAATTGGTCAAAGGAAATAGGTATATTATCAATGAGAAAGCCTTCATAGATTTAAAGTAGCCCTGTGTTTATTTGGAAGTGTTTAAAAATAATGTTTTCACAGATATATTATATAATTTAGGTGATTAGGTTGATTCTCCAACACTCCTATTTGTGTTTATTGCTGAAATAGATTTTGGAAGGCATGCTCAAGATATTGTTTCATAATCTTTAATAATTTATGAATGTCAAATAATCATTGTTCTTCCTGGTAATGTTTATAAAACCTTTACCAAGATTTACTAAAATACTTGCTTTCCATTACTGGCAGCTTTTTTTTATCTTCAGTAACCTTTCTTTACACTTGGTTTTAAATTTAACATCAGAGACAGTGGCTCAATAAGAGCTCAACCCTATTCTAAAATTAAACCATGTTTAATATTGTTTTCTTTTCCAAGTCTGAGATGTTGACATTTACACTATAGATTGAATAACTTTTTAATCTTTGGTTGGATTAGCATCAAACCCATTTGGCTTTGATTACTATATAAAAGCAGTTTTGGTAGGGTGAATGTAATACACATGATTGTGAGTAAATTAAAAGATCACTCAGCTATAGAGCACAGAGTTTATCAGAAGTTCGTATATAGTACTTATTTCTGTTTTTTATAAAATGCCTCAATCATATAACCTCTTTCCTAATTTCCTAAATCCATATCTTAGATTAGAAACAAACAAAAATAAATACGTAATGAAGCAAATAAAATTTATTTATATATATATTTACTCATTTATTGATTTTATATGGTGCCTACCTCCCTGCCCAAAGTTACTCTGTGTGGGTTATATAATTGGTATTCAAACTAAAAATAAAAACAATTCACTATACGCAACATGAAATTTGTATTTTGTTTAAAAAAACTCACTGTTCAGAGTAATTGTCTTTGACATCTGCTACTGTATTTGAGAATACGTAAGTAAGGGAATATCTATTGGTTAGTCTACATATATAATAGGGGGTTAAACTCAGCAGTGATTTAACATAAAATTAATCAGATGTCTTTTGTATTAAAAGAAATGTGCCAATTAGTGAACTACCTATAAATGTTGTGTGCTGCCTGTTGGCATGAACAAAGATATTAGATGGTAATTATAAAGCCAATTACATTTAAAAACAGAACTTTATATGGCAGGTGTTAAGTATATGTAGAAACTATTATTGAAGGAGGAGGAGGAGGAGGAGGAGGAGGTGGAGGAGGAGGAGGAAGAAATGGTCACAAAGTATCAAAATGGGAACATCAAAATTGATTTTGGAATAAACCAGCAGTGATTGTCCCAGTGATCTGCACATTGACAATATTTCAATCTATCAATTGCAAAAGGTCACACTGCTTGGATATACACATATACTATACTACCTATACATATACACTGCTTAGAACTACATATACAATATACACATATATTATGACATCCAAGGTTCTTGGGAAGAAGATGCAAATGAAAAGCTAATGCAATCCTAGGTTGCACCAACAGAGGGTAGTTTCAATATCATGTGAAGGGACAGTATCACTTTATACTGCATTGGTAAGACCACACTTGGAATACGGCATCCAATTCTGGTCACTATGATACAAAAAAGTTGTTGAGACCCTAGAAAGAATGCATAGAAGAGCAACAAATATGATAACGGATATGGAGGCCATACCATATGATGAACAACTGAAGGAACTAGGTATGTTTAGTCTAACGAAGAGAAGAACTAGAGTGATGTGATAGCAGTCTTCCAATATTTGAAGAACTGTCACAGAAAAGAGGGATTCAATGTATTCTCCAAAGCACCTGAAAGCAGGAACAAAAGTAATGGGTAGAAGATCATTAAAGAGAGATCCAAACTAGATTTAAGGAGAAATTTCCTGACAGTGAGAACAATTAATCAGTGGAACAGTTTACTTCTGGAAGTTGTAAGTGCTCCATCACTGGAGGTTTTCAAGAAAAGACTGGACAGCCAATTGTCCAGAATTATATAGGATCTTCTGTTTCACCAGGAGGTTGGACTAAAAGACCTTCAAAGTACCTTCCAAATAATAATAATAATAATAATAATAATAATAATAACAACAACAACAACAACAACAACAACAACAACTGGTTAAGATCAGGAGTACTAAAAAAAGAAACAGAAGGCTTTATTTTGGCAGCTCAAGAACAAGCCTAAGCCACAAACTGCATGAAGGCAAAAATTCAACATGTTACCACCAACAGCAAATACAATACAATAGCAGAGTTGGAAGGGACCTTGTAGGTCTTCTAGTCCAACCCCCTGCGTGGGCAGGAACCTTATACCATTTCAGACAAATGGCTATCTAACATCTTTTTAAAGACTTCCAGGGTTGGGGCATTCACAACTTCTGGAGGCAAGCTGTTCCAGAGGTTAATTGTTCTTACTGTCAGGAAATTTCTCCTTAGTTCTAAGTTGCTTCTCTCCTTGATTAGTTTCCACCCGTTGCTTCTTGTCCTGCCCCCAGGTGCCTTGGAGAATAGTTTGGCTCCCTCTTCTTTGTGGCACCCTCTGAGATATCGGAACACTGCTATCATGTCTCCCCTGGTCCTTCTCTTCATCAAACTAGACATACCCAGCTCCTGCAGCCGTTCTTCATATGTCTTAGTCTCCAGTCCTCTAATCATCTTGGTTGCCCTTCTCTGCACTCTTTCCAGAGTCTCCACGTCTTTTCTACATCATGGCGACCAAAACTGTATGCAGTATTCCAAGTGTGGCCTTACCAAGGCACTATACAGTGGCATTAACACTTCACGTGATCTAGATTCTATCCCTCTGTTTATGCAGCCTAGAACTGTGTTGGCTTTTTTGGCAGCTGCTGCACACTGCTGGCTCATATTTAAATGGTTGTCCACTAGGATTCCAAGATCCCTCTCACAGTTGCAAATGTCGCCTCTGTAATGAGAAAGATGAGATAGTCGACCACCTGATCAGTGGGTGCAGCAAAATTTCACAAACTGACTACCTACAACGCCATGACCTTGTTGCTAAGATCATTCACTGGAAATTGTGCCAGAAGTTTGGATTTAAGTACAGCAAAAATCACTGGGAACATCAGGTTGAAAAAGTTTTAGTGAATGAGAAAATCAAGATCTTGTGGGACTTCAAAATTCAGACTGACAGGCACTTGTCCTACAACACACCTGATATAACAATAATTGAAAAGAAAAAAGTATGGTTCATCGACATTGCAATACCTGGTGATGCACGAATTGAAAATAAGCAGCAAGAAAAAATCACAAAATACCGGGACTTGCTAATTGAAGTTGAGCAATTGCGGAAGAGGAAGTCGTGTGTTGTCCCAATTGTGATTGGAGCACTTGGAGCAATACCTAGGGGACTACCTTGCTATGTGGAGGTTCTAGGTTTGCCAGACTTGAGCATTCTGACTCCACCCGGCTTGGAACAGCTTATATCCTCCGACGTTACTTTGACAGTTCCTAGGTCCTTGGTTAGGACTCTAGCTGTTGAGTTACCAACCAGCCCCAAAGGCTGTGAATCTCACCAAAGATTAACCTAATAATAATAATAATAATAATAATAATAATAATAATAATAATAATAATAATAATAATAATCATCATCATCATCATCATCATCATCATCATCATCCTACAGAACACAAAACTGGGATACCAAATCTCAAGACAACATGGCAAGATAAGCCATCTACTATACATGGATGACTTAAAAATGTATGCGAAAAGCCCCACTGAACTTAAATCAATACTCAACACAGTTCAACTGTTCAGCAGTGACATCAAAATGAACTTTGGACTTGAAAAATGTGCTATATTATCCATGCAGTGAGGAAAAAAGGAAAAACCAGAAGGAATAGAACTGGGAAATGGAAATATAGTGAAAGCAATAGCAAAGGATGATGGTTACAAGTACCATATTGGAAGCAGATAAGATCTTGAATGGAAAAGTCAAAGAGTCTACACAAAGAATACATCAGGAGGGTCCGCAAAATATTAAAATCAAAGCTGAATGCTGGAAACATAATTAAAGCCATTAATACATGGGCAGTTCCAGTGATACGCTATTCAGCTGGAATCATCAACTGGACTCTGGCTGAACTGGAAAACTTGGACCAGAAAACACGCAAACCTTTGAATATATACTATGCTTTACATCCACGAAGTGACATTGACAGATTGTACCTGCCAAGAAAAATAGGGGGCAAGGAGCTATTGCAAATCCATCAAACTGTAGAAGAAGAAAAACGAAGTTTAAATGATTATGTGAACCAAAGTACAGAAAAATTGCTGCAGGCTGTAAAAATGGAGAACAGCATAAAAACAACAGAAACAAAGGCAGAATATAAGGAAAAACAGCTGAATGACAGATTAAATAGATGGAAGACCAAGGCTTTGCATGGACAGCACTTGAAAAACATTGAAGGAAAATGTGATGACAACTTGACATGGACATGGCTTAAGATGGGAACTATCAAGAAAGAAATGGAAGGTTTAATACTGGCCGCTCAAGAAAAAGCACTACAAACTAATGCCATGAAAGCGAAGATTCAAAAATCCACTGACAACCCAAACTGCTGACTTTCCAATAACAAAGTCGAAACTGTTTCACATTTAATATGTGAACGCAGCAAAATCGCACAAACTTATTACAAAGCTAGACATGACCGAGTTGCTAAATTAATCCACTGGTCATTATGTAAAAAATATGGTTTACCTGTATCCAGAAAGTCATGGGAACACAAAGTGGAAAAGGTTAACGCGAATGAGAGGGTGAAGATCTTGTTGTGGGACTTTCGAATACAAACAGATCGTCATTTGGAGCATAACATACCAGATATCAGGGTTGTAGAGGGCCGAAGTGTACAGTTTATAGATATCGCTGTTCCTGGAGATGCCAGAGTCGAAGAAAAAGAACTAGAAAAAATAATGAAATATCGCTACCTCGCTATCGAAACTGCACGGCTATGGATGAAGCATGTCACAGTGACACCATTGTCATCGGGGCACTTGGCACCATGTCCAAATATTTTACTAAATATATCAGCAAATTGCAGCTTCCTGCAATAACACCAGCGGAACTGCAAAAAACTGCGCTACTTGGAACATCTTACATTCGAAGAAGATACTTGGTTGATACCTAGGATGCTGGCAGCAAACTGTATCAACATTTAGCACCAGTCAATAGTATTTGTAATGCATTTTTAAATGTTCAGTTGGCTGAGTTTCATGTTTTATGAATAAAGATGATAATAATAATAATAATAATAATAATAATAATAATAATAATAATAATAATAATAATAATAATAATAATAGCAGCAGCAGCTATAAAGGTATTGTTTTCTGGTTTTATATTACAGGAAAGGATAAATTACTAATGTGGAAGAGAAACATCAACATCAACCTGAAGGCTCATTTAAGTTAATTTAGAAAGTACATAAGTATTCTTTCTTAATTTAATCAAATATGACCCTTAAGACTATAAATAAAATAAATCAGTTTTACTACCTTATTACCTAGAAACTACTGTTGCAGTATGCTCTGGTCATTAAAATGCTCAAAGGAAGGGCCACTAACTAATATTGGAATAATATAAAACTTTTGCTTTAATGAACATTGTAATTGTTTTAAACATGGAATGGTTTGCTTTTAACTCATATTAATTTGTCTTCGTTCAAATGCTCATCATTGTCTCATTAAAAGGAACAAGATTTTTCGAGGAGGATTTTTAATACTAGCAAGACAATACTATCATGGATAATTTCCTGTTTTAATAGAAAATATTCAGATAGTGATCAAGTTGTTTTTTATGGAAATAAAATAATTTTCAATAAAAATTATTGAAAATTCCATTGAATTTTCTCAAATTCAAAATCTTGCAGAAATACCATCATATAACATAAAAAAACATTCTGGGGTTTAACAAATTAAAATTATCTGATCTGATTTACTATGTTTATATTTCTGTAAGCACATATTATTTAACTGAAATCATTATTGATGCTTTGCTGTTGCTGTATTGAGAGTTGAACCATTTGATATCAATATACTTTTCTTTGAAGATTCATCTAATCTCCTTTTACTGTATGAGCCATTGGCTCAGTGTCTGGCAAGAAAAGATCTTGGTGAATTAAGGGGATGTATGAAGAATGACTTTTTTAAAATCTGTTATGAAATCTTGCCAAATTGTTACATTGGATTTGCTAGGATTGTGAAATGCTGGTATTGTGAGAAAAAGAAATGAGATAACCCATCTATCCATTGCCCTATTTACCTGAAAGAAAGGCTATTTTCCATTTAAGCAACCCCCCCTCCAAAACCCCATAAATAAATAAAAGCAAAATAGAGGAATAGCAAAGGGGAAAATCCTCTCAGAAAGAATCCTAGATTCCATATATCTACTATTCTGTATTTCACCTGGAAGCGCTTCATAGAAAAGTGTTGAAACATTCTATCTACTTTTTCTTATCAGAAACACGCCCTCCCCAAAAGGGGGGGGGGGATCTGTTAATTGACCCAGGAAGGGAAAGACAAAGGAAGCACAGGACAAAGTGGATAAAATGAGGCAAAATAAAGAAGTAATGAACAGAGACGTAAAGAAAATAGAGAAAGGCTTTATTATTAGATAGTATAGAAGGAGTTAAATTTACCAGCAATGTGTAGCCTCATCCATGCAGTCCCACCCAAGCAGCTAGAAATCTTAAAATTCACCTTTTAAAGGCATTCAATGCTGCAGCAGCAATCTCTTTAATTATACTTTAATTATCATATTTATTTTTTTCAACAACTTCTATTCTCATTAAAGAGTGCACGATTACCATCCAATACACACACATTTTTTTGTGTAGGGAACAACCCTCATCTTCTTATAGGCATCTGTTCTTAATGATAACAAAAACAAAATATATCATAGTGCAAACCTCATTCCTTTTGCCCTTGTGTTCCAACACCGAAACCAAGTATATATTTAAGTCACAAGGTTTACATCAGAATATATGCTTCATCAGTGTCTTCCATGCCATACCTTGGAGAAGTTTTTTTAAATCAGGTATATGCAATATATGCCTTGTACAAAATTGTATAAATTTGATTAACTGTTATTCATCCTTTTTTAATAAAGGAAAAAATGAAGACTTTCCAATTTTATAAATGTTTTAATTCTCCTTTTGCTGTCCTTTTCAATACATCTTATTTATGTTTATGAGATATAACAGCTAGAAATATATGCTGTATTGATGATATGACTTCATAAATTTATATGAAATTGGTTTTGTTTTTAAAATCCTAATCATCTTTAGTATGGAACTCATCTCTATCACAGCTAATATATGTTTTTCACTAATATTCTTTTCATAGCTATCTATTTTCCTAACATGGAATAGACCATTGGTTCATTTTGCTTTCTTAAAGCCTTTTACTCAGTGATCCACATTAATTATTGTGTAGTAATGAAGGAATTAGTAGTTTAGTAATTAGGAATTTCAGTTGTCTTTGATTAAAATTAGCCATTCTACTAGTTGATTTTCATCCATTCTTTTTCTAATGTAATATGGAGCAAATTGGATTGTTACTACACAAGGAGGCTGAAGCCTAGATTTGCATTGTCAGAAATACTGTTATTTTAATTTACTAAAAATGGGTCATTTTGTTAGAAATCTTTTGATATTTTATCAAAGAAATGCTTCATATGTTAAATGTTTGAAAATGCAAGAATATTATATTATATATAATATTTTCAATGTTATCTTTCAGCATGGTTAATTGACAAATCCATTAATTAAACTGGAATTGAAGATCTGGTTGTGCAATAGAATATGTCGGTTATTCAGACATCTTATTTTTTCTCTTGGATTTTTCTTCAAAATCAATGCATGTGATAAAAGAATTATGTCTATTATCTGACAAGCTGTAAATTGCAGACAATTATAGCATTCTGGTTCCAAACCATGCTTACTATGTCTTTTAAAGCAAGTGAACTAAATGGTTATGGATGTAGAGATATTTGTGGCTATACTCTTTCTATTTTATAGAAAGGTTTTTAATCTGACTAGCTAAACGGAACAGGCTGTCAGGATAATATAGCCTGAAATATGTTTTAAATCAAGACATGAATTGCATACTACTGTATATAATATTTATTAAATATACAAAATTATCTTTAAAATTCTCATTCCTGATAAATAATGAATATATCCATGTACATTTTCTGGCAACAGTATGAAAATGATTTGCTATTACCTGTTTCTACTTTTTTTTAACTTTCTAATTTAATTTCTGCCTAATATTTCCTTACTTTTCCTACTAAGTGGGAACAACATGCTATTTAGCTTTTTCAAGGTCAGAAAATGGGTAGGGATTGCTAAATTTAATAATACTACAAATACAGTGTTTGGTGATTTGCAAATATTTAAGGAATGAAAGTTTGTTAATTATGATTTACCCATAGTAATATGATATGTACTAATAAAATACAATTAATGTTAATAGCCAGAAATTCAAAATACATTAAGTACCTATTAATAATACATTACAAGTCTGATAAACAACTCTTCACCTATCATATAAAACACAGCACTATGCATAGGACACCATGTTTCAGCTTCTAGACCTCTGGGGTAGAATCCACTGAAGGTTTTCAAATCTATCACTTCAAAATACTTTCTAAAAATGAAAATACTGTACTCAATAGCTATTCTGATTCCCCTCCTTAATGAGTGCAACAAGTTATATATAGATATTTCATTCCTATAAATACAAATTCAATATTATTAACAGATAAACAGGCCAATGCTGATATGCAATGGTAATGGAAATTGCTTCCCTTAACAAATAGGAAGAGAGAGTAACAGTCCTCCATAATTAATAAGAAATTTTCAGTCTACCTGCCTGCCTGCCTGCCTGCTTGCCATCCATCCATCCATCCATCCATCCATCCATCCATCCATCCATCCATCCATCCATCTAACATTATAGTTATACAACAGTGCATGTTCCTTTGAGATTAGTCTAAGGCACTTTTACTCTTAAGATAAAGCATCCTTGCAATTAGAGGATGCAAATACTATATAATTTTGCAATTTTATGCACTTACCTGTATATCCAATTGAAAGCCATAGAAATTGCTTGTGGGTAAATCTAAACACTATGTAGGTCTATATATTTAATTTTAAGAGAAAATATATTTTCTCTTATAATTTAGTTTCCTACCCTATAAAAACTGTTGCTGATTTCTAAAATGGATTATGAGTTTAATATGCATCAACTGAAATAACCTAAAATGGAGATAACAGAGTTTTATGTTTAAAATGAAGAGTTTTAATTTTTCCAGGTTTTTTAAGATTTAAGAGCATTGCCTAAAAAGCTACTTCTAATAGCTTTTGTGGTGGTATCACAATTAATCTCTCAGCTAATCTCTCAACTAATTATCAGTATAAATTACATAAAAAATCCACATATCGAAATAGAAAAATCTAAATTCCTGCAAAAAATTCCTTTAAAGTCCCATACCATCTTAAAGCTAAGCACTGCCAGACCAAATCAAAAGTGTTTCCTTGTGAACCACTACAATACACAGGCTATATAATTTATTAATGTTGATTAATGACCAGCTTTATAAAACAGCCAGTAAAATACAACATATGAGATATTACAATTTCAAGAGCAACTATAGATATATATTAAAACAGACTGAATGATTAATGGTAAAAAAAAATGGTAGATTAGATGAAGCTTTATCAAATAAAGAGTCAAATTGGAAAAAAAATGTTGAGTGACTGAGGCTAACTTCCATATAAAAAAGACAAGAAATTCACATAAAGACATAGCCCACAACTATTTGTTTCATTGCCAGTAAAATTAGATTAAAATGATAAAGACAAAGAACTAGGGCTTTACTAAATGAAGCTAGTCAATTACCTATTCTGTATCTATTTTAAACAATCCTTCCCATTTCACCTTTGATAATATAACTTACTTTTATTTGTGCAAGCATACAAAATATACATTATTTTCCCTCATACAATATTATCTGTATTGTCTCTGAGGGCATCCCATGGCTTTAAAATGCAAGAAAATTTGTTATGTATATTTACTAATCTAGCCTTATACAGGAGCAATACTGAATTTCTCTGTTATGAAAAATAAATCCAATATAAAATCTCTTCCCATGCAGGCAGATAATGAAGCTTGCAACAACTAAATCCACACAGTTGTTAAATATAAGTAACTGTATTTAGAATTATTCCTTTTTGTCCAATTATTTGGACTGTTCAGGTTAAATTGTAATACTTCAAGTGACCTGGTTGGTAGATCAATTTGCCAATCTATTTCCTGAAAACTAATGTTATCCTTTCTTGAGTGGGGTAGAAAATACATCTACCTATTCACAGTACAGCTTTACAAACCTTTACTCTTTTTATTTGCATTCCTTACAATTCTACAAAATTCTGATCCTCAACCTAATTTTCAGCTTGATCTTTACAATGCAAAAATAGGCTTGTGTCATAGTTCAAAGAGATGGAAGAACAGGGGCTGGAATATTTAACAAAGGATTCAAATGTGAGATGAATCAGGGGAAAGCACAGCTGCAAGATTCACTCCTATGGAGGAAAAGCCATGCAGTCTCCATCTCTTGACCTCCTCTTTCATTGAGGGGCAGGCTGACTGGGAAAGGGCAAAACAGATTCTTACCTTCACTGCAATCCTTCCCACGGAAACCAGTATGGGAGCAGTCACACACCGCCTGATTGTTGAGCACAGAGCATACACCACCATTGAGGCACACATCTCTAGCACATAAATGGCTCTGTTCATCATCCAGACGTACTTCTTGACTCTCCACAGGTGAAGACTGTGTATAATTGACTCTTACATCTGTTATCCATCCTTTGAAAGGTTCCCTATCCTTCACTGAGGAGAGTGTTACTTTCAGGGTAGGTGAACGTAACTCTGGAGGCAACCCTCCTAGAAAGAGACCACTGAAGACCGTCATGTCCCGCCGCTTAGATTTCACTTCTACCCATTTAGCTTCGGCCTGATCAATTAATAGTGTTGTATTCTTAAAATTGCGGCGAATGATCACAGTGTGCCACAGGTTGTCATTGACAGCCATGTCAGAGAGCAAGATGGCAGGCTCAGCACAGAAGATGGAGAAACTTAGCTGGAGCCGCCCACCTTGTGTCAGAATTAACTCCAAGAAGTCGCAGAAGCCCTCATCGTCAAAGTAAAGGACCAGCCCACTGGAACTGCGGGTTTTCATGTTAAAGCTCATCTCGCTTTCACAGCAGGCATTCCATTTGGGGAAGCGAGTCCATTGGCCCTCTGCTCCTGGGAACTCCAAGCCACTGCCAAGCTCAGCCCAACATCCCAGGAGCAGTGCCATCCAAAGTAGGAGGCAGCCTCCACGCCGAAGGAGCACAGGCCCCATTCTTGGTGGGGTGGGGTGGGGGAGAGGGGGAAGAGGAGGGGGGAGTGGTGGTGGGGGCGTTGAAGCAGACAGGGTAAAATCTTTCCAGTAACCACCCACAACAGATACTTAATTCTTGCTTTCCAGGTTCTGGGAAAAAATAATGTGGTTGCCTTCCCCCAGTAGGAGGGAGAGGCTCAGGCTTTTCAGCCAAAATGCAAATTTGTTCTTTTTCAATAATAAAGATAAAAATAATGGAAGAAAGGAAAGATAAAGCACCAAATGTGCAATTGTATTTGAACTGTAAAAAGTGTTTAAAAAATAAAAGGCACTGATAAAAAGTTATTCAGTCATCTGCTTCTCAAAGTGAAGACTAAGAGTGAGTCAGCAAATATATTAATATTAAAAATCCATGTTGACAAGATGAAAAGAAGCTGGGGATGGGTGGAAAATACACAAATGTAGGAAGGTCCATAAACTACTTAGAAGACCTTTTTAAAAGATCCACAAATCCAGCAAGATTTAATCAATATTCCAGCATATATGGAGAAGTCAGTATCCAAGTGTATGTAGAAGTCATCTTATCCAATAGCCGTATTTCCCAGGAATTTTGTCACCTTCACTGCAAGCAATTTACTGATTCCAATCCTGTCTTTCCAAAGTTGATTCTTTCATCAGACCACGGACTGCCTGCCATGTAATAAACCAGGAGACTGTGTATTTCCCAATGGGGCTGAAATCCAGAAGCTGTCATGTAGCTTAGAAGCTACTTGCTATGCAGAGCCTCACAGCTGCTCCTATTTTGTTTTTCTTCTGCAAAGCCAAAACTGAAAAGATCCCGGTGCTTGATTGTTGGAAGATTTTGCACCATGTTTTTTTTAAAAAAACGTTTTACAAAAACCTGCAAAAATTACAAAGATAACAAAATTACATTCACAATCCTGAGTACTTCATTCCTGAAAAATAAAGAGCTGAAAGTAACAGCAAATATAAATGCAACCAGAAATAAATTGAAGGTCTTTTGCTGCAATAGATCCACATACTTAATACATTGTGCTCAAAAAGTTTCCGGTGACACAGCCTGCTACATTTGTACCAATAAGTTTTTATGCAAAAAAAGAAATTGGAAATGCCTCATTAAACACAAAGTTATGATACAAAGGGATACCAAAACTTATTTACTACCATTTTACTACCCTCAAAAAGATTCAGGGTAAAAAGTATATCTCTGCCTACTATATCCTATGTTTAGCAATTTTCCATGTAATAAACATGTTTGCAATATTATACAAAGTAGATGAAATCATAGGAGGAGCAAACTAGGAGTGAATTTCTTCAATGCTATGGCTGTTCTCCCCCTCTCCTTGGAATTAATATATTTATTTACCTCTTTGTATATTTTTTATCTGCTTCCTTTAATTCATTTTTAAACTTGGAAAATTGAGTCATTTTAATTGCTTATATAATAGAGCCCAAATTTGATTAATCTCTGCTATCATCTTCTAGCATAAAGAACTACATACAATCTCATAATCTCACATTAGATATAATGTATAACTAAGCTATATGTACATGTTTCTCTGTAAAGCAAATTAAACTGGTTCCAATGTCTTAAAATATTATCTCACCCTTTCCCATCAAATATTCCCAGCTACACCCACCATTTGCAGATAATGTATATTTACTAGTATTTGTTCAATAACATCATTATTTCTATACCAGTACTCCATTTCAGCTAAGCTATCATCTAAGAAAACTAATTGACTTGCAGCAGCAATTTTAAAAAAAAATCTCAAGTAGTAGCAATACCAGAGCATAACCCTTTTAGATTATGCCTAAAGTATTATGCTACTTTCATCTACCTCAAGTGCAAGCAACTCTTGATATCCATAATTTGCATTTTGCAACTAGAAGTATTCAGTACTATGCCATTACAGCACAAAGACTGTAAGAGAGGAAAATACTTTATATTGTTTACTTCTTGGTGCAAGCAGTATACTATGATTAATTCATTGATTGAACAAATGAATAAATTTATATGCCACCTGTCTCACTACCCTGAGTGAGTCTGGCCAACTTAGAATGATTATAGTGCAATGAATGTAGTTTTAATGCTATTTGGTAAAAGATAACTGCATGAAGAAGGAAAAGTATATCATTTTGGAATTGATAAAACTTTGTATTTTGGGAGAATAATTCACAAATAACACAAAGAATAATTCTTACTTCGGCTTGAAATCAAAATATTGCAAGGACAAAAATTAAGGAGAGAAATTAGAGTTTGGGATATCTTTTTCCAATTTTTTAAAAATTTTATAACTATACATAAGCTTGCATGTATATAATATAGTCATAAACCACCATGTTAGTCAAATACTCAAAAAAATAGTAGAAATATTTAAAATAATATTTCCCTTTTATGATGCAGATCTCTAATTTATTTAGAAACTAATTCTCAAAGTTAATATTATCCAATGTTTTAAAGAAACAAAAAAGTCTTACAAGAACTTGTTCTCTGATCAGGGATCATTTTCTTAGCTCCTGGCCCTATTATTTAATATTCTACAGTGTTGGCTCTATTTGTTTATATTGTACTAAACATTTTCCATCTATTAAAAATGGCAAATTTTCTTTTGGTTTAAAAAATATGAATAGACAATCTATTGATTGAAAAATAGACTTCAATATGGAGGATGAAAGCTTTTTTTAAAAAAAAAGGATCATGGATTTATCAGCATGTGCTGGAAAGGCAGTTTACAAACTTGTAATTTCAGTATTTGGTTGAGGGAGAATAATCTGAACTCTTCATCATTAAACTCTTAACACTATCTGATAACACAATGTTAAGAAGGGGAAAATCATACACACGATACTGGTGAATATGTGCATGAGAAAATAAAACAAGGAATTAGTAAGGAAGAATGGAAATAAATGTGAGAAAAGTGAATAAAACAGGCAAAGGAAAAGGCAAATTTGAATTACTCTACAGGGCCACCTAGATTGGCTGCAGAATTTATTTCCATGCAGACTATTTGAGAATACCCTCCCCCCCCCCCCACACACAGTGTATGAAGGGAGAAAAATGTTTAAAGGATTATTCTATGAAAGGAGCAGATATTTTCCTTTGAGGCTTTTGTGGTCTTCGTCATAATAAGCCTCTGTCTCTCAGCCTGGACTTATCAGCAAGGCAGCGGCCAATGTCAGCAACCACCCAAAGCACCAGCAAGCAGCCCCCCCCCCCAAAAGCCCCATTTCACCATCTTGAGGGGCAGCCAACTCCGCTGAGGCTTCCCTTTCCCGCTTACAGAAGCGCAGGCGATTTGGCACCGAGGACTACATTGGCCCGTTCCGTCAGGCTGTTCCGTTAGGGAGAAGGGTGGGGACGTGCCGGAGGGGGGGGGGTGAAGAGAGCAAAGGAGAAATTGATGACACCGCATCCAGCCCTCGGCCGCTGCCCTGTGCCTCCCCCCCCCCCCCGGTCCCCGCCGTCACGCTTCCTCACGCGCCCACTGGCAGCTGCCGGGCTCCTCCTCTGGCGAGGCAGCGCGCGCGCTGCAAGCTAGACGCCCCGTGCTTTTCAAAGCCGATGCTGCGGCTGCTTTCGCTAGAGACTGACCTGGGAGTGGGGGGGGGGGGGGGGGAGGGAATGCTCGGGCTACGTCGGTCTGTTTCCAACCCCCATCCCCATCCCCGTTTCCAGGTTGTTGTGCTGAAGCTCGAGGGTATGGGGGAGGGAGCAAGGGGAAGGGGGTGTGTGTGAATGTGCTGGCGAACCAGCGCCGGAGTGTGTGTGACCGAAAGTATTACAGGACGGCGGTGTTAACGAATGTGTGGGAGAGTTGTGCAAAAAAAACCAAAAAAACACCGGGAGAATTCATTATCTGCAAACGGGCGAGAAAAGAAGGGGTGGAGTGGGATCGAAGCATTACAGAGACATAAATATTCGGCGAAGAACGCGCTGTGTCTCCCAAGCACGACGCGCGCTCTCCAGCTGGCAAGAGCTCTCCAAGGTCTCAAACAGCGCTCGCTCTCCGTTTTGCCAGCTTTGCTTCCTAAAATCTCTCGCGTCCAACTAGCGAGAGCTCTCCAAGGTTTCAGCTAGAGCTCTCCGTTTTCCCAGCCTTTGCTTCCTTAAAAAAAAACAAAAAGCTCTCTCGTCCAACTTGCGAGAGCTCTCCAAGGTCTCAATAGCGCGCTCCCGTTTTTCCAGCCTTGCTTCCTAAAATCCCGGATAACGCGCGAAATTGAAGGTGCTAAGGAGACCTTCGCACGCAAAAACTGCCCTTCGCTGCTGAACAGCGGCCTCTTCCCCAGAATGAGGGTGTGCGCCATGCAGATGCCAAGCAAGAATTGAACTTGGGATTTTCCACCACTGCAAAACTCGGCAGTGAACCACTGAGTCGTTCGCCCCCCGCCCGCGCAAAAAAAAAAAAAAAAAGGTCCCAAAAGAATATATGTTGCTTTGTCTTTATGAATCCGGATCCATTTGGTGGTCTAGCCGTCTACTGTCTCATCTGACAAGCAGCGGAGAGCTTTTCCCACCTTTGCAGTCAGAGATCGTTTTAACTGGAAGTACCCAGAATTAAAGCAAAATGATTCTGTGTTTTTCCAGGAAGGAAAAAAAAATGTTTAAAGAGAGGAATTAATGAGTGAAAAAAAACAACAACACACAAGACAAATTGATTGCTATATGTGAGAACTCGGGGAAAAGATTATGTGGATAAAATGATTTTCTGAAGAATATTAGACAAATAAGATTAATACATGCATGTGGCATGTATGTATGTATGTATGTATGTATGTATGTAGGTAGGTAGGTAGGTATGTAGGTAAAAGGTGAAAGTTAACTTTGCATGAAAGCAAAGCTTAATTTGTATGCAAATGTATGTGAGAGAAGATTAAACAAAGAAGCTAGAATATGTTTGTATGAATGTATTCAGATACAGTGTAAGTAACGGAAAAGGAATACCCCTTTGTTGGTTAATATTTTTTTTAAAAAAACCAGTAACTTGTGCAGAATAGACTGCTATTAGCAAAGAAGGAAAATTATCCTCCATCTACGGGAGGGTATGGCTATGAGAATGAAGATTGCACAGGGAATGTTGAGGTGTTTCAGATACGAGTTGGTGGGTGTGCAAAAGGAAGAACAGAAAGAATCAATGTGGTATGTTACCCTAATCATGGTGTCCCAGGCAAGAGTCATAATGGTAGAGTGTGATTTTTTTTAAAAAAATGGATAATTGTGGGTGTTGCTATTAAGATTGTGAAGATTGGAATCAGTCAGCATGCATAATAAAGGGTGGAAGAACTCAAGGGAAAGACTGTGTGTGTGTGTGTGTGTGTGTGTGTGTTACAGGAATATGATGTTGCAAATGTTGTATAATATCAACGTATCCTAATTAAGTGTGTAACTCAGTAGATGTCATGGTGGGGTGAGAAATAGAGGTCTGGGTAGTTATTGTGTTGAGAGTGAGAAACAGATTGGCAGCAGTTTATGAGCCAAAGAATGGATTCAGTGTATGAGAAAGATATATTTATGTATGTCTATGTGAGTGACTGAATGCAAAAAAAGTAACACAGAACCTGGTGCATCTGAAGAAAGTGACAGTGCTTCAGCATAAGGGCTGCTACTGAGGCAAAAGGTAGAGTAAAAAAATATCCTTAACAGGTTGGAAAAACTTCCCAGAATTACAGCCTTGGAGTTCAAGGTTCTATAAAGACTTTGTGTCTCTCTTCATACTGCAGATCTATTGAGAATGTCAGAATTAGGGATGGGTGGGAATTTTGTGCCTTCCCAAAACCAAAATAGAAAATGGAATTAATCCTTAAATTTAATTTAATTAATCCATTAATTAAATCAGGTTAATAAAAGATTATCTTCTAGGATTTGTTGTAGCTAGTTTTAGATTATTCATATCATAAAACTATGGCTGTTTTCTAAAGGAAAGGAGTGTCTTCAAGGATGTTGGTTCAATGGAAATTGCTTAGGAGAAAAAGTGGCCAGTTAGGCTGTCTTCAGAAAGTGGAAAGCTCTGTATGTTTGCCTGTTCAGCTCTCATGCACATACACATGCATGCAAACCAGAAGTGAAGAGAAGAAGGGTTCCTATAAATGTCAGCTAAACCAGCTGCTGAACTAAGAAGATCCCTTTTTAAAACATTCTTCTTATATTAAATTGATGACAGCTCCTTCTGCTCTCTTTGTGCTGCCCACCTTTCTTATGCCTATATAAACACAACAGCTGCAAAATAATACTAGTAACAACAGCCATTTGCAAATTTATTATGGCTGATACAATGATAAACACTGAATGTCTAGTGGTTTGCAAAGCAATTGTGAAAAATGGACTGCTGATTTAACATGCATGACTTAAATGGACTCTTAGAGTTTTTTGTTTTAAAAGCCTGTGGTTCTTTTTGCCTAATTAATAGATGAGAATACCTATTTCAAAACTCATCAATGAATTCAATACCCCCAGCTTAAAGTAAATTGCTGTTATTGTTATTATTAAAATAGCATTTTAGCTATAAGTTCCCCAACTTGGATATTAAATAAGGATAGAGCAACAGAGAAGAAGAAAAAGATAATCAAACAAGGCAGAGCATTATGGCAATAAATCCAACAATAAATCCTTAATAGCAGGTCATTTTGGCATCTATAGCCTTACCAGCATCCTGCTGTTTTAAATATCAGAAGGATTTTCTCTGGATGCAGGAAGGACCTGGGGAGTACACAAATTACAAGCTGAAATAAAAAGGGGCTGGGAAGGGGGAGGAACTCCCCACACCCTTTACAAAAATACCCTCTGCTGCAAGGAAAGATAAGTGCCCTCATAAAAAAAATACTTTTTATATATTCATTTTCAGCTGTTTAATACTCCTTCCACCATTCTTCATACCTTCCAATCTAATTATTTTTTTAGAATTGACTCCTTTAACTGTTAGGCAAAGATATTTCTTTCTATTTCTTTTCTTTTCTTTCTTTCTTTTTGCTTGCTTATTTGGATGTATTCTGTTTCTTAGGGGAGCTGCAGGTTATACCTCAATTTATTCTCTCTCTCTCTCTCTCTCTCTCTCTCTCTCTCTCTCTCTCTCTCTCTCTCTCTCTCTCTCTCTCTCTCTCTCTCTCTCTCTCTCTCACACACACACACACACACACACACACACACACACACACGGATTCTAAAATGAGGCAGCAGCTGGGATTAAGGCAGTTTCTTCTAACATGTCAGATAAGCAAAGAGGAGCAGAAAAGAACGCCCCTTCCTCTCTCTATTTAATGGATCCCAATTAAATCGTCCCGAAATATAAATCTGCATCCGAAGCATAGCTCCACTTTTCTAGCCCTCCCCTTCGCCAAATTGCCACATATTTTACCAATGAAGGGAGGGAGGGAGAAGGTGAGAGGAAAATCAATACGATTGATTCTTAGCCCCCCCCTCCCCCCGAACTCGGCGCATCCGAGCCTCTAAAATTCCAGGAAAGATTTTTTTTTTCCTTTCTCCCCCCAATTATTACTAAATCACTACAAGGAAGGCTTTAACTTCCTAATCGTAGCAGCAGCACCGCCACCATCTCCCCCGCTTCGCTTTGCAACCCTCTCCCTTTTCCAAATCCTGCGTGCAAAAAACCCGTCCCCAGCCCCTTGCGCAGCCTTGACAGTTCAGAATCCCTGCTAAATGGGCATTTCCCGCTCCCCTCCCAGCAACAACACGGACACCTGTCCCTCTCCCCAACCCCAGCTCTGTTTACCTGCGCGGATTATCCTCCTCGCTTGTAAGGCGTTGGTCCAAGAGCATTTCCCCGTTAGGTTTCTTTGAATAAGGCAGTTCGGGGAAGCAGAAGCAGAAAGGGTGAGGGGTGGGGGGGAGAGAAAGAAAGTGCCGTCCCTCGCCTTTTCAGCAGCGTCAGGCTAGGGCTTCTATCTATCTCCGGGAGTAAGGGAGGAGAGCCGAGAGAAAGGAGGGCTAGCGGAGACCCACGTGACATCTCCTTGCTGTCTGTCTGCCGGAGGAGGGAGGAGCTGTTTTCTCTGCAGCGTCGTGGACAGGAACCTCTCCCTGCACGGCGGCCTCCGTCCTTCCATCGCGTCCCTTCATGAAGGGAGAGCGATGGGGCTGGCGCCCGATAGAAATGAAAAGAAAAGAAAATTATCCCATCTCTTTCCCAACCCCCTCCCAGCCAACCCCGGCTTTTTTTCCCTTCTTATTTCAGGGGTGACGTGATTCTTCCTCTTACAGGCCCCTTCCCCAAGCCGTTCTGGCGGGGATTGGGCCAGCGCTGCAGGGAATGAGGAAGATGGAATCCTCGTGGGTTTTCTACCGAGCGGGAAGCGGAAGAGTTAATTGAAAGTGTTTGGGACCACACTCTGGAGTAGGTGGGGGTGAATGCTTAATAGTGTCGTTTTTATTCCGAAGAGGATGAAGTTGAAGATGCTAAAAGGGGAGATATCCCTCAGCATGGAAGATTCCTCCACCAGTCTTTTCCTCTCCCTCTTAAGCTCTAGTGCTCCTAAGGAAGAGGGAAGCCTGAAGGAAGGGAAAAGCAGGCTTTTTAATGTATAAAGTAAATAGTTGACTCTCTCAAGTTGCCTCGCTCAAGTTGCTGTGGGTGATAACAGGCGGCAGGGCTGATTATTCAAGAGGATCCAGCTCATCCCATAACTCATTGATCATCACTGTTTCACATACAATGAGAACAAAGTAGGGTAGGCAAATATAAAACCAAGGAGGCCACCACCATCTTCTGCTTCCCTTATGCACTGACTTCAAAGAGAGGAGCCACAATCTTGCAGGGTTCCCATACTGGCAGCCACTACGCCATCAAATAGTATCTGCTCACACATTGTACACACATTGCACACACTTCAATACACATAGGATGGAAATCTGTCCATAACGCTCCCCAGAAATACTTAGGTGAGCAACTACCAATGGAGAAGAGTTACAAACAGATGCTATCATTTCATACAAGAATGTCATCACCAAAATTATTAGGGGCTCTGGTGAAGAGTTGTTAAGGATTTCTGTTGAAGACCTCATTTCCTTCCAGTTTCTCAGAATAAGAGTTGGAAGGGACCTTGGATGTCTTCTAGTCCAGCCCCCTGCTCAAGCAGAAGACCTTATACCATTCCAGACAAATGACTGTCCAATCTCTTCTTAAAAGCTTCCAATGATGGAGCACCACAATTACCAGAGGTAATTACCCAGAAGTAATTGTTCTCACTCTCAGGAAATTTCTCTTTGGTTTTAGTTGGATCTCTCTTTAATGGTCCTCAGGTGCTTTGGAGACTACTTTGACTCTCTCTTCTCTCTGACAGCCCCTCAAGTCCAGTTGCTTTTTGAAAAAAAGGCACCTTTGGGACAACCATGACCTGGATGATTTTGGAAGATGAAGGAAGTAACTCCTGTAATTGGAGTATTCTGGATACTATTGTAATATTTCAAATTATTTTGCGATTCAAGTCCTAATCTTCAGGCTCTGATCCTGAAGGCTCAAGATAACAAGTGTGGCTAGTTGTTGTTGTTTTAATTTATGAATGTGTCTGATTTTAAGGTCCTTCTACTGAGTAGGAAATAGATCCAATGAGCAAAGGGATCCTGCCTGAAACAGAGCCTCTTCCAGGGGTGAAATCCAGCAAGTTCTGACAGGTTATGGAGAACTGGTAGCGGAAATTTTGAGTAGTTTGGAGAACCAGCAAATGCCACCTCTGGCTGGCCCCAAAGTGGGGTGGGAATGGAGATTTTGCAGTATCCTTCCTCTGCCACGCCCACCAAGACACACCATGCCTACCAAACCACGCCCAGAGAACCGGTAGTAAAAAAAAATTGAATTTTACCACTGGCCTGTTCTATCAGTCAAGCCTTTGATCTGTGAAATCAAATCCAAAACAAAGCAAAGGCTCACTTCTTCAAAAACAATTTTAGTAAAAGTCACAAAAACAATGTTGTCTAACAAATATGCTTTGTAGATCATATGTGTACATACACAGAGTATTACTACTTTAATAGATTGGAGAAGCTGTGTGCATATACCTGAATTGAGCAAAGCATTTGTCCACGTTTCTCATGACATCTTCATTAATAAAATGGAAAAATATGATATAACTCATAAAGGTACTATAACCAAGTGAATGACCAAACCCAGATGATAGTTTCAGAAGTCTCCACATCAGATTTGATATTATGAGTTCAGTGCCACAGGTCTCTATCATAGGTTCTGTGATATTCACCAGTTTTATGGATGAAGAAATTAAAGGGGTGAATATCCAAATCTGCAAATGACAAAGAATTAGGAAGACAAAGAAAAGGAAAGGAAAAGGAAAAGGAAAGACACCAGTATGGGTGGGTGGGTGAGACACTTAGCTTCCCAGTAATACATCTAAAAAGGATACATAAGCTAAAAAGGCAAATGCAATCTAAAACAGATGTCAGCAAACTGAAGTAATAATAATAATTATTATTATTATTTTAATTTATAAACCACTCTCTCTCCCCGAAGGGACTCGAGGCGGTTCAGTAAGTTCAGAGGAGAACTACAAAGATAAATGACTGGAAATCAAACATCTAATAAGGAACTGTTAAAGAAACTGGTTGTTTAGCTTACATAAAACACTGAGAGGAGATGCAATAGAAATCTTCAGGTATCTAATGGGTATCATACAGAAGAATAAATGGATAATATATTTCCCTTCCCTGAAAATTTTCAAATGGTGCTAGGACAGTTATCACTTGAAATGCTTCAGCAGATCCTGAATTGAATAGAAGATTAAATTAGTTGAACTCTGAAGTCCCTTACCAACTCTATGATTGTAAGGTTCTATATAAAGTTGACATTGTTCATATACACAGCAGAAAGAAGAAATGTCTGCTTAACTTTAAGCTACCACATTAAGATCTTAGAATAGAAAGTAACTGGTTTAGTTTGGCAGATGCTCCAGTCCAGAGTGCTGGTTTGATCAGTTCTGGACAACTTTCACCAAGATTGGCCTTAAATACAAAATATGCTTCCAAATCTTTAAAATGCTGGACCAACTTTAATATACACCCTATTAATCTTTGATAAAATTGTCTTGGCATTCAAATGTTGTGTGGAAAGTCAACTTCTTTCCCCAGGTTTCAAGGGAGGAGACCTAATCCAGTTTCATACATGAAATCCAAATTTATTTTATTAAATCAAATTTTTCACTCAGCATTATATTTTTCCAATTTAGGTATTTTGTAAAATTTGTTGGCCCCCCAAATATTGTGGGGAAAGTCAACCTCTATCACCAGGTTTCTAGGAAGGACAGCTAATCCAGTTTCATCCATGAAATCCAAATTTATTAAATCAAAGTTTTCACTCGACATTTTTAAATTTTATTTATTTACTGATAAAATTTACCTCAGGTAATTCTGGATGGCTTACAATGCAGTTAGAAGGGGGCAGACTATTTCTCAAGGCACCTGAAGGTCAGATAAGGAATAATGGATGGCAACTGATCAAGGAGAGTTTCAACCTAGAAATAAGGAGAAATTTTCTGACAGTGAAAGCAGTCAACCAATGGAACAGCTTGTCTTCAGAAGTTGTGGCAGCCTCATCATTGGAGACTTTCGAGAAGAGATTGGACGGCTATTTGTCAGAAATGGTATAGGGTTTCCTGCTTGGATGGGGGGGGGTTGGACTAAATGACCTATAAGGTCCCTTCCAACTCTGTAAAATCTAATATCTAAAAAGCCACACAGAGCTGTTTGACAATGAGATGGACAGCGTATATATGCAATACATAATAGTAATAAACACATTGCAAAGGCCAATGTATAAAAGTACTAAATGTTTCATTCTGTCCTGACCTATCTTGTGCTTTTAGATTAGTACTGCGCCTCAGAATTGCAAATCAAAGCTCTCAATTCATAATCCAGCTTTCCTTCTCATTTATGTTTTTGATATCAGGATTTAATCTTTGATATCAGGATTTAGTCTTTCACATTTGTTTGTGCTATCTGTCCCTTAAAAACATAGAGCACTTCCTAATGTAAATGTGAAATGGAATTGTTTCACCCTTACAACTTTTTAAATAAAATATGCTAGTTAATTTCTGTATTTTAGGCAGAATTGATTTTACAATCATTCTAGAATCTAGGATGATCATTATTTAACAAATTTGCAATAGTCTCTGAAAGATTATTTAGTTTAGCGGTGTCAAGATGGTGGTCCATGGGCTGGATGCATCATGCCATGCCCACCCAGCTCCGTAAATGGGGAAAACATGAAATGTCACATGATGACAACATGCCATAGCGAGTTTGACAGCTGTGATCTAGTCAATCTCATGAAACTGAGGATAGCGGACAGCTTTCCTTAACTCTTTACCAATAAATTCAGTGTGGTTATCAAGTCCATGCAATTTTCTTGGCAACATTGTCAGAAGTGGTTTGCCATTTGCCTACTTTTTTTAGGCGAAGACAAAGTGTCTGGCTCAAAGTTACCCAGTTGGCTTTCATACTCAGGTGGGGTTGGAATTTGGTTCTTCCTGTTCCTAGTCTGTTCTTAGTCCATAACCTTAACTATTACTTGCCCACTAATAAATATTAAATATTTACCTTAAAGTGTCAGTTCTAGAACGGCTTACTGGTAAAAACGATCAGTAATCTTATGCAGTTTTTCAAATATAATAATAAGAATAAGAAGAAACAGGAAGTCTCTTCTTATGAGTGTGATCATAAAGATGCCAGCAAAGATAGTACTCAAAGGAAGACTTGTTTCTTTTGTACTTACACATGCAATGTGGGAGCTGCCTTTTCACTTTTTTCCTGCCAATAATTTAATGAAAACATAAAGAAGTTTATGCAGTGGTACCTCGGTTCACGAACTTAATTCGTGAACTGACTCTGGTCGTGAACCGAATTGGTCGTGAACCGAGGCACAGTTTCCCATAGGGTTTAATGTAAATCCGGTTAATCTGTTCTGATCTTTTTTTTGGTTTTTGAAGCACAAAAAATATGAAACAAATTACAATACACATTAGTACAGTATAGTAATGTATAAAGAGAGAACACTAACCTTGCTTGAGATGACTTCTGGCATGGATGAAGGCAGGTGGGAGGCGGTTATTGTTTGGAGGGAGAGTCACAGTGTACTTTTTTCTGTGTCTCCTTCTCTCCACGATCTTCCTACAGGAAGTCACAACCATGTGACAGCCAGGAAATAGCATTAAAATGGCCACGGTTCCTGTTCGTGAACCGAAGCGGAGTTTGTGAACTGGAGCATATTTTGATGAACTTTTCTGTTCGTGAACTGAGTTGTTCGTGAACAGAAGCATTCGTGAACCGAGGTACCACTGTAACTATATTTTGTGATCTCATTTCCTCCGAGAAACAATTTTCATCTGAGCAAGAAAAAATGTGGATTTTTTTTCCTGGTAAATCGGTGAATTGGATGGAAGATACAGGGTAAATCTCTATAAGGTACCAGTGAAAATATATACTGTATGCCTGCCTTATATTCTAAAGAACTGCTATGAGCCTGGATAAATAATAATAGATTAGTTGATCAAATAATATAGTTGCTATACAATTGTTTTCCACATTATCTATTCCATTGGACTTTGAATATGAAAATTTCAAATTCAAATTCAAATTTAATTTGTAGAACCGCTCCCTCTCCCCACAGGGACTCGGGGCGGTGCACAGGGAAAGTAAAAACAATAAATATACAAATATAAATACATAATATAAAAACAGATTAAATCTATTCCTGTGCTAAAACCCGTTAAACTAAAATACCCAGCAGCTATGAATAAGTTTAAAACCCCATAGAAAGAGAGACTAGCCTAGGCCGGCCAAGCGGAAAAAGTGTGTTTTTAATTTCAGACGGAAGGAGCGGAGATCCGTAGTCGTTCTAATATCGGGGGAAGGTCGTTCCAGAGGGCCGGACCTGCCACAGAGAGAGCCCTTCCCCTGGGCGTCGCCCGCTGACACAGTCTAGTGGATGACACCCGGAGAAGTCCCTCTCTGTGGGAGCGAATCGGCCGTGAGGATGTATGAGGCAGGATCCGATCCCGCAGGTAGCTAGATCCCGAGCCATGGAGCGCTTTAAAGATGATAATTAACACCTTGAAGCGCACCCGGAAGACGACAGGCAGCCAGTGCAGCTCGCGCAAGAGCGGTGTTACATGGGTAAACCTGGCGGTTCCCATAATTGCTCGCGCGGCTGCGTTCTGGACTAGCTGAAGTCTCCGGGTGCACCTCAAGGGGAGCCTCATGTAGAGAGAGTTACAATAGTCCAGTCGGGATGTCACGAGCGCATGAGTGACTGTGCGAAGGGCATCCCGATCCAATAGGAGGCGCAATTGGCGAACCAGGTGAACCTGGTAAAACGCCCTCCTGGCCACGGCTGTCACTTGATCTTCCATAGACAGCCGGGCATCCAGGAGGACACCCAAATTGCGCGCCCCATCCACAGGGGCAAGATGTTCGCCCCCTATGGCCAGCGATGGAGTGAGCTGGTTGAATCGGGCAGCCAGAAACCACAGCCACTCGGTCTTGGTGTCGGGTTGAGCCTGAGTCCGTTACTTCCCATCCAGATCCGCACGGCTTCCAGGCACTGGCACATCACCGCTACGGCATCGTTGGGGTGGTTTGGGGTAGATATATACAGCTGAGTGTCATCAGCGTAACCCCAAAACCACGGATGATCTCACCCAGCGGCTTCATGTATGTGTTAAACAGGAGAGGCGAGAGGACCGACCCCTGAGGCACCCCACATGTGAGGGGTCTCGAGGTCGACCTCTGCTCTCCTGCCAACACAAATTGCGATCGGCCAGAGAGGTAGGAGGAGAACCACCGTAAAACGGTGCCTCCCACCCCCAACCCCCCCAGCCGATGCAATAGGATACCATGGTCGATGGTATCGAAAGCCGCCGAGGGTGACACCCGAAGGGATGCTGGTGTTCTGGGAAGGAGGAAGAGTGAGGATTAAAACAGTTGCTGAGGCGGAAGCCTTTCTTAAAAAACATTCCTCTGCCCTGGGGGAAGATCCAGGGGGGACGGAGGGGGCCACGGCCCCGCCCGCTGGGGGCCAGGGAGGAGAAAAAGAAGATACAATAGCCAAGAGACTTAGATCGAAAAAATAACTTTGCCTTGATTTTCCTGAACAATTTTGCATAATATTTTCTGGATTTTTTGTAAATGTCTGACAGCATGGAATTGAGAATTTAGGTATATGTACTTGCTTTTACCTTGTAGTGTTATGAAAAATGCTTTTTTTTTGTTATTTTTTTATTGTGTATTTTGAGGTCTCGGAAGGGCCGACGACTCTGACGTGAATGCTCTCAAAAAAATTTTATATCCCTTACCCTACCCTATAGAAAAAATGTAAAACCAATAAAACTTTTTCAATATAAAAAAAGAAAGCCGCCGAGAGGTCTAATAGGACCAGGATGGAGGAACAACCCCCATCTCTGGCCCTCCAGAGATCATCAACCAACGCGACCAATGCCGTCTCGGTGCTATGCCCGGGCCGAAAGCCGGACTGGCGCGGATCTAGATAGTCAACTTCCTCCAGGTGACGGGGAAACTGTTGTGCCACCACACTCTCAACAACCTTCGCCAGAAAGGGAAGGTTGGAGACTGGATGATAGTTGTTTAATAGAGCTGGATCCAAAGAGGGCTTCTTAAGGAGGGGCCTCACCATCGCTTCTTTTAGGGAAGCAGGCAAGGAACCCTCACTTAAGGATGCGTTGACAACCTCTTGGAGCCAGCCTCGTGTCACCTCCCAGGATGCCAGTACAAGCCAGGAGGGACACGGGTCCAATAAACATGTGGTGGCTCGCAGTCGCCCACGTAACCTGTCCATATCTTCGGAAGTAACGGAGTCAAACTCCTCCCAAACAAGTTCTGTCTCGTGGCATCCCACTGGGCCATCAATGGAGGGTAGCCCGTTCTGTATCTGAGCGGTTTTCTCCTGCAGAAAAATCACAAATTCCTCTGCTCTACCCTGTAGCGGGGCTTCCCGCACCCCCTGTTGAAGTAGGGAGCGGGTCACCCTAAACAGGGCGGCAGGGCGGTTTTCTGCGGATGCTATGAGAGTAGCACAATGATGGCGTTTGGCCACTCTCAGCGCCACAATGTAAGTCCGTAAATGGGCTCTTACCTGTGTCCGGTCAGATTCAGATCGGGTGGACCTCCATCTACTCTCTAGGCATCTCTTGCGGCGTTTCATCACCCGCAGCTCCTCGGTGAACCAAGGAGCCAGGGTGGTTCGGCGCCGCAAGAGAGGCCGCAAGAGCGCGACCCGATCCAAGGCTCCCACGGCCGCACTATTCCATGCGGCCGTGAGGTCCTCCATCGGGGCACGGGTCAGGGGTACAGGAAGTGGCCCAAGCGCCTTCTGGAACCCAATGAGGGAGAAGTGCCCACCCAATTTAACCATATATTTATTCAGCATGTTAATTGTATTCTACAGTCAGAACTCATGCAATTTATATTTTTTCAAAGGAAAGACAAATATTTGGGGTTGTAATTCTGCAACTGCACATAGAAAAGGATAGTACCAAGGGATTTCTATAATTCTAGGAATTGTAATACCCTCATTCCCTACCCTGCTCAAAAAGCTGCTGATGTATGTCTGAATATAATATTGTTATTATATATAGTTTGAAAGTATGGTATTTCTGAATCTCATGTGCAAATGTTTAATGTCTGCTGTTCCCTATACTCTTGTGCATGGCTACATTTCTGTTTCTGCTGGAAGCAGTCTATAATCCAGGGGCTCAGGGAGAAGCAGAATTGGATGGTTGAAGATCAATCATGGAAAGGCTATGTTTAGAATGCTTGAACACCTGAATCGCAACTTGCCAGGATTTATTTATTTATTTATTTATTTATTTATTTATTTATTTATTTATTTATTTATTTATTTATTTATTTATTTATTTATTTATTTATTTATTTATTTATTTATTTATTTATTTATTTTTATAAATATATAAAAATATATATATATATTTATATCCCGCCCTTCTCCATAGAGGACCCAGGGCGGCACACAGGAAATTTAAAAACATACAAAAGTACAAAAATAAATACATAATTTAAAATATATATTAAACTATCCTAATCCTATGCTAAAAACCAAATTATTAAAATATCCAATTTAAAACTTTCTAAAAGTCCCCGTGGGAGGTTAGGCTAGGCCGGCTTGTTGGAAAAAGTATGTCTTTAGACATTGGCGGAAGAGGCGGAGGTCGATGATGGTGCGTAATTCAGGGGGTAGGTCGTTCCAAAGGGCTGGGCCCACCACAGAGAAGGCTCTTCCCCTGGGTGTCGCCAGTCAGCATTGTCCGGCCGACGGCACCCTGAGAAGGCTCTCTCTGTGGGAGCGTATCGGTCTAAGGGATGTATGGGGCAGGAGGCGGTCTCGCATATAACTAGGCCCCGAGCCATGGAGCGCTTTAAAGATGGTCGTCAGAACCTTGAAGCGCACCCGAAAGGCCACAGGAAGCCAATGCAGCTCGCGCAGGATCGGTGTTATGTGGGAGCATCTGGTGGCTCCCATAATCACCCGCGCGGCTGCGTTTTGGACTAGCTGTAGCTTTCGAGTGCACCTCAAGGGAAGCCCCATGTAGAGAGCATTACAGTAGTCGAGTCGGACGTCACAAGAGCTTGAGTGACTGTGCAAAGGGCAGCCCAGTCCAGTAAGGGGCGCAATTGGCGCATCAGGCGTACCTGATGAAACACCCCCCTGGCCACGGCCGCCACATGGTCCTCCATGGACAGCCGGGAATCCAGGAGGACACCCAAATTGCGTGCCCTCTCCACGGGGGCCATTGTTTCGCCCCCGATGGCCAGAGTTGGAGTAATCTGACTGAATCGGGGTGCCGGAAACCACAGCCACTCAGTCTTGGCAGGGTTGAGCTTGAGTTTGTTACCACCCATCATATTGGTTGCAGAAATACCAGACATGGAATGTTATAATAGAACTCAATAGCATGTTCTTCTCTTCTCATTGCTAATGGAATTGTGGTATTTGTTTTCATTATACAAAAGTATTCTTTATTGTATGGTTGTTGTTGTTAGTTGCAAGATTGTGTCTGACTTCATGACCCCTTGGACAATGTTCCTCCAGGCATTCCTGTCCTTTACCTGTTCCTCCAGGCCTTCCTGTCCTCTGGAGTCCATTTAAGCTCACACTTATTGCTTTGGTGACTCCATCTAGCCACCTTATTCTCTGTCATCCCCTTCTTCTTTTGCCCTCAGTCTTTCCCAGCATTAGGCTCTTCTCCAGTGAGCCCTTCCTTCTCATTAGGTGGTCAAAGTTTTTGAGTTTCATCTTCAGGATCTGGCCTTCTAAAGAGCAGCCAGGGTTCAGGACCAGTTTGATCATCTTGCATGGCCGATTTGTAGGAGTCTTTTCCAGCACCATAGTTAAGAGCTGAGGTGGTGCAGTGGTTGGAGTACAGCACTGCAGCTGACTGCTAGCTGCACTTCAGCAGTTCAAGTCTCACCAGCTCAAGGTTGACTCAGCCTTACATCTTTCTGAGGTTGGTAAAATGAGGACCCAGATTGTTGGGGGCAATTTGCTGACTCTGTAAACTGCTTAGAGAGAGCTGTAAAGCACTATGAAGTGGTATATAAGTCTAAGTGCTATTATTATAGTTCAAAGATGTCAATCCTTTGGTGCTCAGCCTTTCTTATGGTCGAACTTTCACAGCCACACATTGCAACTGGGAAAACAATAGCCTTGATTATACACACTTTTATTGGCAGGGTGATGTCTCTGCTTTTTAGTATGCTGTCTAGATTTGCCATAGCTTTCCTTCCCAGGAGCAAGCGTCTTTTAATTTATTGGCTGCAGTCCCCATCTGTGGTGATCTTGGAGCCTAGGAATATCAAATCTGTCACTACCTTCATTTCTTCCCCACCTATTTACCAGGAATTGAGAGGGACAGATGCCATGATCTTGATATTGTATGGTGTAAGATAACAATAACTAATTCTTTAACTGAAGTCCAAGTAAATAGCATTGCATAATGAGAATGCAGTCATATGACCTGGCAGCCTGGGTTGTCTAAAGTTGAGTTCAGGCAACTTATTTCTGAGTAAATAGAAGATTATGATATAATGGTGATTCTGATTGATTAAACATATGTATGGCTGCAACTAAGTGCTGCTAATTGATTTGCTTTGTTTTAAAATGATAATTATACACATACAATATAAAGTATCCTCACTCACAACCAAATTGAAATATTTTTCCAGATCATATTTTTTTCTACCCCCCACCACAGAAACTTTAAAAAAAAATTCAGAAAATTATAATTTGCACTTTTGCTACTGTGACTATTGTGGAATAACCATTTCATAATTTTATTTCTATAACAATTGTACTTAGGACTATAAGTGCCGTTTTTAAACAACCATTCACTGTGACAAGTAGCCTTAGGTTGCACAGTAATTGAAATTGTGGTGTTAGTTGTCAAAGCTAAACTGTGGGTTTCCAAAAGTGGTTCCCTTTCCCCCTTTTTTCATGTTTCCAAGAGCTCATACCAATTGTTGGAGGTTCAATGAATTTTTGCTCCAGGCAAATGAACACATGAATTTTCCTGAGGTTTCCAGATTTTAGGAAGCTGAAATTATGTAAATGGTTCACAGTATGCCCAGAGAGCAAATTAGCATGGTGCACGGATATAAAAAGTGGTATGCATGCACTGCAACTAAAGTGTGAACATTCAGCACTTTTTAAAAATCTCATTTACACACAAGAGGAAGTTGCATTTTACTGGTTTGTTATTGCAGTTTTGTAAATGCTTCCTACGGCCACTTTATACCAGTTTATATAGTGCAAACATATATAACAAATACTTGAAAATTCAATCTACAGACTTCACTAGGCTGCAGTATCACTTGCCTTGTGATATTTAAGAACCTTTGATTTTATGAATGCTTGAGCAGAAATGATGTAATTCCCCATAATTTCAACAGGGCGCTGTAAGTCTCATTTAGAAAATAAATATTATTTCAGTGGAGAGTAGAGTTTGTTGTTGTTTTGTAATCTATTTTGTTGCTCTTTGTTACTTGTCCTTCCATCATTTTGAAGTCACTTCAGCAATCCATATTTCTCAATGGGAATATCTTCCTTCGGGATTTAACTGAAGTGCAGGTAGCCAAGAAAACTGTAAAACACTAGAAATATATTACAGTAAAAGACAGTAGATTTACAGGTATCTACACCAAAATGCCCTGAACCCTTGAAAATTTCACTGAAATTTTGAAAAAAAATTCTCTTTAATTAAATGAAAATTTAAAAAATGAAGAATAATGTTTCTGCACTTAAAAAGAAAATCCATTTCTTTCTCACTAATCTATAGATCAACAGGTAATATATGAGAAACAATGCATTAGTATAAAAACTTTAAAAAATATTAAATCACAATATATAATGAGATGATTCTTGATAGGAGATTTCCTTGGAATCATATTTCGGCATCCAGTAAATTAAATATCAAGGACTACTACTATATGTTTCAAGATCATTTGCTATACCTTTTTAAATGTAATGAACATTACTTGCAAAATAATCATAGATGGGAGTATTCCTACTTTACAAAATTATCTATGATTATTTTGCAAAGGAACCTCCCAAATTCTACTCCCAAATAATTACCATTGATAAATGATTTACATACAATATACAATATTTACCTACAATATACCTGCAAAATAGTGGCAATAAATGTACAAAACCACGTATCAGTCTTCATTTCCCATCTAGGCATTTTTTTTAATGGATTAGATGAAAACTCTCCTATTTTCTCATTCCTAAAATATTTAAATATTTTAAAATATTTTCAATTACTGTTTACCTATCAATAGGTAATAATAATAATAATAATAATAATAATAATAATAATAATAATAATAATAATAATAATAATAATAATAATAATAATGATTTTATTTATAGACCGCCTCCTCTCCCCAAAGGGACTCGGAGCGGTGCACAGGGAAGTTAAAAAATCAAATATAAAATACATAAATAGTTAAAATAAGAATTAAACAATTTGTCCCTGTGCTAAAACCCACTATACTAAAACTAAACTACACCCTCCTAAAAACCCAGTTAAAAACGGAAGACTAACCTAGGCCGGCCAAGCAGAAAAAGTATGATTTCAATTTTTGACGGAAGGAGCGGAGGTCCGTAGTTGTTCTAATTTCAGGGGGAAGGTCGTTCCAGAGGACTGGGCCCGCCACAGAGAAGGCCCTTCCCCTGGGCGTCGCCCGCTGGCATAGCCTAGTGGACGGCACCCGGAGAAGTCCCTCTCTGTGGGAGCGGATCGGCCGCAGGGATGTATGGGGCAGAATCCGATCCCGCAGATAGCTAGGTCCCGTGCCATGGAGCGCTTTAAAGATGATAACTAACACCTTGAAGCGCACCCGAAAGACGACAGGCAGCCAATGCAGCTCGCGCAAGAGTGGTGTTACATGGGTAAACCTCGAGGTTCCCATAATTGCTCGCGCGGCTGCATTCTGGACAAGCTGAAGTCTTCGGGTGCACCTCAAGGGGAGCCCCATGTCGAGAGAATTGCAGAATGGCATCCCGATCCAATAGGGGACGCAACTGGCGTACCAGGCGAACCTGGTAGAATGTCCTCCTGGCCACGGCTGTCACTTGATCTTCCATGGACAGCCGGGTATCCAGGAGGACCCCCAAGTTGCGTGCCCCATCCACAGGGGTAAGGTGTTCATCCCCTATGGCCAGTGATGGAGTCAACTGGTTGTACCGGGATG
This sequence comes from Rhabdophis nuchalis, assembly GCA_039707465.1. Classification (NCBI taxonomy): domain Eukaryota; kingdom Metazoa; phylum Chordata; class Lepidosauria; order Squamata; family Natricidae; genus Rhabdophis; species Rhabdophis nuchalis. Next base: position 364,698,094 of record CM077643.1, read on the forward strand.
CCGGGAACCACAGCCACTCGGTCTTGGATGGGTTGAGTCTGAGTCTGTTACTTCCCATCCAGGCCCGCACGGCTTCCAGGCACTGGCACATCACCGCTACGGCATCGTTGGGGTGGTTTGGGGTAGATATATACAGCTGTGTATCATCAGCGTAGAGGTGGTACTCTACCCCAAAACCACGGATGATCTCGCCCAGCGGCTTCATATATGTGTTGAATAGGAGAGGTGAGAGGACCGACCCCTGAAGCACCCCACAAGTGAGGGCTCTCGAGGTCGACCTCTGCTCTCCTGCCAACACAAATTGCGATCGACCAGAGAGGTAGGAGGAGAACCACCGTAATACAGTGCCCCTCACCCCCAACCCCTCCAGCCGATGCAATAGGATACCATGGTCGATGGTATCAAAAGCCTCTGAGAGGTCTAATAGGACCAGGATGGAGGAACAACCCCCATCTCTGGCCCTCCAGAGATCATCCACCAACGCGACCAATGCCGTCTCGGTGCTGTGCCCGGGCCGGAAGTCAGACTGGCACGGGTCCAGATAATCAACTTCCTCCAGATGACGGGGAAACTGTTGTGCCACCATACTCTCTACAACCTTCCCCAAAAAGTGAAGGTTGGAGACCGGACGGTAATTAACCAACAATGCTGGGTCCAGAGAGGGCTTCTTCAGGAGGGGTCTCACCATCGCCTCTTTAAAGGAGGCAGGCAAGAAACCCTCACTAAGAGAATCGTTGACAACCTCCTGGAGCCAGCCTCGTGTAACCTCCCAGGATGCTAGTACAAGGTAATCTATTGGCTGTGTCTGTTGCTAATCATTTTGTAATTCTAAAATATTTTATGGTTTCTTATATTTGTGAGTCATCTTGAGTCACACTGAATGTTTGTTGGATCCAGACAGTGTAGGATCTTTCTTTTTCTTCAATGTTGTGTCTGGGACGGGTAAGGGAATTTTGTGTGTATACATTTAGGCCATTTTGGAACTGAAAGATAATGACTGGCCCAAAGAGCAAAGGCACTACAATGAATGCATGAGATGGGAGTTCACCCTTTTTCATGGTTTTGAGTATGTTGATGGAATGTGGAGGTGACTGGTGATCCAGGGCCAAAATTGGGACTGATCTTGGTTGAGATCAGTTCTTTTTGTTAGAAGTTTATCCCATCCCCTGGTTTGCAGCAGTTTATGTGTCCTGTTCCCTTCCTCAAACTATAAAGTATGTTTTTTTTTCTTAAACTATCTATGTAAATAAAAATGTAACAACAGTTTGTTCATAACCGGTAATCTCCTAAAGTACTGCACCGAAAGTACTGTAGAGGGAGAGAGGGAGAAATACAGTAGGTAGCTATGTTGGGGGTTATACGGTGGTTGTGTGTACTTGTTAGTGTGTTCAGGTGTGGATCTACACACAGATTGGTTGGCCATTTAACCAGATTGGGCCACAGCAACGCATGGCCGGGAATGGCTAGTAATCATATAAACTTTAATCCTAAATGTTTGAACTGTCTAATCATTTTGATCAGCCTTCCTTTCATCATTTCCTGTTCTATGACATTATTTAAGAAGGGTAGAGGTTAGTTTCCTATTTCACTGTTGTATGTTGCTTCACATTATTTATCAGTTGGTAGAAAGACCTTTCTTTTAGAATGTGAAGTTCAAGACGCATCTGAATAGCTGAGTCATAGTTGAAGATTTTAAGCCCCAGAAAATTGGTATCATAGAGAGAGGAGCAATAATAAGTACAATAGTTCTGACTCCTCAAATACTGTCTCTGTCACCCTCTACAATTTGTACAGCAATCCCATGCAGCAGACAGCCTGCTCAACTTGGGTTAGTTCTACGTGCAGCATACATGATCTGCCAGCATGTTGAACCACTTGGCAAAATTACATTAGTAGCAAAGATTCTCTGTTGTGCACTTTTACTCTGTAACCTATGGAGAAGTGTGGAGGACCAGAGGGCACTCAAGAGACAGAAGGAGCAAATCTATCTCTACTATCGCAAAAAATATTTTAGTAACACAATCCAAATACTAAATATGACTTGTTTCATACTTCTTGAAAGACAAAAGTAGGCAACCTAGTGTCTTCCACATAATTCTCCAGTCATAAATGGGATTAATTGCACATCTTTTTTTTCAGTAAAATGAACACATAAAGTTCTGTAAGCCCCTAATGGCGTGGCTCACAGCATGGTATTATGGCAACCACAGATTGAATCCTTTGGAGAGAATCAACTTGCCTGTTTCTGATTTAAAAGATTAAACTTCATACTGTTTGGCCTAAAAAGAAGGTTGTTGTTTATAGAGGATATGGGAATCCTTTCTCATAGTGAAAAACAAGGCATAAAGCTATTTGATTAGTATTTTTAAAGAATACTTTTTTCTTCCATTCAGTTGTATCTGATTCTCAGACTGCCTGAACAAGTCCCATGAGTTAGATTTCTTGGCATGGTTTTTTCAAAAGTGATTTACCATTGCCTCCTTCCTAGGGCTGAGAAAAAGTGACTGGCCCAAGATCACCCAGCCAAAGGCAGGAAGAGCAATTTACAGAAGATACAATATGGTGATGTTTTTTACTATATCAGGCAATTGTGATCTAGCAGCCCTTCATTGGATAGTTAATTAGGTTCTAGATAAAAATCATTCAGTAGAGATACCATCTGGCAATTATTACCAATTATTACAATTTATTTATTTATATTCCACCTTTATTATTTTTCTAAATAACTCCAAGCAGTAAATATACCTAATATTCCTTCCTCCTCCTATTTTCCATACAATAACAATCTGTGAAGTCAGTTGGATTGAGAAAGAGTGAATGGTCCAAGGTCACCTAGCCAATTTTCATGTAGTTATTCAAATTTGCTAAATTTGGGCAAGGTTGTGTGTGGTGACTATATCATCATCTTATTGTATTAGCTGGTATTCTTTTAGGGCTGTAACCATAGAGAAATGGATTATAGAATATCTTTGGGTTAGATGTTTGTCCCTTTGAGCAGCTGAAAGGGGGTAGTTCATTGGATCCAGCATGTTACAAATGCTTCCGCCCATAAAGAAGTTAAGAGGCCTCCTTAGATTCAAAAATATTAGTTCCATTTTTAGTGAAGTTTGTTGGGACAGTGGCTTGGGGTCAAATGCAGAGCAGCCCAGAGGAAACAGTTATTATCGTCTGGATTACAGTTCTGGGATGCTCTTCTTCTTCTTCTTCTTCTTCTTCTTCTTCTTCTTCTTCTTCTTCTTCTTCTTCTTCTTCTTCTTCTTCTTCTTCTTCTTCTTCTTCTCCTCCTCCTCCTCCTCCTCCTCCTCCTCCTCCTCCTCCTCCTCCTGCTGTTCCTCCTCCTCCTCCTCCTCCTCCTCGTGAGTGGCTCTAGTCATTGGTGTTAGAGAAAGAGGGAACAATGCAGTGGTTATTTCCTTATGGGGTACTGCAGAGATCAGCTCTGTTTCCCATTATTTATCATCCACTATTGTGGGAGGAGATTTGGTAGTTTGAGATCCAATAACATTAGTACAGTATGCTGATAATTTCAAGCTTTATATCATGACCCCATACTCCATTGAATATATTGTCAAACTCTTGCCCTGCAGCTTGGAGGCAATGGGTGGTAGAATGGGGAGAAGGGACTCAAGTGAATCCTAGCAAGATAAGATAGAGTGGAGCTTTAGGATACTCCCAATAATGATTCTTTATAGAATTGCACTACCCTTGCAGGAGTAGATATATTACTTGGGGGAGGGGGACTGTCTTTCTGGTATTGCTAAATCAGCAGGTGAAAACTGTGGTCAGGGTAGTCATTGCTAAACCTCAGTTGGTACACTAGTTGTAACTTTATCTGAAATCTGACTTATCTGAGGGCTGTGTTACAAAGTTTCATGGTTTTATCATCAACTACTCCATTTCATCAACTGAATAGCCTACATAGTATAGTGTCACACAGACTCTGGGTATTATCTTGACCATGGTAGGTTGAAGCAAACCAGCCTTAGTCACTTTGATTAATTACCTCTCCATGGAGAAAATATGGATTCAAAGCAGCATTTGTTTTAATTCACTGTGGTATTCTTTTAGGTTTGGGAATAGAAAATTCTGTAATACACTGGCAATATTCTTATCTATGTGATCATAGTCAGAAGACAGCAATTGATGGCTAAATGTATAAACACTTTGTAGCCTTGATTGGAATCTGGAGGGAGTGCAAGATGTAGGCCTTTGGAGAGGTGAGAATGTTTGTAAGTATTTTCTCAGATTTAGTGAATCATCCAAATATGAGATCTAATATGTATGAAGTATAAAAAAATAGATATTAAGAACTACTTATAACTGTATATTCAATTTGTTAAAATCAGTCTGTTTAAGCTAGTTTTATATTAGGTTGTTAGTTTCTTTACAAATATATTATTGTATTTATTGAATATTGTTTTTATTATTTCCTGTGCACCGCCCTGATTCCCTTCGGGGAGACAGGGCGGTATATAAATCCAGTTAAATAAATAATAAATATTTTATAATTTCAGTGTCAAATGGAATTCTTTAATTACTTGCAATGCTAACTGAACAAAAGGATCAAATAGGAGCCACAAACTAAAGTCAAACTGATGAACAATAATGCACCAGTATAACATAGCATTTAAAACCCAATGAACTAAAAACTGAAAATCTCTGGTGAATATCAGCATCCTTGTAAATAAATCACAGCTCCAGATTATGAGTACCTTCAGACTTTGAGTTGTTAAGCACAAAGGCTTCTCTGAAGAAAGGGTATGTGGGAATGGCTGGAGAAGAAGGTTGATGGAGACAGTTGATACCAGAGGACAATAAAGAAGTCTGCTGAGATTACTCTGATCAGATCTGAATGTAAACATACTTTGCTGCCATTCTATGTTGCTTGGCCAGGATTCAGCTCATTTTCCAGGCACAGAACATTGAGAAGTCTTTTTCAGCAGCATGAAGGAGTCAGAGACTTCTCAAGTAAGGAAGTGGCTTTATGCTGACAACTGAGACTGGAAAGCACACTGAGTAGGAGAATACGTCTCAAATTGCTGCAGCCACACCCATTTACATCCTTGATTTTATATTTTGAGTGTTACTTTTAAGTATTTGCTTTGGACTCTGAAGATTTCAGAGTCTACCTTTGTTGACAGCCTGTCTCCCTAACTGGTCAAGCATCTGGGGGGAATAAACTTAGGAAGGTTTTCTAAATCTTTGGAGAGAGACCAGTGTTTGCTTTCTGTTACTCACCAGTCAGTTGCACACCTCTCTGTGTACAAGGATTTCTACTTCTCTGTGAGTGTCAGCAATGGGATTTGGAAGAGGCCCTAGCTAGTGGCCCACCCGCAAAGTGCAAGCAAATGATTCATGAAAATGATGCCCGAGAAAAGCTTTTAGGGTTCTCAATACTTAAAGCTTTATGCATTGGATGAATCAGAATTACCCAAGTTACCCAAAACCCAAGCCTACTGTAGATAGGTTTAGGAAAAGTTTCTTGGTATGACTGAATAGATGGACAGAAAAGATGCAGCAGTTAAATTAGAATGATTTCTGAAGAGCCCAACCCAAGGACACTTTTAAAGAAGACAGTCCTGCCTACAGACCAGGCTGCATGTGGAGTGGATCCCATAGCCATTTTGCAAGCCATGATGGACCTAGAATGAGCTTGGGAATATACAGCACAATGGGAGCCAGTATACCGAAATTAACTGGAACGAGAAAGATTTGCCAGAGAGTACAGGCATCAGAATGATCCCGCTAATGAGCAAAGGCATCAGAAGCAGATGTCGGCTATTTTGGAGCTCTGCAGATTGGATGCCCTTTCCTTAACCCCTCCTGCTGTTCCACTGCCACAACCTTGCATAGAAATGAAGCTGGTTAAGATGGGGGAGAAGACACTTATTTAAGGATACTTGAAAGCATAGCTACTGTGTGCCACTAGTCAGGTGAATGGGATACACTTTTGGCTCTTTACCTGACTATGAAGGCCTTGAAAACTTTCGCCAATTTTTCACCTCAGGATCCTGTGACTGTAAACCAGTTCAAACTGCAATTCAATAACAGTTGAAACGCCTTGCTGATGCTTATTGACAACAGTTTTGAGGAGAGAGGTTCAGAGTAGAGCAGGGGTGTCAAACTGGTGGCCTGCAGGCAGAGGCGTAGTGTGGGGGGTGCAGGGGGGGCCGGGCGCACCGGGCGCAACATCTGGGGGGGCGCGCGGCGCGAGGCGGGCGAGCTTTGTTTGGTCTCCGAAGTAACTTTTCCAAACAGCCACGGAAAAAGAAGGGAGGAGGAGGAGGAGGAAAGCCCCAAGGGCGTGTGTACGCGCGCGTTGGAGGGGGGCGCGGGAAGGTCAGAAATCAACCTTGTAAATGAAAACATTGCCTCCGCGAGTTTTTGGCGTGGCGACGGCGCTTGGCATCCCCCGCGCCCGGTCGGGGGGCAGCGGCATCCCAGCAGCACCGCCAGCCCCCCCTTTGCAACCTCTGCTCCCCGTTGGCGTCGCCAGGAGTTGACCCGGGAGAAGGACACCCGACGAGCCGCCGGCCCGGAGCAGCGAACCCGCACAAACTTTTCGCCCCCTCCCCTCCCCTCCTTCCCCCGCCCCTCCCGCCGGCTCCCCCCAAGCGGACTTGGAAGTGGCAGAAGAAGCCCTTGGGCTGCTGCTCCCTTTCCCCATCCCTTCCTTCCCCCCCCATTTTTGTTAGTCTTGTGTGTCTTGTTTGTTTCTGCATGAAAAGAGTGGGGATTGGAAGAGTCCTGTGCGGAAGTTCTCCAACGGCGGCTGAGGGAGGAGGAGGAGGAGGAGGAGGAGGAGGGCGGCTGAAGAGACGGCGGCAACACCAGCATGCCGAGGAGAAAGCAGCAAGCTCCCCGGCGCTCTGCAGGTAACTCCCCGCCTCCTCCCCTCCTTTCCACAACCCCTCTCGCTCACTCGCTCGCGCTTTCCCCACTCTGCCGCCGCTCTCCTCAGGGCTGCCCTAGGAGAAGGGGAGGGGTTAATTTAGACTAGCAAGGCCTGCAGCAGAGATTCAGACGCCCCCCCTCCCCTTTCCCGGTCTTCCTAGGTCTCTCTAGCGAGGTTACATTAGGCCTTGAATGGCTGAGGGGAGTCTTCGCAGCTCGGGGAAAAGGGCGGGTGAAGAAGAGGGCGTCCGGGGGTTGGCGGGTTCCCAGCAACATCTCTTAGGCGAGGCTTGGTCTAGTTTTGCACTTCTCTGCAGGGAAAGGGGGAAGCCAGAAAAGAGCAAGCCTCTGAGGTGTGTCATGCCCACGACCCACCCGGGGCTTTAACAAAAAAAAAAAAAAAGCCTCCATCCTCTTTTGACCGGCATCGCCAACGCGGGTTTTTTGGGGTTTTTTTTTCTCTCCACCCGCTGTGGAAACTTCGTCCGAGCCCAATTTGCTACTGGCTGTGCGTGGGGCAGAAGAGTGGCGGTTGGTGGGGAGGCTGCGTCGTGGGGGTCTCTTGTCCAGTGTGCCGCAGAGTCGAATGGCAACTGAGAAAGCTCTGCAGGTATGCAAAACCTATTGCATACCTACAGAGAGAAGAGTTGGAAGACGCAAGCAGATGGATGGTGAGAACAGTTGCGATGCTGGCTTGACCTTAATACAGGAAACAAGCAGAGAACAACTGGAAGCAATTGATCAGCTTCAGGCAGAAATTAAAAAACGTACTACGCAGATGAATACGCTGCACCAGCGATTTGCTTTTTTGCAAATCCAAACGTTGGATACTAAAAAAGATGATTTTATTAAGAAACAAATTCAGCACACGTGTGCTCAGTACACGGAATTGAATGCTGCATCTATGCTCACCGAAATAACTCGACTTCGGCACCACATTATCTTGTATAAGGAGGTCAATCCTGATGAGCATGTTGCAAACTGGTCAGCTTTAGATTTGCTTCGCTGGGTGTATAAGTGGAAGCTGCAAGAAAGTTTAACTAACTTTGTTGTCACATTAAGAATCTTTCTTACTATCACTGTTTCTACAGCGAGTTGTGAAATAATAGCATGGCCCACATTTGTAGATTTGTATTCATAGACCTGCTGAAAATGTGGAGAATGTGTAATGCATGTTTGCACTCAATAAAGTGTTTGAAAATAAACTTGTATTTAGATGCATTTTACTTTAATTACATCAGTATTTTCATAACAAACAATACATGTGCTTAGGGGGTAAGGGTTTCTTTAACTAATCTAATGGAAGAGACTCGAGTGCTAAAATCCACGGGTTAGGGGGCACAAATTACTTGCCTTGCCCCGGGTGCTGACAACCCACGCTACGCCACTGCCTGCAGGCCAGATGCATCGCATGCAGGCCACACCCACCCCAACTCTGTGAAGGAGAAAAACATCACAAAATATCATGAAAAAGAGAGAGAGAGAGAGAGAGAGAGAGAGAGAGAGAGAGAGAGAGAGAGAGAGAGAGAGAGAGAGAGAGAGAAATACAGTAGATAGGTAGGGAGAGAGAGAGAGTAGATAGGTAGGGAGAGAGAGGGCGGGGGAGAAATACAGTAGATAGGTGTTGTGGCCCAGCCGGCTCCGGATGAGCTGCTGATGGACTCATCTAGTGAGGAGTCCTATGAGTCTGCTCTGGAGGAGGAGGGAGACCTTGAGAGAGCAGAGAGCCCGGCTAGTCATCAGGAGGCACCTGGGTCTTGGAGTAGTGGGGCGGATCAAGGCCAGTTTGTCCCTGATGCTAAAGTGAGAATGGCTAGAGGAACTATATTAAGAAGCCCTGAGAGGGGCAGTTCAGAGAGAGGGGAAAAAGTTATCTCCTAAAATTCAGACTTCTCAAGAAGTATGTGATGTGAGTGCATAGTCTTAAAAGCAATTCGTTATCATCCTGCCTAGAGCACTGGGTTCTAGAAGCTGTAATCAAGCTCCACATATGGCAGAAGATATAGGAAACTAGGAAAGGGCCCACCACTTCTCCAAAAGACAAAATCCCACTTGAGAATATAGCTAAAGCTAGGAAAGGGGCCACTAGCTTCCAAAAACAGAAAGTCCTTCTTGAGAATATAATAATTGACTGGCTAAAAAGCAATCAGAAAAACCACGGAAGGGTCCTGCCAAGTGCCATCTCTATGGTAAGAATTGAAACTGCTGAGATCTTTTAAAAATATCCTTTGCCTTATGTTTCATAGCCACTCCTCAGGCACTACCAAGTTGCCATTCAGTGACAATGCTGCCTTCTAGGCCATTATAATCTTTATACCAGATAATGAACCAGATGTTCATTAATTAATGGTGGCTGTTCAGTTCAGTACAAAAAAGGAGGGACTAGTCCTCCTCTTGCATTTTCTTGTTCCAGCCATGTGCTGATTGTGATGATTCTGTATTATATGGGATGCATCTGTAAACAGCTTGTGGCAATTAAGATAAATCATTACTTTTGTAAGGGGAGGGTGAGAGAGAAAGGAAAAAATTGAACTTATTTGATCTTGATCACATTACAATATTTCATTAACTTTCAGAAACTATTCTGCTGGGCTCGTCGTATTTAAAACAGAAAATATGTTTCTGGTATAAGCACAAGAGAAACAACGGATGGGCATGTTCCAAAACACAAGCTTCTTGGTGTAATTTGCTTTGCACAGCACAGAGCCCTAAGGAGAAATACAAGAATGCAAATAATGTGAAGTTGGAATTTTGTTAAGCAAACCACATTTTTCCCATTCTGATCAATAACTGCATTGTGCAATGAGCTTTTCATTATATTATTGGTGCACCTTGGTATAGGTAGAGAGAAGGAAAAATACATATTGTTTCATCAAATTAATGGAGGCTAAAACATATGAAGGGCAGTTGCAGGAATTGGGTATGTCTAGTTTAACGAAAAGAAGGACTAGGGGAGACATGATAGCAGTTTTCTGATATCTCAGGGGTTGCCACAAAGAAAAGGGAGTCAAGCTATTTTACAAAGCACTAGAGGGCAGAACAAGAAACAATGAGTGGAAACTAATCAAGGAGAGATGCAACTTAGAACTAAGGAGAAATTTATTGACTGTTAGAACAATTAATCAATGGAAAAATTTGTTTCCAAAGTTGTAAATGCTCCAACATTGGAAATTTTTAAGAAGATGTTGGATAACAATTTGTCTGAAGTGGTATAGGGTTTCCTGCCTAGGCAGGAGATTGGACTAGAAGACGTCCAAGGTCCCTTCCAACTATTCTATTCTATTCTATTCTATTCTATTCTGTTCTGTTCTGTTCTGTTCTGTTCTGTTCTATTCTATTCCTTTTGTGACTTCTTTCTTCTTCATGAAATTGCTGAATATCAGAGGAAACATATGACTATCACCAAGATCTACTAGCAATAACAACAGCACATAAACTTTTATAGTGCTTCATAGAACTCTCTGCGTGGTTTACAGAGTCAGTATATCACCCCCAACAATCTAGGTCCTCATTGTACTAAACCTGGAAGCATGAAAGGCTGAGTCAACCTTGACCTGGTCAGGATCAAACTTCTGACAGTGGGTTGCCTGCAATACTGCATTCTAAACATTGTGCTGCTAGGGCTCTATCATATACTGTATGTTCTAGTCCGGTGATGGCGAACCTTTTTGGCACCAAGTGCCAAAAAAGGAGTACATGCATGTGTGCTCGTGCTTCGTGTGTGCACACATGTTCATCTGGGTCACAACCCCAAAGAGGAGATACCCAGGAGTCATGCATGTGGCAAAAATGAACTTTTGGTTTTTGGCACGCACATGTACACCAGCCAGCTAGTCTTCCAGTTACTGGCATGCATGCATGTGCAACAATCAGCTAGCTGGCATGCATGTTCACACCAGAAATCAGAAAACCAGCTCTACCAATTTCTGACACTGGCGCACATACAAAGGCCAGCTGATTGTCATGCACGCATGCGCACCAGAAACCAGGAAGAGAAATTGACAATGCTGCATGTGCCAGGCAATATGGCTCTGCGTGCCACTTTGGGCCCACGTGCCATAGGTTCACCATCACGGTTCTAGTCCTTCTTATCTTACTTTCCTTTCTTGTAACACACATACACACCCAAACAAAATACAAATATAAGGTAAGTTCATCATCTTCATCATTGTCATCATCATCTCCTCAGTGTAAAGCACTGAAGAGTTTAGCAGAAACATTGAAATGCAATTTGCCATTGACAAATGTGCAAGAACTGCTGTTAAGGCAGGAAAAATAGTTGAAGTTGATGGATTCGGACTTGATAATGAAGAGTTGATAAAAACAGTAAAAGCAGAAGAAGGGTACAAGTACTTAGGAGTTTTGGAAGCCTCTGAGCTGTTGCACAACCAAGTCAAGGAAGCTACTTCAACAAAATACATAAAGCAAGTCCAGAAATATCTTGAGATCAAAGCTAAGTGGAGGAAATATCATAAAAGCAATTAATTCTTGGGCAATGCCTGTAATATTATATTTAGTTGGAATAATTGATTGGACCAGGGGTGGGTTGCTGCCAGCATTGCTGCCAGTTTGTTTCGCGCACCTTTTGTGTGTGTTGCGTGTCCATGCGCAGTTGCCTGTAAATTGTTCTGTGCATGTGAAGAACATGAAAAAATGACTTTAAAAAAAACCAGCAATGGCAGAGGCAACCTGGGAATCAGTTCAGGGGTGTGGCCAGCCTGTCATCCATACCCGTTCGGCCACCCAGTCCCAATTTCTAGTATCAGTTCGGCTGAACTCGTGCAAACCAGTAGCAACCCACCTCCGGATTGGACTCAGCTAGAACTTGATAATGTGAACCAAAAGTACAGACCTAAGAGCCTATTTTCAGAGATTTCTTCTCTGGGGTCTCTGGGGAGCTGCAGAGAGTATCTTTTGCTCTAAAACTCTCCTGAAATTTATTCAATAAAGTCTGTTTTGGCATTTCACTCTGGTTTCAATTTATTGTCTCTAAATTTGTAAAAATAAAAACTCATTTGACACCAGTAGGCAACATAGGGTGGCACGTTATTGTAAACATGTGGATGCAAGACAGGAGGTGTTTCCAGAATTGAAGAAACTCTATTCAGAGACCTCTTGGCAGTCAATAAAATTCCTACAATAATAGTGTAATTGATGATTTTAAAGCTCTCACCTGTGAACATGTGAGTTGTTTCTGTACAAACTGCAGCTTCTGAGAGTTTTGAATGTAAGCACAATGTAGAAACTTTGCAGTAGTCTATATTGGTAGTGATGAAGTATGGGTTAACATTGTACCTTTTGTTTCAAATGGGGCTGTAATTGGCTCATCATTCAAATCCAGGCAGAGGGCCTAATGGTCGGAGCAATAAAATAATAGACATGAATCAACCATATCTTCAGAGTAAATACTCTGCATTGTTTACCTCATGCAGAGTAACCATCAGAGTATTCAGAGAAGCAGATGATCTTTTGACAAACACTAAGTCTTGCCTTGTTGAGGTCCAACTGTTATTTTCATCCAATCTAGACTCTCATAGTAATTTGGTCTACACCAGGGATGTCCAAACTTGGGAACTTTAAGACTTGTGGACTTCAACTCCCAGAATTCCCCAGCCAGCTATTCTGGGAGTTGAAGTCCACAAGTCTTAAAGTTCCCAAGTTTGGACATCCCTGGTCTACACTATTGAAGACATACTGCAAGGTTATATTGTGGCTTAGTATTATCAATATTCAGGTGGCATTTTACCTCAAACCAATGGGAATATACATGAGAAAAGAAACTATCCTCCCCACTATTGACTGGAGCCATGTAGTTAGACATTAGGGTTACACTGTTATTGGATCTCTGGCATAGGCATATGCCAGAATTAAATTTTAAATGGGACCTCAATTTTGTTTCTTTTTCAGTTTTAAAATATTTCAGAATATTTTTATTTTGTTAATTCGGATTTGTTCTTTGTGTTAATGGAATATTTTTATTTTGTTCATTGCCCACCCTATCTTCAGATAGATGGATGGTCATATAAATTGGATAATTAATATATCTAAATCAAATAAGGAGAAGAATCACTCTAAAGCAGTGGCTTTGTCTTCCGCTCACATAGGAAATCCAGAAAGATACCATAGTCAATGGCATTAAAGGCCAGTGAGAAGATAAGTGATTGATTAAGACAGCTGCACTTTCCCTGCCCACATCCTGACAAAAGATATCTACCAGAGTGACAAATGCCATCTTAGTCCCATGCCTGGGCTTGAATCTTGACTAGAAAGGGGTGAGACAATCCATTTCTTTTAGGGCACTTTGCAACAAATGTCCCTAAAAAAGAGAAGATTGGAAACTTGATGATAGTGGTCTAATATATTGTGCGTCCAGAGATAGCCACTTCACAAATGGGTTAATCAACATCTCCTTAATGCTAGCCAGTATAACATTATTCCGTCAAAATATCACACAGTGCCGGACTCAGTTACTCTCACATATCTGTCTGCAAGAATTTTGCAGAGTTCATGCAAAAAAGCACTCTTATTCATTCTCACACAATTTTCAGATCCTCTTGAGAGTACAGTTTTCTTGTGTGACTTCCAGAAGGTTCAGAGGATGCACAAGAGCACACCCCATTCTTGCACAGCCCTCACAGCCTCAGAAAATCACACAAGAACAAGGAATGCTTTCAAACATAATTGTTTGGGTTATACACCAGCATCCAAAATATCCTGTCAACCTGGTTTGCAATCACTGATCTATGCCATCTTATCCAAAACCCTGCTTGGTGGAGGAATCAAGATTAAGGATCCCTAACACATGACTGTCTAGCCTCTGCTTGAACATTTTCAGTAAAGGACATTTTTACTGCTTTTCTGTAAAATTGGACATTGCTTCCACTATCACATTGCACCAAGGAAAATTTTCATCCACAAGTAGTGAATAGCTATATTTAATTTAATTTAATTTAATTTAATTTTCAAATTTTTATACCGCTCCATCTCCACAATGGGACTCGGGGTTGTGCACAGAAGATAAAAAGTAAAAACAACAGCATACACATTATATAAATACAATCCACAATTTAAAACTAAATTAAATAAATATAACTGTGCTACAAAGATTAAAACTATAAAACCCTTTATTAAAATGAAATTTACATTATTAAACTCTAAGCCAGGCTGGCCACATGGAAAAAATGTGATTTGAGCTCCCGACGGAAGAAGCGCAGGTCCGTGATGGTGTGAATATTGGGGGGTAGGTTGTTCCAGAGAGCCAGACCCGCCACAGAGAAGGCCCTTCCCCTGGGGGCTGCCAGCCGGCATTGACTGGCAGACAGCACCCTGAGGAGGCCCTCCCTGTGCGAGCGGACAGGTCGAAGAGAGGTATGCGGTAGGAGGCGGTCTCTCAAATATGAATTAAAATGAAATAACTATACATGTTATGAACCCATATCTGCATCTGAATTACTGAAATCTGTATTAGGGCACACTATCCCTACTATGGCTAGTAAATAAGGTTAGTATTCAGTTGCAAAATGATGTCCTATTTAGTCTTTCCTTTTCTGAAAATTATTCCAGTTAGGAAGACCAAATAATCAATCTGCTTTTGATAAAGTAGAAGGCAAAGCTGTTGTTTACATATAACACTTTTATTTTTGGTTATTTATTTTAGTTGCTGAGAACACATCTGATGAAACCATCAGTATTTTGTCACAGAAATATGAGCTGGATCATGTTTGTTAACATGCTGTGATCATTTACACTTTATAAATGTTTATTAGTAATCAGGAAACATGGTGCCGTATTTAGGATTTGTTCATAATAGTATTTATCCCAGTGTGAAGAAGGATTATTACCGTGGAGTAAGAAGCAATGAACACTATCCAGCCCATCACATGTGAACAACAAATAAGAATATAAGCCAGTTTTCCTTCTGATCTTTGCAATAATAGTGTACCACAGCTGAAAGCTATGTGTCTAGAGACATCTATTGCTAACCATATTTTTTTTTCAAATATACCGATGAATAAATGAGTCTTCATTCATAAATACAATTCTAAACATAGAGAAAAACACATGTTAGGAAAAAGGTTAGTAGCTAACTTTATAATCTGAAACATTCCTATGAGGAAGTAATTTTCTCTGAATACCAGCAGCTACGTACTGGGAGAGAAAACCTTTTTTTGGGGGGAAGGGATAATGAAAATATACAATCTTATATACTATAAAGAATAAAAGTAAAAGTGGTCAGCAAATTGGGAGAATCTGAGAGCAAGTTCCAAGAGTACAAAAAGCAGGAAATAAAGTAGAAGTTCATAAATCAACTCAGAAAAATAAATAAAATACTCTGATTTTGGTAATATGGTTGAACGGTAGCTTTCAGGACACCCAGAGGAAAAGCATGAAAGTTTGAACCAACAGAACAAACACCATTTTATATATAAGTATACAGACACATACATACCCACATATAAATCCATGTATGTACAGATACTGTAGAAGGGATGTGGTAACAGAGGCTAAGATGCTGAGCTTGTTGATCAGAAAGGTCAGCAATTCAGCGGTTCGAATCCCTAGCGCTACGTAATGGAGTGAGCTTCCATTACTTGTCCCAGCTTCTGCCAATCTAGCAGTTCGAAAGCATGTAAAAATTCAAGTAGACAAATAGGGACCACCTTTAGTGGGAAGGTAAAAGTGTTCTGTGCGCCTTGTTAGGATAATCATCCTGATGTTGGGTTGACAATATATATAAGCCAGGATTCTTAAAGAGTATATGTAACTTTAAGGACTATGTGGAATCTGATTGACTGTGCTTCCCAGCTCAACCATAAAAGGCAGCTGTATACACAGTTCATTCCCTTTTGCTTTCCTTTGCTTCCTGATTGCCACTGGGGGAGGAACTGAACCTGAAGACGGAAGAAGTATCATTGTTTTGACTTACTATAAGATAACTGTGGTTTTGGTGAAGGACTGTTTATTGTTAGAGGAGTTAGTATCACTGTTTTGGAAGAAGTATTTTAGTTACTACAAAAGTAAAGACTATTTATTTTTTCTACTATCAGTGTTTGATAGTTATTTCTACTATCAGTGTTTGATAGTTATTGTGTGCTTTAAGCAACGTATCTCTTGCTGTCCGGTGTATTGCACTATTTATTTTCCAACAGGGGTGTTTTTTACCCCTAACACGCGTTCACCATTTAGTCAAGCTGGCCATATGACCATGGAGTTCTCTTTGGACAGTGCTGGCTCTTTGGCTTTGAATTTCCCCTAGAGTCAGAATTGACTAGCACATATGTGCGAGGGGAACTTTTACCTTTACCTTACTGTAAGGATACTGTAACTCCCATTTTTTAAAACTAGATATTTGTATGTTTACACTCATAAAGTATATAATACATTTCATCATCAAATGCAACAACCTATAAGGCAAATAAATTAATTCATCTCTCTCTGTGTACCTCTGTCTATCTGGGTATGCAATATCACATCTCTATCAAAACAGTCAGAACTGTTTATAATCATATAAAATAAAAATTTGACACCCCTGGTCTAGAAAGTAGTCTATATATTGGCTTTCCTGGTACATAAGATTGCATATTTAGGAGTAACATTGATAATAACATCTAATTTCTTCCTATCCAAACACACTTCTGTCTTCAAAACATACAAACAATTAAAGCCAAAACATTTCAAAATGAATAAAAATGGATAATAATGCAGCAATGTATTGTGTTTGGGTAAATCTTCCCAATTTGCTTGAAGAGAAATCCATTATTGTATTCTCTGGTATGTTATTTGAGTTTTTAGAGTTTATTTTTATTAGAATCCTGAGATTTCTTCCAGCTACCCTATTCTTTTTTTCTTAATTTCAGCAGTATGTTTAAATTGGGGATATATGAAAGGTTGTTGGTGCTATGCATTATGCTAGCTTCTTATTCTTTTAAAGTTAAATGTTTTAAAAATCACATGCATCAAGTTATCTCTGAATAAGAGTGAAAAGAAATGCCCATCACTTGCTTCACAGTTCTTGTACAGGTTTCTTCCCATACTTCTAAAACCCCAAAGAAATTTCTGCACATGTGCAGCACCTGATCCCAAAACTCCTTCATCTGCTGCTAATGAGTGACGGAAGAGACCAAGGGGGAGATTGTGAGGCTGAAGCTGATTGTTTTTGTGGAAAAGAATTTTACATAAGATCTATCTATCTATCTATCTATCTATCTATCTATCTATCTATCTATCTATCTATCTATCTATCTATCTATCTACAGTGATCCCTCGTTTTTCGCGGTTAATGGGGACCGGAACCTTCCGCGAAAACTGAAAAACCGCGAAGTAGGATTCGCACCGGAAACTTGAGTTGGTGGACATCATTTAAAGCAAGCACTAGGGGGTGCTTGCCTCCTACCGATGCATTCTGTATTTTTGAAAAACCCGCGAAGCACTGAAGCCGCGAAACATGAAGCCGGGAAAAACGAGGGATCTATCTATCTATCTATCTATCTATCTATCTATCTATCTATCTATCTATCTATCTATCTATCTATCTATCTATCTAGATAGATAGATAGATAGATAGATAGATAGATAGATAGATAGATAGATAGATAGATAGATATTATCTATCTAATATTTATCTATTATTCCCATAAGGTTTCATTCCAAAATATTATGCAGTAAATTAATGTGCAGGTTACACATCCAGTAATATTTGAACTGGCACTATATATAAATATCATAAACAAAACAAATACATCCATAAGTAATAAATACATGCAGGCCTTCTCTGTGGTGAAGTACTTAACAGGTAGTCCTCATTTGTTTAGCAAACTTTCAAAGTTATCATGGTGATGAAAAAGTAACTTTATGACCAATCCTTGCATTTATAAAACAAAGAAAAGTTGAAGTAAGATGGCAAGCACAATTATAGTTTTACTTACCAACCACTTCAGTTAATGTCAGAGTTGCTAGTTCCAATTAGGATCACTAAATGAGGACCGCCTGCATTGTTAAGATTTTTAGGCGCTACTGAAAAATCTGTCTTTTCAATTAGGGGTTCTAATAAGGTGGGTGTGGAGAAATGGTTTGTTTATTTATTTGCTAAACTTGCATGTTGTCTATCTCACCCAGACAACTACAAAAATTCAAGTAAAAAGCAGTATAAAACTTTAAGGAAGGCTCAGTGGCTAAGATGATGAGCTTGTTGATCAGAAAGGTTGGTAGTTTGGCGGTTCGAATCCGTAGCGGGGCGTAATGGAATGAGCTCCCATTACTTGTCCCAGCTTCTGCCAACCTAGCAGTTTGAAAGCATGTAAAAATGCAAGTAGAAAAATAGGGACCACCTTTGGTGGGAAGGTAACAGTATTTCGTCCTCCTTGGATGTTTAGTCATGCCAACCAACATAACCACAGAGAAGTCTTCAGACAGCACTGGCTCTTCAGCTTTGAAATGGAGAAGCACACCACCCTCTAGAGTCAGGAGCAACTAGCACATATGTGTAAGAGGAACCTTTATTTTTATAAAACATTAAAACAATAAATAGGGGTCTTAAATTTAAATTTTATTTTTTAAACTTTTGTTTTCCTATCTTACCAGGCATGTAATAACAAAATGTCATCCAGGTACCTGCTCCCAAATCATTTAGTATTTGATGCAGTTGTTACATTTGCAACAGACCAAAGGGGAATCTCAGGGAACCATCATAGAGGGGAAGAACCAAGCAGTGCCAGAAAAAGCAACCTTGGACCGAGGACTGTGGCAGTAGTTCACATGTTGGCAAGAAAGTTTCTTGGAATGGGAACAGAGGAGTCTTTTCTCACTAGAATAAAGCTTTTCTTCCAGCAAGAAAAGCCTTATTCCAGTGGCACCAGCAAGACTAGTGAAGGTGGGAAGTTAGCATTCTAAAGAAGGCAATTAAGAAAAGTGATTGAGGGAGAAAGGAGGAGTCGAAAGCAAGGTGCATTAGCAAGCTGGGAAATGTTAAGGGCCTTGCTGACAGAGATGGATAAGTACGTACTGCATATTATTGTTACATTTTCCATTAAGACTTCATTTTTGCTCTCATTTATATACACCCTAATTGTACAGCCTCTTTTGTCATTTTTGCACTCACTTATACAAATACAAACTACCACTTCTGTTGTAGTAGAATCTGTTGTAAACTGAAATAAATGCCACTTTCTTTGATTACTCTGCTTTCTGTGTCTGGATCAGTTCCTATCCTTACTCACCCTCCAATAGTGACACATTCTACATAATGGCTAAGATGCATTCATCGCTTTTTGGATCCATTCAGTCACCTATGTTTGCTATCTAGTTGCTACAGTTCCCTCCATTTATAGTTCATTCATTCATTTTTGTTCTCAGACCTCCCACTCAAGTACACAAAGCTTTTGTCTCCCATGTTCTACCTAATCCAGAGACTGGAGAGGTGCATCTTAGACTCCATGGCACAAAGTCCTAGTCAGTCAGGACTGTGGGAAGGCGGATTTATTAGTGCTACACATTTATACACTGTCAATAAGATAGAGGAGTTCAAGATCTTATACGGTAATGAAATGCTCCAGGGAACACACAGGTCATTTAACTCACTAAATTTTATTGGCTCTAGCTCCCGTAAACATTACACGTACACACTTTTACTCACATTTTCCCAGTACAAATTGGCGAAATTTGCTAGGGGCTGAGTGCAAATCAAGTGCTAAGGTCCAACGGTAGCTTCCATAAATTGAAAAGTCTCTGAAAATGAGTCTCTTACAGCTTTCCTTTTAATTCTTACCCACAATGTCCGCCACACATTTCTTTGCATTTCACTTCATCCTTTTTGTTGAGAACATCACCTTGCTGGTTCCCTGGCTCATCTAGTCCAGTAGTTTAACCTCACAAGAACCCACCAGTCTGTCTGTGGCCTAGAGGTAGAGCTCTTGCCTCACAAACATGAGGTTGTGAGTTCGATCCTAGGTAGAGGCAGATGTAGGGTCTTCTGCTTGGGCAGAGGGTTGGACTAGTTGACCTGCAAGGTCAGTTCCAACTCTGTTTATCTATCTAACTATCTTCATAAGGAAGCACAATAGTCTCCCAGCAGATGTTTTCACAGGAAATCACACTGCCATCAAGACTAATAGCCATTGATCCTCCATGCAGATCCTGTCTGCTGGTGTTTCATGGCAGTTGTTAATTCCGTTTCTGATGACTTGCTTTCCCTATTCCTATTGCATGATAATTCTTATTTCGGTTTGGATGCTTCCTTGCTTTTCACCCGTCTCTGCACTTGCCATTTTTCCTTGGGTTCAAATTCTTTTGTTTATTTTCCTTGGGGTGAAATCCCATTTATTTATTTGTTATTTCTTGTAACAAGGTGAAGGTGTGAGGAATATATCATTTTGTCTTTTTAGATCAATGAATGAAATGGCCTGCTCTAAATGAAGTCTGGCAATGAGACAACCAGTGGCAAAATAGGACTTTATAGTCATGCAAATACTGAACTAAGATTTGTTCTCTGCTTCCTCTTCTTCCTTATTTAGACCATTCAGACTGCTGATGAAGGATGTTGAGGAGGTCAAGGAAGAGATAGATGGACTTCCCTGTCAACTAGATGTCTCTTACATATTTTCCATCATTCTGTTGTCTATTCATTTTTTGTGCCAACTCTGCTTACTCCCAGAGACATCATGTTAGCTCCCTAGATATTGAAGATTCTCAAAGTTAGTATTAAGATAGTTAAGACTACTAAATCTGGGCTGCAATTTCTAAGTCTGTAAAGCTGTTTTGTAACTTTGTGCTACCGTCTAATGATCATCTGGATTTCTGCAGTTCAGTTGTAACCTTGTGGCCAACATTGCTGGTTGTCTCCTAAGATCTGAGATACATTATTTACATAGTTAACTTTCAGGGTCTTATTTTTACAATTTGAGCTGATGGATTTTTAATTTGGCATGTCCCGAGGTTGCTGGGAATGTTATACCTGTGTGTACTTTGTAACGTACAACACTTTTTAGGAAGCATAGGCAGATGGCGAGGCTGCAGAAATTTTCAAGAGAAACAAGTAAAGAAAACCAATAACAGCTAGGAGGCTGGGAGGCAGTGGGGGCAGGGCCAGCCTATTTTCCAGTTCTCTGAACTATTCAAAATTTCCACTACCGGTTCTCCAGAACCTGTCAGAACTAGCTGAATACCACCTCTGATTCTCATGTATCCTTACCTCCTGACAAACAGCCACTCCAATCTCCACAATGTCCATGTTGCACCTCCCCTAATATTTGTGCAACTCACCCCCTCTTTTACTCAGCAGTAGCTGCTTATCTACTTGTTGGCCTGCTTGGGAACTGTCTGGAACTTGTAACTTTCTGCCAGGATACCCACCAACTTTGATTGTTGGATGCCTGTGAGAAGTTGCAAGGAAGTGCTCCCTTAATGTCACTTAACAATAGCAGTGGGAACTGTAGGGATGCTATCACTAATTGATGCAGTTATATGATGTTGCACTTCAGAATCACATTGTAAAGTGATGGAAATTTAGGTCCCAGTTGCCACCATTATTTGAGGATTAGCTATATAAATAATATCTGGGACTCAAACATGGCATCACTCCACTAGGTAGTGCTGTCACATTTGAGCTGTAAAATTGGTACATTGTGCAGCTCTAAATAGCAGAAAAGATTCAGAAAAAATTCTAATGGTTGTCCAGGTAGGATATTCATTCTTTATAGTATAATTAGTGGCGGGTTGCAGGTGGTACGTCCCAGTACAGACATACCGGTGCCTGCTCGGAGCACTGGGTACCATTCCAGATTGGTACTCTGGAGGACCTGCCCGCCTGCCCATCGTCCTTACCTGTGTTTGAATTCTTTGGTGCTTCCACGCATGAATACGGTGCCTGTGCGATGCTCTGCTGAGTAGCTGGAGCATTGCGGAGGCTCACGGAGGCATTGCTGGAGGGAAGGACACATGCATGCGCTGTGCGCATTCATGTGGTGGACACCAAGCCCCGTTGCACTGTACCAGTTGCAACAGGATCTGGAACCCACCACTGAGTATAGTATAGTCTTTATTGTCATTGTACAAAATAAATACAACAAAATTGGTTAGTTTCCATGAAAGGACTACGTGCCCCAACATATTCCTTATGGTGACCTCATAATTATTCATTCTGGCTTTTTCAGATTAAATGCTTTACCACCATGATGATGAACCTATGGCACGCATGCCAGAGTGGCATGCAGAGCCCTCTCTGTGGGCATGCACACAGTCACCAGTGGCTCTTCTGGTTTCTGATGCGCTGGCCAGTTGATCTTCTTGAGTGCCAGAGCTCCTGAAAATGGCCCAAAACAGCCCAAAACAGCCTGAAAACAGCCTGAAATGGCCAAACAAATGACCAAAAAAAACCCCAGGCATGCACACGCTGGCAAACTGGTCTTCGGGTTTCTGGGGCTACAACACACGCATATGTATATGCATTCCAGTTTTTGCACTTGATGCCAAAATGGTTTGCCATCACTACTCTACCATACATAGCTGTATGTACATATATGGTACAGCACTTAATATGAAGCCAGAATGTATGATGACCAGGAACTAGGGGAATATTTTAAATTATTGTTATCTTTTCTTATTTCCTCATCTGTCTGTATTTTGCACAGACACTTAATGTGCTTCCTAATCATCTTATTTCATTCACCTGCAGATGATTACATGCTGCTAATTGCTAGTTATACTAATTTGAGGAAAGAAATGTCCATGTAATCCATTACATAAGAAACCACACTTTTTTTTCCAGTTTAGGAACAGCTATTTCTTTAAGGGAAGAAAGTGGGAAATCTGTATAGGAGAACCATCCCGGCTTACCTCCCAGGAAAAAATAGTTCTTAGGATGCTCACAGTCTGTTGTGAATGAAAGTAATTTCTTGGATCAACAGTCTTTCTAGTTTAATTGTTTTTATTCTGGGAATGACTTTCCAGGGTATACTTTAGATCAGGGAAGTCCATCTTTGGCAACTTTAAGTCTTCTGGACTTCAGTTCCCATAATTTCATAGCCACCACAGCTGGCTGGGGAATTCTGGGAGTTGAAGTCCACAATTCTTAAAGTTGCCAAGATTGAATATTCCTGCTTTAGATATTTTACCCCAGGAGGTTCAAACTCATGGCCCGCAGGCCAGATGCGTCACACACTGGCCACCCCCACCCCCATTTTAGCAAAGAGAGGAAAAGTCGTGATATGTCACGTGATGGCAATGTGATGATGTGAGTTTGACACCTCTGTTCTACACAAACCAATTTTCCCTTGATTGTATAGTTTCCAGTTAACTATTTCCCTCTTCTGTTTTTTTTATTTCCAAATTTTGCAGAAAACATAATTGATGTTCAACCTGCAGTAGTTTTTTGCTGTCATAGGATGCTAGTATTAAAGGGAAGTTAGAGACCATCTGGTCCAACTTCTACAGTAGAAAGTGTTAATGCTATGAATCACAATTGGAGTTAACTAGTTAAAAACAACATGCTAGAAATTGGATACTGGAATTCTAGTTGTCCCTTAGGCACAAAGTCAACTAAATGAATGGGCCAGTCACTCTCTCCCAGCATTAATTAATTTAATTAATTAATTAATTAATTAATTTTTTAATTAATTAATTTTTTTAATTAATTTTTTAAATTTATATCCCGCCCTTCTCCACAGAGGACCCAGGGCGGCGCACAGGAAATTTAAAAACATACAAAATACAATAAATATAATTTAAAAATTATTAAATAATCCTATCCTGCGCTAAAACCAAATTTTAAAAGACCCAATTGAAAACTACCTAAAAGTCCCCATGGGAGGTTAGGCTAGGCCGGCTTGTTGAAACAAATATGTCTTAAGACATTGGCGGAAGAGGCGGAGGTCGGTGATGGTACGTAATTCAGGGGGTAGGTCATTCCAGAGGGCTGGACCCGCCACAGAGAAGGCTCTTCCCCTGGGTGTCGCCAGTCGGCATTGTCCGGCCGACGGCACCCTGAGAAGGCCCTCTCTGTGGGAGCGTATCGGTCTAAGGGATGTATGGGGCAGGAGGCGGTCTCGCATATAACTAGGCCCCGAGCCATGGAGCGCTTTAAAGATGGTCGTCAAAACCTTGAAGCGCACCCGAAAGGCCACAGGAAGCCAATGCAGCTCGCGCAGGATCGATGTTATGTGGGAGCATCTAGTGGCTCCCATAATCACCTGCGCGGCTGCATTTTGGACTAGCTGTAGCTTTCGAGTGCACCTCAAGGGAAGCCCCATGTAGAGAGCATTACAGTAGTCGAGTCGGACGTCACGAGAGCTTGAGTTACTGTGCGAAGTGCAGCCCGGTCCAGTAAGGGGCGCAATTGGCACATCAGGCATTAAGAAGAGAGCAATGGTAAACTACCTCCAAAAATATTGCTGAGAAACTTCATGGACTTGCCCAAGCAATCACCAAGAGAAAAAGACTGATTTAAGGGTGCATATGTGTAGACAACCATCATATTCTCAAGTAAAAGTTTATGAAGAGAAGGGAAATCAGGTTAAACATGTTGGGTCATGAAGAAAAATAATTACAGGACCATATTGGTCCCCACTGTCGTGTCAGAGCTGAAGAACCTCTAGGATTAAAAGCGAAACGTCTTCAAAAGAAAAAAATCACAAAACCCAATTGTCTCCTGAAAAAGCACCTTTGGGACATTGGTGGTGATGCTTCCAGCAAATACGTATAAACTTTTATTTAAGCAATTTCTCTTTATTCCCCAAAAAGATGTAAAAATGTGCACATTTTACAACATATCTGATAGATGGCTATCCAAATTGCTTCAAAATATCTCCAGTAAAAAACAAGCCCATAAGTTTTTTTTGTTTCCAGTGCTATTAGCATTTTTCCAGTTAATAAGGTGATCAGCTCCATCAAGTGTTATTTAATGCTCAAACTAAGAAAAATCTGCCTGTCTGATATTTCTGCCTATTGGTTCAAGTCATGCCCATTAAAGCAATACAGAACAAGTCTGCTTCATCATCTGCATATCAGCTATTCAGATTGCTTAAAACTTTCCCTTAATCTTCTTTCCCCAATTTAAGTCAACTGAGCTGTTTCCACCATTCTTTACTGGACTTGGTCTACAGCTAACTCAACATATTATTTATTCTTTCTTGATGGTGCTGTAATTTGATGATGTTCTTCTTCAATTATGACATTTTAAATTACAGAAAACTCCAAATGTGGCCTGATAATGCAGAACAGGACATAATTGTTACATTCTATAATCAGAAAAGATTGTTGACTGAGTAAATCAATAATGCAAATAAGACAATTATTGTACAATTAACCTTAATGAAATCAAATTTTATCCTGTTGCAACAGAACAAAAAAAGGGAGCAGCAACAGGGAGCGGAAAAAACAACATGATTAAGATAATAAAAATAATGATTTTTCATAAGAATATTTGGCTTAAAAAACACTTAGGAGGAAAAACATAGCAGAGTAAAAATTTGGAATAGAACAAAGAGGAAGAAAAATAACTTCTTTAAATTCAATCATTTCATGCTTCATGAAATTGCAAATAGACAATCTGAAGCAAAGAAAAGAACGTTATTTGAAAATGCTTAATGCATACAATCCATTGGCAAAGATGGTATTACTGTTTTAACAGTCAGAAAGGAGGAAAATGGAGGGAGGAAAAGCTGGAACATGTGTAATAAATATAACAACAAGAGTCTAAAACACAACTTTTCTAAAATTAATATCATGGATCTTGTCATATCTGCAGTGTCAGGAGCACAAACGGATTTTCTTAAACACTTCAGAGTGTAATCATTCCCAGTTTATCCATAGCTACTACCACATCTGGGCTGCAAAATAACTTTTATGTGGAAGTAAAGAGCTACTGAAGACTCAAATTCTGTGCTCCCATCTAATGGCTGTTTAGATTTTGCAGTTCAAATATGTCAGTCTTAATTGGGGAATTAATCCTAATTGGGGAAACTCTTCATAACCATCATTCTAGCCATTGTCTACCCACTGCAGAATGAATGCCTCTTCTGCATGTGTCCAACCAATATGGTCTTGAGTTGTCTTTTGCCAATTGGGCCCACAATATTTGACTATATTGCCGCTCCATCTTGCTTTAGGTCTCTTTTATGGACACTTTTTTCAAGTGGAATCCATTCTATGACTGCCTTAGTCCACCTGCCATCAGTTCTTCATGCTATGTGACCAGCCCATTTCCATTTCAATTATTTTACTCTTTTGATGACATTGTATATTTCCATTTGTTCTCTAATCCACGTGCAGGTCTTTCTATCCTGTCTCCTAATGCTGAGCATGTATCTTTCCATGGCTCTTTGCACCACTCATAGCTTTTGTATTGATTGTGAGGTTAGTGTTTCGCTGGCATATGTTAGAATAGGTAGCACACACTGATCGAAAACTTTTCTCTTCAGGCATAAGCGGGAGGTTGCTCTTGAAAATTACGCTTAACTTGCCAAATGCCTGCCAACCATAAAGCATCCCCTTTTAGACCTTTCTGCTATCTGAAAACTCCCTTCATCTGAATATTCAGATTCTGCCATCATGTCTATGATGACTTAGCCATGTAGGAATGTTAGAGTTTTGAATGGTGTAGGATCTCTTTAAACAAAAGAACAAAAAGTTATGAAACTAAAGAATCATCTTCTTAAGAACCTCAATTAAACTGAAACAGAGTGCTGAAATTACATACTGTGACTGATCCCAGTTTGTAATGTTTTGCACTGAAATCTCTAAGCTCTTATTGGTACTTTGTTTTCCGAGAGCATAGACTTACTTTGAGGTAAAATCTTTTTTGAGTTATCAACCAAGCCAGCAACAGCCCAAGTTAGAACTATATAAATCATTGGTGAGACAATGTGACTAATTCTAACTCCCCCTGAACATATTATTTTAGCTTTTACCATCCTTAGACAATAAGGCCAATGGTCAATTAGGCTCCCATGAATAAAATAAAATTAGTATTTTAGGAGGGAAAGAGCAGGTTTTAATTTATTCTGAAAAATAAAATTATTTAGGTTCTCTTACTGGGGTCTATACAGGTATGTATGTACTTATTTATTTCTATCCTGCCTTAATTATTTTTGTAAATAATTCAAGGTGGTGAGCATATCTAATATCCTTCCTCCTATTTTCTCCACAACAATAATCCCATGAGATGAGCTGGGCTGAAACAGAGTGACTGCCCAGGATTACACAGCTGGCTTTCATGCTTAAGGCAGGACTAGAACTCACAGCCTCCCACTTTGGCTGTCAGGTTATGTTAATATTGACTATTTATGTAAATAAAGCCTTTTGAATGAAGGACGTGCAAAAATACAGCTTTCCTGTGGGTAAACTTGCATTGTGGCTTTCCTTCCTCATCCTACAAACTCAAACAGATTTGCTGAAAGGAAGAGGGAGGCGTCAGGCTTTTGCCCCTTCCAATAAATAAGAACAGGATCACAAAGATCCTTTAGCAAGCCCTACCCATTGGAAGATATAATACAATAAACTGCAATCTCTAGAGCTTAGATGCAGCTCCTGACGAACCTGCTGTAATATTTTGCTTTTGATAATAACAGAGTAAAGTATTAAGTGTAATTAAATTTTAATTAATTTACATTTAGTTTTTGCCTGATCCTTCCCACCCACCCCCAATCGTTTTGGGTCAAAAATGCTGCAGTGCCATCTTATAGAGGGCACAGAGTGGTCACAATGATCTTTAGCAGAAAAAAAGAGTATATTAAAGGAAATGAGTAGAGAATAAATATTGGAAGAGGCTTGGGTTTACAAATTGAACTTCAGACCTAGAACCCCAAAGGCCATCTATGTCTTCAGCACCCAGAAGACTGCACTTCCTTGATGTTGCTTTTATAGGGCTTAGACAATTCTATCTCTGGCTATCTCATTAGCTTCTTCCTTTGACAAAATGGTCAACATGTAACAAATAGAGTTGAGCAAACGTTTCTCTGAGGATATTTAGAAAATGTGTGATGTTAACAAGACCGTTCTGCAGATTTTTTTGTTCTTCTGCTGTCTATTTTCTATTTTTGTAGCAGTTGTCCTTTTCTTCCCCTGTGTGACCCAGAACAATGATACATCCTGGTTGCAAAATGCTTGTCAGGACATTTATCTGCTGCATGGCAAAAATCAAAGCATCTTAAGAAGATGAATTGTCATGTACCTTTGCTAATGGTGAGCACTATCCTTTAGAAACTATTGAAGAAATGCTTATTTCTCTGGAGAAATTTGATGAAATTCAAGTTTCCTCTGCCTCAGTTCTATTTTCCAGTTTGCAAGTTGATTGTGGAAGTTCAGGAGGTTAATTTATTACATTTATATCCTGCTTGACCCCCCAGCCACATATCTACAAGCTATAATGAGTAAATAATTAGAGGTACCAAAAATAAAGATGGTTAGTAGTTAATGTCAAGTGTTTAGAGATCAACAGATAAGTTCAAATCCCTTCTTATATATATATATATATATAATGTTCTTTTTTTATCTATTTGCTGAGTTTTTCTAGATTTTTATTACTGCACAAATAACAATATTAACGAGAAACATAGCAAGACTAGTTTGGGGTAATAGTTTGGTGTATGAGCCATAGTGGCACAATGGTTAGAATGCAATACTACAGACTACTTTTGCTGATTGCCACCTGCTTGCAATTTGGCAGTTCAAATCTAAACAGGCTCAAAGTTGACTCAGCCTTCCATCCTTCTGAGGTGGGTAAAACTGAGGACTCAAATTGTTGGAGGCAATATCCTGACTCTGCAAAATGCTTAGAGAGGGCTTTAAAGCACTGTAAA
Organism: Rhabdophis nuchalis; assembly: GCA_039707465.1. Taxonomy (NCBI): domain Eukaryota; kingdom Metazoa; phylum Chordata; class Lepidosauria; order Squamata; family Natricidae; genus Rhabdophis; species Rhabdophis nuchalis. The sequence continues at coordinate 364,726,776 of CM077643.1, forward strand.
GTGGTATATAATATAATACAGTACAGTACAGTGCAGTGCAGTGCAGTGCAGTGCAGTGCAGTGCAATGCAATACAATACAATACAATACAATACAATACAATACAATACAATACAATACAATAGCATAGTTGGAAGGCACCTTAGAGGTCTTCTAGTCCAACTCCCTGCCTAGGCAGGAGCCCTATGCCATTTCAGACAAATGGCTATCCAACATCTTCTTAAAGACTTCCAGTGTTGGGGCATTCACAACTTCTGGAGGTAAGCTGTTCCACTGGATAATTGTTCTAACTGTCAGGAAATTTCTCCTCAGTTCTAAGTTACTTCTCTCCTTCATTAATACAATAATACAATAATACAATAGCAGAGTTGGAAGGGACCTTGTAGGTCTTCTAGTCCAACCCCCTGCATGGGCAGGAAACTTAGATTAGTTTCCACCCATTGCTTCTCAGGTTCCTTGGTGAATAGTTTGACTCTCTCTTCTTTGTGGCAACCCCTGAGGTATTGGAACACTGCTATCATGTCACCCAGGGTCCTTCTTTTCATTAAACTAAACATACCCAGTTCCTGTAACCGTTCTTCATATGTTTTAGTCTCCAGCCCCCTAATCATCTTGGTTGCTCTTCGAGTCTCCATATCTTTTCTACATCTTGGCAACCAAAACTGACTGCCAAGTGTAGCCTTACCAAGGCAATATAATTGCTATTGCTACTGCTATTCATGTGTTTTATAAATAAAGTTAATAATATAGGATGACTTTTGAGATTGGAAAACCAGAAAAATAATAGAAATTAATCATGCTCTTCATCTATCCCATGATTTTGACAGATTCTACTTACCAAGAAACATAGGTTGGCATAGTGTGATGGAATGGGCAACTAAAGCAGCTGAAGGACAGGATTTTGCCAACTCAGAACTTTCTCAGAAGGAGACCCAGATCAAGAGACTGCACAGTCCTGAGCTAAAAGGAGGACCAGGAAAAAGGTTCAGGATAACCACACACTAGAATCAATCAGGATATATCTAACAGATTAGAAAGCTATAGCTTTAGTTTGGCAAGATTCTGTCTATTATGTGTAAGCAAATCTAGGATTTGACTTGATTAGATCTCACTGTCTTATCTCTGGGCTGGATCCTGGCACATGGAATGTTGTAAGAGTACATCAGCCAGTTGAAGAAGATAGAAGGTCAACTGGAAGACTATCAGAAGGATAGTGACAAAGATGCATTGAAACTAGTATATCATTAAGGCTTACTGAGTATTGGAGAAACCAAATTGGACTATAAGAAAGACCAAATGAAGAATAGAAAAGAGAGGTGGCAAGCAAAACTATGTCCAATACATACACAGGCAAAATACCTAGGAGACAAAGCAGGCATGGTCCTCTTTGATAGAGCAAAGTGTTGATCTCATGGTTAATGCATCTCAGGCTAGAATGAATATACAAAGAAGAAAATTCTTATACATATATTTTAAAATTCAGTAGTAGATAAGTTAATTCTGGAAATTATACATCCTATAGAGCCAAATGAGTACTCATCATTACAGTTCTGCCAGCAAAAATAATCCTGTTTTGGATTTTTCATTGAGAAAATTCCTTTTATAAAATAGTCACTGGTAATCTGTTTAGCAAGTCACTACATGTGCCCTCAAATTATCCCTGAACAAATGTTTGCTGATATTCTCCCAATGTTACAGTGAAGGCATCTGCTGTAAAGGCTTGAAGAGCAAACCAAAACTATCTTCAAATAATATGTTACATTGATTCCTCCAACAATCCTCAACAGCAGAAGTCAAATTTGAGAGTAAAGTAGAATATTTTCTAGAAACATCTGGTTGGAATACCAGTGGCCATGTTGATTCCTTCACACATTTCTGCTACAACCATCACCGACTACAGAGATTTGGGAGCTGGAATTCAAGGCCACAATGCACTTCTTTTTAATATGCATCATTTATATGACCAATGGGTACTGCCCTGCTCTGTGTGTACTGAATGACCATCTGTTATACAGCTATGGCAATGACACCACACCTGCTTATCCATCTGTTTCAAGGGACACTGAACCTATAACCAAAGACTCCAAATGTACAGTCGCTATAATTATGCCTTTCCCAGGGCAATTCTGCTTTCAGCAGCAAATCTTCATTTTATATTGGTAAAAGCAAGCTCTTATTCTATAGAGGAAATGAAAGAATAATCTAATTGGCAAAGATAAGAACAAATTAGGATCATATCTTTTCAGAATATATGAAACTACTTCATCAGAGGTAGTAATTATATATAACAATATATGTAAATAAAACAATGCAAATGATAGCAAGATAACTCTCTTTCCATGGATTTTAAAATTTTCTTTAAGATGCAATCCCTTGGTTTATGGGATGGTATTCCACAGACCAGCGGTTCTCAACCTGTGGGTCGCGACCCCTTTGGGGATCGAACGGCCCTTTCACAGGGGTCGCCTAAGACCATCGGAAAACACATATTTTTGATTGTCTTAGGAACTGAGACACTGCTCCTCTATGGTTGGGGGTCGCCAACCATGAGGAACTGTATTAAAGGGTCGCGGTATTGGAAAGGTTGAGAACCACTGCCATAGACCATAATAATGTTTCATGCAGAGGTGGGAGAAAGACTCCTACTATCAAGGGGACACATGATTTCTTTAATCAGCCCCTTCCCATTAGTCATTTTTATAATATTAGATAAAAGTTTTACTTTTTAATTTACGGTGGGGGTTAGGTAGAATGATGAAATAGAAATAAATACAAACTGCTTTTTGTCTTCTCTTGACATCAATTAGTTTGCCTGAGGGTGAACCTGCACATTTACTTTAAGATTTTCTCTTTCTCCTTCCATATGGATATAAGTTACATATGCATTTATGCAGAAGGAGAGGGGGTGGAAGCTAGTTATCAGGATTCTGGTAGGTGACTGGGTGGAACCCATGGAGAATAAGGATTGGAGATGGGAAAGCCCTGTATTTTGGAGATATCAGCTGCTATTGGCTCTGCTTAATAGCAAATAGAATAGGAATAAGCACTGCATCACAGCATGTTAATTTGGATGTAGTCAGCTCTTCCAATCTGGTGACTGGTATTAGAGAAATGGTATTAACTGAGAAATTGTTGGCAAGATGATTCAGAACTGCATCTTCAGTTCTGATTACCACAGGTCAGTGATGCACTTTACATCTTGACAGTTTCTTAGAATTTGAAAGTGCACTGAAGTGAATAGAAAAAGTAGTCAGAGCTACTGTATGCTTAAAGAGTGTGTTCTTTTGAAATTCCTTCCTGGGAAAGTCCATAGACCAGTTCTCTAGATTCTTTTAAGACAACTTTTATTCCTTAGTCCCAAGGGAAGAGAAAGAAATACTGTGACTATTTCCCCCCATTTTTAAAAATATTATGAATATTTTTTCCAGCTCATTTTTTTAATTCTTACATTCCATGGAATTGCACTTTCTTCTGTTGCTTTACATACGGCTATTCTAAGACACACATCTGCTATCACTCTATAGGATTTTGAAGTTGAGCTTTGTATTTAAACATATTTACAAAAAAATAAAAAGGGAAATGAATAGCATAACTGATAAAGGCGTTATGAGCATTGATTATCTAAAGGCACCAACTGATTACTCTTTGTTGGAATTATTTTTCACAGATTAATATAGTTCATGTGTGTAAAGGGTTGACTATGAAAAAAATAGCTTCCTTCTTTGTGCTTTTTTGAAAACCCCACCACAATGTTCATATTATGAGTGAAGGCAAATATATGTGTCTGAAGCCAAATACATATGTGTCTGAAGGCAAACGTGTGTCCCGGGATAATGATGCGAGATCGAATCTGGGTCAGTCACTAGGACCAGAGATATATTCATCTGAGCTTTTGATCTCATGCTGGAGCCCAGCTTCAGGGAACTTCTCCCTGCTGAAATATGTGCTTTGGGCTATTCTGTGAGTTATATTGTTTTCTGGATGACACATGCAAACTATCACACAATAGTTTGTGTATTTGAAAAAGATACCCACTTTCAATATATTTAATGCATTCCACCACAACTACTACTGCATGCCACTCACTGTGCATCCCTTTCAGTCTGGTAACTCTATTAGGGAGTCTAAGCATGGATACTCTTATTGGATCATGATTACCTTAGGACTAGTTTGCAAAAATATAAAGGACAATTAGATAATAGCACTGAAATAGAGTGTACTGTATCTCTTTGTTGCCATCTATTTATCCTTTGATTTTTTTCATATGTGACGTATTAGCTACTTGATTCCAGTGACCCATTTAAAATGTACCCAGAGTGCATTCCTGAACTTGAACTAGTGTAAGAAAATGGGCCTATTTTCCTGTAGCTAAAAAGTGAAAATTGTACCAGTGAATCTAATAATTAAATACATTTAATATTGTTAAGCATATAAAACCCCACCAAATATTTCAGATCTTCAGATCATGCATACCATGCTCTCTCATTGTGCTACCGGAAGTGCTTACAGAATCAGGAGCAAAGAACTTTGCAAGTATATGTGTGAATATCCTCTTAAATATCCAGCTCATATATTAGACATGCAGTAATATATAGATACTGGAGCTGGATGATCATGTCAACAGCAACAGCAAAGGCAGCATTTCATATTGTGTTGGAGAAGGCAAAGTTAAGCTGCCCTATCTTTCCCCCTCCCAAACACTACATTGATAAAAAAAAAAGATTGACAATAAAGGCTAGATGATCATGTACTTATATATTGATATATTTATATGTCTGTGTATTTATATATTTATATTTATATAATATAATTATAATCATGTATTCTAAGACAGACCTTATGCTACTGCGAGAGTCCCCGCTCTCGCAGGTCTGGCCCTCCTCTTTAACGAGGGCCCGCCTTGATGAGGGATTTATTAATCCGGAGAGGTGGGCAAAGCGCGGCCTCAGGGGTTTTTTAGTTAGAAATCTTTTGTCTATTTTAGGGGGTACCAGGGAGGGGGGAGGGTGTAGACAGGTTGAGACTAGCAAGAAGGGAATGGGCCGAGCCAGCAGACTATGGAAGGAGGCGGATGGATCCGCCAAGAGGGGGGATACACAGGTCGTTTCCATGGAGGGCCTACCCATCGAGAGGTTAGTGGGGAGAGGCAGATCCGATGGGAGACAAATTCCATCTCCCCCGGTTGGGGGCACGAGGCCGATGGTTGCAAACGGTCAGGTGCCACAACCCCCGCAGGCTAGGTGGTCAGGGAGTACAGAGCCAGGGCCTGCGGCTGATGTTTTGTAATGCCAGGTCCGTGGTCAACAAAGCCCCCCTCGTCCATGACCTTGTGTCAGAGGGGGAGCCGGACCTGGCAGGAATTGCGGAGACCTGGTTGGGCCACGAGGGTGGACTCCCCCTCATTGAAATGTGCCCACCAGGTTACCGTGCTTTTCATCAGCCTCGGGCCCTAGGTAGGGGTGGTGGGGTAGCGGTTATTGTTAGGGAAGGTCTTGAGCCGAGAGAGACCATTGTGCCACAGACTACCGGTTGTGAGTCCCTCTGCGTGAAGTGGGGCCTAGGGAGGCAGTTGGGCTTGCTGGTTGTATACCTGGCTCCCCGCTATGTAGCAGGAGCCCTGCCCGAGCTCCTTGAGGTGATCGCTACGGTGGCAGTTGAGACCCCCAGACTTGTAGTCATGGGGGACTTTAATCTGCCATCGGTGGGCGAATCATCCGTGGTAGCTCGGGAGTTCATGGCTTCCATGACGGCCATGGACCTGACCCAACTAATTCAAGGCCCCACTCACGAGGGTGGACATACACCGGATCTCATCTTTGTCTCAGGCCAATGGAAGAGTGATCTGGGTATAGGGGATATAGTCATCACGCCCTTGTCATGGTCAGACCACTCACTTCTCCGGCTCGACTTTCCAACCGCTGCCCCTCACCGCGGGGAGGCGGAACCCGAGTTACCTATCCGGTTCCGCCCCAGGCACCTGATGGACCCTGATGGGTTCCAGGCGGCGCTTGGGCCACTTCCTGTACCCCTGACCCGCGCCCTGATGGAGGACCTCGTGGCCGCATGGAATATTGCGACCACGGGAGCCTTGGGTCGGGTCGCGCCCTTGCGGCCTCTCTTGCGGCAGCGAGCCACCCTGGCTCCTTGGTTCACCGAGGAGCTAAGGGTGATGAAGCGCCACAAGAGATGCCTAGAGAGAAGATGGAGGTCTACTCGATCTGAATCCGACCGAACACAGGTAAGAGCCCATTTACGGACTTACATTGTGGTGCTGAGAGTGGCCAAACACCATTATTGTGCCACTCTCATAGCATCCGCAGATAACCGCCCTGCCGCCCTGTTTAGGGTGACCCATTCCCTCCTTCAACAGAGAGTGCGGGAAGCCCCATTACAGGGCAGAGCAGAGGAATTTGTGATTTATCTGCAGGAGAAAATCGCTCAGATCCAGAATGAGTTAGTCTCCATTGATGGCCCAGTGGGATTGCACGAGGCGAATCTTGTTTGGGAGGAATTTGACTCTGTTACTTCCGGGGATATGGACAGGTTACGTGGGCGACTGCGAACCACCACATGTTTATTGGACCCGTGTCCTTCCTGGCTTGTACTGGCATCCTGGGAGGTGACACGAGTCTGGCTCCAAGAGGTTGTCAACGCTTCTCTAAGTGAGGGTTTCTTGCCTGCCTCCCTTAAAGAGGCCATGGTGAGGCCCCTCCTGAAGAAGTCCTCTTTGGACCCAGCTTTATTAGCCAACTACCGTCCCATCTCCAACCTTCCCTTTTTGGCGAAGGTTGTTGAGAGTGTGGTGGCACAACAGTTTCCCCGTCACCTGGAGGAAGTTGATTATCTAGACCCGCGCCAGTCCGGCTTTCGGCCCGGGCATAGCACCGAGACGGCATTGGTCGCGTTGGTAGATGATCTCTGGAGGGCCAGAGATGGGGGTTATTCCTCCATCCTGGTCCTGTTAGACCTCTCGGCGGCTTTTGATACCATCGACCATGGTATCCTATTGCATCGGCTGGGGGGGTTGGGGGTGGGAGGCACCGTTTTACGGTGGTTCTCCTCCTACCTCTCTGGTCGATTGCAATTTGTGTTGACGGGAGAGCAGAGGTCGACCTCGAGACCCCTCACATGTGGGGTGCCTCAGGGGTCGGTCCTCTCGCCTCTCCTGTTCAACACATATATGAAGCTGCTGGGTGAGATCATCCGTGGTTTTGGGGTAGAGTATCACCTCTACGCTGATGATACGCAGCAGTATATATCTACCCCAAACCACCCCAACGATGCCGTAGCGGTGATGTGCCAGTGCCTGGAAGCTGTGCCGATCTGGATGGGAAGTAACGGACTCAAGCTCAACCCGACCAAGACCGAGTGGCTGTGGTTTCCGGCTGCCCGATTCAACCAGCTGACTCCATCGCTGGCCATAGGGGGCGAACATCTTGCCCCTGTGGATGGGGCGCGCAACTTGGGTGTCCTCCTGGATACCCGGCTGTCCATGGAAGATCAAGTAACAGCCGTGGCCAGGAGGGCGTTTTTCCAGGTTCGCCTGGTACGCCAGTTGCGCCCCCTATTGGATCGGGATGCCCTTTGCACAGTCACTCATGCCCTCATGACATCCTGACTGGACTATTGTAACTTTCTCTACATGGGGCTCCCCCTGAGGTGCACCCGGAGACTTCAGCTGGTCCAGAATGCAGCCGCGCGAGCTATAATGGGGACCGCAAGGTATACCCACATAACACCTCTCTTGAGCGAGCTGCACTGGCTGCCTGTCATCTTTCGGGTGCGCTTCAAGGTGCTAGTTGTCATCTTCAAAGCGCTCCATGGCTCGGGACCTAGCTATCTACGGGATCGGATCCTGCCCCATACATCCTCACGGCTGATTCGCTCCCACAGAGAGAGACTTCTCCGGGTGCCGTCCACTAGACTTTGTCAGCGGGCGACGCCCAGGGGAAGGGCCTTCTCTGTGGCGGGCCCAGCCCCCTGAAACGACCTTCCCCCCGATATTAGAACAACCACGGACCTCCGCTCCTTCCGTCAAAAATTAAAAACACACTTTTTCTGCTTGGCCGGCCTAGGGTAGTCTCTTCTTTTAGGGTTTTCTTAGGGAATGATTGTTTTAATGGGGTTAAGGGTTTTTTAGGATAGTTTGTATTTTATAGTTGTTTTAGCGCAGGATATGATTTAATGTGATTTTAATTTTGTACTTTGTTCTATGTTATCTGTTCTTAATTTACCTGTGCCCCGCCTCGAGTCCCTCTGGGGAGAGAGAGCGGGTTAGAAATAAAATGTATTATTATTATTATTATTATTATTATTATTATTATTATTATTATTATTATTATTATTATTATTATTATTATTATTATTATTATTATTATTATTATCAGCCCCACAGGTCAGATGGCAATGAACATGCTACAGAGGAAGAAGTAAAGATCTTTCAAAGTGTTTATAATACTACTAGATTAAAACCTTCGAGATATCTAGTTGCTGATGCTGCAACTTATAAAACAAAATCCAAAGCTACAAAGACAGAAATACAGTAGAAACATGGAATGAAAGAAGCATAAACAAGGACGGCTCAGCACAGTGAAAGATGAAATGAATCGACTACACATTGACATTTTAGACATTAGCAAATTGGAATAGACTTTCAGTCAGAAGATCATGTTATTTATTACTTGGGACACAAAAATCAAAGAAGAAACAGTGTTGCTTATATAATCAGGAAAGATCTAGTAAAAATAACACTTGGGTACAGTGCAGTCTATGATAGAATACTATTATTTAATGTGGACAGCCCTTTAACATGGCAGTTATCTAAGTTTATGGTTCAACCATTGATGCAGATACAGAGGAATTCACCAATTTCATAGTCAAGTTCAATCTCAAATTGACATAACATGTAAGCAACATGTGTTGCTTATGGTTGGAGGCAGAAATGAAAAAGATGAAAATAGATAAGCCTCGCCCTGAAAAAACCTCCTTCGTGATCAAGGTATCTTCCCTGCCAGGTAAGGTTCATCACAGATTTTTATTAGTTTTTTACTAATAAAAAAAAATAGAAGACTACAGTGACATTGCAGGGTTGAAAATAAACAAATAGAAAACTAAAGTCCTAGTTAAGAATCTTACAAAGGAACAGAAAAAAAGATTTAATTGAAAAGGGAGACATTCAGATAATAAAAAAGTAAAATACTTGGGAATCCACCTATCAGTGAGACAATTACTTAAAATTAACACAACAAATCAAACTGGATCTGGAAAAATGGAAAAACATGGAATTATCAAAGATTGCACAGAGAGATTCAAGCTGTTCTTCAAAGCACCTGAGGGCAGGACAAGAAGCAATGGTTGAAAAATAATCAAGGACAGAAGCAACTTAGAACTGAGGAGATATTTCCTGACAGTTAGAACAATTATTCTGTGGAACAGCTTGCCTCCAGAAATTGTGAATGCTCTAACACTGGAAATTTTAAAGAAGATATTGAATAACCATTTTTTTTCTGAAGTGGTGTAGAGTTTTCTACCTAGGCAATGGGTTGGACTAAAAGACTTCCTAGGCCCCTTCCAACTCTGTTATTCCATTCTATTCCATTTTATTCCATTCCATTCCATTCCATTCTATTCTATTCTATTCTATCCTATCACTGTTAGAAAGAATAGCCACCGTCAAAATGAATATCTTAACAAGACTGTTATACCTATTCCAAACAATACCAATAAAGCTAGAAAGGAAATATTTTAAGAAACTAAGTAGAATGGTAACCAAATTCATATGGCAAGGTAGAAAAGCAAGAATGAGGCTGAAATTAATGCAAGACTCTGCCAATAGAAGAGGTTTGGGGTTGCCAAATTGGAAACTATATTATCAAGCAGCTGCCTTTACTTGGCTAAAGGAATGGATAACTCTGAGACAGACGATTACTTGTACTGGAGGAACATGATTTACAACTGGGGTGGCATGCCTTTCTATGGCGTGAGAAACACAAAACACAAAAATACTTTCAGGGACACTACATTAGAAATGCTCTGCTCTCAATAAGGGCAAAAATCAAGGAAAAACACTATTTGAAAAATACCAGTCTGGCTCTTCATGATGGACATACCCAAATGTGATGGATATGGAAAAAATTGTAAGAGACAAAGGTATTTTAAAAGAGAAGGGAGAATTGAAAAACAAACAGGAATTGGCATGTGTCTAGGATTGATATGGAAAGAATGACATATTTTTTGAGATTTCAGAATGTTTTTGAGGAATCTGGTGAATGCCTCCCTGATCTTATGAGCACAATTTTAGCAGACTATTTACATAAACCTAAGGATGAGATCAGGGGGGACATTGACCTAGCCTACAGAATTACCTCAGCATATGCCAGGATAAATGAAGTACCTAGAGAGATACATGTGAAATTTGTTAGAACGTTAACCAGAGAAGAAATCCTGAAAGTGCAGAGAGGTAGTCCATTAATCTACCAACAAAAAGAGGTTGCTATCTTGAAGCAGATCCCAAGAAAGATTAGAGATGCAAGAAGGAAATTTTCCTTCTTGTCTAAAACATTGTTTGATCACTGGATTTGGTTCAAGTGGGTGACACCCGAAGGGATGCTGGTGTTCTGGGAAGGAGGAAGAGTGAGGATTAAAACAGTTGCTGAGGCGGAAGCCTTTCTTAAAAAACATTCCTCTATCCTGGGGGAAGATCCAGGGGGGACGGAGGGGGCCACGGCCCCGCCCACTGGGGGCCAGGGAGGAGAAAAAGAAGATACAATTGCCAAGAGACTTAGATCGAAAAAATAACTTTGCCTTGATTTTTCTGATTAATTTTGCATAATATTTGTATTTGGATTTTTTGTAAATGTCTGACAGCATAGAACTGAGAATTTAGGTATATGTACTTGCTTTCACTTTGTAGTGTTATGAAAAATGTTTTTTTTTTAATTGTTATCAATGTATTTTGAGGTCCCGGAAGGGCCGACGACTTTGACGTGAATGCTCTCAAAATTTATTTGTATCCCTTACCCCACCCTACAGAAAAAATGTAAAACCAATAAAACTTTTTCAATATAAAAGAAAAACAAACAGGAATTGAATAACCAAGGGATAAATTTAGCATGGTGGCTGCATGTACAGATACAATCTAGATATTATAAAGAAATTAAAACATGTGGTTTTTATTAAAAAATACCATCAGAATTGGATTAAATCTTAATAGGACCAGAGGAGAAACTGATTAAAAATGCTATAATTATTTATTGACTATTAGAATGGAAGAGGAGCACGTAAAAGAAACCATGATATCATTGACTAAAAATTTTGGGTGTTCAATAGAATTGGACAAATGACAAAAATTGTGGGACAGAAACTATAAATTGACAACATCCACTGCATATAAAGAAAATTTATACAAAATGTTTTATGGCATTTCCCCCCAGAAAGATTAGCTAGAATGTTTAAGAATATGTCTGCCAAGTGTTGGAAGTGCAACCAAACCCCTGGCTCATATTAGCACATGTGATGGACATGTCTGAAAGCAAAAAAAAATGCTGGACCAAAATATACACCTGACTAGAAAAAATGATAAAGGAATATAGATTTAAAACTGAAAGCATTTCTGAAATATACCAGAGAAATACAGTAAAAGCATATTTAATAATACATATGTTAACAGCAACCAGAATAGTGTTCACACAATATTGGAAGGAGATCCCCACAGAGGAAAAGAAAATAACAAAATTTTTAGAATGTGCAGAAATGAATAAACTAACATTTGGAAATTAAAGAAAAGGAAGAATATTTTGAGGTATGGTCATTTTATGACCTTTTTTGCCACAGTTGTTAAGTAAATCATATGATTGTTAAGCAAGTCTGGCTTTTCATTGACTTTGTTTGTTAGAAGCCAGCTGGGAATGTTACAAATGGTGTTCCCATGATCCTAGTACAGTGCAACCATCATAAATACATCCCAGTTGCTAAGAGCCAGAGTTCTGTTCACATGGTCATTGGGAAGCTGCAATGGTTATAAGTGCAAACACTGGTCATAAGTCACTTTTTTCCAGTGCCGTTGTAATTTCAAATGGTCACTAAATGAATGATTGTATTTTGAGGACTAATTGTATAGGTTAGGAAACAAAAATGAAGTAGGAGAATTGGCAGAGAGTTCTGCTATCCAATGATTTCTTCATTACTAATCTATTATCCAAACAACCCAAATAATGCCAATATGCACATAATGGAGGACACAGAAGTAAAAGTGTCTATATTATTGGCATAAAGAGATGGGAAAGCTCAGTTATAAGTGTGTGTGGAAAGGATAATCATATGCTCATGCGTAATGTCCAAGTGAAGTTAAAACAGAAAAACAAAGCCAACTAACTTCTATCCAACATTTTGAAGTTAAACATTATGAAGCTTTAGGCCCAGTACTCTTTGATATCTTCATACATGATTTAGATAAGGGAATAAAAGAGGAACTCATCAGATTTTCAGATGACACTAAGCTAGCAGGAATAGCCAACACCCCAGAACATAGTTCAAGATCCAGAAGGATCTTGATAGACTTGAACATTGGGTCTTTTTCAGGGCCGTCTGAAGAGGATTATGGGCCCCTGAGCAAAGCAGTCTACTGGGGCCCCTACGACAACTACTCACAGGAATAGAAATGTAAATGGTTGATAAAATTAAACATATATTTGCATGTTAGTATTAATTAAAATGCGGTAAAATGTAATAAATATGTTGTTGTAATTATATGATACAAGGTGCATTGAAGGGCTAACATAGACAGATTAGTATGGGGCCCCTATGCTTGTGGGGCCCATGGGCAAGTGCCCATCAGGCCCATGCATTAAGACAGCCCTGGTCTTTTTCATTTTCATTTTTTTCATTTTATTCCACTTCTATACTGCACCTCTCTCCCCAATGGGACTCAGGGCGGTGCACAGGGACATTAAAAACAGCATACAAACTATAATAAATACATACAAACGCTAAAACATAAATTAAATTCAATAAACCTATGATAAAAATGTAAAATTAAAACGAATAAAAATTAAAAACCACTAACTAAGTCTGTGAGGGATTACCTCAAGGGTCTAAGATAGGCCGGCTAGATGGAAAAAATGGGTTTTGAGTGATTGGCGGAAGAGGCGAAGGTCCATGGTAGTACGACGTTCGGGGGGGTAGGTTGCTCCACAGGGCTGGGCTTACATGACTGTGCCCCGGTCAAGGAAGGGGCGCAACTAGTGTACCAGGTGAACCTGGTAAAAAGCCCCCCTGGCAACGGCTGTCACATGGTCGTCCATGAACAGCCAAGAATCCAGGAGGACGCCTAAGTTGCGAGCCCTTTCCACGGGGGCTAGTAACTCGCCCCCGATGGCCAGTGATGGAGTCAACTGGCTGTACCAGGACATCGAAAACCACAGTCACTCGGTCTTGGACGGGTTGAGTCGAAGTTTGTTACTCCCCATCCAGGCCCACACGGCCTCCAGACACCGGGACATCACTTCGACAGCATCATTGGGGTGGTTAGGGGTAGATACGTACAGCTGAGTGTCCCAAAACCACTGATGATCTCACCCAGCGGCTTCATATAGGTGTTGAACAGGAGTGGCAAGAGGACCAACCCCTGAGGCACCCCACAAGTGAGGGACCTCGATGTCGACCTCTGCCCTCCTGTCAACACAAATTGCGACCGACCGGAGAGGTAGGAGGAGAACCACCATAGCACGGTGCCTCCTATCCCCAGCCCCTCCAGTCGGTGCAAAAGGATACCATGGTCGATGGTATCAAAAGCCACTGAGAGGTCTAATAGGACCAAGATAGAGGAACAACCTCTATCTCGAGCCCTCCAGAGATCATTGACCAACGCGACCAATGCCGTCTCTGTGCTATGCCCAGGTCCAAATGCTTTCTAGGCATCTCTTGTGGCGCTTCATCACCCTCAGCTCCTCAGAAAACCAAGGTGCCAGGGTGGATCGGTGCCACGTGAGAGGCCGCAAGGGTGCGACCCGGTCCAAGGCCCCCGTGGCCACACTATTCCATGCGGCCACTAGGTTCTCAGTCGCGCCATGGGTTAAGGTCACAGGTAATGGCCCAAGCTCCGTCTGGAACCTCTCTGGGTCCATCAGGCCCCTGGGGTGGAACCATCTTGGTATCTCTGGGTCTTATCTAACAATATATAAAAGATGCTGAGGCACTGGAAAGAATGCAGAGAAAAGCAACAAGGAGGATAAGGGACTGGAGTCTAAAACCTATGAAGAATGGTCTAGTTTAGTTTAGTTTAGTTTAGTTTAGTTTAGTTTAGTTTAGTTTAGTTTAGTTTAGTTTAGTTTAGTTTAGTTTAGTTTAGTTTAGTTTAGTTTAGTTTAGTTTAGTTTAGTTTAGTTTAGTTTAGTTTAGTTTAGTTTATTGGTTTTTTATACCGCCCTACTCCCGAAGGACACAGGGCGGTGTACAGCCAAAATAAAAACAAATATATAAAAGTTAAAAGAAAGCTTGCCAGAATATGTCTAGTCTTGTGCAAAGAAGGACTAGGAAAGACATGATAGCAGTGTTCCAATATTTCATGGACTGGCACAAAATAGAGGGGGGTCTTATATGTATATGAAAGGAAAACTGTCAATAATAATGTTACTTCTGCTCATATTTCTAATATTCTCATGCTAAGATCCATTAACAATATATTGCTCGATTGGTGCATTTATATATTGTTAATGGATCTTAGCATGAGAATATTAGAAATATGAGCAGAAGTAACATTATTATTGACAGTTTTCCTTTCATATACATATAAGAGCATTTTCACTAGCTTTACTTGATAGAGAGCTGTGAACATTTCCCCCAAAATCTCTGAAATGTCAGTGACTTGAAAAACTAACATCTGGGAACTCTTTGCTTCCACTACAGAAATCAATACGATGCTTAGGAAAAAAAAAATTGCTCAATAACATACACATTTTTTTCTGAAGATTTAATACCAGACGTGCTAAATTGGCCAAGAATAGTTATTTTACTCCAAGATGTTTCTTGAAGGACAAGAAGAGATTAAGCATCAATGGAAAGTACATATTGAAGTGCTGTGCCTTCTAAATGTTGTCTTTTATGTCAGAATCCAAACATCTTCTTAGATATGCAGAAGTTTACATACATACATTTATTATTTCATTCATCTATATTTAACTGCGGCTTTTCAGGCTGCATGGAAATGTAATTTACTTATCCTCGGATTTTCAAAGAGGACCAAGCTAACAGCATTAAAAACTGCTAACCAAATTAGAAATTTGACTTTCTTCTGAATCTTGCCTTTGCTTTTTATTTTATTTCCTTGACATCTATAAAATTATATAGGATCAGGCACAAGAAGATCCACTAGCAATTGACTATTAATACAGGAGACTGGAAAAGTTGAAAAAAAAATCCATTTGGAGCAAAGAAAACAACAAAATAGTCTTCTTAACTCTACTCTTAACCTATGCACCTTCCTCCCTCGGAGGTGGTATCCGCTGTAATAGTCTTCATAAAATGTTTTTATATTTTAAAGACATTGGATGCACAGGGAAAATAATTTTATTCAGGTATCTGCTTGATTTTATTAGATAGCATATATCTAATATACCCCCCCCACACACAAAATAATTAGAAACCCACTGTAAACAGAGTAGGAAAGAAAGGGGGGGACTTCATTCTTTTGACAAAAGCAACAAATAAAAAGATCCAAATGTGCTTGGTCACTGCAGTTTAAGGTAAAAAAAAAGTGGAATCTCGCTTGGTGCATAGCAACATTAAGTTTGAGATAAATAGCAAAATATGATTTATGAAAGTCTGACCAATATAGGCAAGAGGGCCAAAGGAGATCAAGGACATCTGATTCCTTTCAGTTCCAAAATATTCACTTGCAGAGTTCTGTCTTGGCATACTAAATTGTCATTGCTTTAATCCTATGCTTATCTGCCCAGAAGCAAGTCCCATTCCCAGATAATTGTATGCTTATTTATTTCATTCCCAGGTAAAAATGTTATACAATTGCAGATGAATCTTCTATTGAATTCTGCAGAATAAAGTCCCATGTCAACTGTAATACAAACTCAAGTGATGTAAATATTTTGTATTCATTTTTCCCACCAGGTTGGGGAAATATGACTTATAAAACCAAAATTATACAAACAAACCTATGAACAATGCAACAACTAGTACAATAATATAATTATTGCCATTATCACTGTTAGGATTTAGAGACTGACAATAATCTACTCTGAGGAGATGCTTTAGCTAATTTTCATATAATTTTCGAATTTGCTTAGAAAATATCTACAGATCCCTCACATCCTGGACATAAATTGTTTCAACTTCAACCCTCAAAATGATGCGATAGGGCACTGCACACCAGAACAACTGGACACAAGGACAGTTTCCCCCCCAAATGCCATCACTCTGCTAAACAACTAATTCCCACAACACTGTCAAACTATTTACTAAGACTGTATTACTATTATTCTTCTCATCCTTCCTATTACCTATCTGCTCCCACTTATCACTATAACCATGTTGCTTGTATTTTTTACAATTTATATTGTTCTGCTTGTTTCCTAGTATGATTTGATTGCTTATTAGTAACCTATAACTATCACTAAGTGTTGTATCTTATGATTCTTGATGAATATGGCATGGGACCTGGGTATTTGCGAGACCGCCTCCTACCACACACCTCCCTCTGTCCTGTCCGCTCGCACAGGGAGGGCCTCCTCAGGGTGCCGTCTGCTGGCCAATGCCAGCTGGCGACCCCCAGGGGAAGACCCTTCTCTGTGGCGGGTCCGGCTCTCTGGAACGACCTACCTCCCAACATTCGCACCATCACGGACCTGCACCTCTTCCGCCAGGAGCTTAAAACTCATTTTTTCCATCTGGCTGGCCTGGCTTAGACTTTATTAACAAATTGTGGGGATTTTATTAAGGGTTTTTAGATGATTTTTAAGATGTTTTTAGCATGCGTTTAAATTTAATATATTTTTATAGTAGTTATATTGTATTTTGTATTGTTTTGTATTGTTTTTAATATTTACCTGTGCGCCGCCCTGAGTCCCTTCGGGGAGATAGGGCAGGATACAAATCCAATAAATGAAATGAAATGTATTTTTTCTTTTCTTCCTTTTATGTACATTGAGAGCATATGCACCAAAGACAAATTCCTTGTGTGTCCATTTACTTGGTCAATAAAGAATTCTATTCTATTCTATTCTATTCTATTCTATTCTATTCTATTCTATTCTATTCTATTCTATTCTATTCTATTCTATTCTATTCTATTCTATTCTATTCCATTCTATTCTATTCCATTCCATTCCATTCCATTCCATTCTGAGGAGATGTTTCATCTAATTTTCTGATAGTGCATTTCTCTGCCTTGTGAAACATTTTAGAGAAGTATAGACTTTTGCCTTAACAAAATGTTGATGTGGAAGCAGTTGTTCCTGACTGACTATCTACTTCAGCAACACATATGCTAAAGCCACTGTTACCAAGCAAAGCAGTATCTAGCCATTCAAAAAGCTGCATGTTCCTTTGCTTTGCAGTCATGCTTCAAGGAGATATGTGTGGTTTGAATATCTAAAGAAGGAAGACACATTTTCACACTTTTATTGAATATTTATAATGACTGAACCTTGCCTGTCATCCTGTTTTCAATCATAACTGTTTGGAGATAAAAACCTGGGTCCATTGACCAATCCTAACATAATAATAATAATAATAATAATAATAATAATAATAATAATAATAATAATAATAATAATAATAATAATAATAATAATAATAATAATAATAATAATAATAATAATAATAATAATAATAATAATAATAATAATAATAATAATAATAGTAGCTAAATTTATTAACCGCTCCCTCTCCCCACAGGGACTCGGGGCGGTGCACAGGAGAAATAAAAACAATAAATATACAACATACATAGCAAAATTAAAACAGATTAAATTAATTCCTGTGCTAAAATCCCATTAACTAAAAATCCCCATACATTTAAAAACCCATAGAGAGAGAGACTACCCTAGGCCGGCTGCACTCCTCTGCTTTTCTGAACCCATTATCATGTTCCATACTCTGATTTCAATGAAATGAAAATCAAATACATGTGAACAATCTTTCTTTGTATTGGTGCAGTCAGACTTCCAAATCTCAGCAACAGCCCATGGATGGTAAATCTACAGTAGTAGAGTTCAGCTGATGGGAATGTAATGACCAGTGGCTCTACCAAATTCCTCCTTCCTTCCATTTTATCATATTTGCATGAAGGACACTTCTATTAAAGACCATTTAAAGGATGAGAATGGAGCATGGGCTGTATAGTGCATTGATAATATCCAACCATTTTAGATGAAAAGGTGAAATTATTCAACTTGCTACTGTTTTTTTAAAATAATGTTGAGATTGAAGGTTTATGTAGAGACCATACCAAATTTCAATAATTTTGAAATTTGAAGGTTATGTAAAGAGTAAGGAAGATGACTTTAGATTGATATCAACTCCCCTTGACAACATTCCTTACATTTTTTTAAAAAAGTATACAATCCAAAGAATTTTATTGGGGACATAAAACCTACAATATTTGCCATAAGTAATTGAAACATATTTTTCTCGCATTTGTTCCTATGAGAGTCTGTTGTAACTGAAACCCAGAATTAATTTATTATCTATATTTGTGTCAGGGGCAAGCAACAGAACCACTCATGGATAGACTCAAAAAGATATTTTATTATTAATGCCTATATTACAAGAGTCCCAGCAGATTGTCTCCCTTCACTTGCAAAATGGCAGACATAGACCTAAGGGCTTGATCTCAGACATTTTCTCTACCTCCACCCACCCAATTGTACTCTAAACTGGAATGTCCCTTTACTCCCCATGGCAGGGACACCTCTCCTTCAGCCAGTGATTTCACCACATCTGGCATCCTTTGTTTGTTTGTTTTTTTAGATAAAGAAATAATGTAAAGTGCAAGTTTCCTAGGTAGAAAAATATTGATGGAGTGCTAGTTATAAACAATGTTCATATTATTAACTATTATTTCTACTACTATTAATATTTAAATAGTAATAGAGCTGTAGTAGGAAACAAAAATCCCAAAGGAAGTGAAAGCCAAATCACTTTCATGTTGTTGGAAAGAAAACTTCAGGGACTCGAAGCTCAAACTGAGTGAATTTTTATTTCTTAACAATGGAAATAGTAGTAGCAGCAGTATTGGGAATAGTGGTAGCAGTGGTATAACAATATAATAGTAGTAATACTAATGGAGCATCAGGAAAACACCATAGCTCATTAGTGTATCATCCTTTTTGCATGCTGAATATTCAGTTTCAAACTTTTCCAATTATCTGGGAAAGTCCCTGGTTTGAAAACTGAGAACCACAACAGCATGGATGAGAGAAATTATCCACATGTACCACAGATGTCCTGCTATATCTTTCATAAATATCAGCCACATGGTCATTATGGGAACTATGCTCCGAACATCTGCATAATACTTGGATGTTCTTCTCTTGCAAAAGGTTTTTCAGTCTTTATCAACTCAGTCTAAAGGAGTTTCTTATAACAAGCAACAATAATTATTTGAAGTCAAATAAATTGAAAGTTTGAATGCAAGCTGAGGTTTCTTATTTGGTTTCATTTGTTATAGTATTCTGAGAAGATTTTAGCATTTATAGAGCAAATATATCCAAGCAGAATAAAGTTCTTGACCTTCCAATATTACATAAAGGAAAAAAATTCAACAGGACCAACTTTATCAGCCCTCTAAGACAAATTCCACTTGCAAAAGTTAGTATTACAATACGGTTCCCTTATATATATTTATTGCCACTGCTAACATTGTCAGAGTTTAAAAGCCATTAAAGTGATATCTGCCTTTATACAATGTTAGTCAATTTGGTCATTGTGCACGTGATAGACCCATCCACCCGCCTCCCACCTGTGATTAGCTTTGTTGTTTTTACATCAGGCATGTTAATCAATGCTCCTATTCCTTCCTCCTTTATTGAATACAGCTTGGACTGCTCCTTCCCAGGAAATAACTCTGGGCTGTCTGATGTTGATTTAACATCATTCTCTCTGGCTTCCTCCCACACCTCCTCCCTCTTCTTCTGTCTTGCAGGCACATCTGATATATTAGCCAGCTTCATTTGTGGTTTTGCCTGTGATCTTGTAACTGGCCCACCTCGTTCCTCATTGTTCATATCTATTACAGCTTGAGGTAATTCTGTTAGGCTCCTCCGCATTCGACCTGGGCTGGCTATGTCTTCGTAATGCTTATCCGCATGTCCAAAGGGATGTATGTGTGTTGTCGATCTCTACTCCCAGATAGAAGTTGGTCTCTTTCATGTGTGACCAGATTTGAGAGTGCTGTTCTCACACCCAGGGCCTGACAGCCTATAGAGGGTGCAAATGGAAAATCCACAAGGAGGGGGGTATCCGGAACTGCTGCACGCATACTCTCAACACACGGGATCAAACACTAAGAATGAGAGTGATGCACCCAAAAGAGGCATTACCCAAAAGGAGGCATCTTCAATGGTTTATAGCATTAACTGCAACAATTGTGCAAGTAACTATGTAGGGGAAACAGTTAAGCAGCTACAGACCAGAGTGCATGAACATGAACTGGCTGTCCGCTGCAAAGAACAGCGCTCTCAGATCTGGATACACATAAAAGAGCAGTCATACATTCAAGTTTCAAGAGGCAGAAGTTGTTACTCATGATGTAACAAAAGGGGGACACCTACTCAAAGAAGCCTGGTTTTCCAACAATAACTCCATCAACAGACACATCGATCTGCTACCTGCTTACCAGGCATTGAGGCACCAAGAAAGATCTGGCAGGATGGACAGAGACCAACTTCTATCTGGGAGTAGAGATTGACAACACACACACCACACCCCTTTGTACATGCGGATATGCACTACAAAGACATAACCAGCCCAGGTCGAATGCCGAGGAGCCCAGCAGAATTATCTCAAGCTATAATAGATATGAGGAATGAGGAATGATGAGGAGTAATGTTTTATTGATACATTTTTCTTTTATAAACATAAAAAATTCCATGTATATCTAAACAGCATGGTGTCTGGGTACTATTAATTTAGAATGTGTATACAACAGTAATCATAATCATACTAGTAATTTTAATAAACATATCAATATTTCTCACAAAATAATACAGTTAGTTTAGCCATCTTACAAATTTTCAATACACATTTTTGTTATCTTTTTTATTCTGGTTAGTTTCTAAGCTCGGTTCTTACTAGTTAACCATTGGTGAAATAAATCCCATGTAAAAAAGCATTCGGTTACTTTTCTTTTATCTTAAGTGTCAATCTCACCATCTCAGCACATTCTAATATTTTTTTTGTTATACTGTCACCTGTCGCGACCGCATCATTTTTCCATTGTTATGCAAACACTATTCTTGCTGCCTTTACTACATGCAAAATTAAATATGCATTCCCTTTATTGTACTGTTCTGGTAATAAACCCAAGAGAAATATTTCTGGTTTCAAATCTATATGTTGCTTTATCATTTTTTCCTAACCAAGTATGTATTTTAGTCCAATATTTTTTTGCCTTTCGACATGTCCACTACCTATGCTAATAGGAACCTAGTATCTGGTTACACTTCCAACATTTAGCTGATAGGTTTTCAAATATCTTTGCTAACGTCTCTGGGGATAAATCCCACCTATAAAACATTTTGTATAGGTTTTCCTTATAGACTGTTGACATTGTTAGTTTACAGTTCTATCCCACAGTTTCTGCCATTTATCCTATTCTATTGAGTAGCCAAAAATTTTAGCCCATTTTATCATTGTTTTTTCACTTGTCCTTCTTCCATTTTAATACTCAGTAAGTACCATATTTTTCAGAGTGTAAGATGTACCTTTACCCTCCTAAAAGAGGGTGAAAATGTGGGTGCATCTTATTCACTGAATGTAGCCCCAACCACCCAGCGGCCCCAACCCTTTGGCCTCTGCCTCCTAGCAATTTACCTCTTTGCAGCAAACAGGGGTTTGCGGGGGTTTCAATAAACTATAGCAATCCCTGCAGCCTGTAACAGCAGCTGATGATCAGGAGAAATTGAAAGTGAAACTTGATGTTTGCTCCATGGCAAATTGCTGGGAGGCAGATTTTTTTTTCTTGTGCTAATCAGGCTGTTTGCTGCAAGGAGGTAAGTCAACAACTATAAATGCCTATAGAATGTTCAAATTATTAGACTTATTTGTTAAAGACTGCTTTATTATTATTCTAGACAACTTAACAAAATGAAGAAGCTTTTTAAAATAAATGCTTGATCTGAAGAGGCCCAGTGCTATTGTATCTTCTTTTAAATAGCAGAGAAGTACTATACTTCCAGAAATCACATCAATTTTAACAGCATCTGTACAAGTATAGCTGAAACATAACACTGCAAACAGTGTATATTATCTGTACTATTTGTTGCAAGGTGGCAAATTGCTGGGAGGCAAAGGCAGATATTTTCCCCTTGTTTTCCTCCCCAAAATCTACGTGCATCTTATACTTCAAAGCATCTTATACTCCAAAAAATATGGTAGCTGTATATTTTCTTAATCAGTTTTTCATCTGTCCCTAGTAATATCTGGTCTAGTTCTGTTGGTTTTTTATAGAAATGGTACATTCTTGCATCTTTGTCATACAATATAGTTCATTTATCTTAGATTGCAATAAGTACAATTGTAAAGTTTGAATAGCACAGTTTTTTCTTAGTTTTTTTTCAGACTCTATACACTAAATTTATTTCGGTGAATATTTCTTCTAATATATCAACTTTTGTTTGTGCATTTATCTAATATGTGCATGTTTAAGGTAATTATGTTTCAATGTTTTGCTTGAAATTATGAGAGCATCAGCACTATCACAAAATAGTTGCAGCATATATTCAGGAAATGGTAAAACATTTATTAGGAAGAAAATTGCCCATAGTATTTCCTATGAAAAATTCATTTCTTCTCTTTTTTTTTTCTATGCATCTGGACATACTTTAAACAAATCAGTGGACCATTTTTATATTCAGGGCAATGAGATTCATTTATAGCTCATAATAATTCTTATAAATTAAGTGGATGCAGGAAAATGGCACTTTATTATATCAATTTCCTTTTGATTATTTTGTAGAGTAATTAAAAAATACATTACATGTATTTCTGAGCAGAAATCAGGAAAGTAGCTGCACTTATATATTTATTCACTGCTCATGTGTTTGGTAACCCAGGAGATAATGACATTTAGGTCTACTGTCTAAGTTAACCCTGAATTCATTTGAATGGATTTTGATTGAACACATTCTTTCAATATAATGTATCTCATGATATTGTTATAAAGATGAAAGCACATTTGCATATAGTCATGGATGCCTGAAGAAAAGATAGAAAATGTATCAAAGCAGCAGATATATGTAGGAAAGTAACCTCCAGAGACTAACAACTTATTGTGGGCATCTGTAGAAAAAAAAACTTTATTGCATAAGCATCACACACATGAATAATTATTTTGTATGCTTATTTATTACTTTGTTTATTGCGTATAAGTACATAATCAGTAAAATGACAGCCATACCATATGACATCCTTGGCATCCTCAATGCTTGCTTAATCATTTTAGAATAGCAAGAAGCATATGGTGCACAAATAGGCATTTTATGGCCACATAGATTTGACCACACCGAGTAGAAGAAATACAATATTAGACAACTAACATTGTCAACTGCATATTTTAAAAAGGGAGTAAGCTGCCCATTGGGCAAGCTGAGAACTTCATTTTTGTTTAACTATGGGACAGACTCACACATTTATATTTATTTCAACTGGAATGTGAAGAAATTTCACAAATATTAATATCATTATGTGTGTGTGTGTGGGTGTGTGGGGTAAATCTAGAATTTTATTATGGATTGGAGTGAACATATCATTTATTTATTCATATTTTATTTAGTTTGTCAAACATGTACAAGATAACAGGTATAAGAATAAACATGGATATGAACAAAGGAAATGAGTACAAATAAATGGGAATGGTAGGACAGGGATGGTAGGCACACTGGTGTGTTTATGCACATCCCCTTTACAGACCCACTTAGGAATGGGGTGAGGTCCACAGTAGACAGTTTAAGGTTAAAGTTATTGGGATTTGAGGATGTAACAATGGAGTCAGGTAGAGCATTCCAAGCATTGCCCACTCTGTTGCTGAAGTTATATTTTCTGCAATCAAGTTTGAAGCGGTTAACTTTTGAGTTTGTATCTATTGTTTGCCCGTGTATTATTGAGGTTGAAGCTGAAGTAGTCATTGACAGATAGGACGTTGTAGCAGACAATTTTGTGTACTGTGCTTAGGTCAGACCATAGGTGGCATAGTTTCAGATTGTCCAAGCCCAAAATTTAGAGCCTGGTGGCATAAGGGATTGTATTGTGAGCAGAGAAGTGGAGTACTCTTCTCGTGAAATACCTCTGCACCTGCTCAATTGTATTAATGTCCGATATATAATGCCCAATCATTACAGAGTAGGTTTTTAGAAAACAACAATAACCAGTTTTATCTTTCAATTCTTTATGGGAAAACTGAACAAAATTTTAGAATGAGTTAAGAGAGAAGAATTCCGCTCCAGCGGAGACGGGCGAGCCTAGGGCTCGCTCGCCGCTTTGTTGCCTTTTCTGCCCCCCCAGGGGGGCGAAACTCTCCGGTTACCGGAGGTTTCCCGCAGGGTCGGCTCAGAGGGAGCGGCCCTCGTCACGGCGGTGGGGAGGGCGCTCCTCTCTGCGACCTAGGAGGAGAGGAACATGCTAGCGGGGGTTTTTTCCTTCCCCAACGGCTGTCGGTGCCATTCGCTTTAATGGAGAGGGCTGAACGGAGAGATCGGGCGGATCGCCGAGGCTTCAGCTGCGAGAGAGAGTGAGTTTAAAAGAACACCTTTTTTTCCTTGCTGCCAGCCAGGCTGAACGGACTGGGAGGGGGGTGTTTAATTTAAAAAAAAAACCCCTCGGATTTAAGCGGCACGTTAAAATGGCTTCTCTGCAAAGAGAAAGCGGAAACTTTCACTCCGGACGGTCTCTAACAAGGGAAAGTGGATTGTGACTTTCTGCAACATTGTTTCTAGGTCTGGCTGAGCTTAAAAAATTTCTTTTTTTTGCTACTCTCTCCCTCTGGCTGCGAGATGGGCGGTGGAAGTGGCTTCACTTTGTCCCTTGCCTGACTATTTCAACTAAGGAAAATTTCCAGCGTCTCTTTGAAAGCAGGACTCTCTCTGGATTTTTGAAATTTTTTTTCTTTTGATGGATTTGTGACTTCTTCTCTGGAATACCTTCGTTATTATTATTTGCTGATTTGGGAAATTGTGTCTCTTTTGGTTTCTGAATTGTTTGCAACTTCACAGCCCTGAACTGAACTGAGCTCCTGGTTTGCCCCACCAGCCCCACCCGGAAAACGCCATCTTGGTGGCAGTGACTCTAACTTTTAACCATGGCACAAGAAGCAGCACTTGTAAATTTGGAACAAAGGATGGCTTCTCTTGAAACTTCTATGCAAACTTTGATATTAGAAATAAAGGCCCAGAGGGCTGAAAATAGTACTTTTAAAAAGGAACTATTGGATACCCGGAAGCAAGTGTTGGAGAATACACAGAAGAATGAAGAATTGGAAGGAGGGCTGGAGGGGGCTAAGGGAGAGATTAAAAATGTTTCTAATGAGGTGGGGGAAATAAATGGGCATGTGTCTAGGATAGATATGGAAAGAATGACATATTTTTTGAGATTTCAGAATGTTCTTGAGGAATCTGGTGAATGCCTACCTGATCTTATGAGTACAATTTTAGCAGACTATTTACAAAAACCTAAGGATGAGATCAGGGGGGACATTGACCTAGCCTATAGAATTAATTCTGCATATGCCAGGATGAATGAAGTGCCTAGAGAGATACATGTGAAATTTGTTAGAAGGTCAACCAGAGAGGAAATCCTGAAATTGCAGAGAGAAAGTCCATTAATTTACCAACTAAAAACGGTCACTATCTTGAAGCAGATTCCTAGAAAGATTCGAGATGCAAGACGGAAATTTTCCTTCTTGTCTAAAACATTGTTTGATCACGGGATTTGGTTCAAGTGGGTGACACCCGAAGGGATGCTGGTGTTCTGGGAAGGAGGAAGAGTGAGGATTAAAACAGTTGCTGAGGCGGAAGCCTTTCTTAAAAAACATTCCTCTGCCCTGGGGGAAGATCCAGGGGGGACGGAGGGGGTCACGGCCCCGCCCGCGGGGGGCCAGGGGGGAGAGAAAGAAGATACAATAGCCAAAAGACTTAGATCAAAAAAATAACTTTGCCTTGATTTTTCTTGAACAATTTTGTATAATATTTCTATCCGGACTTTTTGTAAATGTCTGACAGCATGGAAGGGAGAATTTAGGTAAATGTACTTGCTTTCATCTTGTAGTGGTATGGAAAATGTTTTCTATGTTAACTTTTTTTTAATGTGTATTTTGAGGTCTCGGAAGGTCCGACGACTCTGACGTGAATGCTCTCAAAATTTCTTTCTAACCATTACCCTATCCTGTTAAAAAATGTAAAACCAATAAAACTTTTTCAATAAAAAATAAAAAATAAAAAATAAAAAGAGAGAAGAATTTTAGATATAGTTACATTGGCTCATATGAATGTGCTATAATTGTCTTAAAAATGCCCAGCTCTTGAAGAAACTCAGCAAATTGAGCCTGCATCATTTTTTACTTTATCACATTGTATTTCAAGTTGCTCTCAGGGGACTAAAAGAACAGCCACATCCTCATTGACTGCAGATGAGGTTTTCTTTGCCTTCTGTTTGGCAGGCATAATCTACTCAGCATTTTCCTCATTTGAAAAAATATTATATTTAGTAAATCTGAAGTCATCCAGTCAGCTGGCTAACCTTATATTCAGTCCAGATTCATAACATTATCTAGAGAAGGAGGAAGATTGGCTTCTGCGCATGCGCGAAAAGATGGCGGCGCGCCGCTGAGCTCCGTGCGGGCCGCGGAGGCCCGCTGGTGGAAAGGAGGTGCTACCCGACCCCATTTCCAGCTTTGGGGGTCGGGACTGGTAGGAGGACCACCTGGGCTTGCGACCGTGCCCTAGTTGGGGCCGCCCGGGTGGTTTTTTCGGCGCTGCGAGTCCGGCCGAGTGAGCCCGGTTGAGGAGAAGACGCCGGGCGGAAGGAGGGCGGAAAAGAACGCCGAGGAGGCCGAGGCCCGAGCCTGGACGCCGAGCCGATGAGAGCTACGGGGAGCCGGGCGTCAGAGGCTGAAGATTGGAGCATGGAGGACGCCTGGGAGCCCGGAGGACCCCCCGGATGGCCGGAGGAGCCCCTGAGGTGAACGGGAGGAGCGGAGGCCGGTCATTCGGGAGTGGGTCGAGGAACGGATACCGGGCGAGGGCGGCATGGAGAAACGGGGGCCGAGCGGAACCCTGGAGGGAGCCCTGACGTATGTGGCTGAATGGCTGAATGTTAACCGAGGCCTGAGGGTGGCTGGAAGATCAGAGGCCTGGCGGAGGCAGAGCAGAGGCCATGTAGAAGACCGTAGGAGGTGAGGCCAAAGCGCAGGCCGAGTAGAGGCGAGGAGGGGTCGAAATGCCTGACTGGAGGCCGGAGCCAGGCTGGAGAAGCAGAGTTGGGACGAGCATGGACCCCCTGGGACCTCACCGTGGGGCTTCACCAGGGATATTATTCGTTGGGCTGGAGGATTTTGGACTCTGGACTTTATATGTCTATACCATCTACATTATTTATTTCATCTATATCATCTCCCGTTTATATTGCACATGGCCCGAATTTTATCTGACTATCGAATTTGAATCTGCCGAATTACCCTACTGGACTATTTTATATATTTAATATTCATATGTTTATATATTTATATATTTATATATGTATATTTATCTATTTATTACCATCTTTCGCACCTTATTTAATATCTTAACCTTTTATCCAGCGTGGTCTCTGTATTACCTAGCATGTACTCAAGGGCCTGCCTTCTCTTGCTGCGAGAGTCCCCCCTCTCGCAGGTATGGCCCGCTGTGTTATCAAGGGCACACTTTGATGAGGGACTAGTAAGTCAGGAGAAGTGGCGAAAGCGCAGGTGTAGGGGTTTTTTAGTAAAAAAGCTGTTGTCTGTTTTAGGGGGTACCAGGGAGGAGGGAGGGTTTAGACAGGTTGAGACTAGCCAGAAGGGAACGGGCCGAGCCAGCAGACGACGGAGGGAGGCGGATGGTTCCGTTAAGAGGGGGGAAACACAAGTCATTCCGGTGGAGGGCTTCCCCATCCAGAGGGTCGTGGGGAGGGGCAGGGCCGAGGGGAGACAAGTTCTTTCCTCCCGGTTGGAGGCACGTAGCCGTTGGTTACAAACGGTTGGGTGCCACAACCCCCGCAGGCTAGGTGGCCAGGGAATACAGAGCCAGGGTCTGCGGCTGATGTTTTGCAACGCCAGGTCCGTTGTCAACAAAGCCCCCCTCATTAGTGACCTTGTGTCAGAGGGGGAGCCGGACCTGGTAGGAATTGCGGAGACCTGGTTGGGCCACGAGGGAGGACATCCCCTCGTTGAAATGTGCCCACCAGGCTACCGCGCATTTCATCAGCCGCGGGCCCTAGGCAGGGGTGGTGGGGTAGCGGTCATTATTAAGGAAGGCCTTGAGCCGAGAGAGACCATTGTGCCTCAGACTTCCGGCTGTGAGTCCCTCTGCGTGAAGTGGGGCCTAGGGAGGCAGTTGGGCTTGCTGGTTGTATACCTGGCTCCCCGCTATGTAGCAGCAGCCCTGCCCGAGCTCCTGGAGGTGATCGCTACGGTGGCAGTGGAGACCCCCAGACTTATAGTCATGGGGGACTTTAACCTGCCATCGTTGGGCGAATCATCCGTGGTAGCTCGGGAGTTCATGGCTTCCATGACGGCCATGGACCTGACCCAAGTAATTCAGGGCCCCACCCACGAGGGTGGACATACGCCGGACCTCATCTTCGTCTCGGGCCAATGGAAAAGTGATCTGGGTATAGGGGATATAGTCATCACACCCTTGTCATGGTCAGACCACTCACTTCTCCGGCTCGACTTTCCGACCGCTGCTCCCCTCCGCGGGGAGGCGGAACCAGAGTCACCAATCTGGTACCGCCCCAGGCGCTTGATGGACCCGGATGGGTTCCAGACAGCGCTTGGGCCATTTCCTGTATCCCTGACCCGCGCCCCGATGGAGGACCTCACGGCCGCATGGAATAGTGCGGCCGTGGGAGCCTTAGATCGGGTCGCGCCCTTGCGGCCTCTCTCGCGGCGGCGAACCACCCTGGCTCCTTGGTTCACTGAGGAGCTGCGGGTGATGAAACGCCGCAAGAGATGCCTAGAGAGAAGATGGAGGGCTAGCCGCTCTGAATCTGACCGGACACAGGTAAGAGCCCATTTACGGACTTACATTGTGGCGCTGAGGGTGGCCAAACGTCATCATTGTGCCACTCTCATAGCATCCGCAGAAAACCGCCCTGCCGCCCTGTTTAGGGTGACCCGCTCCCTCCTTCAACAGAGGGAGCGGGAAGCCCCGCTACAGGGTAGAGCAGAGGAATTTGTGATTTTTCTGCAGGAGAAAACCGCCCAGATACAGAGTGAGCTAACCCCCATTCATGGCCCAGTGGGATGCCACGAGAGAGATCTTGTTTGGGAGGAGTTTGACTCCGTTACTTCCGAGGATATGGACAGGCTACGTGGGCGACTGCGAGCCACCACATGTTTATTGGACCCGTGCCCCTCCTGGCTTGTACTGGCATCCTGGGAGGTGACACGAGGCTGGCTCCAAGAGGTTATCAACGCATCCTTGAGTGAGGGTTCCTTGCCTGCCTCCCTAAAAGAGGCCATGGTGAGGCCCCTCCTCAAGAAGCCCTCTTTGGACCCAGCTCTTTTGAACAACTACCGTCCAGTCTCCAACCTTCCCTTCTTGGCGAAGGTTGTTGAGAGTGTGGTGGCACAACAGTTTCCCCGTCACCTGGAGGAAGTTGACTATCTAGATCCGCGCCAGTCCGGCTTTCGGCCCGGGCATAGCACCGAGACGGCATTGGTCGCGTTGGTAGATGATCTCTGGAGGGCCAGAGATGGGGGTTGTTCCTCCATCCTGGTCCTATTAGACCTCTCGGCGGCTTTCGATACCATCGACCATGGTATCCTATTGCATCGGCTGGGGGGGTTGGGGGTGGGAGGCACCGTGTTACGGTGGTTCTCCTCCTACCTCTCTGGCCGATCGCAATTTGTGTTGGCAGGAGGGCAGAGGTCGACCTCGAGACCCCTCACATGTGGGGTGCCTCAGGGGTCGGTCCTCTCGCCTCTCCTGTTTAATGCATATATGAAGCCGCTGGGTGAGATCATCCGTGGCTTTGGGGTGGAGTACCACCTGTACGCTGATGACACCCAGCTGTACATATCTACCCCAAACCACCCCAACGATGCCGTAGCGGTGATGTGCCAGTGCCTGGAAGCCGTGCGGACCTGGATGGGTAGTAACGGACTCAGGCTCAACCCGACCAAGACCGAGTGGCTGTGGTTTCCGGCTGCCCGATTCAACCAGCTCTCTCCAACGCTGGCCATAGGGGGCGAACATCTTGCCCCTGTGGATGGGGCGCGCAACTTGGGTGTCCTCCTGGATACCCGGCTGTCCATGGAAGATCAAGTGACAGCCGTGGCCAGGAGGGCGTTTTACCAGGTTCGCCTGGTACGCCAGTTGCGCCCCCTATTGGATCGGGACGCCCTTCGCACAGTCACTCATGCTCTCGTGACATCCCGACTGGATTATTGCAACTCTCTCTACATGGGGCTCCCCTTGAGGTGCACCCAGAGGCTTCAGTTGGTCCAGAACGCAGCCGCGCGAGCAATTATGGGCACCTCTAGGTTTGCCCACGTAACACCGCTCTTGCGCGAGCTGCACTGGCTACCTGTCGTCTTCCGGGTGCGCTTCAAGGTGTTAATTATCATCTTCAAAGCGCTCCATGGCTCGGGACCTAGTTATCTGCGGGATCGGATCCTGCCTCATACATCCTCACGGCCGATACGCTCCCACAGAGAGGGACTGCTCCGGGTGCCGTCCACTAGACTTTGTCAGCGGGCGACGCCCAGGGGAAGGGCCTTCTCTGTGGCGGGCCCAGCCCTCTGGAACGACCTTCCCCCCGATATTAGGACAACCACGGACCTCCGCTCCTTCCGCTTAAAATTAAAGACTCACTTTTTTCGCCTGGCCGGCCTTGGGTAGTCTCTTTTTAGGTTAGGGGGTTTTTAGGGGTAATTTTTAGTTTAGTATATGGGTTTTAGCGCAGGAATTATTTAATTTACTTTTAATTCTGTTGTTTGTACTCTGTAGTTTGTTCTTTGTATTTTTAATTGCCTGTGCCCCGCCTCGAGTCCCCTTGGGGAGAGAGAGCGGGTTATAAAATTAAATTATTATTATTATTATTATTAAGAGAACAAACAAGAAAGCTGCTTAAACTTCCAAGTCAGTGGTTTTATGAAGAAATGCATTGAATTTGTAATCTAAAAAAAATTCTATGTCAGAGCTCACTTTTAGGTCATGGTCGTCACACATTAATGTTCGTTCTTAAAGCATATAGAGAGGGAAAGCTGTCAGCTGGGAATTAGAGGTAGGGAAAGATACTTAAAATTCTTCACAAGAACTCAAAATGTGTTCACGTCCATTATTGAAAGTAAGTCTTCAAACATTGTTTTGTAGAGAACCTCTAATTATCGCTGCATAATCCTCTATGATTTTTTTCAGAAGATTTATTTTAAAAACATATATTATCAAGGAAAAAAAAAGAAATCATCATCATTCCATTTACAGGTTGCCACATTAAGAGTTTAAAAGTAATGCAGCTGCTCATTAATACCTTCAAGTGTCTGTGGATCATTCAGCTCTCGCCTTTCTAAGTTTTGCTTATTTGATTAAATTTCTTGGGCAAGGTGCAATTCTTCCTCTGACAGTTGTAGCAAAAGGGCTGTTGAAAGGTTCCTGCCATAAATAACTTACATTACACAACAGCTACAATTCCAGCAACAACAAAATCCTCAAATGCTCATTTGCTCTTTTAGTGTACCACACATAATGAGAAATGGTAATTAGATCACAAATCATAGAGAACGTGTTGAAATCTAGGCAGTTTGGAAGCACAGAGAATAATGTCAAATTTAAAGAACTTTGATCGTTATTTTTTAAAAAAAACCATGGAGCCGACTTTCTGGGGTTTATTTTTTTGAGGGGAGGTGTATTTTGTGGAGGCAGAGGCAAGCTAACTTACTGTTCTGCAGAATATCCCCTTCACTTAAACTCTTCCAGAGGAGCAATGGGATTGTTTAATTGTTCTTGTAAGTGATGGCTTCACTTGGTTATGAGTTTATGAGGCAGTAAATGATTCCTGCCCAGCAAATTTCTCACAGCTATTTATTACTTCAGTTTATCTGGAGGAAGGAGAAAAGATAATTGTGCACAGATGTGACACAAACTGATGAGAAATTGGCTACTTCTTTTGTATGATAGGGTTTCTATGCCCTAATAATAATATTTACTTAGTGTGTCAGAGTACTAGCATCTTGGTAAATATAAGCGAGGCAAATTTTCACCTGTTCCAGACTGTCAGATAATGCTAGAAAGCTAATGGAGGATAAATGAAAGGTCACTTGGCATTTTTGTTTTTTAAAAATATAATCATTCAATAAAGTGCTTTTTTAAGCAATCCACATAATGCAATAAACGCATATTTAAGGAACACATGGCATGGAAACAATTCTTTGTAATGATGTTGGCTCAGTAAGTACAATGTTTACCAGACCAACGAGAATGGCAGGAAATCCAATAATAAAATAATTACATAGAAAAATCCATACGGTCTATGAGATGGTTCAGGTGATACAAAGGCACTGGCTGTGTTCCAAAGACACCTCTAATCATTGCTATTTTATTTTGCTAACAATTCTGAACACTGTTAAGAATGAAGGTTTTATGTACAGGCATTTACAGGTGGCTTTTAAAAAAAAAACACCAATATGCTATATGAAAAACCACTTTCCAAACCATATGGCCTTTTAAATGGGATAGTCCTTCCGACATAGGAACATTTGGTCTTTAGAATACTCATGGCAAAAATATGTTAGTTGTTTTGAATTTCCTCATGGCTTTTTAGATTTTGGTCAGTACAGGTTCATGGAACTAAACATTTGTTATGCTTCTGAGTACACTTTTACAGCAATTGTTTTAACAATATCAAATTTCTTTTAAATAAGTGAATGTACAACAATGATCCTTTTAACATAAACCTAAAGGGAATTATTCCTTAGAATCTGCTTATTATTTTTTATAAACAGTTTAGAAATTAATAATAATAATAATAATAATAATAATAATAATAATAATAATAATAATAATAATAATAATAATAATAATAATAATAATAATAATAATAATAATAATAATCCCCCTGGGGAGCTTTACCTTGTCGTGGTGAAGGGGCTTGCGTGCTCTAGTGATCCTAAGGGCTATGCTGAACAGGTGTAACCATATCAGACAGGTCTTAGGTGAAGGGCCAGACAAAATTTGCTCAACAACTCATTCAAGCATGGTGAATATGAAAAAAATGAAATTTATGCCGGCTGAACCATTGCCTGGATTAACAAGGGTTCCATTGGATGTTATGGCTCCTGGGCATTCTGTGCAAAATGAGCCACAGGGCTCAGCTCCCTCTGCTAGGCAACCAGGGCATGGAGCTGACAAGCCACTGGAAGAAAAAGCAAAAAAGCAAAAAATCTGCACCAGGGAAGAAAACATTTGTATTATGGAAGCTTACTATCAGTCTGAGCCAACAAAACATGGATTTCAAAAACGAATGCATCAAATTTGGAAGGTGAACCACATGGACAGTGATATCAGTAAACAAAGGCTAATGGACCAACGATGTGTAATTCTAAGCCACAAGTTTTTCACTACAGCTGAATTAATATGAATCGAAGAGAAAGAAACTAATGGTCTGAGTATAACAACAAAGAAGAGTAACATCAATAATGTTTTGCAGACTCAAAAGCAAACTGAGGAAGAAATAGAGGAAGAGGCGGCTGAAGTGGATGAAAATAAAGAACAAGGAAGCACTGAAGAACAAACACCAACAGACAGTGCTCAATTAGCTGAGAAAATAAAGCATCAAATGGAAGATGCTGAAAGAACACGTTTGCCAAAGCTGAACCAAGTGAACCAGAAAGAATTGAGAAAGGTACTACAAAAGGTCAATGAGGCTGTGCAAACAATTCAAACCACTACATTAGCTGAAACAAACCCACTGATGTATGCAACAGCCTTCATAACCACCAAAGAATTGGGTTTGAAAATACAAAAGAACCTAAGAGGCAAGAAGAGGAAGCCTAAGTGGAAAATTTGGTTGGAATTGAGGATCAAAATTTTTTGTGGAAACCTGAGCAACTTGAAGAACCTAAGGCAAGGTCACCTAAAGCAGGGGTCCCCAACCTTTTTTGCACCAGGGACCGGTTTCATTTTAAAGAAAATTCTGCGGACCGGCTGGCCTAGAGGAGGAGGGAGGGAGGGGGAACAGGCGGCGCATGCGCATGCGGGGGGGGAGTCGCCTCACTTGACCCTCTAGGGCAGGGGTCCCCAACCTTTTTTGCACCAGGGACCGGTTTCATTTTAAAGAAAATTCTGCGGACCGGCTGGCCTAGAGGAGGAGGGAGGGAGGGGGAACAGGCGGCGCATGCGCATGCGGGGGGGGAGTCGCCTCACTTGGCCATCTAGGGCAGTAGTGGGCAAACTTATTAGTCAATAGAGCCAAATGTCAACAGTACCACTACTGAAATTTCTTTTTTTTTTTATATTGAAAAAGTTTTATTGGTTTTACAGTTTTTCAATAGGGTGGGGTAAGGGATACAAAGAAATTTTGAGAGCATTCACGTCAAAGTCGTCGGCCCTTCCGGGACTTCAAAATAGACCATTAACAAAAAACATTTTTCATACACTACAAAGTGAAAGCAAGTACATATTTCTAAGTTCTCATTTCTATGCTGTCAGTCATTTACAAAAATCCAGATACACATGTTATACAATATTACTCAAAAAATCAAAGCAAAGTTATTTTTTAGATCTAAGTCTCTTGGCAATTGTATCTTCTATCTCTCCTTCCAGGCCCCCAGCAGGCAGGGCCGTGGCCCCCCCTGCCCCCCCTGGATCTTCCCCCAGGACAGAGGAATGTTTTTTAAGAAAGGCTTCCGCCGCAACAACCGTTTTAATCCTCACTCTTCCTCCTTCCCAGAACACCAGCATCCCTTCGGGCGTCACCCACCTGAACCAGATCCCGTGATCAAACAATTTTTTGGACAAGAAGGAAAATTTCCTTCTCGCTTCTCTAATCTTTCTTGGGATCTGCTTCAGGATGGCAACCTCCTTTTGTTGGTAAATTAACGGACCTCCTCTTTGCGCTTTCAAGATTTCCTCTCTGGTTGACCTTCTAACAAATTTAACATGTATCTCTCTGGGTACTTCATTTATCCTGGCATATGCAGAGTTTATTCTGTAGGCTAGGTCAATGTCCCCCCTGATCTCATCCTTAGGTTTATGTAAATAGTCTGCTATAATTGTGCTCATGAGTTCAGGGAGACATTCACCAGGTTCCTCAGAAACATTCTGAAATCTCAAAAAATATGTCATCCTTTCCATATCAATCCTAGACACATGCCCATTTATTTCCACAACCTCATTAGTAACATTTTTAATCTCTCCCTTAGCCCCCGCCAGCCCCCCTTCCAGTTCTTCATTCTTCTGTGTGTTCTCCAGCACTTGTTTCCGTGTGTCCAATAATTCCTTTTTAAAGTTGATATTTTCTGCCCTCTGGGCCTTGATTTCTTGTACCAAAGTTTGTATAACAGATTCAAGAGAGGCCATCCTTAGTTCTAAGCTTGCCAGTGCTGATTCTTGTGCCATGATTAGCTGTTAAAATCAGTGCCACTAAAATGGCGTTTTTTGGGTGGGGCTGTTGAGGCAAGTCAGGAGCCAAAAGTTCAGTTCAGGGTTGTAAAGTTCAGGAACCAAGAGAGAAACAGTTTTCCAGATCAATAATTATAATAACGAAGGCACTCCAGAAAAGAGATCACAAATCCAAAAAAAAAATTTCTTCTTTAATAACAAGAGGAAGTCCAAATCACAAAAAGACGCTGGGAATTTTCCATAAGTAAAATAGTCATTCAGGGACAAAGGGCAGCCATCTTCCACCGCCCAAGCTCAAAGCCAGAAGGAGAGAGTGGGAAAAAAAATTGTTTCAAGCCAGCCAGACCTAGAAACTTTGTTGCAATAGAAGCCGCAGATCACTTTCCCTTGTTGCAAACAATCCGGATTGAAGATATCCGCTTCCTCGCAGCGAGGAGCCATTTTCAAGTGCCGCTTTAAATCCGAGGGGGGGTTTAACAAGCAAGCACCCCCCTCCAAGTTCTTTCAGCCAGGCTGACAGCAAAGAAAAAAAAGTTTTAAATCACTCACTCTCCCCCTCACAGCCGAAGCCCCGGGAAGCCTTCCGACTCATCCGATCAGCTCTCTCCATGTTAGTGAACGATGCCGTCTTCCTTTGGCGAAGGGAAACCCCCCCGCAGCATGACCTCCTCCACCTGAGCCGAAGACAAGGGTCGCTTCCCCACTGCCGTTGGGGGGAGCAACCCAGGCAAGCCGGCCCTACGGGAAACCCCCCAAAAATGGGGCGTCTCGCCCCCGTGGGGGGGCAGGAAAAGAAACAAAGCGGCGGACGAACCCTAGGCTCGCCCGTCGCCACTGGAGCCGGAACCGGAAGTTCTGAAATTTCTTTTGAGAGCCAAAAGGTGTGGCCTATTTTGTGGGAGTGGCTCAGCGGTCATGTGACCGGATGGGCGTGGCCAACTTGGAAAATGTGGTGAAACTCACTTAACAGTCTTGCTTAGCAACCAAAATTTTGGCCTCAATAGTGGTCATAAGTTCTTTCTTTCTTTCTTTCTTTCTTTCTTTCTTTCAATCTTTCTTTCTTTCTTTCTTTCTTCCTTCCTTCCTTCCTTTCTGGCTGGTCTTTGGTCTTCTGAAGATGGTAAAAATGGATTTATGGGCACTCGTTATATATAAAGGCAGCCCATGACTCTTTGGGATGCTGGTTTGAATCCAGGAAATGACTCAGAGGATGTGATTCCTTTGAAATGATCACTGGGAGAAAAATAGATCTTTAACCTGGTTAACCAAACAGGTAGCTTGAGGTGGAAGGAAATAGGAAAATAGATTTCTTCCTTTCCTTTCCTTTCCTTCCTTCCATCGCCTCCCTCCCCCTTCCTCCCTTCTTTCCTTCCCTCCCTCCTACCCTCCATCTCTTTCTTTTTCTTTCTTTCTTTCCTTCCTTCCTTCTTTCACCCCTCCCTTCCTCCTCTCTCCCCCTTCTTTCCTTCACTCCCTCCCTCCCACCCTCCATTCATCTTTCTTTTTCTATTTTTCTTTCTTTCTCTTTCTCTGTTTCTCTCTCTCTCTCTCTCTGTATCTGTCTCTCTCTCCTCCCTCCACCCATCTCTGTCACTTTGTGTGTGTGTGTGTGTGTGTCTGATTCCGTCTCTCCCTCCCTCTCTCTATTTCTGTCTCTCTAAGTCTGTCTCTCTGTGTGTCTGTCTTTATTTCCCTCCCCCCCTCCCCCCCCCCGTGGGAAGCAGCAGAGGGGCCAGCATGTCGGCTGGAGAGGAGGAGGAGGGAGCAGCCCCTGGGCAGAGGATGGCCGAGCGCGCCTCCAGCAGCTCCTTCCGACGGCCACCCCCGTGCACTTTCCGGGGCTTCCAAGAGGGGCCGGCATGTCAGCTGAGGAGGTAACGTGCCTCATCCCACAGCGAGCGAACGAGCGAGCGGGTGGAGGACTCAAGCCTGCGGCTACCTTAAGCACTGCCGAAACCGTCCGGGCACCACATGGGGCTGGAAGGGAGGTGGGTGTGTGGTGCCCGGACGGTTTCGGCGGTGCTTAAGGTAGCCGCAGGCTTGAGTCCTCCACCCGCTCGCTCGTTCGCTCGCTGTGGGATGAGGCACGTTACCTCCTCAGCTGACATGCCGGCCCCTCTTGGAAGCCCCGGAAAGTGCGCGGGGGTGGCCGTCGGAAGGAGCTGCTGGAGGCCTCTGCTCCCTCCTCCTCCTCTCCAGCCCTGCGGCCCGGTTCCTATCAGGCCGCGGACCAGCACCGGGCCGCGGACTGGGGGTTGGGGACCCCTGACCTAAAGAACAAGCAGGTCAAAAGCAGCCTGGAAGCAAGTTACGATTTAGAGAATAAAGAGATTGCGGTAGTAATTGAAGAGCTGAAGCAGAGGGTTGTTGCCGTTGTTGAAAAGATTAAAAGGTATGAAAACCGAGTAACTCAGTTCAAAGAAAACTCACAGTTCAGAGCAAATCAGCACCACTTTTATAAGAGCTTAGAAAGTGGAGGTGCAGTACCAACAAATGAAAAGCCTGATAAAGAGAAAGCTCTGAAATTTTGGAAGAATTTGTGGGAAAACAACAAGAAGCACAACAGAAATGCAAAGTGGATCAAACAGATTGAGGATTCTATTAAAGCGCATTAAATGGAAGATGTAAAAATAACAAAAGAAATAATAAATAATAATAATAATAAATTGAGATTTATTAACCGCACCCTCTCCCCACAGGGACCCGGGGCGGTGCACAGGCATAATTAAAAACAATATACAATAATACAAACATTACTTAAAATAGAATTAAATAGAATTACCCGTGCTAAAAATATAAAATTAAAACCCATTAAAATATTTGTAGTTAAAAGACAGAGAGAACTATTCAAGGTGCAAAGGCAGTCAAGAAAAGTGAGGCACTGGAGTGTACCTGGACCAGATGAGTTACATGGCTTCTGGTTAAAGGCACTTACATGTGTGCACAAAAGATTGGCAGCCCAAATGAACCAGATCTTAAAAACACTTGAAAATGATGAATGGATGACAACTGGAAGGACATTTTTGATCCAAAAAGATAAAGAAAAAGGAAAAGACCCTGGAAACTATAGGCCAATCACCTGTTTGCCAACAACATACAAGATCCGTACGGTTATCATTGCAACCTAAGTTTATGGATACTTGGAAAGAAATAACTTGCTTCCTGTGGAACAGAAAGGATGCTGCAAAAATTCAAGAGGAACAAAGGACCAACTGCTGATTGACAAGCTAATCCTAAA
Organism: Rhabdophis nuchalis; assembly: GCA_039707465.1. Classification (NCBI taxonomy): domain Eukaryota; kingdom Metazoa; phylum Chordata; class Lepidosauria; order Squamata; family Natricidae; genus Rhabdophis; species Rhabdophis nuchalis. The sequence goes on from CM077643.1 coordinate 364,766,036, forward strand.
GAATTCAAAGAAAAGACAAACCAATCTGTTCATGGCTTGGATAGACTATAAGAAAGCATTTGATTCAGTTCCCCATAGCTGGATCAAGAAATGCCTGGAAATCTTTGGCATCAGTAGCAACATACAAAAATTAATGGAAACTTCAATGAATCTCTGGAAAACAAAACTTATGGCTAATGAAGAAGAACTGGGTGAAGTTTAAATTAAACAAGGCATTTTCCAGGGTTATTCTTTTTCACCCTTTCTTTTTATACTCTCAGTGCTACCACTAACAATCATTTTGAAGAAGATGAACTGTGGATACGAATTTGCAAAGAAAGGACTGAAAATTTTGCACTTGATGTACATGGATGATTTGAAGCTGTTTGGTAAAACAAAAGCTGAACTTAATTTATTAATTGAAAGCACAAAAGAATTTAGCCAAGACATTGGTATGCAGTTTGGAATTGACAAATGTGCAACAATGGCAACTAAAGCAGGCAAGGTCATAGAAGATGATGGAATAGAACTTGAGAATGAAGAAATGATAAAAGCAGTAAAACCAGAAGAAGGCTACAAGTACTTGGGAATTTTAGAGGCCTCTGACTTAATGCCTAATAAAGTCAAGGAATTAACTTCAGCCAAGTACATTCGACGAATTCACAAGTTATTAAAGTCCAAATTAAGTGGAGGAAACATCATAAAAGCCATAAATACCTGGGCTATACCTGTGATTCGATACTCTGCTGGAATAATTGACTGGACCCAAATGGAGTTGGACAATTTGGACAGAAAAATGAGGAAGCTTATGACAATGAATCATGCTTTGCACCCTAAAAGTGAGGTTGACCAATTATATCTACCAAGAGCAGAAGGTGGTCAAGGACTTCTACAAGTAAAGCAGACTGTGGAAGAAGAAAGACACAGTTGAATGATTACATCCAGAAAAGTGAAGAACCAATGATTAAGGAAGTAAATAAAGGAGGCCTTTTAAAGACAACTAAGTCAAAAGCTGAATATAAGAAAAAAAAGCATATGGCTATATTGGCTATGCATAGCCAATACTTGAAAAGTATTGAAGGCAAAGCTGACCAAAAACTAACTTGGAACTGGTTAAGATCGGAAGTACTGAAAAAAGAAACAGAAGGCTTTATTTTGGCAGCTCAAGAACAAACCTTAGCCACAAACTGCATGAAGGCAAAAATTCAACATGCCTCTGTAATGAGAAAGCAAATGTTGCCTCTGTAATGAGAAAGATGAGACAGTCGACCACCTGATTAGTGGGTGCAGCAAAATTTCACAAACTGACTACCCACAACGTTATGACCATGTTGCTAAGATAATTCACTGGAAATTGTGCCAGACGTTTGGATTTGAGTACAGCAAAAATCACTGGGAACATCAGGTTGAAAAAGTTTTAGAGAATGAGAAAGTCAAGATCTTGTGGGACTTCAGAATTCAGACTGACAGGCACTTGTTCTACAACACACCTGATATAACAATAATTGAAAAGAAAAAAGTATGGTTCGTCGACATTGCAATACCTGGTGATGCACAAATTGAAAATAAGCAGCAAGAAAAAAATCACAAAATACCGGGACTTGCAAATGGAAGTTGAGCGATTGTGGAAGAGAAAGTCATGTGTTGTCCTGATTGTGATTGGAGCCTTTGGAGCAATACCTTGGGGACTACCTTGTTATGTGGAGGTTCTAGGTTTGCCAGACTTGAGCTTTCTGACTCTACAAAGGGCCACCCTGCTTGGAACAGCTTATATCCTCCGATGTTACCTTGGCAGTTCCTAGGTCCTTGGTTAGGACTCGAGCTGTTGAGCTACCAACCAGCCCCAAAGGCTGTGAATCTCACCAAAGATTAACCACAGAATAATAATAATAACAACAACAACAGATTGGACATCTGTCGAAAAATGGGCTACAGGGCTCAGTTGTTACTGCCAGGGAACCAGGGTGTGCAACTGCAAAGCGACTGGAACCAAAGCGCAAAACTTGGACAACCGAGGAAATTGACAAATCCTCAAATGTTACTACCAGGCAGAACCAACAGCCAAAAAGAATGATGCAACTGTGGAACAATATCCGGAAAGTGATATAACTGAACAAAGACTAATGGGTCAAAGCCGCTTCATCATCCGTAATAAAGTTTTCACAACAGCATAAAAACAACACAAACAAAGGCAGAATATAATGAAAAACAGCTGGATGACAGATTAAATAAATGGAAGACCAAGACTTTGCATGGACAGCACTTGAAAAACATTGAAGGAAAATGTGATGATAACTGGACATGGACATGGCTTAAGATGGAAACAATCAAGAAAGAAATGGAAGGTTTAATACTGGCCGCTCAAGAACAAGCACTACAAGCTAATGCCATGAAGGCGAAGATTCAAAAATCCACTGACAACCCAAACTGCTGACTTTGCAATAACAAAGTCGAAACTGTTTCACATTTAATATGTGAATGCAGCAAAATCGCACAAACTGATTACAAAGCTGGACATGACCGAGTTGCTACATTAATCCATGGTCATTATGTAAAAAATATGGTTTATCTGTATCCAGAAAGTCATGGGAACACAAAGTGGAAAAGGTTATCGAGAATGAGAGGGTGAAGATCTTGTGGGACTTTCAATACAAACAGATCGTCATTTGGAGCACAACACAGCAGGTATCACAATTGTAGAGGGCCGACGTGTACAGTTTATAGATATTGCTGTTGCTGGAGATGCCAGAATCGAAGAAAAAGAACTAGAAAAAATAATGAAATATCGCGACCTGGCCATTGAAACTACACGGCTATGGATGAAGCATGCCACAGCGACACCCATTGTCATCGGGGCAGTTGGCACCATGTCCAAAAATTTTATTAAATATATCAGCAAATTGCAGCTTCCTGCAATAACACCAGAGGAACTGCAAAAAACTGTGCTATTTGGAACATCTTACATTCTACGAAGATACTTGGTTGATACCTAGGATGCTGGCAGCAAACTGTATCAACCATAAGCACCAGTCAATAGTATTTGTAATATGCATTTTTAAATGTTCAGTTGGCTGTGTTTCATGTTTTATGAATAAAGTAAATAATAATAATAATAATAAGTTGAACCATCAACATTGACAAAATCACCAACAGTCAATTGCAAGAGGTAGCTTTACTTGGAACTGCCTATCAAGTCCTTCCTATATATTTGGGTGTTCTGTCCCCCAGCCTGAATAACCCAGCACACAGGCTTGGCTGCTTGCCACTGCTTAATTACGAGATAAGCGAATGCTTTGGCTAAGAGCCCAGACAACTCATGTAATCCCAAACATGACTAGAAGACACAGACTTTCTTGAATACCCAATTTCAAATGGTTGCTTCCTGCAAATGTCCCCTCCCAATGTCTCACCTATAAGCTCTCTTGGGAGGGGGCACTCAGCAACCACCTGGTTCTTAATCATTGTCTGCGAGCCTGCCTCTGATGTAATTGCTGCCTCCACCTCTTCGCCCTGTTCACTCTTGCATCATGGACAAACTGCCTTTGATCTTCCCCACTGCTTCATGACCCAGACGACTCCTGGTGGCCTACCAGGCTCTCTGGTTCCTGCTCTGACTCTGAGCACTCCCCAAGGCCTCCCTCCTCCTCTAGAGCAGACTCATAGGGCTCTTCGCTACAAGAGCCCATCAGCAGCTCATCCAGAGCCAGGTGGGCCACAACATTTGAGTGATTATACAAACAACAATTATAGGCTTGATAACATGCTTTCCTACAATGTATGAATAATTCACAAGCATTAATAACAAAAAGGAAATGAAGCAAATAAATGAAAAAGCAGAGGTACAAAAGAGCATCTTGATAAAATCATTTTGGAAATAAACTAATTTGGAGATAAACCAATTTATTGCACATATGGTTTGGATTGATTATAAAAAGGCATTTGATTTATTACCAGATCATTGGATCATCCAATATTTGGAAACAATTGGTGACACTAAAAACATTACAATGTATATAGAAAAAAACAAAGCAGTGGAGATAGAATTGGTGTTTGGAAATGAAAAATATGGGCTTGTCAACTTTAGGGGAAGCATCTTCCACGATGATTCATTATCAGTGTTATTATCAGTGTTATTATCAGTATTATTATCAGTATCATTATCATTATCATTATCATTATCATTATCATTATCATTATCATTATCATTATCATTATCATTATCATTATCATTATCATTATCATTATCATTATTATTATTATTATTATTATTATTATTATTATTATATTTGATTCTACTAACACATATTCTAGAATAGAATAACAGAGTTGTAAGGGACCTTGGAGGTCTTCTAAGTCAACCTCAAGCTTAGGCAGGAAATCCTATACCATTTAAGACAAATGGTTATCCAATCTCTTCTTAAATACTTCCAATGTTAGAGCATTTACATCTTCTGGAGTCTAATTCTAATTAATCAGTGGAACTTTCTCCTTAGTTATAGTTGCTTCTTTCCTTCATTAGTTTCCATCCATTGCTTTTTGTCCTACTCTCAGGTGCTTTGGAGAATAGCTTGACTCCCTCTTCTTTGTGACAGCCTCTGAGATATTAGAACACTGCTATCATGTCTTTCCTTCTTTTCCTTAAACTAAACATACCCAGTTCCTGCAACCGTTCTTTATATGTTTCAGCTTCCAGTCCCAGATGATTATCTTTCTTGCTCTTCTCTACACTCTTTCTATCAACTCAACATTTTTTTACATTGTGGCAATCACAACTGGATACAATTTTCAAGTGTAGCCTTCCAAGGCATTATAAAGTGGTGTTAACAATTCATTTGACCTTGATTTTATCCCTCTGTTTATGCAGCCTAAAACTGTGTTAGCTTTTTTTGCAGCTGCTTCATACTGCTGGCTCATATTTAAATGATTGTTCACTAGAACTCCAAGATCCCTTTGACAGTAACTACTATTGAGCATGGTATTACGTATACTGTATCTGTGCATTTTGTTTTTCTTGCCTAAGTGTAGTACCTAAATGGAGAACTGCACCACCGTGGCTCCAGATCATACCAAAAAAACCCTATTACTTTCATGGTTAAACTGGTTAAATCAGTGGATCAGAAAAATGCTGCGGACATGGTATACTTGGACTTTCAGTAAAGACATAATACAGTGGTGGGTTTTGGATCCCACTGCAAGTGGTACGGCACAAAAGGGCTGGGTAGCCACCACACAAATGCGCACAGCATGCACGCACACATCTGCAACGTGCACATGTGTACTTACTGGCCACGATGCTCCGCGACCCCTCCACGATGCTCCAGCTGCTCAGCAGTGTCGCGCAGGCGCCGTACACCCTGTGTGCATGCGCGGAAGCCCCAAACAACTCTAATACAGGTAAGGAGTGCGGGTGGGTGGGCCCTCCGGAGCACCATACCAGAACGGTACCTGGTGCTCCCAGCAGGCACTGGAATGCCCATATGGGGCATACCGGTCGTATCCCACCACTGCCATAGTACCACTTTCTGCTGCACTAGTGAGGCCAAACTTGAAATATTGCATATGGCTCTGGTCACCATAATTCCATTAAAAAAAAAAATTAACATTAAAAAAAATCTGAGACTCTAGAGCAGGGGTGTCAGCAATGCTGGCTATAGGAAGTCCTATATCCATCCAGCCCAATAACATCTACTTTGATAATTGATCTTCAAATAATAATAATTGGTTATGTCATTCTATTAAATTAGAAATACCAATTCAGCCAGCCAAATATGCTTCAGGATATTTTTCTGCCTGAAATATCCTACTTCATAATGTTCACATTGGTCAAGATAAATGAAATTAACTTAACTCCAAATGTTTCTCAACTGCCAACAGATTGGATCATTTACTTCTGCAGTGTCAATGTGCTGTCACTATTATATACAATTTAATTAGTACATTGAAGGTAAAATTCAAGAACACCCCTTTGCAGCAGTAGCCATCAAAACAATTGTCTAATTTACTTTGAAGGATTTGAAATAGAAGCAATCAGACTTGGAGATAGGAAGATAGCAGGCATGGAGGGAAAAAAGAAAGGAGAAATAAATGTAAGTTAAACATTAGCCTGTGGCTTACTCTTAAATCTGAAGAACAGATGTATGCTGAACTTAATGAAGCTCCTGCTAGTAGAGCTGTTGAAAGTCATGTACTGTATGCTAACAAGAAAATTTTCAATTAAACCTGGCACAAATAACCTTTTGAAATTTACTCCTCCCATCTCTAAATTTATGTGGATGACTTTTTCTAATTTGTTTATCGGAAAGGCACATCTGCATAGCAGAGGTAGTAGTTCTACTGTTGAGAACCTCCAATGAAAGCAATTCTTATCAGGCCTTCCTTTCAGATTAAATTCAAATGTAGAGGCCAAGAGGCTATGGATAACTGGGCGACATGTTGGTAGAAAGAAAGAAAGGCAGCACATTAACACAACAAAACAAGTCACCACCTATTTAAATAAATAAAAAGCTATAATTTCTCCATGAAGAAAATGTATCTGAAATTCTACTCCTGAAAGAATTTCAAGAATACTTTTCTTTTATTAAATCAAATAAGAATTACTGAGGGGGAAAGTCGATTTCTTTTCCTGCTAGCATACATTCAGTGCAAGAAATATATCTGCCCTAATCAGCATATAGTTTTGCATTACCTACTCAATTTTCACAACTTCTGGGACTAGAATCAAAAAGGGAATATATGATTTCCCAAAATCATAGCCAAATATCATGCTGGTTGGAATGTTTGGTAGTTGTCACTTCAACACAACCAGAAGTCTTAACAGGACAGATAGAGATGCTAGAGGAATATGAAGCTTTAAATCCAAATTCAAATTATGTAATCCATTGTTAACATATGTTCATAAATATTCTTCAGACTTCCTAAATACCACAAAGCCATACATTTCAAAATATTATCAAACAGAAATGAAATATATATATTAAATATGTACCTTGAAAAAATGATCTATAGATATATATATTGAGTAAGTTATTTTTTTTAATCCTTTGATTTATATCATGCCTGTCTCTAGGAGTTTGAAGTTACTTATATGGAAATCTCCATTTATCCCTGCCACAATCCCTGCCTATCACCTTATATTGACTTGTTAGGTTGCAATGATCAGTGTGAGTTATTGCATGGCAGTTAACTCTTGGCATTCTTAACACTGGATGCTGTCCTTCACTCCCTATTTGATCTGATCATAATTGCATCCAAAGGTCCATGTATCAGAGGTGACCTTAGCACGCACACAGCTGCAGACCACACAGTTGCATTCCCAGATAGAAACAATCCTTTATTTTTGTATTTCACTTGTCTTAGAATTCAACTATCACTGGTTTTTGTGAGCAAGCATCCCAGATTAAGAGAAAGGTAAATTAAATTTGCTTCAGCCACGCATATAACTGATTTTGAATCATTTTGAATCAACATATGTGGAAAAAACAGACAAATGCCATATGACTTTTATTGAATTGAGAAACATAGATTTATGGATTTAAAAAATGTATGTTCCACCTCCAGAACACCTTATACCAGGATGAGATCAATTTTTCTCTAATGTTATATTGTGCCTTTGTTTCCCTCCTATAATGCAAAAAGAATGATTTATCCCATGATCCATGGGAAAGTAACAGGTAGATCTCATTTTAGTGATTGATTTCTGAATCATTTGCAGAAATGATCAACGATAATTTCTCAGTTCCATTACTTAACAATAGATAAAAATAAATCTGTATAGTGTATTGATAATTAGTGGTAGGAAGAAACACGAGATACTCACTATAATATTTATAATTTAACATAACAGTTTTGATAGCATATGGATCAAATAGTGTCATATTAAGTAATAAATATTATAGTGAGTAGTAAATCACCATAATAAAGATTTTGTTTCTATTTTTCACTTGACAGGCCAAAGAATTCTAGACAGATTGTATAATTTAACAAGTTCTAAGAATATATGTTCAAGAATCCTATAATATTAGCAAATTTTAATATCAATATTATAAAAATGATAATGGCAGAATTTACTAATAGCATTTAAATTTGGATGGAAAACGGGAAAATAGACAATTTTTATAACTTTTCATAAAATCTTAAGCATTGTTAGTAAATATTACCATTAGATGAATTCATGACATTTATTATAACAAAAATTAATATTACAGCATACATTACTTCTTAATTAGTAAAAAATAATATTCTTAACATTCTTAATAAAATCTAAATAATCTACCTAGTAATAAGTAGTGATTGTGTTAATGAAAGCAACCCAAACTCTCAAACTTCTTTGACTATATTTATAACCTTTAAGAGGAATGATAATCTTAAAAATAATTAAGCATCATACAAATTGTTTAATGTAATTATTTTTCTCTACTTACAATAATACAATACAATAGCAGAGTTGGAAGGGACCTTGTAGGTCTTCTAGTCCAACCCCCTGGTGGGCAGGAACCTTATACCATTTCAGACAAATGGCTATCTAACATCTTTTTAAAGACTTCCAGGGTTGGGGCATTCACAACTTCTGGAGGCAAGCTGTTCCAGAGGTTAATTGTTCTTACTGTCAGGAAATTTCTCCTTAGTTCTAAGTTGCTTCTCTCCTTGATTAGTTTCCACCCGTTGCTTCTTGTCCTGTCCCCAGGTGCCTTGGAGAATAGTTTGATTCCCTCTTCTTTGTGGCACCCTCTGAGATATCGGAACACTGCTATCATGTCTCCCCTGGTCCTTCTCTTCATCAAGCTAGACATACCCAGCTCCTGCAGCCGTTCTTCATATGTCTTAGTCTCCAGTCCCCTAATCATCTTGGTTGCTCTTCTCTGCACTCTTTCCAGAGTCTCCACGTCTTTTCTACATCGTGGCGACCAAAACTGTATGCAGTATTCCAAGTGTGGCCTTACCAAGGCACCATACAGTGGCATTAACACTTCATGTGATCTAGATTCTATCCCTCTGTTTATGCAGCCTAGAACTGTGTTGGCTTTTTTGGCAGCTGCTGCACACTGCTGGCTCATATTTAAATGGTTGTCCACTAGGATTCCAAGATCCCTCTTGATTCCAAGATCCCTCCCTACTTATTGATTTAGGAAATGAAAAATTGATATGTTTTACTGTAATATTCTTTATTAAATTGTATTGATAGAATAAATGATGATGGTAAGGTAAAAGGTTCCCCTCACACATATGTACTAGTCATTCCCGACTCTAGAGGCAGTGCTCATCTCTGTTTCAAAACTGAAGAGCCAACACTCTCCGAAGAGGTCTCTGTGGTCATTTGGCCAGCATGACTAAATGCCAAAGGCGCACGGAACATTGTTACCTTCCCACCAAAGGTGGTCCCTATTTTTCTACTTGCATTTTTGCATGCTTTTGAACTGCTAGGTTGGCAGAAGCTGGGACAAGTAATGGGAGCTCACTCTGTTACGCGACATTAGGGATTTGAACCGCTGAACTGCTGACCTTTCTAATCGACAAGCTCAGCATCCTAGCCACTGAGCCACCAGCTCCCTTAAACAGTGATAAATGTTTATTCTAAGGCTTATTTTCTGAAAGATATTGTGTTTCATTTAAAGATAAAAATAAAGTATTGATGTCATTTGGAACAACCAGGTTTTCAAACACCTTTCAAACAAAGTCAAAATGAGAGCCAGATGAATCTTAGGAAGGTATGGCCATCCAGAGGCCTGAATGGCTTCCCTATGACAGCACTATCTTCCTCAAATACAATCTCCCGTGAAGTTCATTTACTGTAGATTGATTGATTCGGTGCTATCAAGTCACTGTTGACTCCTAAAAACTACACACATATATTTTCTCTATGACAATCTGTTCCTAACCTGGTGTTTCAGGTCTTCCAACAATTTATTCTTTACCACTCTAACTGAATCTACCCCTCTTGCAATTAGCTGTTCTCTTCTTTTTCCTTTTCCTTTTTCCTTCTCCAGAGAGCTTTAGTGTCCAAATCAGATAATTTGAGCCTGGTTATTTGTGACTTGAATATAAACTCTTTTTTGATTTATTCGATGATCCTGTTGTTGTTTTTCTTGACTACCCACTGTATATCAGGAGGCTTCTCTGAGTATAATAATTTTATAAATATTTTTACAAAATGTATAAATAAAAACTTATATGAATTAACAATCAGGAAGAAATATAAGGTGGAAAGAAAGAGAAAGAAATAGAAGTCCTTCTCCAACACCAAAACATAAATACTGTTCCGAAATTGTTTCTTTAAAATCCAACTTTCACTTCTGCAGACTGTCACAGAGAAGACCATAGCTTGCATACTTCTGATCTTTGTAGGTATAGACAGATAGAGATCTGAATATATTTTTTCCTAGGATCACAGAGCCTTGAAAATTTTGGTCTTTTCCCAAGCCTTGGATTGAATGATCCAATTCCTTTTGCCTTGAATGTTATTGGTTTTTTCCCCCAATAACATAACACAATAAAGATGTTAATCTTTATTTTTTTCCCATATGTTATTGATAGTTTTTATTGTATCTTATCAGGGGTGGGTTTCAAAATTTTTGGAACAGGTTCTGTGGCTTGCTGGCCATGTGACCGGGTGGGAGTGGCTTGCCGGCCATGTGACTGGGTGGGAGTGGCTTGCCGGCCATGTGACCGGGTGGGAGTGGCTTGCCAGCCATGTGACCGGGTGGGAGTGGCCAATTTGTATATATGTGTATATATATATATATTTCAGTTAATGGTACAGAAAGAGGGGAGGGGGGGTTGCTGGCTTGTGAAACCAGCCTCAGGTAGGTCAGCGACAGGGAAGGGACTTGACGGCTGCCGGTCTGTTTTCTAAGCCTCACACCTAAACTCCGTTCAAGGAAATTCCGATTTAAATAAACAGATCGCTTCTCCCCCACATCCAGCCCGCATTCGCAGAGGGAAAAAGAAGACAGCGCGGTCGCCTTGCTTGCTTTCCTGCCGGCCGGCCCAGCCCCTGCTGCTGCCGCCGCCGCCGCTAACTGCTGCTCCCAGCTGTCTTCTTTTTCCCTCTGCGAAGGGTACTGGCCGCTGACAAAGCGGGAGGCTCGGGAAGGCGGCGGGAGCGCCTTTCCCCCCCTTCCCTTTGCTCAGCCACCTCTTCCCCTCTACGCCTAGCCGCGAGTGGATTCTCCTTGCGTGTTTCCCGCCGCCTGAAGTAGGTTGTGTGTGTGTGTGTGCTTTCTTTTTTTTTTGGCCGGCGGCTCCTGGCCCGAGCGCTGCTCTTCGGAGTTGTCACGGCAGCAGCGGCCGCAGGTTACCTTTTCCGCGCGCCTCCTCTTCTTTCTCCCCGGCAGAGCCATGGGGCTTCTGTCGCAAGGCTCTCCATTCAGCTGGGAGAAGACGCAGCGGCACGCGGAGCACGTGCGCAAACATGGCATCCAGCAGTTCCTGCACATCTACCAGGCCGTCGGGGAGAGGCACAAGGATGTGCTCAAGTGGGGCGACGAGGTGAGCGGCCCACCCCCACCACCCACCCCCATGGAGAAGGGGAAAGGGGGACCCCTTCGGAGAGCCGGCCTGGCTGTCTTCTTTTTTCCTCAGCGAAGCATGGGCGAGGAGGAGGCGGCGCTTCGTTGAGGGAAAAAGAAGACAGCGCAGTCGCCTTGCTTGCTTTCCTGCCTGCCCGCCCCAGCTGGGAGCAGCAGTTAGCAGCGGCGACTTACTTCCGGGTCCACGATCCAAAGGGATCGCTCGGGATCTGGAAATTTTACGAAAGGGTTCGCCCGATCCTGGCCAATCCCCCAGAAACCCACCCCTGTATCTTATCCACAAAAACTTATCATCTTCGTTAACATTTTAGAGACATTGTTTTTGGTCTTATGCTCAAATATTTTCAAATAATACCTATAGTGCAGGGGTGGGTTGCTACCAGCATTGCTGCTGGTTTGGCATGCTCTGTGTGCGTGAGCATTTACACCTAAAAAGGTTTATGTAAGCGCACACTAGAAAAGGAAAAAAATCAAATGTTTGCAATGAAGATTGTTCTGTGCATGTGCAGAACCAAAAATCAAGATGGCGCCGCTGCCGATAGAACCAGTTCGTGGCATGGCAGACTGAGTTAATAATAATAATAATAATAATAATAATAATAATAATAATAATTTAATTTTATATCCCGCTCTCTCTCCCCAAGGGGACTCGAGGCGGGGCACAGGCAATTAAAAATACAAATAAAACCACAGACAAATACAAAATACAAAGTTAAAAATAGATTAAATTGATCCTGCGCTAAAACCCATAAACTAAACTAAAAATTACCCCTAAAAACCCCTAACCTAAAAAGAGACTACCCAAGGCCGGCCAGACGAAAAAAGTGCGTCTTTAATTTTAAGCGGAAGGAGCGGAGGTCCGTGGTTGTCCTGATATCGGGGGGAAGGTCATTCCAGAGGGCTGGGCCCGCCACAGAGAAGGCCCTTCCCCTGGGCGTCGCCCGCTGACAAAGTCTAGTGGACGGCACCCGGAGAAGTCCCTCTCTGTGGGAGCGAATCGGCCGTGAGGATGTATGGGGCAGGATCCGATCCCGCAGGTAGCTAGGTCCCGAGCCATGGAGCGCTTTGAAGATGGTAATTAACACCTTGAAGCGCACCCGGAAGACGACAGGTAGCCAGTGCAGCTCGCGCAAGAGCGGTGTTACGTGGGCAAACCTAGACGTGCCCATAATTGCTCGCGCGGCTGCATTCTGGACCAACTGAAGCCTCCGGGTACACCTCAAGGGGAGCCCCATGTAGAGAGAGTTGCAATAATCCAGTCGGGATGTCACGAGAGCATGAGTGACTGTGCGAAGGGCGTCCCGATCCAATAGGGGGCGCAACTGGCGTACCAGGCGAACCTGGTAAAACGCCCTCCTGGCCACGGCTGTCACTTGATCTTCCATGGACAGCCGGGTATCCAGGAGGACACCCAAGTTGCGCGCCCCATCCACAGGGGCAAGATGTTCGCCCCCTATGGCCAGCGTTGGAGAGAGCTGGTTGAATCGGGCAGCCGGAAACCACAGCCACTCGGTCTTGGTCGGGTTGAGCCTAAGTCCGTTACTTCCCATCCAGATCCGCACGGCTTCCAGGCACTGGCACATCACCGCTACGGCATCGTTGGGGTGGTTTGGGGTAGATATGTACAGCTGGGTGTCATCAGCGTACAGGTGGTACTCTACCCCAAAACCACGGATGATCTCACCCAGCGGCTTCATGTATGCGTTAAACAGGAGAGGTGAGAGGACCGACCCCTGAGGCACCCCGCATGTGAGGGGTCTCGGGGTCGACCTCTGCTCTCCTGCCCGCACAAATTGCGATCGGCCAGAGAGGTAGGAGGAGAACCACCGTAAAACGGTGCCTCCCACCCCCAACCCCCCCAGCCGATGCAATAGGATGCCATGGTCGATGGTATCGAAAGCCGCCGAGAGGTCTAATAGGACCAGGATGGAGGAACATCCCCCATCTCTGGCCCTCCAGAGATCATCTACCAACGCGACCAATGCCGTCTCGGTGCTATGCCCGGGCCGAAAGCCGGACTGGCGCGGATCTAGATAGTCAACTTCCTCCAGGTGACGGGGAAACTGTTGTGCCACCACACTCTCAACAACCTTCGCCAAGAAGGGAAGGTTGGAGACTGGACGGTAGTTGTTCAAAAGAGCTGGGTCCAAAGAGGGCTTCTTGAGGAGGGGCCTCACCATGGCCTCTTTTAGGGAGGCAGGCAAGGAACCCTCACTCAAGGATGCATTGACAACCTCTTGGAGCCAGCCTCGTGTCACCTCCCAGGATGCCAGTACAAGCCAGGAGGGGCACGGGTCCAATAAACATGTGGTGGCTCGCAGTCGCCCACGTAGCCTGTCCATATCCTCGGAAGTGACGGAGTCAAACTCCTACCTACTACCTACTCGGCCAAACCAGTCCAGACTTGTAGGAACCCACCTCTGCTTGGTATTCATACGTCCCTTAAGTCTCTGGTAAGTATATCAAATAGAGCCCACTTCAAGTATTACAAAAAAGGTCAGAGAATTTGGAAAGGATTGTATCGTCCAACATAGTTTTTTTCTTTATAAGATATACTATACAACCCTATCCCCAAAATCCCCAAATCAAAAGAAGGGGGGAAATCATCTCAATAGGCATCAGAGGAACACTTTCCTGGGATTATTTACTTGAAACTAAATTATCACTAAATCTATCAGAAAACATTTTCCCCAGGATGCTTCAAAACTGAAGCAAGCTAGTTTCCCCAAAGCCCTTTGTCAGAAGTAATACTCTGGTCTCTAATTTATAGAGCTGGGGCCCCCAATGAAACAAATCTGCAAATTGAAATGGGAAGTTGCTTCAAAGCAGTGAATGAAATAAAATAGCTTTGAAGTGCTTCATAACCTTTCAAAGCATTTCCCAGATTTGATAGCTTTTCTGCTGCATCTGGGGTTGCTACACACAATGTAGGTTTTTGATGTTGGATACATGTGACAAGCAAATGGTACTTGAGTTGGCTTGCTGAAATTTTTGTGTTCAATCATCTTTGCACTCTATACCTGCTTTTTCTCTTTTTTTGTTTCTGGAGTCTTCAAAGTGCATTTAAAAATGCAAAAAAAGTCTGTACTCTTGTCTGCTAAACCTAGGGGCATGTACACTCTGTGAATGTGCTTGGCTCCTGTAGATGAAGTCCCTACTGAATTTTGCTGCAAAGACATGTTTAAATTTGTTGCTTTGAGACTTCTTTCTTGCAGTTTTTCTGTCTCTTTAGAACTTCATGTGTAAAAAAGAAGAGTGATGTTGTTGAACAATGATATGTGCATGACTCTTTTATTCTGTTAAAGCAAGATTCTGTGTGATGTAAGTGCTGGCAGCCAGGCAGGGAGGAATTTCCAACTCTCTTTCTCCCAACATTTCTTCAATCCATTATTTTTTCTGTGTTGTTTGCTTTTGGCTGTCAAAAAGAAAAATAACCTGCAGTGCGGGTGGATCTTTAACTATTAAGAAGGAAGATACTGAGTATCTATAAGATTGCATTTAGAAATAGACAACAATTTGGAAGAGGTTTTTTTTTAAATTAAATAATCTCTTAATGAGTTGATTCAAACTATTTTCTGCCAGGATGTTCTGCTAATTGGAAAGGATTGTGGCTTTGGTCTATAAGTTATTAAAGTTGCAGATCCCATTCAGTTATAATTTTACATTCTTTTTATTTAACAGAACAGCAGACACGTTATATAGTGCTCAAGGAACAGTAGGTGCTTTTACACTGAAGGTGCAAAACTCTGGATGATCCCTAGGGGGGAACCAAAATTTAGAATGCTATGTTTCTCATTGCTACCATGTGGTAGACTTGTCAATTCCCTCCTGTTTCTGAAAGCTAAAATGCTTAGAAAGCCTTCACAAATCATTTCATATTTTGTTTAATTAATTATGGTCAATCTGAAGTGGTTGGGCTTTCATTTTTTTGGCATGCATTTTTTTTCAAGAAGGAACCATTACATATATTTTATATTCATTCTTAGTTTTTTGCTATTTTAGTTTTGATTTCATTTATGTTGGATTATTATACTGGATTTTAAAAAAAATAGATGAAAACATGAGTACTAAGAAGAATGCACTACAGTAATATATACATGTACATGTTAACAGAAGGAAAAATGAAATAATGAACGTGAGATATCTCTCTTAAAATAAAAGATTACACTCCATCGTCATTCTCATACAAACTGTATTTTTATACAATCATTGTTAAAATGTATAATAATAATTATATGTTTAAATTGATTAAATACCTGTAAGTTACATAAAAATAAATGACATGGGTATCTTGTCTCTGTAATCTACATACAGAATCTTCTCCATTAAGAACTTCAGGCTCCATTCCTTTCCTCATCAATGGCTGCTTTTATATCTTTCGCTTGGTTACCTTGATAGCCAATATTACTGTTTCTTATACAATAGTCTGTCTGCATTGTCAAACTCATAGTCACTCTTCTCTTTTCCTAGAATCCATCAGACTATTCCTATAATTAAGTCTGTGCTGATCATTTCTGGCATCTCACACCATCTGCAGAACAAGAAATATTAGCATGATGTGATTTCTCTCACTTTATGCTTCTCTGCCTCTGTTTAATTATGCTCTATTTGTGCTTGACTTTCTTGGAGAAACTCATAGGCTGCAAGGGGTGTGTGGATTTGGAAACAATCTCCAACAGTAAATAGCTTTATGTCCAAATCTGTTCGTTTCCAGTGAAGAGTAAAAAAAGAAAAAAAATATACAGCTTAAATAATGGAATGTTGTGAATAGGTTTACAACCAGCTTCTCAAAACTTCAGCAAGAAGGATACGCTGTGTGTAAATTATTACAAATGCAGAATTATTGCATATTCTTTATCAGGAAAATGGCTAGCCTGGTGCATCAGTTGGAGGTTAGCAGGAGGATCAATTAATCTCTGCCTTAATGAAGTTAAAGATAAATCAGATGCTAAAGTAAATCTATTCAGTTGCCAAGATTTCTGTACCTAATTTATTTTCTTTCTCAATAAATCTAGTTAAAGATGACTTTTGCTTTTTGGTTTTAAGTGGCCAAAAGGTGGCATATTTTGTCTCTTTCATCACAGATTTTTTTTAGATGAAATGTGTATTATTTAGACAGACCCATTGATCTAAAGGTCAATTTTTAAAGGTCTGATTTACTGATGAAAGTATCTTAGAGGTTCCGGTTATTCTAATTCATAACCAGGCTAGATTATAAATCATTGACCAGGGCTAAGGCAAGAGTTGAGAAAATGAAGTTTTCTGTTGACTAGCAAGACAAGGCCGCATATGTAATTGCTTCTATTTTGAATAAAAAGGGCTGAAACAATGGCCTCTGCAGGGGAGTGGTTGAAAATACACGAGCAGAGAAAGTCATGATCATCTTCCCCCCCCCCCCCTACATATATCACACAAGCAATACTTGTAATAAGGAATAGGGCTGTAACCGCACTGTTGCAGTCACCATCTCATATTTTCTGCCCCCCACTCCCACAAGTGTCCTTTGATGAAATTTGCAGTTATAGTAGAGTCTCCTGAGGAGATTATTCTTTTGGGCAGAATGAGATGTCAATTACTCCTTTTGTGGGGTATAAGCATATCGGTTCCTGATTTTGTAAGGGATTTTTTTGGCCCAATTTTTTATCTCTCTCTCCCTCTTTGTAGAAGCACTGTTTGGCAAAAAATGTGAAAAATTAGAGAATTATATATTTAAGGTTTTAGAGTTAGATCTCTAACACATTAAAATGTAGCTGTCTTTTTTTTCCAGGCAAAGAAATTAACTCTTCCTTAGCAAAACATGATGACTATACAGTCCCTAATGACCTATTATTAGAAAGTAGACCTATCAGTCACTCAAATCCATTCCTTTTTCTACAATTTTCTTTTCTTGAATTGAAATTAGCTTCTAGCTCTATTCCATGTAGTGTTACAATTATAGAGGCAGTGTTACATGGAATGATTCATAAAAAGTTCCTTAACATACTTAGTCTTGTTAAAGCAGAGAATATTCAGGGTTCAAAAAGCTGATTTTCCCCTGTGATTTCTAAGTGGCTCCTTACTAGCATCTTTGCAATTTACTTCAAGCAAACCCAGTGGCGTAGCGTGGGGGGTGCAGGGGGTGCCGGCCGCACCGGGCGCAACATCTGGGGGGGCGCGCTCGCACTCGCAGCTCCCCGTCGCTTCGGGAAAGGGGATCGAGTAAGGCAGGAACAGCAGCAGCCGGGGAATGTGGCCACCGCCGCGGGGACCGGCGAAGCGTCGCCCGAAGCAAGAGCGGCTGCAAGAGGAGGCGTTTTCTCCCCGTCGCCCGTCTTCTTCCTTGGGGAAAGGATCTTAGGGGATTTTTCATATTTTTATTAGTATTATTTCTCGGGCGGGGGAGGGGGGATCCGGAATCCAGGAAACCGGGAGGGGGCGGGAAATCGCAGGGAAAAGGAAGAGAGCTCGGCGGGCGGAAGGTGGGGAGAGCTCGCGCGTTCCAGCTGATTCAGCAGCGGTCTTGTGAATGCGCGGAGATGTAGCTGACAGGGCGGGAGAGGCGTCCCGCTCTCCGGATCGAAGGGAGGCCAGCTCTTTCGGGTACCTGCCGGCTGCGGCTGCCTCCCCTACCCCGCTGCCGTCGGATCTTCCTGCACCCCTCCTCTCCCCCCTTCCCGTTTCTCGCTTCCCACATGCTGCGCCCTCCCCGTCCTCGATGCCGTGCTTCCCCCGGGGGAGGGCTAGAAAGGCACCGAGAAGGATGAGCGAAGGGGTTGCCTCGCCGCCGGGTGCCACAGCCGCTGCCGAGGAGGGGGCGGCGGCGGGCGGGGGCCCTGCGGCGGGCGATGGAGTGGAAGAGACTCGAGTGCTAAAATCCAGGGGTTAGGGGGCGCAAATTACTTGCCTTGCCCCGGGTGCTGACAACCCACGCTACGCCACTGAGCAAACCACAATGCCAAATCTTTATGTAGCAAGGACATAATGCATCAGGTCCCCCTAATCCCATTCTATGAAATATAGCAAAAATGAAAACCTTACTTGTGAAAAATAATTCCATATTATTAATCAAAAGAGATAAAGATACAGATTGACAGATTAACAGAGTTGGAAGGGATCTTATAGGCCACTTCCACCCCCCTCCACTCAAGCAGGAAACCCTATACCATTTCTGACAAAGGACAGTTCAATCTCTTCTTGAAAGTCTCAAGTGGAAAGTTGGAAGTCCACAACTTCCGAAGGCAAGCTCTTCCATTGGTTGATTGTTCTCACTGTCAGAAAGTTCTTCCTTATTTCTAGGTTGAATTTCTCCTTGGTCAGTTTCCATCCATTATTCCTTGTCTGGCATTCAGGTCCTTTGGAAAATAGCTTGACCCCCTCCTCTCTGTGGCAGCCCTTCAAATAATGGAACACTGCTATCATGTCTCCCCTTCACTAGACTAGCCATGCCCAGTTCCCACAACTGTTCATTATACATTTTAGTCTTCAGTCCCCTAATCATCCTGGTTGTTCTTCTCTGCACTTTTTCTACAGCCTCAACATCTTTTTTATATTGTGGTGACCAAAACTGGATGCACTACTCTAAGTGTGGTCTTACTAGGGCTTTATATTTGTATACAGATATCCAAATGCCAAAATGCTACCATGCTGTCACAAGAAAAACTATAAACACTGTTAAACTCGATGGGATGATGCTCTTTGGTGCACAGAGTGAGCTTAGCTGAGATCTATCCATCTATCTTTTCTCACTAAATACCCATAATGTTTATTACAGAACCGAAGCTATTCCTCCTCTTCTTCCTCCTCTTTGGTGCCTTCGGGTTTAGTGTTGATTCCTGGTAACTGCCTGGGTGAACCCCTGCAGTTTACTTGGGAAGATTTCAGAAGTGGTTTGTCACTGCTTATTTCTGAGATGTGATTGGTTGTTTCCCTAAAGCCAGACTAGAGCTTACAGTTCCCTGGTTTCTTGCCTGTTGCTGTAGCTACCACCCAAATGGGCTTTTGCTGCAATACTAAATCCAACAGCTGGAGACTTAGTACTTTTCTTACTTTTTTCTGCATTCTTCAGGGTTAGACTATATCTTTGTTGTTCCATCTAACTGAGTCTGTTTCTCTAATCTTCATGAAAATTTTAAATTCTTCAGGGTTTAATGTCCTTCTAACAGATCCCTTGGGCATTTTCCCCATTGGAGATTCTTTTAGTCTTTCTATCCTCTTCCATCTTCTGTTGGCCAAAATGTTTATTTTCTTCTGTTCCCAAACTGTCCCTTCCTGCTGTGGAGAGGGAGATCCTTGCTGAGTAAAATATTGCAGGGAGAAAATCCTTCTGCTTTCTCAGTTCTTTGTATCAGAATCTTTTTTTTCTTTTCTTTTCTCTTGAATTTGTACTCCTATCTCACACTTCTTTCCCACCATATGTGTCTTTCTTATATACCCACAGTGTTTTCCTCATAGTTCACCTAAATTTTGTTGTCACCTCTTAATCCTTGGAAAATTAAGTTTCCCCATTCTGAGCTCCCTAATTGAGACTCATCTCTGTTTAACTTTGATAATATATCTCTTCTTTTAATCTCTATCCTCTATTTACTCTGCCCCCAACTCTGAAGGTTATATTCTTCTGAGCCTCAACAGCAGCAACAATAACAACAGCTAAGCTTCCAACAATTTGCATTTAACTTTTTAGCTCCATCACAAAGAAAATCTATGTGGCTGCTAAGAGTCAATAATGACTTGATGGCACATAAGTGATTTTCCCTTTAATTTATGCTGCTTTCTTCCTTTCTGATATGCTTAACACCAATATTTTTCTAACCTCACAACAGTTCCAAAACAGGGGTTTCATCTATTTTTCTTACTGTTCCTGCAGACCCATTGTGTGGCCTTAACCTCCCTACTAAATTTCACTAGCAATGTCTATAGCTAAACACTTGGCTAAGAACGTTTCCAAAAACTTGGCTCACAGGGACCATTCAGTGATATGGTTTTTCTTTTGGATAACTAAAAAGAAAAAAAAGGAATTAACTCAGGCAGAAAATGTGACTTTCATATTTTTGGCACGAACCATTTCTAGTCTCCAGACAATGCCTTGTGGGCTGAAAGCAACCATTGTCATACAACTCAGTCTCTTCACTAGTTATTATAATAATAGAAGTTGTACCTTTCAGTGTCAGTTAATGTACATAAGACATACATATTCAGGCAAGCTTATATAACATATGAAAGTGCTAACACATGGGGGAATAAAAAAAAACTCTTTTCTTATATTTTTTTGGGGGGGAAATAGTTTCCATATCTTATGTCTGTAAATGTATGCATGCAATTTATACTAAATCTTCAAAGATTTATAACCTCAGTTTGCTTTTAGAACCAGCTGAAGGTAGGAAAAAAATTTTCAATAAGCATGATAAATTTTTAAATAAGAAAGGTACAATTCACAGAATCTCATCAGAACATTGGTTTCTTATTATCTCTTCTCGTAATTATTGAAGTAGATGAGAAGGTTACAAGTCAACATATTTTATTTTACAATTTTTACTTCTAAAATAATTTATAAGTTATCTTTCAGCTTTCAGAAAATGTACCCAAAGATGAACTGTAAAAAAAAAATCAAAAATATTAAAACACCACCCACAGAAAAATCAAGACAATAAAAAAGCAGTGTTAAAAACAAATTATACCTAATTAATCTCTCAGAAGTTAAACAAAGATATACATTAATAGCCTATCTAAAACAAAACAAAGTAAGGCAATGAATGCTACAAATGTGATGACAACCAAAGCAAACCAAATATTCTAACCTTCACTCTAACCCAGGGGTCTCCAACCTTTGCCACTTTAAGTCTGAAGGACTTCAGCTCCCAGACTTCTCCAGCCAGCACAGCTGGCTGGAGAAGTCTGGGAGCTGAAGTCCTTCAGACTTAAAGTGGCAAAGGTTGGAAACCCCTGCTCTAACCTAGTGCCACTAGGTCCGTGGTGAATAAATCCCCCCTCATAAATGACCTCGTGTCAGAGGGGGACCCGGACCTGGTGGGAATTACGGAGACCTGGTTGGGCCCCGAGGGGGGTTTACCCCTCGTGGAAATGTGCCCACCAGGCTACCGTGCATTTCATCAGCCCAGGGCCCTCGGCAGGGGTGGGGGGGTGGCGGTTATTGTTAAGGAAAGTCTGGAGCCGAAGGAGACCACTGTGCCTCAGACGACCGGTTGTGAGTCCCTCTTCGTGAAATGGGGCCTAGGGAGGCAGTTGGGCTTGCTAGTTGTATACCTGGCTCCCCGCTATGTAACAGCAGCCCTGCCCGAGCTACTCGAGGTGATCGCCGCGATGGCGGTGGAGACCCCCAGACTTATAGTCATGGGGGACTTCAACCTGCCGTCGGCGGGCGAAACATCCGAGGTGGCTCGGGAGTTCATGGCTTCCATGACGGCCATGGACCTGACCCAAGTAGTTCAGGGCCCCACTCACGAGGGAGGACACACGCTGGATCTGATTTTTGTCTCTGGACACTGGATTAGTGATCTCGGAACAGGGGATTTAGTCATCTTACCCTTGTCATGGACAGATCACTCTCTCCTTCGGATAGACTTTCCAACCGTCACACCCCACCGCGGGGAGGCGGAACCAGAGGCACCAAGTTGGTTCCGCCCCAGGCGCGACCCGGAAAGGTTCCAGAGGGAGCTTGGGCCAATACCTGTGTCCCTGCCCCGTGGCTCGACTGAGGATCTAGTGGCCGCATGGTATAGTGCGGCCACGGGGGCCTTGGACCGAGTTGCGCCCTTGCGGCCTCTCATGCGGCGCCGAGTCACCCAGGCTCCTTGGTTTACCGAGGAGCTTCGGGAGATGAAACGCCGCAAGAGATGCCTAGAGAGTAGGTGGAGATCTTCTCGATCCGAATCTGACCGAACACTAGTGAGAGACCATATTAGGACTTACTTAGTGGCGCTAAGAGTAGCCAAACGTGAGTATTGTGCTACTCTTATCGCGTCCGTGGAAAACCGCCCTGCCGCCCTGTTTGGGGTGACCCGCTCCCTCCTTCATCTGAGGCCGCGGGAAGCCCCTCTGCAGGGTCGAGCAGAGGAATTTGGAGTATTCCTGCAGGACAAAATCACTCAGATTCGGAACGAGTTGCCCTCCACTTGTGGTCCAGTCGAGGCGTCCAGCGTTGGTCTTGAGATTACACCTTGGGAGGAGTTTGACTTTGTTACTACCGAGGATATGGACAGGTTGCGGAGGAACCTTAGAGCCACCACATGTTTATTGGACCCGTGTCCCTCCTGGCTTGTACTGGCATCCTGGGAGGTGACACGAGGCTGGCTCCAGGGCATTGTGAATTCATCTCTGAGTGAGGGGCACTTGCCCACCGTTTTGAAAGAGGCGGTGGTGAGGCCCCTCCTCAAGAAACCATCCCTGGATCCAGCTTTATTAGAGAACTATCGTCCCGTCTCCAACCTTCACTTTTTAGTGAAGGTTGTTGAGAGTGTGGTGGCTCAACAGTTTCCCCGACATCTGGAGGAAGTTGATTATCTAGACCCGCGCCAGTCCGGCTTCCGGCCCGGTCACAGCACCGAAACGGCATTGGTCGCGTTGGTAGATGATCTCTGGAGGGCACGGGATAGAGGTTGTTCCTCTATCCTTGTCCTATTAGACCTCTCAGCGGCTTTTGATACCATCGACCATGGTATCTTATTGCACCGATTGGGGGGGTTGGGGCTGAGAGGCACCGTCCTACGGTGGTTCTCGTCTTACCTCTCTGGTCGGTCGCAATGGGTGTTGGCAGGAGGGCAGAGGTCGTCCCCGAGGCCACTCACATGTGGGGTCCCTCAGGGGTCGGTCCTCTCGCCACTCCTGTTTAACACCTACATGAAGCCGCTGGGTGAGATCATCCGTGGTTTTGGGGTGGCATACCATCTGTACGCTGATGACACTCAGCTGTACATATCCACCCCAAACCACCCCAACGATGCCGTCGAGGTGCTGTCCCGGTGTCTGGAGGCCGTACGGATCTGGATGGGTAGTAACAAACTCAGACTCAACCCATCCAAGACCGAGTGGCTGTGGTTTCCGGCACCCCGGTTCAGCCAGATAAGTCCAACACTGGCCATTGGCGGCGAACAACTGGCCCCCGTGGAGAGGGCGCGCAACTTGGGCGTCCTCCTGGATTCGCGGCTGTCCATGGAGGACCATGTGACGGCCGTGGCCAGGGGGGCGT
Source organism: Rhabdophis nuchalis (assembly GCA_039707465.1). Taxonomy (NCBI): domain Eukaryota; kingdom Metazoa; phylum Chordata; class Lepidosauria; order Squamata; family Natricidae; genus Rhabdophis; species Rhabdophis nuchalis. The sequence continues at coordinate 364,789,721 of CM077643.1, forward strand.
TCTATCAGGTACGCCTGATACGCCAGTTGTGCCCCTTACTGGACCGGGGAGCCCTTCGCACAATCACTCAAGCGCTTGTGACATCCCGGCTGGATTACTGTAACGCTCTCTACATGGGGCTCCCCTTGAGGTGCACTCGAAAGCTACAGTTAGTACAGAATGCGGCCGCGCGGGTGATTATGGGTGCCTCAAGGCAAACCCACGTAACACCTCTCCTGCGCGAGCTGCACTGGCTGCCTGTGGCCTTTCGAGTGCGCTTCAAGGTGCTGATGACCATCTTTAAATCGCTCCATGGCTCGGGGCCTAGCTATATACGAGACCGTCTCCTGCCCCATACATCCCTTCGTCCGATCCGCTCCCACAGAGAGGGTCTTCTCCGGGTGCCGTCAGCGGGGCAATGCCGGCTGGCGACACCCAGGGGAAGGGCCTTCTCTGTGGCGGGCCCAGCCCTCTGGAACGACCTACCCCCCGACCTTCGCACTATCTCGGACCTCCACCTCTTCCGCCAACGTCTTAAGACGTATCTATTCCAACAAGCCGGCCTAGGATAGCCCCTACTTCTGACTTCTAAAATTAAAATTAATTTGGTATGGTTTTAAAATGGGTTTTTAGCACGGGTCCAATAATTTAATATATTTTAATCGATTTTGTATTTTGTGGTTTTAATAATGCCTGTGCGCCGCCCTGGGTCCTAACAAGGAGAAGGGCGGGGTATAAATTTAATAAAATAAATAAATAAATAAATTCTGAGACTGAAAGAAAAGGCTACAATCAAGATTTTAAAACTCTGGGCAGATTTGCACAGGAGATGGTTGCCAAAAGCGTAACCCTTTATAGCTTTGTACGATGACATACCCATGGAATTGTCCCCAGGACCTACTTTGCAACACTTTATACAACAATGGTACAATATGGCAAACTGAATATGGACATGGAAATAATTGAGCTAATCGATAGTATGATAATGGCAGAATCTATAAATTGCCAGAGGCAGAACTCAACACTGGTCAATTTTCCACATTTGTCTTTCACCAGATCCTTATCTCCCTCAATTGTAATTTTTTTTTCTCTCAGAAGAAAAAGGATGTTTTCTCATTTAAAAAGTTGCCTTTTTTGATTAAAGCAATTATTCTATCTCTGTACATATTGTAATAACAGCACATGGTATCAATATAGCTCTGTTTCTGTTGGGTAAGTCTTTGCAATTGCCCTAATCTATTTAGTGATTTTCCCTTTCTTTCTTTCTTTCTTTCTTTCTTTCTTTCTTTCTTTCTTTCTTTCTTTCTTTCTTTCTTTCTTTCTTTCTTTCTTTTCAATCCAGACTTAAGAATTGTACATGAGACATAGTACACAGTGGAACAGTATAAAACAATGCAGTCTATTTACAGTAGCTATCTTAAAGGAGGTGAAAAGAATTAAAGAGTACAAAGCAATTTATATTTATGTATCAAATTTCTATATCACTGAAATTACCTACAATCTAAGTGATTCTGGACAATCTACAATAAAAACATTCAATAGCATAAAAAGCATAGTTAAAAAAAACAAAGACAAAACTAGAATGATAAACAAGGTTAAAATGAAGATGTTTTCCGGGTGCCGTCGGCCAGGCAATGCCGGTTGGCGACACCTAGGGGAAGGGCCTTCTCTGTGGCGGGCCCAGCTCTCTGGAATGACCTACCCCACGAATTACACACCACCTCGGACCCTTTCTCCCTTTCATCATTATTTTAAAATAAATGAATAAATAAATTTAATTAATAATTAATAATACACCCTGTACTGTTCGTTTCATTTCATGTAGACAGGGGCAAAAAGTCTTTTCTAGTGGATCCACGAAAAAGTCTTCAGCTCATGTGAAGATACTTCATTTGATGTTAGTTAGAGGAAAATATAAAAAATGGACAGACTTTTTGTAATAGTGAGGTTATATAGTTCTTTCTCTCTGTATATATCTTAAATCTACCTGATTGAAGTCTATAAAATCATGCACAGTGTGGACAAAGTAGAAAAGGAAAAGGAAAAACTGTTTTCCCTATCGCACAACACTAGAACTAGGGGGCTCTCCAGGAAACTTTTGGAAGCTAGACCTCAAACAAATAAGAGGAAGTACTTTTTCACCCAGAGGATCACTGGTCTATGGAACTCCCTGCCAGAAGAAGTGGTGACAGCTGTCAGGCTCGACACCTTTAAGAAAGGATTAGATGAATTCATGGAGAACAAGGGTATCCATGGCTATCATTATGGATGCCTAAGGACACCCTCTGGGATGGAGAGATAGCTAGGATATTTCTCAATGCCATTTGCAGGGAATCATAAGCAGGTGAAGACATCTGCTTGGGAATACCCTGAAGCAAATGGTGAGCCACTGTGTGAGACAGAATGCTGGACCAGATGAGCTGTGGCCTGTTCTAGCAAGGCTATTCTTATGTTCTTATGTTCTTATATCTCCCTGTCCCTCCCCTCAAACACACAGAGTAGAAGAGGACACTTTTCTCCAAGAGGCAAGGATGTAGGGAGACTGATCAAGAGTATCCATAGATTCTGATCACATAGGGTGAGTGCAGTTTCCCAGCCCAGAAATACTGTATATCACCAATCATAGGGTTTCTCAGATTTTGTCACAGCTAAGGGGTGGGGGTGGGGGTTTACTATAAATTTAAACATACCCAGGGAAAATCTTAAGCATGTTTTGTCATTTGGTGTGAGTATCAAAGAACAAGAGAAAAATTAAATAAATTTCCATTATCCCTGGTCCTTCTTGGAGTGTGAGGATTATATACATATACACAGTGCTGAAACAGACACAAGGTCCTATTTGAACTTTAAGGATTCTTAATTCTAGTTTTAAGCAAGAAGCCATCATTACAGGGTATCAAATTCTTGTCTAGACTGGCTTTAAAAAGTGACCTGAATTATTTCTTTTTATCAGTAATGGAATAAGCCATCTCCTTACAGCCTCTGAAAGTCTCTCTGGGTGGCCTCTTCTAATATATATATGTACACATTTACACGTGTGTGTGTGTGTCTATCATCTATCTATCTATCTATCTATCTATCTATCTATCTATCTATCTATCTATCTATCTATCTATCTATCATCTATCTATCTATCTATCTATCTATCTATCTATCTATCTATCTATCTATCTATCTATCTATCTATCTACCTACCTACCTACCTATCCATCCATCCATCCATCCATCCATCTATCTAGAGTGTGTGTGTGTGTGTGTGTGTGAGAGAGAGAGAGAGAGAGAGAAAGAGACAGAGAGACAGAGAGACAGAGAGCCATTCAGTATGCAGAGAACCCAACAGTCTTTCAGACATCACCAAAAAGTCAACACGGAAAAAAGATTTTATTTTATTTTATTTATTTTTAATCAAATATATTGGTGGCCCATCTTACCACAGGATAAACTTACCACAGTGAACCAAAGGTAAATGAACTATTTTAAGAAAAGGAGGATTGCATATCAAAACAAGTGAAGTGTTTAAAATGAAAAATGTAATGAATTTGAATGCTTTTACAATCTGCATGTGGAATTTCTTGTGTGCTTTCAATGCAAGTTCATACTCCATGGATTTCATGTAAGCTTGTTGTATTGAATAATTACAAAAAGATACGCTATCTGGGCAGAGCTTCAGGATAGATATCCATTCTTATTTATTAAAATAAGCAGCATGGCTCCTGTTTCCTGTGATTCAGGAAGCAGTATCTAACCATTGATAGTTTGATCCTCCATGATTTTTTCCATTCCATTTTTAAGACCATCTAAATTGGTGGCCAACAGCACATTTGATGGCAGCAAATTCAATAGTTTAATAATTGATGCATAGTTTAATTATGCATGAAATGCATGTTGTTTAATCACCTCTAAAATAGTGGTTCTTTGTCCAGTCTGTCTGAAATTCTGTAGATGTTATGCTGTTAGTATGCTATTTACTTAGAAAATACCAGTCACAGAGCTGATAACGGGTCACCACTGAAGTTAATTGGAAAATAAGGAAGATAAATAAAAACAGTTGGACAGAAGGACAAAAATATCTTAGGCAGCAATTATATTTAGCACGTTCCAGGGAATAACAAACTCAGTTTCACCTTTCTTTTAGTGAAAGCTCAGATTCACAAAATCCTGAGTAATAATTCTAAAGGCATCTGGATGCCTAAATCCCTGGTTAGCCATGGCTTTGAAAGCATGAAAATGTATTTTTATTCTAATGATCTCAATCTCATTCATGGATATATATCTTTGTAAAATGAAGAGCTGGAGTTTTTTATATATGATTTTATTCATTTGCTTGCTGGCTGTGCTTATAGACTCAGATTACTAATAAAAGAATACAGGCTCAACATTTATAAATCAGATTAAACATAAAAACATGTATAAAAAAGATCAATTCACCTCCTAACATACATCAACATAATAAATACCAGGAATATAATTTAATTTATCCCTAACTAACCTCATCAAATGGAATTTATAGATCAGCTATGTTGGCATCATACTCTGTTAGGCTAAATAAAGGTTAGAGAACTGGTTGTCTGATTGAAATAATTTAACTATGGGTGTTTTTTTTAAGTACGCAAATGACAAATCTCATCAGCACAATGGAACAAATTCCTGATTGAAAAGTTGCCTCAATACTTCCTTTATTCTTCCTGATATTATATCTCAAGGCTCCTTGAAATGCTGGGCTCCTTTCATTAGACTATGATGAAAACACAGTATTCCTGATATGAAATCATACTGTCTAGATCTCTTAGCCTCCATCTTCTTTCACCAAGGTATCCTTAAAGTTACAAGAGGTTGATGCTGCAGTAGTTCCAGAAGCAATTAGAGGAAATAGATTATGTCAATCCTTTCTACCATATGTCCTTTCTGATGATACTTTACTCTGAATCTCTGAATGACTTTAGTGGTTTCTCATAAACATTGAAGAACATTGTAGATATAAGAGCCCTGTGGAATCTAACAGTACAAAAACCATGCGACTGAGTGAAAATTCTTAATACCATCTTCTGGAAATGGCCCTCTCTTTTAACAAAATGACTCCAAGGCTATTCTACAACACATAGTTTGGACAACTATTTCAGAAAAATTCATGATCCTAAGTTCCAGGAGAATCCACAAAGATCTCTTTTCGCTGACTCTCTTCTGGAAAATATCACCTAAATTCAGCTCTTCATAGTAGAACAGTTTAGAAAACATTGTTTGCAACTCTACTGCATCTCTCAGGATTTGAGAGATATGGCTGTTCTGGACTAGACTGCAGCCACATGTGGGTAGATATATCCTGGAGCCAATAAGGATGATGGACAGCTGCATAATATTGGTGGCAATGAGTTTATTTTATGTTTTGTCTGATAAATCAGGTATGTGTTGAAGGAGAAAAGAACTTCGGTGACTTATGAATTTGTAATCTCAAGGCTGAACTCTGGCAGCTGACCGAGAATGCAGCAGCTAATCTGGGGAGCAGTGCTTCTGAACTCCACTTTATTTACATATTGAAATGCCTTCAGTAATTTCCCATTCCTTGTGAGCCCCTATCTTTAATAGTATATGAAGCCTTACATGACTTAAACCTTATCCCAGTGGTATAAATATAATCAAGGAAAGGGGGGTGACTATCAGAGGTTGCAGGCATTGGAAACCCTATCTGTATCATCGATGCTGAAAAAACAGTCCTCATTATGGTCCGCTGCAAGACAAGCATGTACTCACAGAGATGTATTTTGCTGCCTTTGTGTCATTGTTGACTCCTGATAATTGCCTGACAGGTCGCTGAAGTTTTCTTGGCAAGATTTTGGAAGTGACTTGCCATTTTCTCCTTCCTAAGGCTGAGAGAGTATGACTGGTTCAAGGTCATACAGTTGGCTTTGTGTCTAAAGCAAGACTAGAAACTTATTTCTAACCTTAACCATTAGACCAATCTGGCTCCAGAGAAATCTAAGGGTTTTCTTTGTGTGCCAAAAAGGCTGGGGATGAAGCAGTAGACAGAAGCCAGCAATGGTTGAATTAATATTTCTTACTATAGTTCATCTGTATACTCACAATCTATTTTCTATACATTTTAATGTTATTGTTTTAGTTTACAGCTAAGTATCTTTTAATAGGTATTGTACTGGTTTCTTTAAAAGCTGTTAAGGCAATATCTGACCCTTTGAAACATAAATAAATTAATAAGCCATACCAATTGATTGTAAAAGGAAACACCTCATTTGATGTGGTCAATATTCTGAATAAACTCAGTGATGATTAATGGTGGTTAATCTTGCTCTGTGTAAACTTTGTGTAATAGCCTCTATCTACCCATTTACTCAACCTACACAGATGTGAAAGGCAAACATATTTGGAATGGATGAATTTTCCAGAAATAGATACAAATATCTTGAGCCTTTTGGACATTATTTTAATTTTCTTCAAAAATGTTATAAACATTTACTGGAATAGGATCTTCAATGTTCTGTCAAAGCATTCACTTTTATCATGCCTGGCAATGACCCTGTGCTTTGGATACTGTTTATAATGGTCTCAGCATCCTTGTGGATAAGTAATACAACTCTTTTTGAGGGACTCAGCTAAAGTCAAACATTTCTTCATCTTTTTCTGTGTATTCTGGCAACTGTCTGGACCAGTCCTGCAGTGTTCTTGACAAAACTTCCAGAAGTGATTTGACATTGCCTTTTTCTTAGAGCTAAAGTAAAGAGAGATTGGCCTAAGGTTATCTAGCTGACTTTCCACCTACGGTGGGACTGTACTCATGGTCCCCTGAGTTCTAGCCAGGTTCTTTAACCACTACACCAGACTGGCTGGCATAGATTGGGAAGAGAATTGCAAACCATTTAACATGCCAGTATATATAGTAAATATGCTATGCAAATTATCCTTTTTTTAAAAAATGCAACCATAAGCATAGCCATTTTCAGCTCCTATATTATGGAAATAGTTTCATAAATACATGACTACCTTATGTAAACACCTTATGGATATAAAGGCACAATAACACAAAGAAATTTTATTCATATAAAAAGATAGAATAAGCATAATTGTAAAGTCATACCAATATAATCCATGCATATCATGATATGTGGAAATAACACTTCATTCTGTAAAAGCTTTTCCCCCAAAAAACACAGTCCAAATATATACAGAGAAATATAACTTTTTGATAATGAACCTCATGTTTTATTGTCAAACACTGCACTTTTTATATTATTCAGTGATCTCTGGAATTACAAAATTGAATTGAATTGTACTATTTTGTTTGTTTCTTTTTAGAAAACTTTCCCTAATCTAGAGACAGGACCATCCAACCATTCTTCAGTTAACTAAATCTCAGTTATACCACCTCTCAGATTGTGAAAGATTACAATTTGATGTAAGAACTGGCTAGGAAGATCCAACAATTCCTTAATTCTTACACATGTAATTGTTGAGTTAGCTAAGGGCTAATTAATGCATTTTGAATATTTTTTTATTTGTACCATTATCTTTCAGAATTAGAAAAAAATACACCAAGCCAACATAAAGGTACTTTGACAAGAAATCAAAGGCAAATCTTTACCAAAACACCCATACACTTATTTAGTATTTGTATGAAAAAGTGTTTAATTCATTTCATTTCAATTTTTTCATTATGATCACTGACTAATGTAATGGATAAAATATAATCTTTAGCAAATTTTATTGTGTTTCACACAATAAAATACAAAGAGGAAAAACAACAACAAAAGCATTAAAATGGATATCAAACCAATAGACATTTCAAAATGTATCATTCTATGCTGTAGTCAAGTATTAAAACTTCTAGCTAAGAAGTTTTAATACTTGAAGAAGAAATTAATCAGCTGGATGCAGGCAATTCAACAGGCTAACACAGAAGAAATGGCTACATAAAACTTAGTTTTTGTGTCCTGCTCAAGAAAAAAAAAGATAATGGACATATAATTCATTTGTTCACCCAGGAAAAGATTTAACAATGCAATCAGCCTATTAGGGAAATCTTTATAAAAATCACAGCATAGTATGTCATGAGCCAGCAAATTAACTGTTCAGACACTACATGGATAAATATCATTAGCATGAGCAAATTTCTTTAATCTGCCCTCTAAGAACTGCTGAGATTGTCAAGGTGCAGTAAACTGATCAGGAAACTCTGATACTTTAAGATTATTCACCTAGTTCCCTAATTCAACTTGAGTATGAATTAATTAATTTGAGATTTCATATCCAAAATCTTTTGACTCAGCATTGTGCTGCTGGTTCATAGACCAAGATCAATAACAATTTGGGGAATATATTATTATTATTATTATTATTATTATTATTATTATTATTATTATTATTTTATTGGACTTCTAGACCGCCCCCTCTCCCCGAAGGGACTCGGGGCGGTGTACAGGTACAAATTAAAACCATACAATCAACATACATATAACTAAAATCGAATTAAATAAATCTCTGTACAAATTTATAAAAATTAAAAACTTAACCTTAAAACCAAATCACAAAATTTAAAAATACAAACTGAGGTGGGAAAGCTGGAGTTAGGCCAGGCTGGCTAGATGAAACAAGTGGGTTTTGAGTTTCTGGCGGAAGGAGCGGAGATCCGTGGTCGTTCTAATGTCAGGGGGAAGGTCATTCCAGAGGGTCGGGCCCGCCACAGAGAAGGCCCTTCCCCTGGGCGTCGCCCGCTGGCACAGCCTAGTGGACGGCACCCGGAGAAGTCCCTCTCTCTGTGAGCGAATCGGCCGAAGGGATGTGTGGGGCAGGATACGATCCCGCAAATAACTAGGTCCTGTGCCATGGAGCGCTTTGAAGGTGATAATCAACACCTTTAAACGCACCCGAAAAGCCACAGGCAGCCAGTGCAGCCCGCGCAGGAGAGGTGTTACGTGGGAGTATCTAGAGACTCCCGAAACTGCCCGCGCGGCCGCATTCTGAACCAACTGCAGCCTTCGGGTGCATCTCAAGGGGAGCCCCATGTAGAGAGCGTTGCAGTAGTCTAGCCGGGACGTCACAAGCGCATGAGTGACTGTGCGAAGGGCGTCCCGGTCCAATAGGGGTCGCAATTGGCGCACGAGGCGAACCTGGTGGAACGCCCCCCTTGCCACGGCTGTCACATGGTATTTCATTATTTTTTCATTATTAATAATAATTAATAATTTCATTATTTCGTTCTTCTTTCATTCAGGAGGGTAGGTTAAAAAGTTCAGTCTGAATGAAGAGATTCTTCCAAGTATAGAGGAAATATTTAAATTAGAAAGAGTGATTTAGTTGACTATCCTCTGCAGTGCTCATAATTTCTCCAATAAGTTATGAGTTAAAGACAACAAACAGATAAAAAAGAAAAGAATGGTTACAAGATCTGAGATGAAGCTTCAGAATATGGGTGCAAAACAGCTCATATCTGAACCATGTCAAGCATGGACAAATGTTTCAATTTTTACATATATGAACAAAGCACACACCATGTGTCTCAGATATTTTGTATGCATGAGCTAAAGTATGAAGTATGAGCCAAAGTATAATTATGAACCAAAACAAGGCTGCTCCACCCTCCCCAGGATATGGACCAAAATATGGTTTCAGCTGTTTCCAATGGTTTCAAGTGTTCCATTCTGTTTTGGATAATGTGATTAGAAGTTGTCTTGCCTGGAACAGTTCAGCTGTTATCTTGTGAATTATTTGAGCAGGAAGAGATCAGTCAAGTCCTTGCTGCTGTTTGCTTAGACTGACTGAGAGACAATCTGTGAGGGTCTTTTGAATGAAACCAAAGAAAATTAAGGGACACATGGAATATGAAGGTAGCCATTCTGGATTTAATTGCCATTGTAGTGACATCTATAGAGGAACTTGCTCTTGTGGACTGATATCATCCTGTCTGCAACCACTGCAGATTGCAGGTCAGCAGGAGAAAGGACACCAAAGCTTTCAGTCCCTGGAATGTTTAAGCGCTTGTTCAGAGAACATCCAGATATCCTTCTGCATCTAGTGACAGTACATAACCTGTGAAATTGACTAGCAGCTGTCCAGTTTCTCTCTGGCAAGCAAACTGGAACAGATAAAAATGCATCCAAGAATACAATAACTGATGTTCCAAAATTATTGTAAAGAATTACAGCAACTGCTGTGTATCAAATGTAAATTTTATTCATGCTGCAGTAAGTTTTCAAAAAAAATTGAGGGAGGGGGGATCATTTTCATCTGTTTCTATCTGTTTGCTCAGACGTCTGTTGTACAAGCAGCACGATGTCAAACAGTGCAATTTGCCTACAAGTTGGTGAAGAAGCCGAACCATTGGATTCTATGCAATGCTCCTGGAAGCACCAAGCCGGAAGCACCAGCCTGAAGATGATGAATGAGACTTCATCGAAACGTTGTGATGATACTTCCAATTCTACGCGGGAGAAAACCTGAACAACCAAAGACCTACATATATATATAAGTTATTACTAGATTGCAAGGAACATGAGCTGGAGCTGGGAGAGAGAGTTTTGTTGGATGAAGATTCAAGTACAGGAATGAGACTGGAGTAATGTGTGTCCTTGAAAAGAAAAGCCAGTGAATTACTAAAGAAAAATGTAACAAGTGTTTATTCACAAACATGAATAAAAGCCAGCAAGGAGAGACTATTTTTTTCTCCCTTGAGTGAGACTCCTTTCCTGATCAGCAGTTTGATTCCTTCTTCTTTCCCTTTCACTTTTGTTCTTTCATTCCTATTTTCTCATTCCATCTGGCAGAAATTGCCATTTGTTCTTTCTTTGACTCTTAGAAAGAAAGAAAAAATAGTAAACCAACTAGTGAACCTGGGGAAGAAGGCAATCCATGCTTGTAATTGCCTGCAAGGTTAGACACAGAAAATATGGATTTAGAAAATTATTTTAATATATGTATTTTAAATAACTCATTAAAAGATTGACTTGGAATGTAATATTTTCTGTCAGGAAGTCCTCCTGCCCTGGAGGAGATTTCTACTGAAAAGGATGGGTTTTGTGTGAGAGATAAAAAGAAACATATAGCAACTGTAGAAGTTACACATAAATATTCCTTTTAATAGCCTCTCCCAAATTTAAATATTTTTATTTCTTTGCTGCTCAAATCATCTCAAGTAGCATTACCATACAGTAGTTTATAGTCTTGGTTGAAGCTCTCTAAGATTCTCAGTTGGGAGAGATTCTTGGACACATGTGGTGTGAGTTGGATTTTGGCACTGTGAACTTCCAGGAGTTCTTTATCCTGGTAACGATAGGAAATAAGAAATATCCAGGAATTCATCCAGATCAGAGTGGACCCAAACCTGATAAACATTTTAGATCACCTCAGGGTCTTATGTACAGTCTGAGAGCATTATAATCATAATTAACAGTAAGCTTCTCTCATATTTCTTTCAATTAATACATACTGTAACTATACTCCCAAAACAAATTAATATTGTCATGAATGAAGGCGAATATACATGTCCCAGGATGTTGCAGGATCCTATCTGAGTCTGTTTTGTCTTCTGAGTTTTCAGACTCGAGCTGGAGCCCAACTTCAGGGAACTTCTCTCTAGCTAATTGATATTGTACTTTGAATTCTAAGAAACGGAGACTGTAGCTAGAAAGGTAGGTGACCATTAGAGTTATATCTTGTATGAGAGATTTAAAAATAAGGTTTTTAATGCAGATAGCCATTGTAGAAGTAATTGTTTCTCACATTCATTTCAACCAGTGCAAATTAGATATACCATCCAAATTCAGGGGAAGCTACGTTTTGTGTATATTATCATCATCACTATTATTAGGCTTTGGAAAATATAGTTTTAAGGAAGAAAGCTTGTACCAGTTGTATGCCTTTAAATTATTCCTTCTTTTTCCACTGCTACTTAGGAGAGGATCGAAAAGACAAAATTACAATTTTAAGTCTTTCCAAGTGTTCTGACCTAATTTCATGCTTAAAACACCCACAAACCAAAAGTAGTCCTACCCACTCTATTGACATTACCATATTGACTATAATTTCTATGGTCTGTAGGGAAAATATTAAGTTTTAGTCAGACTATAGCCCAAGAAACACTGTCTTTTCTAACATGATATGGATGGCAACTATATACTGTATGTGTGCACCCATTTCTCTTTCATTTGGGTGCTCTTCATCTGTTCCTCAATGTGTATGTAGAGTCTAAGTGTAGAATGAATAGGTCTTTATCTCCTTTTTATCGTTCGTTTACATAAAATGTGTATTTGTTTCTGTGAACACTCTCCTAATACAAAATTTTTCTTTGTTTTCCCCCCTCTGCCTCTCTTCTCCCTCTGTGTGTGTGTGTGTGTGTGTGTGTGTGTGTGTGTGTGTGTGTAGGCACTTTTCCTAATGTAAACATTTCTAAACAGGATGAGTAATGGTTTTAATTACAATGTTATTTATTTAATTTAAATATATAGGTATAATAACACCAGGGTATCTATAACAGTAATCAGAGAAACCAAAGAAAATTTTGTAGTCCACCTCCATCCTCATTTGCTATTAAAGAAACTAATGGCATCTGCATTCAGTTTAGTTCAATATGCTTGTTTCAACCAAGCCATTTACCAGACATTCACATTAATCCTCAATATTAACTAGATTTTTATGTGTCTCTTCTCAGTGCACCAGATGTATCCCTTATTAGTCAGACATTTCTTTGTTAATTTAGTATTGTTGGCATGTGTTTTTCTCCATAATTTCATTTGTCAGAAAAGTTTCCTTCCTGAAAGTCCCTTGTTCTTCACTATTATTTGCTACAAACCCCATTTTCCTTTCTTCTCAGTATATTTGGGAATGCTCTGGTAAGATGCTGGTGGTTCTTGGTTAGCAATCTGGTTAGAGAAGCTACTGTTATTTTTCTAGGAAATGAATTGAAAAACACATATCTCTGTTCCTCATAAAATAAAAGAGTTAAGATATAGTTCAGATGCTTGTGCATTCTTTATATTTTGATTTCTTTTTTATTTCTTTTTCATTTTTTCTCTTTCCTTACACCTTTTTCTTTTCTTTATTTTTTCCTTACTTCATTTATTAGCCTTTATCTTTAGAATTAAAAGTTTCAATAAAAATTCTACATATAAAAGTGTCTCTTAAACAATGCCAAAATTTTGCTGTTTTATGTCAATCAGTGTGCTGTTATCACTATCAATAGCAGCAGTGCTAAAGCAATATGTCTGTTGTTCCAGAGCCCTCATAGGCATGGAGACTTGGTAATCCCAAATTGAGAAAGTATGTCTCACAGTATTGTGAATAGATGAATGGTCCTCAAAGTTCCTTTATGAGCATGAATCCTTCTAGCTGTATATAGACCATAAAAGAATTATCTTTGTGGGGAAGACAAAGGGGGGGGGGGGAGACAAACATTGTGTGCTGGCATTGTGCCTCAAACTCTCTCCTAACCCCACTCTCAATTGTATGTGTACTGTGAGACCTCACACATCTGTATGGAAGGGTCAGAGATTCTTCCTTTCTGCCATTTTGATGAAAACCTTAAATGTTATAGACACTTTTGGAATGAATACCGGTGATTGCCTGAAACAGTCAATCTCTTTTTTGCCATTTCAAATTTTATTAGTTTATCAAAATGCAAAAAAGAGAGAAAAATGAAAATAAGGGGAAAGTACGGGAGGGAAACAAAATATGAATAATTGCAAAGTAAGAGGGGAAAGAAAAGAAAAACTGACTTCCGATTGTTTTTAACAGTAGACTAAGGTAATAATAATCTCAACTTTTTTACTTTTACATAGTAATATATACTAGCCATTTCTATAACAATAAACCTATCTAATCAGCAAAGCCAAATATTTTATTTTTTCCACCTCATGCAGAAGTCCAGAAGTAAAGGGACAGTCAAGTTATAAGGAATCAGAGTGATTCAAACTAAAAAGGAAGTTTCCAGCAAAGGAAGATGGAGAGAGAGAGCCATTTCCATCCCTGTAATTAACTATAACTCTCCCAATAATAATGAGCTGATAGATATAAATGTCAATAGACATTTTAACATTTGATTTCAGGGAATTCTGTTGATTTGATGTAAAAACAATTTATAAATCCCATTTTGATGAACATGAATAAGTACATTTATTATTAGAAATGTAAAATAATGTAGATGATAAGAATGATAATTGCCAAATTCCATCAGCCTTCTCAGGTAAATCAGGCAGGAAACAGGACTGGATGAGCTAATGCTACTTTATTGTAAAACTACATTAACAGAAAGTTGCAAATCTGAAGGTACAGATCTCACATCATTTTAAATTGTCTGCTCAACTAGGCTGGGTCCTTCTTCAATATCTTCCTTTACCGTTAAGCAACCAAGGGCTCCCCAATCTGTTCTCTGATTATTTCCTAGGCAGCATCTTTTCCCCCCATCTCTCAAGATCATTCTCACATACATCATCTGTGTAGAGATACTGTCAAACATTCCATTCAAACATTCTTATGTTGGATTGTTAGGAGAAACAAAGGCACTTGTAGTTCATTTCCCAAAGAACTTCCAGAAATAGGTTCAAGCATAGAAGGCTTGCCAAGAAATTCAAACTCAGAACGCTAAGTAGATATCATGAAGTAATGACAATGTACAAATGCTATTATCAGGCTTGCTCCCAAGCTTTAAGCACAGAACCTATAATTTTAGAAGCAGGGTGATTCAGAAGCCCTCACATTACAGAGTAATTTGTCTATGTAGAAATAGGCATTATTTATTTGGGCAGAATAAATGCCTAGAATAGACATCCAGAGGGGGACAAGGGATGAGGCCAATGAGAAACTGTTTCGATGTCATGACACAAATAACAAGACTTAGTGTATTTGACATTGGGACATTGGGACACAAGTAGGAAAGTGAGAGTTTGCTTTGTAATTTGCAATGCAAATTTTGTCGGTTTTTTTTACCATCATTGTTTGTACCAGATATCAGTCACTATTATGTGCGAGAGATCACCTTACTCATTAGAGATAGGAAAATGAGCACTAAGTTGCTTTTTGTAATACTGAAAAAAGAAGAAATGTAGTGAAATGAGACCAAAATCAGTGAAGACAAGAGACAATGCCTTATATAGCAAGAAAGAATCCAAAAAGAATAGAAAAGAATCAACTAGGACAAGTGTTGGTGAACCTTTTTGGCACCAAGTGCCAAAATGGGAGCATGCACCATGGGGGCACTAGAAACCGGAAGAGCAGTTTCCCAGCATGCATGCACGTGCTAGGAAGCTGAGTTTCTGGCAGGCACATACGAGTTCTGATACGCATGCATGCGTGAAGACAAGCTGCCTGGCACACATGTGTAGGCTGGAACTCAGAAGAGCAACGAGCAATGGCTGGCATGCCTGGAGAGATGGCTCTGCATGCCACTTCTGGCATGTGTGCCATGGGTTCGCCATCATGGAACTAGGAAATGAGGTTTCATTTTTTTAAAAAAAGTTAAAGCGACATGAACTATTAAGATACTAGATTTCAATTGAAAGTCTCAGCCAGTTTGTTCAAAAGATACAGGAGAGGGGAAGGCACTTTTGTTATTCTCCAAATTATCACCAATTGTGGCAGAGCTAAAATTTTGATGCAGTGCTAACAAAAAACAGAAAGGTTTTTTTCTAGTGGAAGTTCTGCATTTGTTAGCAAAATATTCACAATGAATGACTTACAAAGATTTGCTCAAGCCATAAACCAAGCAAAGTCTAAGCCTTTGAGAAACCATAGCAAATTTAAATTTTAGATTTTCAGATGTACACATGAAAATTAAGAGTTTGAGAGTTGAAATAAGATGTTTACCCACACTCCTTTAATTTATATGATTAGCATAAGATGTTTTCTCAAGTGGCATGTATGAAAATTCTAGAACTGCAGCATCTGGTGTCAAACATCATGCTAGAGAGATAAGTATACACCTTTACTTGCTCACATACTGTACTTTCCAATATCTTAGAAGTAAAAGATTTAGATTAGTTAATCTAAACTGTCAGACAGCAACTGTGGGGATTTTCTGACCTGAGTCTTTCCCAAACCTATTTGGAAACACTAAGCACTGAATTAGGGAGCCTGTTTCCATGTCACTTTCCCAAATTCCATTTCACTGTTCTGAAATTTTTCTCAAGCATTGGATTATGGCAGTTATTTTTATTTTAGTTTAGGAAAGGATTTTCAGCCACAACCTATTTTCTATTTTGGTAAAAAATAAACAAATGAGAGGGCTGAAATATCTAGCTCAGGTAAAAGTTTTCTGTTTCAGGGATGGATCTAGTACTGCATTTTTCCCTATGAAATGTTTGGAACAGGATTTTGTCCCATTGAAAGAACAAGAAAGCATAATGCTGAGGAGAGAGGAAAAGAAGGAAGGATTTTACTGCAATTAGAACTTTTAAAATATACTGTATATTTTTGGGATTCAACTGTAAATGAGATAAAGAAGGAGATACTAAGTAAAAAAGAATAGATCTGGTGATTATTCAGATCTTGAAAAAGATAGATGAGTTTAGAGAATAGGAGCAAGTTGTTACTGCTGAATATAAAATATCCAATGTTTTATTTTATTAAAAGCCCACCATGTCCCTTGCTACTATTCCAGTTGGTAACTTGGTATTTACTACAATCCTGTGATGGAATTCTTTTAGGTCCTAATGTAGCTTTGTTCCCGGGCATGTTTTGGAGGAGAAAATGGCTACTTTCATTATGGTTAGTACAGCCCTTAAAATATCTTTTTCCTGTCAGGATGTACATCAGTTCTATAAAAGGATATGTGGGTAAGAAATATATGATATTCACTGTACCCTTAGAGAGAATATTGTTTCCCTTGGTTAAAGATGTATCAGTCAAATGTAATTGTCCTACAATATGATAGCAATGCTTCAGAATAGGAATCAGTAGGTACAATGGGCTTCTTGCGAGTCCCATGGAATGCAAGGCAATCAAACTGGTCAGTCCTAGAGGAGATCAACCCTGACTGCTCTCTAAGAAGGTCAGATCCTGAACATGAAACTTAAATATTTGGTCACCTAATGAGAAGGAAAGACTCACTGGAGAAGAGCCTAATGCTGGAAAATATTGAGGACAAAAGAAGAAGAGGACGACAGAGAATGAGATGTCTGGATGGAGTCACTGAAGCAGTAGCCATGAGCTTGAATAGACTGCAGAGGATGGTAGAGATAGAAGCCTGGAGGAATGTTGTTCATGGAATTGCGATGGGTCAGACACAACTTTGCAACTAACAATAACAAGGTACAATGGACTAGTCACTACATGAAAACTTCATGTTCATGTGTTTGTTTTTGTCAATCTGTAATATAATTATGTTGCATTCACCCACCACAATAAGCTGGAATTTTATAAACCCAAGGGGGGGTAAAAGAGATGATTTTCAAATTTGTATTACTATAACAACATTTGATAGGGTATCCCCAAAAAGGAAAACATGGGAGAATATTGAAGTAATGTTTGCTAAGAGCAAAAATATCTGAACAATATGAAGTGATTCTTAGGGTAAATAAAAGCATTAGCCAATAGTATTATTTAGTATTTAGTATTTATTGAATTTCTAAACCGCCCCCTCTCCCCGAAGGGACTCAGGGCGGTGTACAGGAAATTAAGAACATCTAAAACATAACAATACATAAATATTTAAAACCAAATTAAATAGTTAACCTGTACTAAAATTTTATAAAAACATTAAAACTATTTCCCATTAAAACCCGATTAAAACAATTTAAATAGATGCCTCTCCTGAGAAACAGAGACATATAATACTGCTGGAGTTGGAACAGGGGTTTTAAGTCCCAAAGAAGCCCAAATGGAAACTTTTGGTCTAGTATTTAAGCAGAGACAATTGTTTCGGGAAGCGTCCCTACTCAATAATCTTCAGTGGGAAGTCCTCATGCTCACAAATCTTTTTTCCTCATTTTTTTGGACATAGATATAGGCTGCATGTTTCCATTTCTTAATAGATATTGTCTAGCCTTAATATATGAATCTCATATTGAAATGCATCGTGAACCAGCCCATTGATAATTGAAATTTTTATACTGAAAGAAACTGCAATATCTATAATGTATTTTTCAGAATTAAAAATAAATCCATGTTCTATATACGTTGAATCCAGAACAAATAAAAACATAACAAATGAAACCTTATTGCTTACCAAGGCTGATGATATTCTGCAGTGCTTTGTTTGTTCAAACAAATTGTTTTTCCTTGACGTTTTAGTGTTATGATCACATGACCCCAGATATTAATTATTTCCACAAGCTAGTTAGCAGATGAGTCCTTCAGGGCTTATGGCATCTAAAAGTCAATTAATCCTCTGAGTTTTAATGGGATTGCTGGATAATATTTTAGCAGTCTATTACCCCACTAAGCAAATCTTCAGTTAACTGGTAAGGCAGAAAGTTGCACAGAGATCTAGACTATAGTTGAGTTGTAAATATAGCCCAGATGCTTTCACGTGATTCTTCTTACTAGCATTGGATAAGCCTTCTAGGCATCTTCAGTTGGCTTTCTCTCCCACTTTTAGTACCTTTTGTTATTATTCATTTTTCCCTTTCTCTACATTGTTTTTTTCCCCAATTTCTGAAGAGTTTCACTCAGATTCATGTTATCATTATCTAAATTCTCAAATTCCAGCCAACCTTATTTAGATGTGATATTTTCTCTGTTAAGCTTTATTTGCATGGTTTCTATTTACTCCTATATCTTATTCTTTTATTCATTAAAAATAATTAATTGCATTTGTATCCCCAAGAATTCTAAGATGGGATGCATAACATTTCCTCCCCAAGACAACAATCCTATTGCATGAAAGGACAAAGACTGTCCCAAAGCCATCACATAATTATCTGATAGTAATAAGTGGCGTTGAAATTGAATCTCTCCAGTCCTTGTTCACCTTAACAACTACACCACACTGGCTATCTTTTCTAAATGTCTTTAAACTTTATTCCATAATAATTGCAGAATAATTAACCCTATTAAAATGGAATGAACTTTAATTCTCTTGTGCTGCTCTGTGACTTAACAAACTACTTAATAAACAGCTTGCCTGTATCAAAGAGTACACACAGTTATCAGGTCAATTCACCAAGATATGCTATTGCCAAAATCAAACACTTCCTTAATAAGCAGCTCTGGATTGACTTTAAAAAAAAACCTGTTAGTTGAATACTCAAACACCTCCTAGCCTGGTTATAATTTTCAGAGGAAAATCTATGGGTTCTTTGTGTATTTTTAGTGATCTTGGTTTTTTCCAGAGTTTTATACACAAATTATGTGTGCTTTCAGCAAAAGAACAATGGAGGAATCATGCTGGTGCATGACTATATGTTGTGAAACCTATTTGCTGAATATTGCTATCATAAATATGAAAGGGCACAGACATAGACATTATAACAGCTTTCTACCACAGAGAACCCTCCAGCTTGTTGAACTAACACTCTCACCATTCATGATAAAGCATGACTAATGGAAGTCCAATAGACTTAGAGGGCACCAGGTTTGAGAAGACTTCACTAAAACATCTCAAAAGACATTAAAAAGTAAATACGGTTTCAGCTGTAGCTAAAATGTGTTATGTCTTACAATTGTCACATAGCATAATAGCAGGCAGAGAGCAAATGCAGAAAAAACAGATTGGAAAAGAGATATTATATTGTAGATTAGATATATTTTCTCCTTATCTGACAGGTAAAGGAAATAACATTGCTTTTTGTAACAAGTCTTCAATAAATCAATGTTTCAATGGTATTACAATGTCCTAAAAATCACTTCAGGTTTTATTTAGATATTATTGTCAAGCCTCTTTCATTTCTCATGTGGCAGTGATGAAAAATTTCAACATTAAAGAGACATAGTCAGTCAGTAAACAGGAAGTGCTCTATAATGAAGTTTGGGTTTGCCACAAAAGTAAGACCTATTTGGTAAAGCCCATGCAACCTCTTTATAATAAGATTTCACTTTGCATAACCTTTCCTTAGGGCTGTTTATGAATCAACAAAACATCTTATGTCCTATGCATTAAATACACATATTGTGGCTTGGAAGCTTTTTAAAACCATTATGGGTGGGTAGCAGTTTGGCTGAGCCAAACCTGGAATATTTTGATTGTTTCAGGTTTGATGAAGCAAAAGCCAAAGGAGTTGTTTGTGGTAAGTAGAGGAAGATTTTAAGTGTATATTCCTTTCCGCTTCTCTTTTTGATGGGCTTCCTGTTACCTTCCCTTGTGTGGCTGCTGAAATTGTGATTGCATTGCCTTTTCTCCATAGTCTTTCACCCTGGAGTATCTCTAACCGGATAATTCTTGCTTTGGATCTATGCCTGGAAAAAGTATACCTTTTTTCCAGGGATGTGCAATTTGAACTATTTGTTCTGAGCACAGAATAGTCTGTGAACAGGACATTTTGCATTTTGTGAAAAATACACTTAGTAGGATATCTTTTTAAATGAATCATAATTTCAGAATGGTAGAATCTGCAGTAAGGCCTATTTTCCACTAAATCTGCCACTAAACACAAAACCCAAATAGGCTTAGCATGTTTAAATGAGATTGGGCAGGCACTGTGGGGAAAAAATATTCTAAGCAGCTCCCAATTACATTCTACTTATTGGAAACCTGCCTGAAATTAAATCTATTTGCCACCATGTTTTCAATTCTGCTATATGGTTGTCCAATTGCATATCTGACATAATCTTCAAACAATAAACACATTACAATATGCCATATATTTTACATTGCAATGTATTTTATGTGTGTAAACAAAAAATAGACACTTTAACTAAATAAACTCTTTCCCTCATTTAGTCATATGTGCAGTGATTTTCCTACCAGCTAGGAATTGGCAATCATTACTATAGCCATTGCTCTCACCTAAAAGATCAATAGCTTTGCTGCTAAGATTACTAGTTGCAGAAAATATACTTAAATTACTCTGTTACTCTGTTTAATACATTTTCCTCCTGAAATTGGATTTACAAGGTGCCAAAAATTTACAAGCATTTTTGTCAAGTTTGTTTGAATAAATCCATATTTTAAGTTTCTTTTAACACTAACATGTTTGCTGCTTTTTCTTTAATTTTTGCATGCTAAATTAAATTCTTTAATTTTCCACTCTTATTCATACTATCAATAACTTTTTATGTTTTTGTCTTTGTACCACTTTTCTTTTAGAGAAATCAAATTTTGGGTTTATGAATATGCTGATGAATTACAATTACAAACAAATATATATATATATATATATATATGCAAAATAATTGCAGTTCTATGCACATTGCTTAGGTGTAAGATACAGCAAGAACAAATAGCATTGATTTCTTGGTGAAGAGATGTAAAATTATGCTGTTTATATAGATTTAACATTTCAAAAATCTTTAATGTAAATATAATGTGAATGAAGTGAAATATACTTATTAAAATTACAAACACACACAAATGTTTCAGTTTTATGAGAGCATACCTAATAATGAAATCAGTGCATGAAGATACTTGGGCCTTGAATTATTGTGCCGCTAAAATATATCTTAAATATATAAATGTACTTGAAAATAATCAAAGTCAAATTGAGCAACATTATAGTAGAAATCATTGCCTGTAGCTAGGAAAATAGCAAATGGTATTTCAACATAGATTTCACATATCTCTTTATTGTTCTGTCTCAGTGTGATGGGTCATTGCTTGATGAACAGAACATTTATAAATGACCTTCCACATAAAAAACAGTTACGATAAAAATATCTGGGGTAATCCAAAATGGTAAAGAATTTAATCAAGTAGATTAATTATTTATCCTACGTGGCATAAAGTGTTCACCATTAATATGAGCAAAGAAAGATTTCAGCCGAGTGTAAATATTTCTACAGCTCAAGCATTTCAACCTTATCCTAATATTAGATACATTGATGCATATTTAAATACCCATAATTCTATTCTTTTTCATAGAATTATAGAGTGGAAAGGAAAGGTACCTTTGAAGTCATCTAGGTCATTTTCTGGTTTCATGTAGAATATCCCTGGCAGATGACCATCCAACCTCTATTTGAAGACTTCCAGTGATGGACCATTCGCCACATTATGTCACAGCCTATTCAGTTCAGTTGGCTACCAATTGATGCCCTCAGATCCATTCTTCCTGACTTTTAACTTGAACTTACATCTTTGCAGTTTTAATTCAATGCTTCTGTTCCTTGTCTGCCATCTGGGGCAATGTAGAATAACTCTACTCCCTCAAGGCTACTGCTCAAGCCATTGCAGATCTTTTTGAATCTTCTTTTTGAATCTTCTTTTTCATCTCTAAAATACTCTCACAGCCGAATGCCATCCGAAAACTGGATAAGTGTCATCACAGTCGCCTCACTGAAGTCACGTATGAAAACAGTGAGCAGCACAGATTCCAGTGGCAGTGCAACCATTTGATATTTCTTGACAAGATGAAATGAAGCTATTAATAAGCATCATTAGGGAGAGTCATTCAATCTACTTGAGTCCATCTAACAATTGTATCATTTAGTGCATAGTTAACCAGCTGAGTGATTTGGGGCCAGTCATTCTCTCAGTCCAATCACCGCCTAGGGTTGTTGTTGTGGGGCAAATAGGAGGAAGGTGTTTTGGATATGCTTGCTGCCTTGAATTATTTGGAAAAATATAATAAATCAGGAATTAAATAAATGTAATAAATGTAAAGGTATATTTTACCATTTCATTAATATCATGAGTATCTTTGTTGAATGTTTTTCTGTTAAAATACGTATGTTTATTAACCTAATAAGTATGTCAAAGGCAAAGAATATCAGATTCATCTGGCACGACTTGTATGTGACAGGCCTATGTTGTTAATTGTCAATTGTTGCATTCCTATACAGGTGTCTTCATTTATGAAGTTTAATAATGATGTGCTTGAGGATTTTCGAGGTGATATGTTTGTGATTTTCAGGTCTTCCTCCTCTCTTTTTTGAAGATAATGACCTAAAATTTCACTTATTCTCTAGGAGTTTCAAAGTTTAATAAATAAAATGAAAGTGATTATTAGTTATTCAGTTATTATCTCTGCTAGTTAGTTTCAAAACAGCAATCATACTTTACTGCCTGCATTTATTTCATTTTCTCTCTTTTTTTGGTATGCTCATTTTCCCAAGATCTACAGTATATAACATACTTTCATCAATTCTCATGTTCATTATAAACAATGAAATCAATTATGTTTTAAATTTATACTTGTATCTTTCGCATGTGTACTTATGAATGTATCTATCCTGAAATCATGTACTCAAAAAAAGCAGACCCTTTTAAAAGCAGATACTCAGCAGTCAGAAATCTATCATTCTTATTTTCCTGTAAAATCAAAGCAATCTAGATAACATCTATTCATACTGTAATTCTTGACATACATTTTAGTCCTTTAATTCTTAATTAAACCTACATTAATTTTTTTCTCTGCATGCATTAAGCTCTCTCACAGCTTGGATTGCTTTCATATAGATCATATCTCTCTCATTTTTTAATAGTTGCAAACATCCACAACATATCTGTTTTCCTTCATTCATTTTTTATTAACTTGTGCAATTTCTCATCTGCTATTGTACATTGCAAAATAGCAATGTACAATACATAATGGTCATCAACAGATGGTTCCATAAATATTGACTTTTACAAGCAAAATTGCCTTTGATCCATTGAGGGATTCACACAATTATTTTAGCAGGATTGAATAGGTGGAAACATTAATTGTACCCATTGAACATTTTCTCCTCATTTTAAAGGCAGTACTGGGCGTTTTAGCATCATTTGATCAATGCAAAGTCTAGTTTTGACCCAAATGTTCTCATCCTTACCTCTATAGACTAAGATTTCTAATCTAGAAGCTACTATATAAGCAAAGATTTGTGTGCTCATCGCACCAACTAGGATGTATACACAGTCAAAATGCAATTCTAGCTGCTTATCTAAGTAATCCTGTAAATTTCTGAGTGACATCTCCCAGTACTGGTTTTTGCTTTTAGTTTAAAATATTGTCCTCTCTCAGACTCATCTTTGACATCCTTGGGATTAGAAAGCACAAAATTGTTACTATTTTTGCCGATTAGATTTTGGGGATTAAGATTCAATCCATAACTCTTTATCATTAGGCAGAAGTATGGTGAAAAGTTTATTTGGTGTGTATAGTGGCCCATCTGTGACTTTGAGCAGTTTGGTTAAAAACAGTTAAATAACACAACCAGTAAACAAAATGTAGGAAAATAATAAAACAATTGTTGCCTGTTCAGAGTATTTATTGGGAAGAGCTAAACCAGAAGGGTCAATCTTTTCTATGCTTGAAAATGGACATAAAACCAGACTTTGGTGAGAAACTCTAGTCAGTAACTATGGAGAAGATTGATAGTGTGGTTGCTATCTCGCTTAGGCTTCTGAAAGGCTTTTTGCCAGGTGTGCTAGGAAAATAGTATGCCTCATAGCTCTGCAGTACTTTCCCTCCCTATCACATATAGTGCTCAGCAATCTGTTTCTTCATGGCAATTTGCATGGCTTCATCAAAGCTTCCCACCCTCAATACAAAGCGTTCTTATGCATCACTGTCTGATGAGCTGGCATAATGCTGAGTGTCCTCAACCTCCCTGAAAGGGAACACAGCATGTCATTGCAAGAGCCGAGATGATTGTTGGCTGGGCATTCTGGAGAGGAGATGCTCCAGGCCAGCCCTAAATTACAGGTGCCAAAGTGGATGCATCAGTTCTACACTCATAGGCAGTCTGGGACCACTAATGATCCTTCATCTCCATTAATAGATGTCCTAATTTCTTCTTCAGCCTATGCCATGTAAATGATCACAGGCTACTTCATACGGAGGAGAGAAATTTGCATAGAAAGCGTTAATCAACAATCACTCCCTCTCACAGAAATAGCATAGCAGATGGCTGCAGCACTGGGATGAGTGACTGTCTTTTGCCTTAGCAACCTGGGTGCACAGTCAGTCAGGAAAATTAGTTTATTGTGGCTGTGATTTATCTAGGCTTCAGCTATCATTTCCCAAACAACTCTACAAAATGTCAGGTTTCGTTGTTTTTTTTAAAAATGAAAATCAGTTTCTCTCTGGTTTTCCAGTAGGTAAGAAAGCAAGTTTTTGTTGTTACAACTCTCAGATTGTGACATAATCAATCAGTTTGTTTAATGGGAAAAAGATTTTTTTTTCCACACTCAAAGTTCGTTATAATGAGAGAATTCCAGGGAAAACATGACTAACTGAAGTTGGATCCAGTAAGAGCAGAGATGACAATTGTAATGGAATAAAGAGCCAGTAAATGGACCAACATTTCATGATTCCTCTCTGTACAAGGAAAGCACCACAAGTGCTTCAGATCAGTGGTCATCAGCTGGTGGTCCATGGAGCACTGATGGTCCGCAAGAAAATTTTGGTGGTCCACAGAAAAATTATTTGCATTTTTTTATATTGCACTAAATCAGAGCTCCTCAAACTACAGTCCCTGGGCTGGATACATGCAGTGAATGTTTGTGTTGCTACAGAGAGTCTCCCCCTTCAGGGTTTTTTTGTGAGGGTTGGAGGGGGGAAGAAATTCAAACTTGGGGTCTGCTTCAGCCTCCTGGTGCAGGGTTTTGGGTAAAGGCTGGAGGGAAGCATCACTGCTGACAAAGAACTTGTTCCTTGTTCCAGTGGAAGTACATGATGGCCTGGAACTGGCTGACCATCTCAGCTGACTGAGCCTCCAGGCGTCAGTACCTGGCCTTGCACTCCCTCAGGTGGATCTGATCAAGAAGGAGGCTCAGCAGGGAAGCCTCTGCCTGGAAAGCCTATGCTTATAGTTCTCAGTGAGGTGCTTCTGCTGAGCCTCCTTCTTGATCAGATCCAATTTGAACTGAGCCAGCTGTTTTGCCAACTGTTTGCTATGGTGGCTGCTTAGCTCCAACAACTGCTTCCTGTTGGGGACCTAAGGAGCCCAGGCAAGGAGTGACTGGGAGGCGAGTAGAGGCTGGTGAGGTGTTCCTTGATGTGAGTGACATCAAGTCGGTCACGCCCACCCAGTCACATGACCACCCAGACGCATGACCACCTAGCCACACACACCCAGCTGGTCATTATAAAATAAATAAATAAATTATGCAGATCATATTAATGATCCGTGGGATTTAAAATTATGAATTTAGTGTTCCCTCAGGTCTGAAAGGTTGTTGACCCCTGCTCCAGATAACTGATCTTCACAAGGAGATGATGAAATAACAGCAGCCCCGGTGGCTTTAGAGCACTGGAAGACAAAGGAATGCCATTGTAGTCCAAACTATGGTTTATGCCTTTAAAATGAGCACAGGGTTCACATATTTCCTTTCTTAATCACTTTGAGAAAATGCTTGTTAATTGCTTTTTGGATATTAGGAACCCTCATTATGGCAAGTTTTATTACACTGGATGACTTGTCTTCACCTTAGTAAAATAAGTTTCATATAAATTTAAGGACTTTAAAAATTCTCTCTGTTTTGGAGTAAACATAAAAAGGTGATTAGAGCATTGGCTTTGGAAATCAATGTTGCTTTTGGCAAGCAGTATTACCATAATATATTAATTCAAACAGGTTGATTTGAAATACATTTTTGAAACTAGTTATAAACATTCTTTCTGTGGAAAAATGTTGTTGTTTTGAGTGCTTAAAATATGATTAGATAGGATTTAAGGCAACCAGAAGGAATTACTTATTGATACATCATATATAATGGAGAAAGTAAGTGATGACTAATACGTAATGAAGAAAAAGACTTCAAAATTGGATGTTTTGAAGCATATTGTTGAACTATGGACCCAGAAATTAACTTTAAACTATAAACTTTATTGACAGACTATATTTGGAAGATGGAACAGGAGCAAACTTTATTGGATACGATAAGTAAGATTGAGACAGGCTTGAAAATGGATGTGGAGAAAATGTTACACTTAAAACAAATGAAATAAGTTAATGTTTCACCAACAACAACCCCCCTCTCCACAAATGACCCAGATAATTTTTTATATATTGGATTTACACAAGAGACCTGTTAAAGTTGTGAAGAAATTTGTGCGAAAGGACAAAAAAATGAGAAGAAAGCCAATTCTATAACTTTGTTTCAAGGGGTTAAGGTTCAACATTGTTAAAAATAAGGATGAAGGAATATAAAAGTTCAAGATCATTAAAAGTAAAAGGAAGGAAAGAACATAAAGTTGATTTATTTAAACAAAGGTTAAAATAGATATGTTGTTATCTCTGGCAAGCCTTAATGGATTTTTGTTGATAAGGATTTAAGTATTTGTTTATAGATAAGAGATGAGGTATGGGAAGAAGAGACCATTTGTTGTATTTTAAGTGAAAGTGATGCTATTAAAATTGTTTGTACTTGTTATGAAGGATGATCATTTGTTGTATTTTAAGTAAAACTAATAAGTCATTAAAACTTTATATTTGTTATGAAGAGTGAAGTCATTCCTTTATAATTATTTTCTTTTAATTTAATTTGTGCTCTCTTTTTTTCATTTCTGCATTTTCTGTTTTTGTTTTTGTTTTTAAAATGTGTATAATTTCTCATCTTTTAAATTATATTGTTCAATAAAATTACCAAAGTTGGTTCCAATGAGACCACTCCCCTCCTCCAAGGCAAACCCTATCATTGTGCAGAGCTTGGAACATTCTCTTCATAGCAATCATCATAAAAATATCAAGTAATTAAAGAAAGTATGCAGAGTTCTGCCTGCCTTATATAATAACCTTCTTTGAATTGTACTGGGAAATATATTACTCTGAGGTTTACCTTTAGAATTAGGTTGATAAAGCACTTCTTTGCAGTACAAAATGCCTTTACTATAGCCTTACTGTGACCATCTATTGAAGGAATGTGATATAAATGCTGTTGGAAAGGTCCACCAAGGCAATTACAATTTGATCCAAGATCATTCAGCATTGGTTATTGATTTAATTACTTCAGGCAACACCTACTAGACCTTGGCTGATCTAGGCAAACAAACAAGCAAAACTGTTC
Source organism: Rhabdophis nuchalis (assembly GCA_039707465.1). Lineage (NCBI taxonomy): Eukaryota > Metazoa > Chordata > Lepidosauria > Squamata > Natricidae > Rhabdophis > Rhabdophis nuchalis. The sequence goes on from CM077643.1 coordinate 364,817,718, forward strand.
AGCAGGATTAGATTTGGCTAGTATTTAGATGGAGACCATCTACTATTACTAAAAAGGATATTGTAGCAGTCTGAGATGCCAAAATGACATTGGTACCTTTGAGAAACAAGCACTTTGATAGAAATCAGGCAACAAAGCTATTTTGGGTAGGCTGTGTATAAGAGTGTCAATCTCTATGTTAGGTGACAAGGAAACTTGTCCATTATATTTGAATTCACAAACACTGTCTTCATTCTTATGTATTGCAGTGCAGATTTTAGAGAAGTATTATGCCAATGGAAATACTCAAAATGTTAGAAAGGAACTTAAAACCACCTTAGGTCTTTGTGGTTCTTGTTTGTAAAATCATTGAATGAATGTTAAGAAAATGAAAAATTAGAAATGGTGCTTATGATAGTGATATAGTGGCAGAAGAAAGCAATGTGAAATCTCACTAATTCCAAGTGTGATTGCTACTTAGATATTGAAGATCTGATTCACTGTTCCTATTATTTAGCATCTAGCATCTGTTTATTTTTTCCATTTTTACTACCAAAAGAAGCACTTTGTTTGAATAGATTTTCTGGACAGTAACTAATAAAGTTTTGAGATTCTAAGTATGCACATCTGTGTAATTTCCACCCACAGCTGGTCTAGCCTTTCCCAATCTTTGCAATGGAATAATAAAAGCGCTTTCTCAATAGTTCTGGGAATTTGAAAACATGACCACCAGTGAATTAATCTGGGGGCAGTCTGCTCATCATTTTCTGGAATCCATTTATAACAGCCGTTGGCAATGTGATATTTTTTGTTGTGGCATTTGTTACCATGGGAAAATAACTAAGGGAGATTTCCAAGAACTATAACCAGTTGGCATGTATTAGTTTAGCTTTGACAAATTGCTGGGAATTTAAAGAAAACAACTTTGCAGCCATCTTTTTATTAAAAAAAAAAACTTTTATCTTCAAAATGTCAGACTGGATTTTTTTCTTCAAAATGTTGTTGACTGTTTAAAAATGTACTTTTAATTTAGAAAGAATTAGGTTTCAGCTCTTTTCCTAGATTTTGTGCACCAAATTTGGTGAAACATCAAACAAGCGTTTCCCAAATTTGTAAATGCTCACTTTGTAAATGTTTCAGTATGAATTTTTCAGTACTAAGGTATTGAAAATCATTCCTATCACCATTCTATAAAGAATTACCTTTAATTGGTGCAAATAATGATATCTAATGGCGGTATTTTTCTGGGTAATTTTTAAATACCAATGAAGAGGATGAGCCAACTTCCAGAGCCCATGGCTGATGCTCTAACATTTTTTGACCTCTAGCTTATGCAGTCTGAATATCTCCTTTCAGAAAAAAAAACTAGCTTATTTTTATGCTATTTTATATGCTAAATATCAGACTTATATTTGTTTAAATCAGTTTCCTTTCTCAATACCTTGAAGAAATGGAAAACAGTCAGGGGTAACTTTGCAATATTATTTCATTCTTTCTTCATTTGGTTATTAAGGGTCTTTAACAACTCCATGTTGTTAATGGTCACTTAGATCATGCTTCCCATTTGTAGGTCAAATACTCCAACACTTTAAACAAAGGACAATATCATGGTTAGTCCTGTCTGAATTTAACAGCTATTGATTTTAGTCTCTTATTCAGCCACACTTAAAGAGGGTGGTGATGATATAGGTCTAGGAACTGTTAGATAGAATGTATATAGCTATTATATTCGGGGGGGGGGCGTTGGCTATTGGAGGCATGGCTTTGCAATGATTCTACTCAGATCTCTGGGCACTATCAGCAAGGGAGACTTCTATTCAAACTTTTGGGAATTGCCAAAGGTCCCCCAAAATTATATTTTAACTCTTAGGATAATTGACATCAATATGAAATCAATTGTTTGGATTTTAGAACAGGCCCCCAATTTAATTGCCATTTTAAAGTATTTTATATATTGATGTTCTTTGTTGTTTTATTGATGCCTGTTCACCGCCCTGAGTCCCGCAAGGGAGAAGGGCGGTATACAAATTTAATAAACTACAATTACAATGAAAAGTTTCACAAGATTAGTGTTACCAACTATTAGATGCTGATGGTACTTAGATATACCTATCTTTTCCTATGAGTTTCATGCTAGAAAAGTGAGTTAGGTCAAAGACAATGCTTTCTCTTCTATGGTGGGAAAGAATGCTCAAAATATTGGACAGACAGTAAGGAATGGAAAATTATATTTGGATTGCCTAAAGGAAATGCAGAATATAGAATAAAAGTGTTTAAATCTGTTTACATTGAGAACTTCAATAACAATTAGAGCTGATCAATTGTCCTAATAGGCAACTAATCAGCTTGCAATAAAAATACAGTTAAACTATTTCATGTGATTCTGTTTATTGTTTACTGTTTATTGGACTTATATTCCTTGAGAAGACAGCAGGTTTAGAACTAGTAAGCCTGACATTTATGATTGGGCTGTCTCCAGAAACTCTCTGTCTCCAGTGTGTGAATTTCTGATATGTCAAAACAAGTTGAAACTGAATGTAAGCAAGATAGATCTACTAATAATTTCAGAAGCTGTAGTTCAGGATTTGGTAGATATGGCTGTTCTGAATGCCACACCACCCAAAATATATTAGCAGAAGATGAATAATCATGCAACATCTGTAGTAAGCAGGGCTGGCTGACTTTAATAAATTCTTAAGGTCTTAAATGATTCATAAAATGATAATCTCAAGGCTGGGATATTGCAATACATTTCTTTGTAGGGCAACCTTTCCATATGTTCTAAAAATAGTAGCTGGTCCAGAATTCTATTTTTTTATTATTTTTATTTATTTTCTTTAGTTTGTCAAACATGTAAAAGATAACAGGCATGTATAAACATGGACTTGAGCATATGAAATGAGTACAAATAAATGGGGACAGTAGGACAGGAATGGTGGGCACGCTGGTGCGCTTATGCACGCCCCCTTAGAGACCTCTTAGGAAAAGTGTGAGATCCATGGTACATAGTTTAAGGTTAAAGCTACCTCTCATACTGATATAGTTTCACTGTTTGCTGATTTCCTTCTAAGACCCAAATAAGATGCTGACAATGATGTATAAAGACTACAATAACTAATACCCAGTGGTGGGATTCAGCCAGTTTGCACCACTTCGGGAGAACTGGTTGTTAACTTTCTGAGCAGTTTGGCAAACTGGTTGTTAGGAAAAATCATTAGGGCAGAGAACTGGTTGTTAAATTACTTGAATCCCACCACAGCTTATACCTATTGTTGAAAGGCCTATTTAATACTACCTGCTCTGCTGAAAAGGCAGTACTTAGATATCTTATTAAGGATATAAGTTATATCAATTCTGATTTTTGTGTGTGTTGTAGCATCAAAATGCCACTGAGCTTATTATGGACCAGGAGTGTGGGGGTCAAAATACACTTATTTTCCCAAGCCTTTTAACATTGCAATTTTAATGCTAAAATATTATATCTGTGATGCTCGTAATGTTGTATTTATGGGAGTTTTTATTCTTTATTTATAAGCTGCCCAGAACAGTTAAAGTAGTATGCAGGATATGAATAATGCAAATAAATAATAAATGCAGATGATTTATGTTTCCTAAGTGAAGAACATTTTCTGTCTTTTAAGTTATTTCTGTTGCTTTTTTGCCCTTTTTTTCCCTAATCAAAAACATTTTAACTTTTATTTCCACCTTCTAAGGCATTAGCAATTACAGCCAGGATTGTGTTCTCTGCAAGTCTGGTATGCATTTCCTTCTATATCTTCATCATTGACAAGAACTGCTTTGCTTGCATTCAGCATACTTGAATGTGATGATAGTAATCTTTTTTTCCAGTAATGCAGACAGGTATAAACCCTTGCAAATGTTTTAGGATTTGGATACCCGGGAACAATAAATCAATACATAGAGCTTCCATGATTGTAGTGTTGGTGACCTGAGATGGCAACATGTAAGAAATGAAATCTATGACCTCTTATTTTAATTACAATGTCATCATATCAAATTCCTGAAGGAATCCGCATTTCTCTTTTCTAGCTTAAATATCTGTATTGCAACTGCATGAAGGTAGAATGTGGCCAATGTTTACAAATCCCAACCCAACTGATGTTATCAATAAAACCAGATAATAAAAGTTGAAATAATGAGACTGCTGGAGAACAAAGAACAAAATGCTAATTTGTTCTATTGTTGTTCTGTTGCTTGGTATTCACTCTGTATCTAGAAACGTCTTAACTACTAGAAGTAATATCAAAAGCATTTCACATAAAGGTTTCTGGAGCCAATAGTATAAAACTCAACTAACTTTTCATGGTCTAGAATATTCTGGGAAGAGTTTAATGAGAGAAATCAGAAATGCAAGTGTTCCTTTGGCCAACAAATATTGTAGGTGATCCTTGTATGAATTAATATTTCTTTAGTCACAAACCCTTGTTTGAAATAGGATAGTGATTGCCTTGAGAACATTTTTGAAAAATTTCTGCTCCTTGAGGGTACTATCACTATATATATGTGATAACAAGAAAAAAAACCACTGAATGGATAAGATCATGAGAATTTTGGTGCTCTTTTTTGTATTTCAGTTATTCCCTTTAGTCACTTAATTTTATGCATTGGGATTTAAAGGAAAAGCAACTATAAAATCTAGGAACTACTAAGGAGTAAAAAACACTGACAACCCAAGCTAATGCACTTAAACAGAAAACAAAACCCTTCTGCTTCTTGTGCTAAAGATGTCACCTAGTCAGATAATAAAACAACCAAACTCAGAGAGCATCAAGGAGCTACCATTTATAGGAAAACCTTGGTGGAAGTAGAGCAGGATATTGTATATTTTATCTTAGGATGGAAAAAATAGAATATATATTTTATGATACAACTAGCTGTACCCGCCACGCATTGCTATGGCCAAGTTTGGTTAAATGAAAGTTTCCCCTCATAGACCCTCTCAGTGACCCCCTTCCTTCTCTGCCATGGTTTCCCCTCCCTCTCCGTCCCCTCTCTGTCTTACTCTACCTACCTACCTACCTACCTACCTACCTACCTACCTACCTACCTACTGTATTTCTCCCTCTCCCTCTCTATCTCCCTACCTACCTACTGTATTTCTCCCGCTATCTCTCTACCTACCTACCTACTTACCTACCTACCTACTGTATTTTTCCTTCTCTCTCTCTCTCCCTCTACCTACCTACCTACCTACTGTATTTCTCTCTCTCTCTCTATCCCTCTACCTACCTACCTACTAACCTACCTACCTACCTAGAGAGAGAGGAGAGAGAGGCCGCTGACTTGGCAGCGGCCTTGTGGGGGGGAGTTGGCTGAGGGGGGGGGTGGCAGCAGTGGCGAGGCTGCTGACTCGGCAGTGGCCTTGAGTTGGCGGCACAGGTGGTGGGGGTGGTGAGAGAGGCCGCTGAGTTGGCGGAGGGGGGTGTAAGGGTGGCAGCGGCGGAGGAGGGAGAGGCCGCTGAGGAGGCAACTATTGCAGATATGATGCAGACCACTCCACTGCTCGTGCAAGTGACGTGAGGTGTAAAGCAACCGGGTGGGAGGGGCCGCGAAGGAGAGGGTGCCAAGTGAGCAAGTGAGGGAAACACACAGAAGAGCTGCAGTTTTACATTTGTCTGGCGTGTACCTGGCATCGGCGTGCCATCCACACAATCTGTACGTATCATTGGTGCTGCAGGAACATTGTGTGATCATTTGGTGACAATTGGTGCAGTAGTTTCTGAGATTAGTGATTTTGAACAAACTCATAGTTAACTTTTTATTTATATAGATAGGAGGGGAGTTGATTTAAAACAGAGGTTCCCAAACTTGGCAACTGTAAGACTTGTCGACTTCAACTCCCAGAATTCTCCAGCCAATTCTGGGAGTTGAAGTCCACAAGTCTTAAAGTTGCCAAGTTTGGGAATCTCTGATTTAAAATAAAACACGAATAATAGACCAGAAATGGGTTTTCCCCCTATGTGTATGTATGTATGTGTGCATGCATGTTCATGTAGATAACTACCGTATTTATTCGACTATAAAGCACAAAATTTTGTACCCAAAAAAGAACTCAAAGTTTGGGTGCGCGTTATAAACGAGGGTTCGGGTTTCTGTGCGGCGGCGGCAGCGGCGGCGGGGGGAGAAGCGGAGCCAGAAAGAGACACGGTTTCCTCAGCTGCGGAGCCCTTTGCCCTGCCGGCGGGCTGGTGAGGGTGGAACGGCGGGGAGCGCGGCGGCGGCGGCGACGGGGGGAGAAGCGGAGCCCAGAAAGAGACGCGGTTTGCTCCATCGCCCCTCAGCTGCGGAGCCCGACCGGGAAGGCAGCTCCTCCCCCCCCCGCCTTCGCTTCTACACACACACCCATCCCCCTCACTCGCAGAGCTCTCGCTGGCTTCGGGAAGCAGAAGCGCCGAGCCCAGAAAGAGACGGGCGAAAGTCATGCTTTATAAAAATCGGTATAAAATAAAAATTTTATACCGATTTTTAATCGAAAATTAGGGGGTGCGCGTTATTCACGTGTGCGCATTATAGTCGAATAAATACGGTATAATTTTCTGAACTTCCTTGGATCTGTTGCATAGGATGGAACTTCCATTTCCTGTTTCTAGATTTTCAAAGGGGGAAAACATCTTTGAAGAGGATGGCAGTGATCTAAATGTAACTTTTTTAAAAAGAGAGCTTTTTAGTAGTTTCATATAAGACAGTTGGAAGGAGTGGACATTATTACTGCAAAATACCAGTATTAAAACAAAGTAAAATGGTCTAAAATGTTATCCACATGAAACTTAGTTATTAGACCAGGTTTTAGGTATTACGTATTATAGTATATGCCCTACACTTTTCTTGGCAAGTTTTCAGAGGTGGTTTTGCTCTTGCCTCCTCCTTCCTATGACGGAGAGTGTGAGACTCACCCAGGATCACCCAGCTAGCAGGCGCCTAAAATGGTAATAAAGCCCTAGTCTCCCAGTTTCTAACCTGATGCCTTAACCCAGTGCTGTCATACTCCCAGCCTGCAGGCTGGATGTGTCACATGCTGACCACACCCCCATATGGTTTAACAAAAGGGGGAAAAGTCCCGATACATCATGTGATGCCATCTTGATGATGTGACTTTGACACCCCTGCCTTAACCACTACACCATGTCCCTCATACTTCAAAACTTTAAAACAAGTGGGGCTTTATTTGGTCTACTTGAACAAGTCAACCATCATGCCTGAAAGATATTCACAGGAATATTTCAGTTTTGTCTAGTTACTAATCTGAGCTTTTAATAATAAAAAATGCTTTTATTTCTCTTCAACTGCAAACCATGAAATTTTCAATTAAGTTAAGGCAGTGTAGTAATATATCTGATGGAGTAAGGCTATGCTTGACTGCTCCAGGAACTATCGATCATGAGCTTGCTTATTATATATTGTTTTGCTCCTTTAGCAAGCTCATAGAGAGGAACTGCTGTTTTCTTGTGTGGCTGATATCATAGATATGTTATTGCTATAGAAATGTACATGTCAAACAAGCCAAACATGGTTCTAGGTGTATGTACAGTTTAGGACACTTGCAATGTATGGCTGTGAAAGTTGGATCATAAGAAAGACTGAGCACCAAATAAATTGAGACCTTTGAACTATGATGCTGGAAAAGACTCCTGCGAGTCTCTTGGACTGCAAGGCAATCAAACTGGTCAGTCCTGGAGGAGATCAACACTGACTGCTCTTTAGAAGGCCAGATCTTGAAGATGAAATTCAAATATTTTGGCCACCTAATGAGAAGGAAGAACTCACTGGAGAAGTGAGTCTTTCCCTAATGCTGGGAAAGTTTGAGGGCAAAAGAAGGGACGACAGAGAATGAGCTGGCTGGCTGGAGTCACCAAAGGAGTAGGCATGAGTTTAAATGGATTCCAGAGGATGGTAGAGGACAGGAAGCCCTGGATGAATGTTTTCCATGGGGTCGTGATGGGTCGGACATGACTTTGCAACTAACAACAAAGGTTTAGGACTATAAGTATATATAAAACAATTTTGAAAATGTTTTATAGGTGTTTTCTCAAATGGCTACTTTGGAGAAGGATTACATGTTCACAAAATGGCTGTCAAGATTTGCCAAAAACCTCAAACTGGTGAGATTGTTTCTTGCCACTACAATTAATATTCAGGATTCTTCCTACTGAGCTACCTTACTTTTGTCTTTTTGGGAGGGCACAATATCATCTTTCCAAATTAAAAAAAAATCATTTATTATTTTTATTTCTAAGAATACCTGTGAATCCAGAGACTTTTTTTTTTTTTGGCAAATATTGCATTTTCTACCTGATCTGGTGAAAGAAAACTCTACAAAAGTCATTATAGTATTAGATGGCATAAAAATCCAGTTAAACTAAAATTGAAGTTATTATGGCTTTTCCTCCATGTTTTAGATAATACAATACAATAGCAGAGTTGGAAGGGACCTTGTAGGTCTTCTAGTCCAACCCCCTGCGTGGGCAGGAACCTTATACCATTTCAGACAAATGGCTATCTAACATCTTTTTAAAGACTTCCAGGGTTGGGTAAATAAAGTTTTATTTGTTTTCGCTTTCATACAATTACAATGTAAAAATACAAATCTGAGCTGCAAAAATAGAAACAGCCACAAGATGACATCAAAGAGTATTCCCCATGAATCTTTACCACCATTTCAAGGGTGTCTGCATATTTACAGCCCAGATCCAGTCCATATTACAAAGATATTTATTCAGGTATCACATTATCATGTATTATCATTTTAGTAGTCTAAACAAAACTATCCTGTTATTGATTAAACAATGCACATATGGAATTTATAAATTTTCAAAAATATTTACTAGCCTCTTCTTAAAATAGTATGCCATACTATGGTATAGCTAATCAATTACTTACAAACTGTATCAAAGATCTGCTATAAATACAATTGAGTAAAAATAGAGATAAATTACATATTAAACCTTATCCATATGTGCAAAACTACAAGCTATAATTTTTTTATGACTGTTTAATCAGGGTGGAGTCATGGCCACTGAATGGAGCTGAGCATTTTCTGGCTGGATGCCCTTCCTGATGCCTATGACAAATTCTCAACAGATATTACAATACAATACAATACAATACAATAGCAGAGTTGGAAGGGACCTTGGAGGTCATCTAGTTCAACCCCCTGCCTAGGCAGGAAGCGCTATACCATTTCAGACAAATGGCTATCCAACATCTTCTTAAAGACTTGCAGTGTTGGGGCATTCACAACTTCTGGAGGCAAGCTGTTCCACTGATTAATTGCCCTAACTGTCAGGAAATTTCTCCTCAGTTCTAAGTTGCTACTCTCCTGATTAGTTTCCACCCATGTCTTCTTGTTCTGCCCTCAGGTGCTTTGGAGAATAGTTTGACTCCCTCTTCCTTGTGGCAACCCCTGAGATATTGGAACACTGCTATCATGTCTCCCCTAGTCCTTCTTTTTATTAAACTAGACATACCCAGTTCCTGCAACCGTTCTTCATATGTTTTAATCTCTAGTCCCTTAATCATCTTTGTTGCTCTTCTCTGCACTCTTTCTAGAGTCTCCACATCTTTTCTACATTGTGGCGACCAAAACTAGATGCCGTATTCCAATGCCTTACCAAGGCATTATAAAGTGGTATTAACACTTCACATGATCTTGATTCTATCCCTCTGTTTATGCAGCCTAGAAATGTGTTGGCTTTTTTGGCAGCTGCTGCACACTGCTGGCTCATATTTTAATGGTTGTCCACTAGGACTCCAAGATCCCTTTCACAGTTACTGCTATTGAGCAAGGTACCACCTATACTGTACCTGTGCATTTCATTTTTGTTGCCTAAATGTAGAACCTTACTCTTTTCGCCATTGAATTTCATTTTATTAGATAGTGCCCAAAGTTCAAGTTTGTCAAGATCCTTCTGTATCTTAAGCCTATCTTCTGGAGTGTTGCCTATTTTCTCTTTGCACCATGATAGAGGAACATCTGCCACTGCGTAGGATTGAACTTCAACCTTCACAATGGGCGGTAAGCATCTTCACATCTAGTCCACCATGCCACTGTGCAAAACTATAAGCTATAAATAAATATATAAATTAAAAAATGTAATTTTATTCCTGCTCTGTCAGAGGATAATATGGTCATATTTAACAATATGTAGATTGCTTTCTCCAGCTTTGTATCCCTTTTGTATGTGTTACTATATATCCCATCATCTGCCATTTAAATTAGTCAGTCTATTCAATACTCACACCAAGGAATGAATACCTTATGATGCAAAGAAATCCTTCATGGGAAACAAAATGTTTTCATATTTAATTTTTTATATCAAAAATTATTTCTTTCATTTTTGACTGATGCATTCTATGTAATGTAGAAATAATTTAATTTTGGCCATTTATGACTAGAATATATCTTGATTTAAATTATATAAAGAGCACCAATCTCTTATAGTATAAATCTCTCTCTCTCACACACACACACATACACACACACACGGGGGGGGGAGGGATTTTCATTCTACTTAAAATAACCACAGAAGCCACCCCCCCCCCACAAAACAAAATGTTTTGCTTTAAAATGTTAACATTTCGGTACTCCTACTTACTGTAATAAATCTATGGCTTATGTGATTAACTTCATCCTCCTGGCATCCAGAACAAATGTTTTTGAACTGCTGTTTGATGCTTTGAAAATCATCTCTCTCTCCCCCTCTCTTTCCCTCTTTCTCTCCCTCTCTCAGAAATCAATAAGGAGGTTGAAGCTCACTTCAGTAATGAAAAAGACCTTTGACCTTTTTTCTTAACAGCTGACAGTATTGAAGGAAGATCTAATTCTGGAGTCAAACTATTTTTTGTTGCCTTTTCCCACTGACATGTTCTTGATACATCTGTACATTTAGTGAAATATGAGCATTCCTCATCAAGGAAATCAGATGTTCCAGGAAATCAGGGGAAAAGAACCACTTTTTAATCATTAGAGATTATTCTTGGGGAATAATCTGATGGAAACGTAATGCTGGATCAGAAAGGTGAGCGATTGTAAATCATACTGCACCTCCTCAACTTTTTAAAGCAATTGCTCCTGTTCCTGGGAATTTAAGATTTTGATATAAACCGGCTACTTTATTTATTCAGACCAGCTGTAGACTGCACCTAGCGCAAAGATTCTTGGCAATACACATGAAGAGGGAAGACCAAGCATCATTAATAATTAATTAGTTAATAATTACTGTGTTTAGTAAATTATTATTAATCATTATTAATAATTGGGGTTGCAACAAAGAAGAGGGAGTCAAACTATTCTCCAAGGCACCTGAGGGGGAGAACAAGAAGCAATGGGTGGAAACTAATCAAAGAGAGAAGCAACTTAGAACTGAGGATAAATTTCCTAACAGTTAGAAGAATTAATCAGTGGAACAGCTTGCCACCAGAAGTTGTGAATGCCCCAACCCTGCAAGTCTTTAAGAAGATGTTGGATAGCCATTTGTCTGAAATGGTATAGGGTTTCCTGCCTAGGCAGGAGGGTGGATTGGAAACTCTGCTAATGTATTGTATTACAATTTATTATAGATAATAACTCAGGAATAATTAACCACTAAAATGTAACAAAGTAGTGCAATAATATGATCGGATGCCCATTTTGAATCACCCTGTGTGCCAAAAACCTGAAATAGGAATGAGGGAGATGGGTGGTTTTTATAAAAGGATAGATAGATAGATGATAGATAGAGAGAGAGAGAGAGAGAGAGAGAGAGAGAGAGAGAGAGACAGACAGACAGACAGACAGACAGACAGACAGACAGACAGACAGACAGACAGACAGACAGACACAGCATATTCTATAGGGTAGGGCTTTTACCAAAAAAACCACCTGTCTAGTCCACACCCAGTTCCTTGGGTGATATCAGGTTATTGATGTATTGATATACAGTACTTAGAATCCAAAGGAACTCTTGCAGTTTACAACATTTTGTAAAAATAAACATACAGCAATTGAAATGCAATACTACTATACTAAATCAAAATACATAATCATTGATAAAACATCATAAAATCATTAGTACTGTCAAGCATTAAGTGAGATGAATTACCAGAGATCCTGAAGAATAACCTAATTCCTGAACAAGTTTGAAATGTTGTTTGGATTACTACTAATCTTTCAAGTAAGACTGAGGGGGGCGATTATTCAAATGTATTATTAAAATTTATTATTAAAGTGTTATGGTTAAAGCATATTTTTTTTACAAAAGCACCCATCCCCAGGCCTCTGGAGATCTCACCTCATGTATACAGGGCTTTCATAGCACTCTAATCTCCATCAGGGGCGAGAAAGTTCTGTCTTCATGGAAAAGATACATATTACAAACTGGTGATTTAAAAAAATCAAAAAAATTAAAAATTCCACTGAAACAGAAAAGTGGAATGGAAAGAGGTTTTCTCTTTGAATAGAAATGCGTTTAAGGGAAAGGGTTTAGCCTAACATGGTTTAGTGCTGAAAATCATAATTCTATATATAGATACACTTCCAGTCTGCTTCTTTATGTAGGTATGTATTGTATATGTGTGTCTGTATATGTCTGTGTATATGGGAATAAGAGTTTATTGATTTATTATGGATGTGTGTGCATATGTAATTGTAAAGATGTGTAAATTAATCCATATTTGTTTTCATTTGCAATTTTCACTGGCATATAGATTGGATGTTTATACACCTAATAGAGAGAAGGAATATCAGTGAAACATCAGTAAAAGCAAAATAAAATCTTTTATTACACAAGCTTGAACATCATTCTTTAATATATAGATTTCTTTGATATAGAATTCCTATGCATAAATTATAGAAGCTTACTGGATTTTCATTTTTGGCCAGATAAAAATAGATAGCAATGACCTTTATTCAGTGTTACTTTCTATGCTATTTGAGGGGTTCATTTTGACATCTTTTGTAAATTTGTTCCTGTCTTCTTTAAAAACCCAAGAGCAGTTTATGTCCCTCTGTAAAACATTTACCAATAATTTAGCTTTACAGTTACAGAGATGCTACCAACTTCTTCGTTTATAGTTGTACCTTGCAGATCCTAACACTTTGATTTAAGAAACTATTTTATTTTGGAATGAGTAGCAAAACCAGCATTTTGATCATTTATTGTGAGCAAGAAGTACAGTGGGGCTAGTATCTTCTTGTTTATACATTTCATCCAGCGAAAAATTTAAGAAGACATATACTATATGCTTGGCTCATTGATTAGGTGACAAGCAATTGCTCCCACAAAAGCATTGGTCCATGAAAATACTTGCTTCATTTCTGGTTACGGTCTGGATAGTTTTCTAGGCTCAAATTAAGTAACTGCTTAAAGATTAAATCTTAGTTATTGAAGAACTGTTTCCTTGGGGATGATAGCTATTTGCCCTTCATTGTATGACATTTTAAGCGTATCTATACCAATCAAGTAGCCAAAACTCCACCGAATGTTTCTTTCATTATCCAAATGAAATTCTTTTCCAGATATGCATTCTCTAGCTCCAAACTGTCTGCCCATCATTTGTTTCTAGAGAGCTCCTAGCTCTAAAATTAACACAACACAGTGTCCAAAACTGTATCCTTTCCTAATATTATTGCTGCTTTATTCTGGGGCCGAGCTCCCATTTTTAGGGTCAGAATCTCTACAGAATTTCCCTAACATTCCATGACATGAAAAATAACCTATGGATTGTGTGTGTTTGTGTGTCTGTGTGTGTGTGTGTGTTTCTTTTTTTCTGGAGTACAACATGCATTCCAATTCTGCTCCTTTCCATCTTTATTTTCAACAACACAACTTCCCTGATGTATTAAAATCCAAAGCTTTTTCCTCCCTTTTCTTATTTGGAAAAGTCTTAAATGGCTATGGACTCTTATTCTTTGCATGTACCCATTAGTTAGATTGCAATCCTTTATACACAAACCTCAGTATAAAATTAATTAGCTCAGTCAGTTTTAGTTTTTAGTCACTGTTCATAGTATGTCATGGTTGATGAACTACCTATGTTTGCATGTTTGTGATTTTCCAAGAATTTGGAAATACCTCTGTAATAGAAACTGCATTGGCTACCAAGGTGTTAATTAACTCATTTAAAGCCATTCATGGCTTGAGACTCAGTTTTCTGATGAACTTTCTCATTCCAAAAATATTGTCCTGGCTCAGCAGAAACCGTTTATCCCATTAGTCAAAATATTTCTACTCTCAGGGTCTAAAAGGAAAACTTTTTCTTCCATGGCCCCTATTCTATAGAATATTTACCTTTGTTAGGTGAGGTCTGCCCCCATCCTTTTGATCTTCTGGAACAGCATTAAAACCTTGCTCAGCCAATTAACTTGGGGTCTTGACATTAATATTGGAAATGGTTGCTGGACTGAGGCTGTTGCCATGCTGATCTTACCTTTTGTTGCTTCTTGTCTTTTTATTCCATGTTTTCAATGTCTTTTATATTTATGATTTTAACTGTAAGCCACCCCACAGTCACTTTTCAGAGTGATATGGGCAATATATAAATTTAATAAATAAATAATAAATGTTATAGTATTTGGAATGTTCAACATAAGTCAGTTAACAACAAAAACATGAACCATACCTATGTTGAGGTCATATTATTCAGAATTCAGTCGAATTAATAGCATGTTAGCCAGATGTATCTTTAGTAGTATGAAATATTGTATAACACTGAATTTTCTTCACAATTTATTAACGTTGCAATAGCTATCAAACCTGCTTGCTTTCAGAATCATTCTTCTTCCAATCTCCATTCTTTTCTTTGCCATTCCAAGAGAGATTATAACATACTTTCAGTTAATGCATTTTATATAAGCACTTCTCCCGTTTTCCTGTTTAGTCTATAACCATTGGTGAAGACAATCCTTTGTCATCTGAATAGAAATTCACTTATATTATAAGCTGCACTGTTTCCCTCCAATTTATTTCTTAATCATTTTAATTCTGCTTCATCACATCTCAAAAATTACTAAATGTTAATGCTTTTTCATGAGGTCATTCATTTTAATAAACTATGCATTTTCAACTGTAGTGAAGCCATCTCGTAGTCTACTTTATATTAATCATAATTTTTAAATTAAGAAATGTAAAGAAAATATACATCTTTATAAGCCATGGCAAACTCAATTTTTTGAAGTAATTTAATCATTTTCTGCTTATGGAAGTTTAATTACTTTTGGAAAACCAATTTTGTCGTGTTTGTGTAAATGCGATCTTGCTAATCTTTTGTCTGGTACATTATTCTTTGCTCATGAAGCTTTACCTTAACAATGTACTATAAGATTATACTTCTACCATGGTCCCAATTTGCTGTGTTCAGTATCTTCAACACTGAGAGCTGCTGCTGCTTGATTGAAAAGAAGGAACATTTGAGCCTGGAAGAGAGTACATCTTGCCTTTTTTTTAGTACATAGTTAAGGTAGATAGGTAGATAATCTAAATCTTTTTAGATATGATCTTTTCACTCATCTAAACCTAATAAAAATATCAGAGTGCTAACAACAATCCACTCTTCCTTGTCCCATGATATATGATGCTTTAAACAGGATGGAAGGAGCTATGGCTACAGGTCATATCAATTACCATTTGTGATTTGAGTTAAAGCTACAGATAGTCCTCAATTTATGGCCATAGTTAAGACTGGAACTTCAGTTGCTTAGCAATGCAGTTGTTAAATAAGTTGTGCCTGATTTTACAACTTTTTGTTGTTGAAGTCATTAAGTGAATAAGTGTTAAGTGAATCCAGATTCTCCCATTTATTTATTTGAAACCTCCAAAAAGGTTGCAAATAGCAGGTCCATTCTGCAACCATTATAAATACATAAATAAGTAGCCAGATCATGATCGCATGACTTGTGGATGCGGCGATGGTCATCTTTCGCCCCTCACTTAAGACATATCTCTTCCAGCAAGCTGGTCTATCTTAGAGCTAGAGCTCAGCCACGACACAATCTTAGCCAATAAGTAAATGGATTTTAGAATTTTAATGGGATATTTTAGCACAGGTTCTAAGTTTAATTGTATTTTAGATATTACTATTATATTTATTGTTATTTATTGCTGATTTTTAATTCCCTGTGCACTGCCCTGAGTCCATCTTGATGGAGAAGGAGTGGTATATA
This sequence comes from Rhabdophis nuchalis, assembly GCA_039707465.1. Taxonomy (NCBI): domain Eukaryota; kingdom Metazoa; phylum Chordata; class Lepidosauria; order Squamata; family Natricidae; genus Rhabdophis; species Rhabdophis nuchalis. The sequence goes on from CM077643.1 coordinate 364,833,853, forward strand.
AAACAAATAAAACTAAACTAATAAATTTAAAGAGCAGCCACCAGTTAGTTTTTTCAGTGCTGTTATAACTTTGAATAATCATTAAACAAAGGGTCACAATTCAAGGATTATCTGTAATAGGGTGAGTCTACATCTAGGGACTCAGGTTATCCCTCTCTGTTATAAATTTACTTCTTACAGAAACAACTTTTGTAATTTGTCTCTAATGTGATAAAGCAGGATGTACATTTTGCTGGGTGTGTAGAGTAAGTGTTTATCCAAGATAGTCCATGATAATTTTTTGATTTTTTGATTTTATTAGATTTCTAGACTGCCCCCTCTCCCCGAGGGGACTCGGGGCGGTGTACAGGTAAAAAATTAAAAAGAGACATCAACATTACATATAAACTAAAATCCAATTAAATAATCCCCTGTACAAATTTATAAAAATTAAAAACTTGACCTTAAAACCTAATCACATAATTTAAAATTACAAATTGAGGCGGGAAGCATGGAATTAGCCCAGGCCGGCTAGTTGAAACAGGTGGGTTTTGAGTTTCTGGCGGAAGGAGCGGAGGTCCGTGGTCGTTCTAATGTCAGGGGGAAGGTCATTCCAGAGGGTCGGGCCCATCACAGAGAAGGCCCTTCCCCTGGGCATCGCCCGTTGGCATTGCCTAGTGGACGGCACCTGGAGAAGTCCCTCTCTGTGAGAGCGAATCGGCCGAAGGGATGTATGGGGCAGGATACGATCCCGCAAATAACTAGGTCCTGTGCCATGGAGCGCTTTGAAGATAATAACCAACACCTTGAAACGCACCCGAAAGGCCACAGGCAGCCAGTGTAGCCCGCGCAGGAGAGGTGTTACGTGGGAGTATCTAGTGACTCCCAGAACAGCCCGTGCGGCCTCATTCTGGACCAGCTGTAGCCTTCGGATGCATCTCAAGGGGAACCCCATGTAGAGAGCGTTACAGTAGTCTAGATGGGACGTCACAAGCGCATGAGTGACTGTGCGAAGGGCATCCCGGTCCAATAGGGGACACAACTGGCGCACCAGGCGAACCTGGTGAAACGCCCCCCTTGCCATGGCTGTCACATGGTCATCCATTGACAGCCGGGCATCTAGGAGGACGCCCATCTAGGATGGACTATCTCAGCCCATCAGATTAAATGGTTGATGAAAAATGGAAAGTAGTACTTTATCAGAAGGACTAACATGGCCAGATCTGGTGATTACCGATCAGCTTCCAATTTGTACAGTGAAGGAAACAGAAAAATATCATCTCTATCTTTTTAGCATTATGCATAAATTTATAAGATTATTTCCCCCATCATTTCCCCTATAAATTCCCCCGCCATACACCCCCATACCCCCACACATACACACACACTTAATGTAGCCTATCCCCATAAAAGAGTTGCTCCTTTCCTTTTTTTTCAGATTGATTGTCCTTTCTGCACTTTCTCCATATTCTTTATCAGATAACAACAATCCAAGCTGTGCACAATATTCCAAGCCTGGTTGCCTGCTGCCTGTATATTTCATTAAGGTTCTCCATTGGAGCGCAGAGCTTTAAAGAACAAAATGTTTTCTCTATGGTAGATGTAAAAGTTCTAAAGCATAACCTCCCAGCATGCCTTCGAGGATGCCTTTGACAGAATTAAGTTGCCCAATTCAAATATTTATGTTGCTGTTTTACTTACTCATTGTTGCTTCATCAGAATGTCTATAACCACTAAAGGCCAACAAAGTTGTCTACAGCCTGTGCGAGATAGCTATTATGCCAAACAAAAGAACCTCAAGGGGAAAAGAATAAACACTTTTATTTTGCAATATATTGCCTTTATCCAATGTGTTGCCTTTATCCAATTTGCCAGTTAGATGGTTTACAAAGTTAAATGCCTTTGTGGCATTCCACTTATGAATTTCTCTGTCAACAAAGGCATAGTAGTCCTTTAGATTTATACAATACAATACAATAGCAGAGTTGGAAGGGACCTTGTAGGTCTTCTAGTCCAACCCCCTGCATGGGCAGGAACATTATACCATTTCAGACAAATGGCTGTCTAACATCTTTTTAAAGACTTCCAGGGTTGGGCAATTCACAACTGCTGGAGGCAAGCTGTTCCAGAGGTTAATTGTTCTTACTGTTAGGAAATTTCTCCTTAGTTCTAAGTTGCTTCTCTCCTTGGTTAGTTTCCACCCATTGCTCCTTGTCCTGCCCCCAGGTGCCTTGGAGAAAAGTTTGACTCCCTCTTCTTTGTGGCACCCTCTGAGATATCGGAACACTGCTATCATGTCTCCCCTGGTCCTTCTCTTCATCAAACTAGACATACCCAGCTCCTGCAGCCGTTCTTCATATGTCTTAGTCTCCAGTCCTCTAATCATCTTGGTTGCTCTTCTTTGCACTCTTTCCAGAGTCTCCACGTCTTTTCTACATCGTGGCGACCAAAACTGTATGCAGTATTCCAAGTGTGGCCTTACCAAGGCACTATACAGTGGCATTAACACTTCACGCGATCTAGATTCTATCCCTCTGTTGATGCAGCCTAGAACTGTGTTGGCTTTTTTGGCAGCTGCTGCACACTGCTGGCTCATATTTAAATGGTTGTCCACTAGGATTCCGAGATCCCTCTCACAGTTGCTACTATTGAGCAAGGTACCACCTATACTGTACTTGTGCATTTGGTTTTTCTTGCCTATATGTAGGACCTTACTTTTTTCACAATTGAATTTCATTTTATTAGACAGTGCCCAATGTTCAAGTTTGTCTAGATCCTTCTGTATCTTAAGCCTATCTTCTGGAGTGTTGGCTATTCCTGCCAGCTTGGTGTCGTCTGCGAATTTGATGAGTTCCCCATTTATCCCCTCATCCAAATCGTTGATGAAGATGTTAAAGAGTACTGGGCCTAAAACAGAGCCTTGGGGGACTCCACTGCATACTTCCTTCCATGTAGATGCAGTTCCATTGAGGACTACACGTTGAGTGCGGTTGGTCAGCCAGTTACGAATCCATTTGGTGGTGCTGCTGTCTAACCCACAATTTTCTACTTTATCTAATAGTAGGTTATGGTCTACTTTATCAAATGCCTTACTGAAGTCCAGGTAAATTATATCAACAGCATTCCTCTGGTCCACTGATTTTGTTACTTTGTCAAAGAATGCAATTAGATTCGTCTGGCATGATCTGTTTTTGACAAACCCATGTTGGCTTTTGGCTATTACTTTGTTTGCTTCTAGGTGTTCACTTATTTGTTGTTTAATTATCTTTTCCAGAATCTTTCCTGGTATTGAGGTCAGGCTGATGGGTCTATAGTTTCCTGGATCTGTTTTTTTTCCTTTTTTGAAGATGGGAACCACATCTGCTCTTTTCCAGTCTTCTGGCAGTTCCCCGGTGCTCCAGGATCTCTGAAAGATATAGTTCAGTGGTTCTGAGATCTCGTCTGCCAGTTCCTTCAGAACCCTGGGGTGTAATCCATCCGGTCCTGGTGATTTGAACTCGTCCAGGGCAGACAGGTGCTCACTTACCATTTTCTTCCCTATTTCAACTTGTGTTCCTAATCTGATATATATCATCAATGTATATACATCATCAATGTATTTATTTTATTTATAGGATTTATATGGTTGTTTATCTCATTCAATGCCTTTAAATGGTCACAATTATTTTTTTCTGTTGATGCTTAGGTTAAGCTATGACATTGCATATTGGAACTCTGACATATAAATAGTCTCTCCCCAAGTGTATACATAAAGGTAAAGGTTCCCCTTGCATATATGTGCTAGTTATTCCCGACCCTAGGGGGAGGTGCTCATCTCCATTTCAATGCAGAAGAGCCAGCGCTGTCCAAAGACGTCTCCATGGTCATGTGGATAGCATGATACGCCCACGCCATCGGTGGGCGTATCATCCGAGGTAGCTCGGGAGTTCATGGCTTCCATGACGGCCATGGACCTGACCCAACTAATTTTAGGCCCCACCCACGAGGGTGGACATACACCAGATCTCATCTTTGTCTCTGGCCAGTGGAAGAGTGATCTGGGTATAGGGGATATAGACATCATGCCCTTGTCATGGTCAGACCACTCACTTCTCCGGCTCGACTTTCCAACCGCCATCCCCCTCCGCGGGGAGGCGGAACCTGGGTCACCAATTTGGTTCCGCCCCAGGCGCCTGATGGACCCTGATGGGTTCCAGACGGTGCTTGGGCCACTTCCTGTACCCCTGACCCGCGCCCCGACCGAGGACCTCGTGGTCGCATGGAATACTGCGACCGCGGGAGCCTTGGATCGGGTCGCGCCCTTGCGGCCTCTCTTGCGGCGGCGAGCCACCCTGGCTCCCTGGTTTACCGAGGAGCTGAGGGTGATGAAACGCCGCAAGAGATGCCTAGAGAGAAGATGGAGATCTACCCGTTCTGAATCCGACCGGACACAGGTAAGAGCCCATTTACGGACTTACATTGTGGCGCTGAGAGTGGCCAAACGTCATCATTGTGCCAATCTCATAGCATCCGCAGAAAACCACCCTGCCGCCCTGTTTAGGGTGACCCGCTCCCTCCTTCAACAGAGGGTGTGGGAAGCCCCGCTACAGGGTAGAGCAGAGGAATTTGTGACTTTTCTGCAGGAGAAAAATCGCTCAGATACAGAACGAGTTAGCCCCCATTGATGGCCCAGTGGGGTGCCACGAGACTGATCTTGTTTGGGAGGAGTTTGACTCCGTTACTTCCGAGGATATGGACAGGTTACGTGGGCGATTGCAAGCCACCACATGTTTATTGGACCCGTGTCCCTCCTGGCTTGTACTGGCATCCTGGGAGGTGACACGAGGCTGGCTCCAAGAGGTTGTCAACGCATCCTTGAGTGAGGGTTCCTTGCCTGCTTCCCTAAAAGAGGCTATGGTGAGGCCCCTCCTCAAGAAGCCCTCTTTGGATCCAGCTTTATTAACCAACTATCGTCCAGTCTCCAACCTTCCCTTTTTGGCGAAGGTTGTTGAGAGTGTTGTGGCACAACAGTTTCCCCGTCACCTGGAGGAAGTTGAGTATCTAGATCCGCGCCAGTCCGGCTTTCGGCCCGGGCATAGCACCGAGACGGCATTGGTCGCGTTGGTCGATGATCTCTGGAGGGCCAGAGATGGGGGTTGTTCCTCCATCCTGGTCCTATTAGACCTCTCGGCGGCTTTCGATACCATCAACCATGGTATCCTATTGAATCGGCTGGGGGGGTTGGGGGTGGGAGGCACCGTTTTATGGTGGTTCTTCTCCTACCTCTCTGGCCGATCGCAATTTGTGTTGGCAGGAGAGCAGATGTCGACCTCGAGACCCCTCACATGTGGGGTGCCTCAGGGGTCGGTTCTCTCACCTCTCCTGTTCAACACATATATGAAGCTGCTGGGTGAGATCATCCATGGTTTTGGGATAGAGTACCATCTCTACGCTGATGACACTCAGCTGTATATATCTACCCCAAACCACCCCAACGATGCCGTAGCAGTGATGTGCCAGTGCCTGGAAGCCGTACGGATCTGGATGGGAAGTAACGGACTCAGACTCAACCCGACCAAGACCGAGTGGCTGTGGTTTCCGGCTGCCCGATTCAACCAGCTGACTCCATCGCTGGACATAGGGGACGAACATCTTGCCCCTGTGGATGGGGTGCGCAACTTGGGTGTCCTCCTAGATGCCCGGCTGTCCATGGAAGATCAAGTGACAGCCATGGCTAGGAGGGCATTTTACCAGGTTCGCCTGGTTCGCCAGTTGCGCCCCCTATTGGATCTGGACACCCTTCGCACAGTCACTCATGCTCTCGTGACATCCTGACTGGACTATTGCAACTCTCTCTACATGGGGCTTCCCTTGAGGTGCACCCGGATACTTCAGATGGTCCAGAATGCAGCCGCGCGAGCAATTATGGGAACCTCCAGGTTTACCCACATAACACCGCTCTTGCGCGAGCTGCACTGGCTGCCTGTCGTCTTCCGGGTGCGCTTCAAGGTATTAGTCATCATCTTTAAAGCGCTCCATGGCTCGGGACCTAGCTATCTGCGGGATCGGATCCTGCCTCACACATCCTCACGGCCGATTCGCTCCCACAGAGAGGGGCTTCTCCGGGTGCCGTCCACTAGACTTTGTCAGTGGGCGACACCCAGGGGAAGAGCTCTCTCTGTGGTGGGCCCAGCCCTCTGGAACGACCTTCCCCCCGACATTAGAATGACCACAGACTTCCGCTCCTTCCATCTAAAATTAAAAACACATTTTTTTCTGCTTGGCCGGCCTAGGGTAGTCTCTCTTCTATGGGGTTTTTAGTTTAAGGTTTTTTTTAGGATAGTTGGTATTTTATAGTTGTTTTAGCGCAGGATATGATTTAATGTGATTTTAATTTTGTACTTTGTTCTGTGTTATTTGTTCTTAATTTACCTGTGCCCCGCCTCGAGTCCCTTTGGGGAGAGAGAGCGGGTTAGAAATAAAATTTATTATTATTATTATGACTAAAGGCCAAAGAAACACGAAGTGCTGTTACCTTCTCCACCAAAAGTGGTTCCTATTTTATAACTTGCATTTCTAAGTGCTTTTGAACTGCTAGGTTGGCAGAAGCTGGGACAAGTAACGGGAGCTCACTCCATTACATGGCACTAGGAATTCGTACGTATGTATGTGTCTGTGTATGCATGTATGTATACTGTGTGTGTGTGTGTGTGTGTGTGTGTGAGAGAGAGAGAGAGAGAGAGAGAGAGAGAGAGAGAGAGACAGACAGAGAGAGAGAGAGACAGAGAGACAGAGAGAGAGAGAGAGAGAGAGAGAGAGAGAGAGAGAGAGAGAGAGAGAGAGAGAGAGAGAGAGAGAGAGAGAGAGAGTATATGTATGTATCCCTGCTGGGAGCCAGGAAACAAAGGTGCTCGTGTTCTGTTTGTACATTTGCCATATGCCTTGAGGCCCTGAATTAAATCCATTGAGGCAGAATATTTACTGGTTTCTTCAGCACAGGAAGGAGTATAAAAGGCTTTCTATTCTTTGCTTGTACCTCTTTTTAGCTCTCTAATCCCTGTTTGCTATGAAGTTGGAAAAACAGACTTGCCCCATTACTCTTGTTACCCAACTGTTATGATTCTTTGACATAGATGCAGCTAAAATGTTTAGATTCAAAGACTTTTTAAAAAATAAATAAATAAATAGCAGGCAGAATCTGGAAAACTAAGTGATTTCCAGATACAACACCCTCTCTCCTATTATATCATTCTATACTGAGGAACACATGGATTGAAGACAGAAGGAGAAAGTGGGGCAGTTCATTCTGAAACTATGTGACTTCAATTTTTATGGTAATTACAGCAATACAATCATTCCAAGCATGCTGTTTTGCAACAATATAGAGTGGGAATATAAATTGTATAATTGTAGAATCATTTTGGTCATCAGGTTCAATCCCTTTTCAAACATTCTTGAAAGATGGCTAAGTAATTCATCTAGGGAAAAGGAGCCTGCTACTTCTCTGGGTAATTGTTTCCACAGTCAAATTGTACTTTATTATTTGTATATCATGGCCATTGTTTATAACTGAAGACTTGGGTGAATGGAAATGCAACAAGATAATATCCATAATCAAATAAGATTGGCACCATAATCCTATGCATGACTGTTCAGAAGTAAAAACTTTGATGCACAGGTAAGGTGTGCCATATAGTCAGTCTTGTATCTTCTTTCTTCCTTTCTCTCCCCTGCATGTTGCACAGAATCTTGTAATAAATGCTTGTGGGTACCTATTCTGCCTGAATTGCTTATGTAGGTACCTTCTTTCCAGTTCAAATCAGGTACCTACATGAACTGGGGAGTAGGTATCTATGTGAACAATTAGACCAAACAATTTGATAGAATCTATGTGAACATACATTAGCTGGAACTTTTTCTGATAGCAATTTTCTAGCTTACCATGTTTTTATTTCCGCAGACGTCTAACATAAAACATCATTGTGAATGATACCTGAAATCTATCGACTTATATTTCAAATGTAGATTGATGTCCACAAGATAAATTTCAATACACCACAAACTTGTTTACCTTTCATAACACTGATGACAATTACATATCAAAAGTCCCATTCCGCAATGTACAAAAAAACCCACACCACCCAATAAATTCAAGACATAGCTGTCCATGTCTTCCAAGAAGAAATGACAAACTGAAGTCAGCCTCAGCAAGTAGGGCTCTTTATAATTCTTCTGTAGACAAGGTGAAGATTTGTGACTGCCCATAAGTACTCCATACAATTGCTCTCTGTTAAGACACCACAAGAAAATAGTCTTCTGTGGGTTTAGAGCTCTGAGAGATAAGGGAATAGTCAGTCTGCTCAAACCATGGTCAGCACCTTTTAAGGACACTGGACTTGCAAACTTCATTTTCTAATCACTTTTGGAAATTGCTTGATAACTGCTTTTTAATTATTAGGAACTTTTGGTAAGTTTTACAATGCTAGGCAAGTTTTTTTTTTCATTTTCAGCTAAAGAAGTTTTAAATATAAGTTTAAGGATTTTTTTTCTGGAATAAAAAATGGGGAAATGCTTTTGTTCTTAATTCTTTAAAAACACATGATAGGCTGGGACTTTGAAGATTGTACCCTAGAGGGAACTAGAAGAAATTAAAAATCGCAATTAAAGAGGAAAACTTAAATTTGATTTACTAATACAAATGGAGCAAAGTATTTTAACATTTGACATATTAAAGACTTTTTTGAACAATGGACCCAGAAGTTAATTTTAAGAGTCTTTGTCTCTAGAGATGGACTATGTTTGAAAGATGTTATAAAAGAGGATCAAATTTTATGGAGAAGTCTGAGACTCTTCTGAAAATGGATTTAAAAATGACAACCTACAAGAAAAATATGGGAACAGATGGTCAGCAAAACAAAAATTGTCTTAATAATTGTCTTAATAATTAAGATAATTAAAAATTGTCTTAATAATTAAGAAGGGTATACAAATAACAAGCAAGAGAATGACCTGGATAATTTTTCTACCTTTTATATATAAAAGAAGCTTATTAAAGCTTTGAGGTTTTTTGTGAAAATGAAATGACAAAGAAAAAATGAAAATAAATCAAATTTTAGCACATTTGAAGGAACTAAAAAACAATTCTGTTAAAAGTAAAGGGAAGAAATACTGTATAAAACTGATATGTTATTACATCTGATAATCCTTAATGGACTTTTGCTGATCAGGGTGGAACATAAGAGCTTTTAATGAGTTATTGATAAGAGATGGGATAAGAGGACCAGAAATAATTTATTGTATTTTAAGGGAAAGTGATAAATTAATACATTTCTTTATACTTGTGATGAAGTGGGAAGTCACTTCTTTATTTTTTCTTTTCCTTTTCTTTATAACATTATTTTTCTCTTTTTTCTACTTTCTATTTTTTGCATCTTTTCTTTTATATATATATATATATATATTAATTTTGTGTCAGTTTTTAAAAAAAATGTAGCTGTAATTTCTAATATTACTATTAAAGAAGAGCTATCCTCTTCTTAAGAACTTCCAGAGATAGAATACCCACAAAATTGATACTTAAGATCTTATTTGAGGTTTCCCCCCCCCCTTTTATATAGTTGAAATAAAGAAGGCCATTCCTTCCATGAATTTGTTCAAACACAGTCTAAATAGCATCTTTAAGAATGTCTTAATTCAGACTCAGAATTAAACATATTTCAGAAAACAAAATAAACAAATCATTCCATTCTACTTTTTGTGATAGCCAAATGCATATACCATCACACTTCACAACTGACCTACTTCTTTCTGCAACCAAAAAAAAATTCAAAATATGCATCTAATTATGTATTTCTGAAGACATAATTAGAAATTGCTGGAGTCCAAATTCCTTGAATTTAAGAATGCCCACTACTATAGTGCTGTAGGGTCTCCTACACCAACTTCTTCTATTTATCTGACATGGCACTGGTTAAAAACAATCTGATGGCACCTGAAGCATCTCATCTCTTTTCGTCCAAGTGCCTAGTGGGATGAGAATACCCCAGATGCCAAAGATTCTAAGAAATGTATTTTCTTAACAGACATTACTCTTTTTTTATACAGCAAACATACCTGTGACTTCAAGCAATTTGCCCTGTCTTTGAAAAGATAAAAGTGATTAGTAATTGGATCAAGAAAATAGTATCAGGAAAAGATTTGACTTCCCAACTCCACAGAATGCTGCTGTGATTTCAATCAAATCAGTGATTTTCAGCTGTGAGAGAGATGATAGCACAGAAGACTCAGTAATACTTCTGTTATTGTCTCTAGGCTAGTTCTGATCACATCTGTAATCTTACATGTTTATAATTTTTCTACTGAGAATTTGAATGGGACAAATCTCAGATGAGAGATGAACTTTAGGAGTGCAATTTTAATTGCTGACTAAGAGGGGCAAAGCTTTTTTTTAACTCAATTTTTATAAAGAGCAGCATGTATTGTCTAATTAACAAAGTTTACATGCATTACCTATTGTTTTACTATATCTAAGTCATGTTTCTTATTTTGAAAAAAAAATGGCTCATTCACATCAAAATTGCAACTTGTTTTGTAAAAAGAAATACATTGAACAGTTTCTTTCCTTTGCTTATAGTTTTAAAATAGTGAATATTTTCAATCAGATTCTTGTTGTTTTCTGCCTACATTGTTAGTGCTCTCTTTCAGCTATGCCAGTGACTCTTAGGTTTACTGGAATATAAATGAAAGCTGGTATAAGTGTATTCTTTCTTCAAGATGTCTCATGTTTGCTAATTTAATTTTCACCAGAATTGATATACAAAGGGGGGGGTGGCCAGTTTTATGAAAGTTTTCTTTTCTGTGTTTGTTAGTGGATAGAATTAGAGAAATTGAATATTATTGCTCACTTTCTGTATTAACATTTATGTCAATTAGCTAATTGAAAGATTACATTGCTTACATACACTATGCAAATTTGATTTGTACACCTTTAAAGTACAGCTACTGATTAATCAATTAGTCATTTGCAAAATCTTGTGCAATTCAATGTAAACTTCTCATTTTCAGTTTAATTCTCTTTTTAATGGAGTTTCAAAAAAACACTCAACTATAAAATTATTTGCTACTCAGCACTTACATTTCTTTGTACTAATTGTTGTTCCTCGATAGATACTACATTACACACCCTTCTGTGCCTTTCTATATGTTTTAATAGGTGAATATTCAAAATTGTGTAGCTGAGACAAGCAACATTTTTGCAGATGAGAACCACATTTCTATTTAATGTTGTTAGAAAGCCTTTTAAAATTATCTTTTTTTCAATGGGATTATTGAATGTTTTTTCCCCATTTGCTTTCAAAAAATCGGAATATACTAAAAAGAAGAACATTAGTAGTACATTTAATCCGGTTTTTTTAAAATTCCCTTCCTTAAAAAGTGAAATTTGCACAACCAGTCTTGCCCACCATGATTTAACCCACCCTTTAGAAACATACAAAATATTTCCTGAAGGACTTTTAATGAAAAAAAGTGACGGTGTTGCTGTGTAACCTGCATTTTTATTGCTAAGATAAACAAAAGTGGATTATAGAGCAGGGGTCCCCAACCTTTTTTGCACCAGGGACCGGTTTCATTTTAAAGAAAATTCTGCGGACCGGCTGGCCTAGAGGACGAGGGGGGAGGGGGAACAGGCGGCGCATGCGGGGGGGAGTCGGCTCACTTGGCCGTCTAGGGCAGTGGTGGGCAAACTTATTAGTCAATAGAGCCAAATATCAACAGTACCACTACTGAAATTTCTTTTGAGAGCCAAAAGGTGTGGCCTGTTTTGTTTTGTCATGTGACCCGGTGGGCGTGGCCAACTTGGAAAATGTGGTGAAACTCACTTAACAGTCTTGCTTAGCAACCAAAATTTTGGGCTCAATTGTGGTCCTAAGTTCTTTCTTTCTTTCTTTCTTTCTTTCTTTCTTTCTTTCTTTCTTTCTTTCTTTCTTTCTTCCATTTCTGGCTGGTCTTTGGTCTTCTGAAGATGGTAAAAATGGATTTATGGGCACTCGTTATATATAAAGGCAGCCCATGACTCTTTGGGATGCTGGTTTGAATCCAGGAAATGAGGATGTGATTCCTTTGAAATGATCACTGGGAGAAAAATAGATCTTTAACCTGGTTAACCAAACAGGTAGCTTGAGGGGAAGGAAATAGGAAAATAGATTTCTGCCTTTCCTTTCCTTTCCTTCCTCCCATTGCCTCCCTCCCCTTCCTCCCTTCTTTCCTTCCCTCCCTCCTACCCTTTTTCCCTCTTTCTTTTTCTCTTTCTTTCTTTCCTTCCCTTCCTTCCTTCCTTCTTTCACCCCTCCCTTCCTCCCCTCCCCCTTCTTTCCTTCACTCCCTCCCTCCCACCCTCCATTCATCTTTCTTTTTCTATTTTTCTTTCTTTCTGTTTCTCTGTTTTTTGTCTCTCTCTGTATCTGTCTCTCTCCTCCCTCCACCCATCTCTGTCACTCTGTGTGTGTGTGTGTGTGTGTGTCTGTTTCCCCCTCTCTCTTTCTGTCTCTCTAAGTCTGCCTCTCTGTGTGTCTGTCATTCTCTCCCTCCCTCCCCCCGGGGAAGCAGCAGAGGAGTCGACATGTTGGCTGCCGAGGTTATCCTGCAGCGGGGGGGCGAAGGACCCGAGCTCCGTCCGGGCGCCTCATGGGGCTGGAAGGGAGGTGGGTGTGTGGCGCCTGGATGGCTTTGGCGGCACCTTAAGGTAGCCGCAGCTTGAGTCCTTCGCCCGCCCGCTGCGGGATAACCTCCCCAGCTGACATACCGGCCCCTCCAGGAAGCCCCGGAAAGTGCATTGGGCCGTCGGAAGGAGCTGGTGGAGGCGCGCTCGGCCATCCTCTGCCCAGGGGGCTGCTCCCTCCTCCTCGCTGGCCCTGCGGCCCGGTTCCTATGAAGCCGCGGACCAGCACTGGTCCGCGGACCGGGGGTTGGGAACCCCTGTTATAGAGCACTACCAGATGGATTTGTAACTGGCTGACGAATTACATTCACTTGCAGTCCTTAATGGAACTACACTGCATGCTTCCCTTAATTGAGGGAAGCATGTAGTGGGGTATCTCAAGGCTCTGTCTTAGGCCCAGTACTCTTCAATATATTCATCAATGATTTAGACAAGGAGGTGGAAGGGGAACTCATCAGATTTGCAAGCGACACCAAGCTGGCATACTTCAGAAGTTAGGCTCAAAATACAGAAGAACTTGACAGACTTGGACACTATTTAACAAAATAAAAATCAATGTAGAAAATGACTAGGGCCATGATGGCAAACGTATGGCATGTGTGCCAGAAATGGCGCTCAGAGCCCTCTCTGTTGGCTACATGCCATTGCCAGCTTCTCTTTGGATTCCATGGCGTACATGCACACCAGTCAGTTGCTCTCTTCTGGGTGCTGGTGTGCCCATGCACATTGTGCATGCACGTGCCAGAACCTAGAAGAGAGCAGCTGGCCTGTGCGCATGCACGCCAGACCTGCTGTCTGGTGAGCGTGTCCATCATGGAAATCCAGAAGAGAATTTGGCCAGCACACGCATGCTCCCCAGCCAGCTGCTTTCATCCGTGTTCCAGCGCTATGGTGTGCACACTTCAGTTTTGGCACTCTGTGCCAAAAAGGTTAGCCATCACTGAACTAGGGATGACATGATAGCAGTGCTCCAATATTTGAGGGGCTGCTGCAAAGAAGAGGGAGTCAACCTGTTCTCCAAAGCACCTGAAGGCAAGACAAGAAGCAATGGATAAAACTAATCAAGGAGAGAAGTAACTTAGAACTAAGGATAAACTTCCTGACAGAGTAATTAATCAATGGAATGACTTGTCTGCAGAAGTTATGGCTATTTCAACCTTGGAGGTTTCTAAGGAGACACTGGACAATCATTTGTCTGACATGGTGTAGGGTTTCCTGATTGAGCAGGGGTTGGACTAAAAGATATCCAAGTTCCCTTCCAATTCTGTTATTCTCTTTTTCTGTCATGTTCCTGAGTAAATTTGGTCAGACTTGACTGAGTTAAAGGCCTGAACATTCATGGTCTTTCCTGGAAGAATTTGCAGACCTTTATTGAGATGGGATGATCACAACTTTGTTAGCAAGTCTGTCTATCTCCTCCTGTGTCCAGGGGAAATATATCTGGAGTTTGAGCCATTGCCACATTGGTTCAAGGATCTAGCATGCTTAGAGTTTGCAAAACATTTTTGTTTCATTGCAAAGGGCAAAGTAATTCTTAGTCCTTCCTCCTAAGCTGGTAGCATTGAGGAATGTAACTATAGAAAATAGTCCCTCTTTCTTTAGGAATAATAAATAAGGGTATAGAAAATAACAAAGCATATACAAGAAGAAAATCATGAAGACAGGAAAAAAGTAAATAAAAATGAATAAAGTGCATTTGGTTTTAAGTCGCTACAGGGACTCCAGGACTTTAAGGACACAGGAAACTATAATGGCTTGATGGAAGAATCCATTTAATTTTCTATTAGGACTATGTGCATCTTTGAGGTACACAAAGCACATCCTCCCCCAAAACTGCTTCAGAAGCAACATAGCTCTCTCAGTTTTACAAGTAAAGCAGCTGTGTTGCTTCACCTGGCACTACTCCAAGGTTCCTCCAACTGCTTCCAGCACTTACAATAGCTCGAATAAGCTAGCAGAATACCTCACTGAGGCACAATGCATCACCTGTTCCCTCTGAATAAGCATATTGTATAGCTTTTGCAACATGAAGCATGTTGCTGAAGCAAATCAAAACTGCCTCCCATGGGTCTATGTTCCCTGTCACTTTGAAACATGCTCTGCATTTAAGGAAAGGGAATGAGTGAAAGCATTCTGAAGGATCATTCACATAGGGAATGTTCAAGCATAAGATCTCATTGCCCATAACTGAAAACTTTAGGACAAACTCCTCAGTCCTCCAAAGAAATCACATAATTATCATTGTGAATATGTATTTCAGATCTTGATAGGGCACAGCTGACACACTGTACAAATTGCAAAAAGTGGACAGGGTGTTCCTTCTCTATTTTATTAGAAAAATGTAGTCTTTAAAAAATAAGATTTTATTCATTGATCCTTCCCTCCCCTTCTGTTATGCAATTTATAGCTTATGTTCTCAAATACTGGGGGATGCCCAAAATTCCTGTAAAATATCTCCCCAAATTTTAATGAAACAAAAGTTGAAAAAGATTAAATACATGAGGAATAATCACATTAACTATGTGATTAATTAAATGAGATTTTAGTTACTTTTACAATATATAAAATCCATTTTGTTGTCTTGTCCTGACCTGACTAATTTTTCACCTTGCGCCTTTCTTTTTTCAATGTGTTCCAGCATGCCATTCAAAACTGTGGTCCTCATCCCCCAAAGTGTTGCATACTCTTGACCTTTGGCGTTCGCTTCCAGCCAGTGAGAATGTGATCTGTCGCTAAAAATATATGATCTCCACTTAGCAAAATTTATTACACTGTGCTGTTGCCTGGAGCCGTTTTCAATATGGTTGTGCTTGACAAGAGTACATTCATTATCTTATCATAAATGTAGGCTCGTGGATTTCAAACAGGCACAGCAAGCCTGAGCATTCACTGAAGCAGTTCACCCATTCAAGGGAAATGCCACATCATTAATTGAAACTGGTGTCAGGCAATTATGACATTCGAGCAAGGAAAACACTTGGCTGAAAAGCATAACAAATGCTCTCAACACTACTGCATTTTAGAATTGTCTAGAAGACAGCTTGCCCTGGACTTTCATAAACTTGGGGAACATGCAAAGGAATCAGTAACAAATATAATAAACCAAACAAATAAACAAAGGTACACAACAATAAATTGGCCCATGAGGTGAGTTTAAAAAATATATTTTTAATGAAAATGGAACACTGTTAACCTTGCGGCATGAAGTAACGAAATACTTGCATATCAGTGGTTAGATACTGTATATGTGTGTGTTTATAACTAACAAGATATATTCTCTGTGGCTTGGAAGTTTATCACAATAATGAATGTACACTGAAGGATCCAACTGCATTTGGAACCCATGCAGCCTTAGAGGCTCTGCTCCATATTATTTATTTATTGTTTGTTGGTTTGTTTGTTGTTTGTTTGTTTGTTTTTCACTCACATACAAGATAACAGGAATCAGAATAAACATAAATAAGAACACATGAATTTTTGACATTGGTTACTGTGAGATTGACAAATTGAGTCTTTTCAATAGTTGGTTGCCACAACATATGTTGAATTTGCTTCTCTCAAGCCTCTTCTCTGCAGTCAATGTTTGGAGCATTCATATTTTTCATGGTAGCCTGGTGCTCCTTAATCATCTCTCTTTTTTTTACTTAATTTGCATTGCAACTTCCTCTTTCCAGCAAGTGTTCTTGCTAGTTTCATTTCAATATCATACTGTTTGATGGAAACTTAGGAGAAGACTGATGAAAAATGGAAGAACTCTAGTCTCTCCTTGTCATCTGTTACAATCCTACTGTCTTCTCCTAGCAGGAAAACCACATCTTAACCACATTAACGACCTATATGATCATATTTAAAGCAGCTGCATCCTTTTCACTGATGACATAAAATTATTCAATACCACAGACAATGCCATTACTCTACAAAGCAACGTTGACCATTTGTCTGAATGGTCACACAATTGGCAACTCCAAATCTCAACTAATGCATTCTCTGTCCTACACATTGGCCCCCAAAAAAAATTAGAACACCAAATTCAAGTTGGATGGAAATGACCTTGTAGATGACCCCCAATCTGTCAAGGACCTAGGCGCACTCATCTCAAATGATCTAAGCCCCAGAGCCCACTGTAACAGCATTGCCAAAAAGGCATTAAGAGTTGTTAACCTAATTTTGTGAAGCTTCTTCTCCAGTAACATTGCATTGTTAGGGCACACAAAACATTTGCCAGACCAATTCTCAAATACAGGTCATCTGCCTGGAATCCACACTGTACATCGGACATTAATACAATTGAATGGGTCCAGAGGTATTTCATGAGAAGAATACTCCACTCCTCTGCTCACAACAGAATACCTTATGCCACCAGACATGAAATTTTGGCCTTGGACAATATGAAACTGTGCTGCCTGCGGACTGACCTAAGCACAGTAAACAAAATTGTCTTCTACATCATCTTATCAGTCAATGACTTCTTCAGCTTCAACTTCAATAATACATAGGTAAACAATCGATACAAACTGAAGGTAAACTGTTCCAACTCGATTGCAAAAAATATGACTTCAGCAACAACGCCTGGAATGCTCTACCTGATTCCATGGTTACATCAGCTAACCCTCACAGCTTCAACCTTAAACTGTCCACCATGGACCTTACCCCATTCCTAAGAGGTCCATAAAGGGGGCATACATAAGCATACCAGCATGCCTACAGTCCCTGTCCTACTGTCCTCATCTATTTGTATTCATTTCTTTTGTTTATATCCATGTTTACATTTATACCTGCTATCTTGTACAAGTTTGACAAACTAATAAATACAAAATACAAACACATTTTTCTTTCTTTTAGTATTGACATAAGCTACATATAGGAGAGCCTTGTCTAGCACTTATCCAAAACTTTGCCATAGTCCTATAATCATATCATTGCTCTTTCCCCTTTTATTTTTCCCCTTTTATTTCTTTCCCCTCTATTTCTTCCTAAAAGGTTCATAATGAACCCTTCTTAAATTGCTGGATTTTTACACATTAATGCACTATTTTCACCTTTAATGTAAGTTGCTCTCCCTTTCCTTTTATATGGCTTATTTCTTTTAAATAAATTTTACCTTTCAATCCTTGCATTCTGTTCACGAGTTTAATTCCATCACAGATCAGTAATAACAACTAAATCATACATGCCTTCCTGCATTAAGACTTCTAGTCTATTATATTTCTTTCCATAAACAGTAGATTAAACACATGAGATTACAGATATTAGAAATCTATGCCACATAGCTTGACTTGTTCATCACTTGTTCATATCATATTGATATGTTTGTTACCGTGTGCCTCCATATGCACTAGCCTGTGTATTACTTCCAATCCTAGTATTTGTCCTGCCCTGACAGGACAGTTTAAAGATTTCTAGATAAGGGTTGTATGTTGCCTCTAAACACATACACCCCATCTGGCAACACTTAAGCCCCCCAAGATGGCCTCAGTCACCATCTTTATGCAAGAAATTATTTATGCAAATGTATTTCATGTTTGAAGAACTCAAAGTATTTCATTGGGAATGGCTTCAGATATTATTCTTCCATCTTCACCTTCAACAAAAAAGAGAAAAGGTAATATCTCCTGTGTCCCAGCTCCTTCAATCTCCTGCCCAGCTTTTGTAGTTCATGGCAATGGATTTAAGGTTGCGCCTGTCTATCCCCTTTGTTCCTACATGTTATCCCAATGATTAATAATAGTACAGTTGAGAGGAATAGAAGCATCATTTATTTATTTATGTTTTTTTTTAAAAAACAAAAATTAAAATGGATTACATTATCATTGCTTTGAGAAATTAAGAGACAGAAACAAAAAAATGAAGAAGTGATGGAAAGCAAATGGAAGTCCCATAATGTTTAGTTCATTTTGGACATTTATTTATGTCAACTATTATGTGGCTTTCATTTTTAAACCCAAATCCAAAAATATATCAACCCTACAGTGAGTCTACCATAAATTCTTGAAGAACATCCTTTGGCATCAAATCTCTTTGGGAAGTTAAACAATTCAGAATTGCAAGTTTAATTTTCTAAATTTGAATCTAAATCTAGTTGAGCTGACTCTTTCTCACTATTATTAAATATTGGGGTTAATTCCTTTCCAATATATTGTAACTTTATTCTGCTAACATTATAAATCCAGTATAGTCTCTCTCTCTCTAAAAAAAATTACTAGAAGAGAGAACACAAGATCCGTGGTGGCGCAGTGGTTAGAGTGCAGTACTGCAGGCTACTTCTGCTGACTGCCAGCTGCCTGCAATTTGACAGTTTGAATCCCACTAGGCTCAAGCTTGATTCAGCCTTCCATCCTTTCGAGGTGTGTAAAATGAGGACCCAGATTATTGGGGGCAATACACTGACTCTGTAAACTGCTTAGAGAGGGCTGTAAAAAGCATTGTGAAGTGGTATATAAGTCTAAGTGCTATTGCTATTCCTTGAAGTTTATTTCCTTCTTCATTTATTAATCAAATTTGCCTAATTACCCATCTCTGAAAAAGTGACTCTGGACTTTTAGTTATAGACTTAGTTATATATGAATATAACACAGCAAACACATATTATCTGATCTCCAACACAGTCAAATCTGTTACTAGGTGGATATTAAATGTTGCAACATTTCCCTTGATGTTTTCTTAGTAAATGGATGATAGACTGTTAGGAAATGCAGTGCCCAATGGCCACAATGGTATATTGTAATCTGTGATAAAACCATCCTATCTATCATCTGGTGGATTTCACTGTAGTCCTAATGTTAATGTTGATGGGATGTGTTTTATTTTCTGCCTGTATGCCTAAAGTCGGGGGCATCCACAATATATAGCTTTGTTGCATAGTTTTCTTCCATGTTTGTAATTTTCCTCTATGGCCTTATGGGCCTTTAAAACATGCTGCTGCTTTCTTTGGTACCTCTTTCTTAAGGTAAGCACAATACCTCTAAGGATGATTGTGGCTAAAAATAAAATCCGATATAGCTAAGTAAGGGCAATGCTGGAACTTTCATTCCTTTAGAGCGCTTCACAAAAGTGAACTAATTAACATTCTAATTACTCCATTACATAGGCCAAGCATTACTACTGAATGAAATGCCTGGAGTCCTATTACATCTTTGTGCTCCTAACAGCCTTGTCTATGTTAAGTTCTACTGACAATACTGGCAAAGTGAATTTAAAGACTTAACATGGCAAGTGAAGAGAGAAATGGAATAGCTTAGAATTACCAATGAACATCTATTGCAATAATGCACAACAATGTCACTATGAGTGTGAAAAATTACTCATAGAACAACAATCTCTTTTTTAAAAGGTGCTTTAGTTGGATTGGGAGAAATTACAACAACAAACCTCAACATCAATAGATACCTCTATGGCCTGGCATAGATCCACATTTTGGCTGATATAGATCCTGCCTTGGGCATCATTCCAAGAGGAAAGATACTTCCTAGATATTTGAGTGAATGAATAGTATATGATTCCTCTGTAAGAAAGGATCATTGACCTATTTCTAACTTTCCAATGTATTTTGGAGTTTTGACATTTCTATGAAGATAAGGTTTTAATCCTGAAAGTAATAATTTGCAAATATTTACAGCCTCTCCAATGGAAGGTTAATTTATGTAGGGTTAGAATGCAGGCAGGAAATTCAAGTTGAGACACAAATCTCATTTAATAATATTGATCCAAACATATGTTTCAGTGTAATCATGCTTTCCATGGTGATTATGATGATAAGATTACATGAGACAGACAAGAACAATTGGGCAAAGTTTTGATAATAATAACAATAATAATAACAAATAACAATACAATAAGCAATAATAAAACAATGACAATGTAGTTGATTGCATTGATTGGTTAATTTTTATTTTGAAACTTTACTTTCAGCTGCTGTTTTTTTAAAATTACTGTATATTTTATGTTTGTTGTTGAATTTTATATTTTATTCACTTCTCAAAGTCATTTGTGCAAGACTATCAACTGAAGTAATTGAAACAAACAAACAATAATAATATATGTGTGTGTGTGTGTTAGGTTTTTGAGCTAATAAATAAATAAACAAGGGAGACTAGTATAGATCTATTTCGAGCTATTTAGCTCTCATCAAAAACCTAACACACATGTAAAAAAAAAGAGAAACAACAAAATGAATAGCTTTCTGTCTAGATGGTCTCTGGTGATGAGCCGAAAGGCAGAAAAGGAAAACAGTTTGCTTCCTCCCTTAATTGGGGCTTAACAGGGTGTTGTGACACAACCATATATATATATATATATATATATTGATTGATTTTTTTATTGATCAGCTCAAAAAACCTAACATATGTGTGT
Organism: Rhabdophis nuchalis; assembly: GCA_039707465.1. Lineage (NCBI taxonomy): Eukaryota > Metazoa > Chordata > Lepidosauria > Squamata > Natricidae > Rhabdophis > Rhabdophis nuchalis. The sequence goes on from CM077643.1 coordinate 364,854,878, forward strand.
GTGTGTGTGTGTGTGTGTGTGAGAGAGAGAGAGAGAGAGAGAGAGAGGTTTTTGAGCTGGGTGTTTTGGTTATATGTGTGTGTGTGTGTGTGTGTGTGTGTGTGTGTGAGTTTTATGAGCTGATCAAATATCTAAAATATCTAAAATATTATACAACGTAATTCTTGGCTTGCTGTCTGGATGGTCTCTAGCGATGAGCCGGTAGGCAGTAAGGGAAACAGTATGTCTCCTCCCTTAATTGGGACCTAATAATAACAGGTTGTTGTGAAACAATTACATATATATATATATATATATATATATATGTATAGATATACATATGTATACATACATATGACAAGTGAGATCTTGTCGAAACGTTGCAATGACATCTCCATGCTATATACACGGGAAAATCCCTGAAGCCAGCAATGCCAGTATATATATATACTTCTAAAGTATACTAAAGATACTTCCAATTCTACGCGGGAGAAAATCCGAATAACCAAAGACCTACATACAAACACCCGCGAAAACCTCAGAAAACAAACAAATATATATACATACTTTGTTCCACAACAACCTGTTAGGCCCGAAATAAGGGAGGAGACCATCTAGACTAAGGTGACCAGATTTTTCAAAGTCCCAAAGCTGGACACCGTCAACGGGGGAGTGCACGCTCCAGCGCAGCATGCGCCTGCGCAGAGGGCATCGGGGCAGGGACGCGCTCCCCCCCCGCGGGGCCCTCTTTAAAGGAAGTGGTGGCAGCCTGACCCAGTGGCGCTGAGAGCCACCAGCTGAGGCGGGGAGGAAGAAGGCAGCCCGAGCCAGCCGCTGTCAGCCCATCATGCCGGCGTGATGGACTGAGCTGAAAGCGGCTGCCTTGGGCTGCCTTCCTCCTTCCCACCCGAGCCAGCGGCTCTCAGCACCGCCGGGCCGGGCCACCACTGCTGCCTTTGAAGAGGGCTCCTGTGGGAGTGCAAGGCCAGGTACCAGTGCCTGGAGGCTCAGTGGACTGAGATGGTCAGCCAGTTCCAGGCCGTGATATAGTCTCACTGGAACAAGGCCCTCCGGCTCTTTGCCACGAGTGACGCTTCCCTCCAGCCTTTTCCCAAAGCCCTGCATCAGGAGGCTGAAGCAGACCTCAAGTCAGAATTTCTGCCCCCCTCTGACCTGCACAAAAAGACCCCAAAGGGGTCTCTGTAGCAACACAAGTGTTCATTGCACATATCTGGCCCAGGGGCCATAGTTTGAGGACCCCTGATTTAGGGCAATATAAAAAGTGCAAATAATTTTTCTTTGGACCACCAAAATTTTCTCATGGACTACCAGTGGTGACTGCTGATGTAGAAGATAGTAATATCAGTTTTCGCAGTGTGATATTTTCTAGTTGTGTGCATCAGCTGCCAAAAAAGCCAACACATTCTATCCCTCTGTTTATGTAGCATAAACAGAGGGATAGAATCAAGATCACGTGAAGTGTTAATACAACTTTATAATGCCTTGGTAAGGCCACACTTGGAATACTGCATACAGTTTTGGTCACCACAATGTAGAAAAGATGTGGAGACTCTAGAAAGAGTGCAGGGAAGAGCAACAAAGATGATTAGGGGACTGGAGACTAAAACATATGAAGAATGGTTGCAGGAACTGGGTATGTCTAGTTTAATAAAAAGAAGGATTAGGGGAGACATGATAGCAGTGTTCCAATATCTCAGGGGTTGCCACAAAGAAGAGGGAGTCAAACTATTCTCCAAAGCACCTGAGGGCAGAACAAGAAGCAATGGGTGGAAACTAATCAAGGAGAGAAGCAACTTAGAACTGAGGAGAAATTTCCTGACAGTTAGGACAATTAATCAGTGGAACAGCTTGCCTCCAGAAGTTGTGAATGCCCCAACACTGGAAGTCTTTAAGAAGATGTTGGATAGCCATTTGTCTGAAATGGTATAGGGTTTCCTGCCTAGGCAGGGAGTTGGACTAGATGACCTCCAAGGTCTTTTCCAACTCTGCTATTGTATTGTATTGAGTTGTATTGGAGAGACAGTTCCCAAAATTACCAGCCATAAAGTGATGCTGATTGAGTTTCAGGTTCTCCATATGTGGAGGGAGACTAGTTGAGAAAGTTATCTTATAGGTCAGGGTGTCAAACTGGTGACCCATGGGCCGGATGCATCATGTGCAGGCCACGGCCACCCCAGTTCCGTAAAGGGGAAACATGTCATGAAACATCAGGTGATGGCAACATGATGTGGCGAGTTTGACACTTATGTTATAGGTCACGTAGAGTGCTTAACCAGAAATGAAGTTTAGAATTCTGTACATAAATGTGAAAAGAATAGCTTTATGCAGTGCATTTTGATCTTTGGGATTTGAACCATACAGAATAGACTCTTTTGGTTGTTGTAGCTTGTCAAATAAATGAAATATTGTATAAACTAAATTTTAGGAGCAAACTAAGAATATAATAATGCTAGCTGCTTACAGAAATGTGAGCTAAAGCACATAAAGTGAATGCCAAGCCACATGTGCCCATTCAAAGGCTTAAATTACAGTGCCGATGGGGTAGCCTCTTGTTCAAAGCAGTAAATTTTGCCAACTGGATAGAATTTTAAACTAATACTTTTTCATAATGGTGGCTTTTCCCCTACAGCTATTGAATAATATGACTTTATCAAACAGAAGGATCTCTTTAAAAATCATTCAGTTTCATTTATCTCAAGGCAGGCGCTGAAGCAAAAGTGGTTATTTTTCTTTCACAAAAGCTTTAAGGTGGCAACTCATGTGGCTTCTGAGGTATTACTTAATTCTTATTGGCATACTTTATCAGTTGATTTTCTCATCCTAGTTAAATTCAAGCTATTTTTATTGAAGCTAAGACTTATAGAATGATGATGCTGGCAGAGGCCAATTTGACTCTTAAGTTTCACTTCCTGCTCAGTTCAGGAAATTCAAAATATTCATTAAAATATTTGAAAGTACCCAGTAAACTGTAACTTCCCACTAATTTTTGTATGCTTTTCTTTGTCAAACTATTGCTCTTAAGAACCTTCTAGAAAAGGTATCCAATAAGCATATGTATTGGTTTAATTTAAATCTATTATTCCATGCTCTGCACTCTGTAGAGATAAAAATTATGTGAAGATATAGTATTTGTGGTTGGATTTGAAGAAAAGGGTGACATTATGATACAAAATTTTATTTCTGTTAGGACATCCTAATATAAACTGGATTTTTTCTATAGTTACACGTCATTGTTGATTCATACCTGTTTCATTATAAGTAATCATTCCTTTTTTCCAGTACCACTTTTAAGAAAAATATTTCCTATTCTAAACATGTTCATTTCATTTCTGCTTTATAAGTATAGAATTTAAATTCATCTCTGTTAACTTTCATTCTGTTATCTTCATTCTCTTTCTGTATCCTATTATTAACATCTTCAAATTTATTTTTATTAGATATTCCATCCAATTTTGTTTCATTTGCAGATTTGATAGACATTTCTACCTTCTTACTCAACATTAATAAAAAAAAATCCAATGCAAAGCATGGGCTTTAATCTTGTGGCATCCCACTCAATACACCACAATAGTATCAAGTCACTTTGTCTTCTGTCAGCCTTTTTTTTTTCCAATTGCTTTCAAATTGTCCAAGCAGCAAAGTCTTCTTCAATTACTCTTCCTGCACCAAATATTTATGCTTAGACTTGTTTATTAGTGTTTCCAGAAAGCTGTTTGGTTTTATTTCATCCACTATTGAATTATTTGTTCTCCTTGAATCTACAGTTGCTCAAACATTTATCTTATATCAGAATTCAGGCATCAAGTCCTTCCTTCCTTCCTTCCTTCCTTCCTTCCTTCCTTCCTTCCTTCCTTCCTTCCTTCCTTCCTTCCTATTGCTGGGCAACCACTCTTCTTCACTTTCAGTAAGAAATGCCTTAGAATTATCTCACTTCTAGCCATCAAAGTGATGTCATCAGCAAGTTGATATATCCTCAGCATTTTTAATTCCAATTTCTATTTTTTTTATTTTCAACCCATTGCTTCTTATGCATATAAATGAAATAAATAAGGCAAAAATAGATGACCTTGGTCTCTTTCTTTCCTGATTCTGAACAATGCATTTGCTTCATATTCTGTAGTAACTGTTGTAAGTCAAACCAATTAGTAAACAGGTAGATGAAGTGGCATACACTCATGTTTCTAAGGGCAATTTCACAATACATTACATTCTACAGAGTCAGAAATCTGAATGTGATCAATCAATCAGAAATACTTGTTGTTGTTGTTTTAACTCCCTTGCCTTTTATATTATTCATCAGACCAACATTCTGCAGTGTTTCTTCTGAAATCAATATTACATCTCTTCTGCTTCCATGTACTATTGGAGTCTACACTGAAGAATCTTCAGCACCATCTTATTATCATGTGAGATAGGTGCAAATGCTTGAGAATTCTTTAACACACCCCTTTTTTGGAATTAAAATATGATTTAATATTTTTTTTGGCCATGGTTTTGTTTTTCATTCCTTTCTACAAACTGGATGTATCACTTTGCATCATTTTGTAATATTTTAAATAATTTTTCTGGGTTTTTGTTATTTTCTGAACGCTATATTATTTGCTTTTTAACTTCACTTTCTAAATTTGCTGTAATATTGTGACCAGTATTTTGTATATAATTTCATTTTTTTTAATAGTTCTTCTGAATATTCATTCCCACTTTTCTTTTATATTTTCTTTCATCAGTAGGATTTTGCATTTTATCATGCCAAACTTTGCGTAAGAGTTTCTCTCAAATTCTGTAATTTTCTTAAATAAATCTCTTGTCCTTCCTATATGAGTAGAGTAGAGTAGAGTAGAATAGAATAGAATAGAATAGAATAGAATAGAATTCTGTATTGGCCAAGTGTGATTGGACACACAAGGAATTTGTCTTTGGTACATATGCTCTCAGTATATATAAAAAGACAAGATACATTCGTCAAGAATCATAAAGTACAGTATTTAATGATAGTCATAAGCAATCATGAAACAATCAATATAAATTTAAATTGTAAGGATACAAGCAACAATGTTACAGTCATGCAGTCATAAGTGGGAGGAGATGGGTGATAGGAATGATGAGAAGACTAAAAGTAATAGTAATACAGCATTAATGAATAGTTTGATAAAGGTGAGGGAATTATTTGTTTAGCAGAGTGATGGTGTGTGGGAAAAAACTGTTCTTGTGTTTAGTTGTCTTGGTGTGCAATGCACTATAGCGTTGTTTTGAGAGTAGGAGTTGAAACAATTTATGTCCAGGATGCGAGGGTCTAAATATTTTCACGGGCCTCTTTTTGACTTGTGCAGTGTAGAGGTCCTCAATGGAAGGCAGATTGGCAGTAATTATTTTTTTCTGCAGTTCTGATTATCCTCTGAAGTCTGTTTATTTTATTTTTATTTTATTTTATTAAATTTATACCCCGCCCTTCTCCAAACGGACCCAGGGCAGCGCACAGGGATGTTAAAACACATATAAAACATATAAAATTTTAAAAAACTTATTCTAATAGACCCTGCGCTAAAAACCGAATTTAAAAAACCCAAATTTAAAACTATCTAAGAGTCAGTAATGGGGGTTATGCTAGGCCGGCTAGATGGAATAGGTGTGTCTTCAGACACTTGCGGAAGAGGCGGAGGTCAGAGATGGTGCGGAGTTCAGGGGGTAGGTCGTTCCAAAGGGAAGGGCCCGCCTGTGCCTGTCTTGTAATCTTGGATGTCTTTGTACTGCTTATTTAGCCGTAACACTTTTGCTACTTTTTGCTTTTCTTTGGAACCAAGCATTTAATTGGGCAAATTTTCCCTTGTCTTTGTTCATCTTTTGCTTTCTTTCCTTCACTTTGGGATATGTCAATGAAGATTCAATCATCCAGGCCAAAGATGCCAAAAGATGAAATCATGTCAACTGGATCAAACTTTGTTAACCTGAGGTGTTCGTTACTCATCCAAGCAACTTCATTAGTCTGAGCAAAATTAGTTAGGCAGAGTCAGGGAGTAGTTAGAATGTATCAACTCTTGCCAAATCAACTTCCTGGGTTTCTCCCCAAATGGACACCTTCATTTTTTAGAAACATTCATTTTGGGATGTTTTTGCTTTCTTCGTTCTTTGGTGGTGTCACCAGTTGCAGTCTAGAGGTCTTATACTCTCTATTAACTCAATTCTCTAACTTCACTGAGCAATCATACAATATATTGGTGAGGTCATATCACATTGATCAGATCATTTTATTTGCTTTCTTTCACTTAAAATGAAATCTTGAGCAAAGGACTTTGTGATGTGAGATGCACCAGGATTTGTTTTGTTTTTCTTTTTTAACCGACTGACTAGGACTTCCAATTTTTGCTCGCAGAGTAAAATTTGATTAGATAGTTGTTTATCCAGTTATGTCCATGTGTCCAGTTATAATTTATGTTTTAGGAAGAAGTACAGATAGTCCTTGACTTAAAACAATTTATTTAGTGACCCTTCAAAGTTACAATGCCACTGAAAAAAAGTGGCAATTTTTATGACCATTTTCATGCTTATGACTCGTGCAGCATCCCCATGGTCATGGAATCAAAATTCAAACACTTGGCAATGGGTAAAATCTCAGTTAACAACTGTCTTGCTTAGAAATGGAAATGTAGTGCTCAATTGTGGTTGCAAGTTGAGGACCATTGGATTTTCTTGGTAGAACTTTATTAGCTTTTATCCTCATTCATTGTATACAATGAGTCCAAATTCCTGCTATTTTATCTCTGTGTTACTCAGTCTCCCCATTTGTCCCCCTCTCTTCCTATCCCTCTCCCTCCTTCTCTCCCCCTCTCTGTTGTGTGTCACCAACATGATGCTGCAGATTGGTATGCTATGGTTTAGTTCAACTTTTTCTTCATCTATGGTCAGCACTACCATTACTGGTAGTATTAACTGGCTTGCCTTGGACCTGAATTGATATAATTCTTTCAATTTTGGCTTACATCTCAGCATTCCTCTTGACACATCATCATCATCAATTCCATCAAACTGTAGAAGAAGAAAACCAAAGTTTGAATGATTAGGTGAACCAAAGTACAGAAAAATTGCTGCAGGCTGTGAAAATGGAGAACAGCATAAAAACAACAGAAAAAAGGTAGAATATAAGGAAAAACAGCTGGAAGACAGATTAAATAGATGGAAAACCAAAGCTCTGCATGGACAGCACTTGAAAAACATTGAAGGAAAATGTGATGACAACTTGACATGGACATGGTTTAAGATGGGAACTATCAAGAAAGAAACAGAAGGTTTAATACTGGCTGCTCAAGAACAAGCACTACAAACTAATGCTATGAAAGCAAAGATACAAAAATCCACTGACAACCCAAATTGCCAACTTTGCAACAACAAAGTCAAAACTGTTCCACATTTAATATGTGAATGCAGCAAAATCGCACAAACTGATTGCAAAGCTAGACACGACCAAGTTGCTGAATTAATCCACTGGTCATTATGTAAAAATATGATTTACCTGTATCCAGAAAGTCATGGGAACACAAAGTGGAAAAAGTTATCGAGTGATCTAGGATTAGGGAAATTAGTCATCGAACCCCTGTCATGGTCAGATCACTCTCTCCTCCGGCTTGACTTTCCAACCGCTGCACCCCACTGCAGGGAGGTGGAGCCAAAAGTGCCAATATGGTTCTGCCCCAGGCGCCTGATGGATCCCGAAAGGTTCCAGACGGAGTTTGGGCCAATACCTGAATCCCTGACCTGCGACCCAACTGAGAACCTAGTGGCCACCTGGAATAGTGCAGCCACGGGGGCCCTGGACCGGTTTGTGCCTTTGCGGCCTCTCACTCGGCGCCGATCTACCTTGGCTCCTTGGTTTTCCAAGGAGCTGAGGGAAATGAAACGCCAGAAGAGATGCCTAGAGAGCATCTGGAGGTCCACCCATGCCGAATCTGACCGAACATGGGTAAAGTCGCATTTGCGGACCTACCTCGTGGCGATGAGAGTGGCGAAGCGAGATCATCTCGCCTCTCTCATTGCATCTGCAGATAACTGCCCTGCCACCCTGTTTAGAGTGACCCACGCCTCCTTCACCAGAGGCCGCAGGAGGCTCCCTTGCAGCATCATGCAGAGGAATTTGGATCCTATCTGCAGGATAAAATCGTTCAGATCCGGGGCGAGTTAGCCTCCAATTGGACCAGTCTTGGCGGGGTGACAGAGATAGGCCTTGAGACCACTGTTTGGACTGAGTTTGACCCCGTGACTCCCGATGGCATGGACAGGATACTGGGGCAGTTGAATGCCACCACATGTTTATTGGACCCGTGTCCCTCCTGGCTTGTACTGGCCTCCCGGGAGGTTACACGAGGCTGGCTCCAGGGGGTTGTTAATGCTTCTTTGAATGAGGGGTTCTTGCCGACCATCTTGAAAGAGGCGGTGGTGAGTCCCCGCCTCAAGAAGCCCTTCCTAGACCCAGCTTTATTATCCAACTATCATCCAGTCTCCAACCTTCCCTTTCTGGCAAAGGTTGTCGAGAGTGCGGTGGCACGACAATTCCCCAAGCACCTGGAGGAAACTGCCTATCTAGACTCACGCCAGTCCGGTTTCCAACCCGGGCAAAGCACGGAGACGGCATTGGTCACGTTGGTAGATGATCTCTGGAGGGCTCAGGATAGGGGTTGTTCCTCTATCCTGTTCCTGTTAGATCTCTCAGCGGCTTTCGATACCATTGACCATGGTATCCTATTGCACCAGCTGGGGGGGGGTTGGGGCTGGGGGGAACCGTACTTCGGTGGCTCTCCTCCTACCTCTCCGACCGGTCACAATTTGTGTTGGCAGGGGGGCAGAGGTCGACATCGAGGCCCCTTACTTGTGGGGTGCTTCAGGGGTTGGTCTTCTTGCCTCTCCTGTTCAACATCTATATGAAGCCGCTGGGTGAGATCATCCATAGTTTTGGGGTAGAGTTCCATCGGTATGCGGATGACGCCCAATTGTACATCTCTACCCCTAACCATCCCAACGATGCCATTGAAATGATGTCCCGGTGTCTGGAGGCTATGCGAGTCTGGATGGGGAGGAACAGGCTACGACTCAACCCATCCAAGACCGAGTGGCTGTGGTTTCAGCACCACGACATAGCCAGTTGGTTCCATTTCTGGCTATCAGGGGCGAGTTATTAGCCCCCGCAGTAAGGGCTTGCAACTTGGGTGTCCTCCTGGACTCTCGGCTGTCCTTGGACGACCATGTGACGACCGTAGCCAGGGGGGCCTTTTATCAGGCTTACATGATACGCCAGTTGCGCCCCTTTCTGGATCGTGAAGCCCTACGCACAGTCACGCAAGCTCTTGTCATTTCCCGCCTAGACTACTGCAATGCAATCTACATGGGGCTCCCCTTGAGGTGCACCCAGAGGCTCCAGTTAGTGCAGAACGCAGCCATGTGGGGAATCTTGGGAGCACCAAGACACTCCCATATAACACCTCTCCTGCGCAAGCTGCACTGGCTGCCTGTGGCCTTCCGGGTGCGCTTCAAGGTTTTGGTGACCATCTTTAAAGCGCTCCATGGCATGGGTCCTGGTTATTTGCAGAACCTCCTCCTGCCGCATACCTCCATCCGACCTGTCCGCTCCCACAGGGAGGGCCTCCTCAGGGTGCCGTCCTCTGGACAATGGCGGCTGGCGACTCCGAGGGGAACAGCCTTTTCTGTGGCGGGTCCAGCCCTCTGGAACTACCTGCCCCCCGACCTTCATACTATCACGGACCTTCGCCTCTTCCGTCGAGCATTAAAGACCTATTTTTTAATGCGGCTGGCCTGGCATAGTTTGTTTTTACCATTGTTTTAATAGGGTCTTAAATTATTTTAGCTTGGGTTAAACTTATTTAATTTAATTTTAAATTTATTCAACTGATTGTATTTATATGTATTTTATCTTTTTTATCATCCCTGTGCACCGTCCTGAGTCCCAAATCGGGAGAGAGGGCGGTATACAAATTAATTAATTAAATAAATAAATACCCATTGTCATCAGGGCACTTGGCACCATGTCCAAAAAATTTACTAAATACATCAACAAATTGCAGCTTTCTGCAATAACACCAGCGGAACTGCAAAAAACTGTGCTACTTGGAAAATCTTACATTCTAAGAAGGTACTTGGTTGATACCTAGGATGCTGGTAGCAAACCGTATCAACCATTAGCACCAGTCAATGATATTTGCAATGCATTTTTAAATGTTCAGTTGGTTGAGTTTCATGTTTCATGAATAAAGTAAATAATAATAATAGTTATTCCATTGTTCCCTATTCCATTTTTCTCTATGAATATTTTCCTCTACCAACAAATTTAATTTAGATCATGGTTTTGAGATTCTATTTACCAATAGTAAACAAATCTTTGCAGCCTCAAACTCTTCTTTTACCTCTAGACACAGCAACATCTGGACATCCTTTCATCTTATAGCCAGCCTGTCTGTTAGCACAAATGTAATTTGTACTTATCCTCTAATCTTGTTGGATACATTCTGACTAGGAGTACATCTTTCGGTATCATGCTGCTGTTATCCTGGTTGCAGATATCCATTAGGTTTCTGTGACAGAATATTGCATTGAGTTGCCAATTCCTTCTTCAGTAGGTCATATTTTTTTATGACTAGCCTATCATGCTGTTAAATTTTCAATTGAATATTTTGACAATAATCACATTATTTTCAGCCATACTTGGCTATCATCAGTTTATGATATGCTCTATTACCTTTGCTGAGATTCTTTCTTTTCTCCTTTTAGAACTCTTCATCCTATTTTGTTTTGTTTTTTACAATTATCAGTGGAATTCATATAGAAGAGGACTGAGTCAAAAAAGGAGTTAAGTTGCCCTGCTTTTTCTTTGTTTCCTTTTATCATTGTGCCACCTTCATTGAACAGTTGAGATCACTATTGTTTTCTCTTACTTGAATATAATCAAGTCCTTTTTGCTGTTCTTAGCATCAGTGTGATCTTTTATAACACCAGAAAATCCTGTCTATTTCTGTACATTCTTCCCTTGTGATCTGTCCCTCTTTCCGTCTCCTATATGTATCCTGTTTCGTTTATTTGTTTTAGCAATTGCTAAGGTATATAGTCACATTAAATCCTTCTTTTTTCCTTTCTTTTTCCTTTCCAAATATATTGGCAATTATGCTGTTTTTATGTCTTTTTACGAAGTTTTCAGATGTTTTGAGACTGTTTTCAAAAAGTTACCAATCCAACCATAGGATATTGTTTTCTTGATTTTATTAAAATATTCTTTTTTTTTTTAAGTCTAATGATATAGACTTCAATTTTACCTTACTTTAAAATCAAGAAATCCAGTATTACATAGTGTCTTTCTCGTGATATTTCATCCCAAACTCTTGCTAATTCTATTTCATCAATAGCTGATTATTTTGTACTATCTTCCACCTACTGTAGAGAGAATCATAACAAGTTGAATTAGAAATAATAATAATAATAATAATAATAATAATAATAATAATAATAATAATAATAATAATAATAATAATAATAATTTTTATTTATAACCCGCTCTCTCTCCCCGAAGGGACTCGAGGCGGGGCACAGGGAATTAAAAAGTTAGAAAAAATACAAAATTTAGAACAATAAACATACATAAATACTGACTAAAAGGCATATTAAACAGAAAACCCTGCGCTAAAATTCCCAAATATTTACTAAAAATCCCTAAACAATTTTAGAAATGTTGGCTAAGTTACTTTCCTAAAAGATATACAGTAGAGATCATTCAGGTCCCTCATCATTTCATGAATTTAGAAAAAAAAACCAATTATTTCCTTCAGGGAAAAGCACATCTTCTCCTTGGATGGTGGACAATAATTGGTCAACAACAGTATTATTTTTCTTCTTCCCTCTACTTATTTTAACTCAGCTGTTCTCTACATAATTGGTCTATTGTATTATCATATAGATACAGCTAGTTCTAACATGCAATGCAATGATCTTTTTAGTTGTTGGAGTGAGGTGTAGTCCTAGGCTGCATTAGCAGAGGGGTAGAATCAGGATCATGTGAAGAGTTAATACCATTTTATAATGCCTCAGTAAGACCACACTTGGAATATTGTACCCAGTTTTGGTCACCATATTATAAAAAAAGAAGTTGAGATTCTGGAAGGAATACAGAGAAGAGCAACAAAGATGATAAAAGGATTGGAGGCTAAAACATATAAAGAATGATTTCTGGGATTGGGTATGTCTAGTTTAATGAAAAGAAGGATGAGGGGTGACATGATAGCAGTGTTCCAATATCTAAGGGGTTGCAAAACAGAAAGCACCTGAAGGCAGGACAAGAAGCAATGGATGGAAACTAATTGAGGAGAGATGCAACCTAGAATTAAGGAGAAATTTCCTGACCCTTAGAACAATTAATCAGTGGAACGACTTGCCTCCAGGAGTTGTGGATGTTTTAACACTGGAAGTTTTAAAGAAGAAATTGAACAGCCATTTCTCTAAAACGATTTAGGGTTTCCTGCCTGAGCAGGACCTCCAAGGTCCCTTCCAACTCTGTTATTCTATTCTATTCTATTTTGATAAAATTGTATCCTTTCATTGTTATATTCTATTCCCAGTAACCATCCCAACAGATCTCCTTAAACTTCCAAACCATCAGCATAAAGAAAGTGGATGCTATTGATCACAAACATGAAAGGGAGATGTCCAATTCATGATATATTTATTCATTATTTTCTGTGCATATATCATTTTATGCATTGTGTTCAGCAGACAATAATTGCAAATTTTAATGCAACACATTAGAACAACAGCAGAAATATTTTAGATTGTAGACTCATAGAAACAATTTGTACTGTTTGGAATCTTTATGATGCTGTTGATGGAAACACAAAAAAGTTGTCAGGACTTTTCATCAGCTTTAACTGATGCACCAACTGTTCCTCTATTTAATTGAAGCTTGTCATTCATGCTTAAGTAACGTCCAAATTAGGCAATTTTAATATGTTTTAAATGGAATTGTTTTCAAAATAATGTGGACCTTTCAAATGATACAGAATGGTGCTTCCTGATCACGTGCTAGGAAATTAAATCATATAAATGGAAGAGTGCAAAACAGCTCAGAACAAATGATCACATTTGTTGCCCCAAGCTTTCTAACAACACATTTTGTGGTTATTGCTAGCTCAGACAAATCAGGACAAATAGTATTCATACAACCCTAAATATAAATTAATTGCATGATTGCTAATGTTCTCTCAGCACCAGTTTAAAGCCTGAACTGCTCAGAAAAAAAGTTATTTGAAAGATTTTCAATTTTTATTTTATTTTATATCCAATCTAACAAATTATAAGAAACACACTTTGCAAAAGAGCTCAGAACCTGTTTCTCTATCTGACCAGAACTGGACCCAATTGTATGTATATGGAGAAGCTAGCAAAGAAAAAGAAAAGAATTTGAAAATGGTCTACAACCCACCAGGAGTTCCAGAAAAACAAGTCTTCTACTTTATTTCTTTTTCAGAGACAACTGAACAATAATTTTGTATGTTCCCAACTTTTCTACCTTACGCTTTGTTTTACCTGGTTATTACTATTATTATTGAGTTGAAAAGAATTCTAGAAGTCACACTCTCCAAATTTCTCAAATTTATTTATAAAGAATTCTAACTCAGGTATGACCCCTCCTGTACTTTTCTAGTTGAGAACTGAATATAGCCACAAGGCCATAGACTATATACTATTACAGAGAGCTCTCTCACAGTAATATTCAATAAGCACTCATACAATTTTGGAAGGCAAAAGAGAGGAAGAAATCCGCAGAGTATCCTTTCTCAGTCTTCTAATGATGCTCAAACTGGGATTCTTTGTGTTTGCTAAACATACTCCAGTCTAGGAACAAAGCATTCCTGGATTTCAAAGAAAATTCTCATGAACTGATCCCAAGAAAGCTTTTGAAATGATACATTCGCTGATAGACATCCTTAGTTGGCGATGAATCCTTTTTGCTTTCTCTCACATACCATATTCCAAATGTTCCAATTTTCCCCTCAAATCAATCACATATTTTCTGAGGGAAATACAACTCCAAATGTCTGATGGCATAGCCATCTATAAAAATGGATCTCTAAACTAAATTGCAAATTCAATTCTTGAATTTCAACATCAAGTTTAAAGTTTCAGGCTATTGCAGAGTAAGGAATTCTGAAACAAACAATTGGAGAAAGGAAACATCTGTTCATAAGTAAGTTTACATGCATTATGACCTTGTTTTTGTTTGGTCTCCAAACACTAATCTTTATCACATTTGTTGGAAAAGAAGAATATAGCCTATGTGAAATGTTCATTTTCTCTTTTTAAAGGTAGAGCAGGGGTCCCCAATCCCCGGGCCGCGGACCGGTGCCAGTCCGTGGCTGAGTGGGAGCCAGGCCGCAGGGCTAAAGAGGAGGAGGAGGGAGGAGGGGGCAGCCCCCTGAGCAGAGCGCACGGGAGAACGCAGGCGCGGCTGTTCGCGCCATTGGAGTGTGGCTCTTCCTCCACCCTCGCCGACGGAGAGACTCCTGGGCGCCGCCGGACCAGCCACCGATTCCCTCCCCTGCTGGCATGCCGGCCACTCGTTTTCTTCCAGGGGCTGCGGAGGCTTCACGGGCGGGGGAGGGAACTGGCGGCCGTAGGGAGGGTTGCTCCGTCGACGAGGGTGGAGGAAGAGCCCCCACCATCCTCCTGCATTCTCCCGCGCGCTCTGCCCAATGGGCTGCCCCCTCCTCCCTCCTCCTCCTCCTCTCCAGCCTGGCTCCTACCCAGCCACGGAGCCTGAACGAGCGAACGAACGACCAAGCGCGGCAGGCGGGCTGAGGAGGCGGAGGACGATGACGACAACAGACACACATAGAGAGACAGAGAGAGGGAGGGAGGGAGAGAAAGATAGACAGAGACACAGAATGAATGATTGAGTGAATGCAAGACAGACAGACACACGCGCACACACACAGAGTGACAGAGATGGGCGGATGAAGGAGAGAGACAGAGAAAGAAAGAGAAAGAAAGAAAAAAAGTCGGAGAGAGAGAAAGACAGACAGAGAGAAAGAGACAGAAAGGAAAGAAAGAGACAGAAAAAGATACAGAAAGAGAGAAAGAGGGAAAGAGAAAAAGAAAGAAAGAGAAAGAAAGAAAGAAAGAAAGAGAGAAAGGGAAAGAGAGAGAAAGAGGGAAAGAAAGAAATAGCGAGAGAAAGAAAGAGAGACAGAGACAAAGAAAGAGAAAGAAAGAGAGAGAGAGAGAGAGAGAAAGAAAGAAAGAAAGAAAGAAAGAAAGAAAGAAAGAAAGAAAGAAAGAAAGAAAGAAAGAAAGAAAGAAAGAAAGAAAGAACTTATGACCACAGTTGAGGCCAAAAGTTTGGTTGCTAACCAAGATCATTGTTAAGTGAGTTTCACATTTTCCAAGTTGGCCACGCCCACCCAGTCACATGACTGCTGAGCCACTCAGCCGGTCCGCAGAATTTTCTTTAAAATGAAACCGGTCCCTGGTGAAAAAAAGGTTGAGGACCCCTGAGGTAGAGGATACTGACTCAATAAAAATGCTATGGTGACATTTCTGGAATATGTAGAATATATCGCTAATTAGATGAAGAGATGCTTCAGCTGTTAATTTGTTTTTCAAGGCAAAAATATTCAAACTGAAAAAAGGTCTGAGGGTCTTTGACTCAAACTGGCTCTTATGGGAACACAAGCAAGTAAATTCATTCAACAGAACTGACTTGTTTATCCTTGCAACATTTATTAGGAAACCTATCAGTTCAGGGGACACTCATGTATACTGATGAATATTTTGGTCCACATAAATACTCATTCTTTGAGAATTGTTGGTTGTTTAATGTGTTTTGATAGTTTATACTAGGTTTAATTCATTTCAGTGATTTCCACCTATCTAATTTGTTGTTGAATGAAAATTTGTTTCAAACTGTACTGCTGTGTAATAAAGATAGTGTACCAACCCTCTCAAGGAGTGGGAGTTAGAGGGCAACTGATTAACCAACTCATTGCTCCATTGATGCTTATATAGGTAGACAAATATTTATAGAGAATTCAATAATTTGCATTTCTATGATTTGGTTTCTGAATGTACATGTATAATACAGCATTAAGAATTATTTCCATTGGAGAGCCTAATGTTATCACATAAGCATCCATGTCCTCTTCAGGATTCTATTGAAAATAAATAAAGGAATAAAACACTTGGGGAATGTATGTCTGTCTGCAAAAGTTTCTCATTCAAGATCTGCCATCTCAAAGGGATTTCAAAAGCAGGTTGACAAATAATACAGCAAATTCCAATTTATAGTTCAGTCTCACAAGTAACAAGTGCAAAGCCTGCTCATCTCAAAGAGAAAAAAAAATCATGATCATGATTTTGTGAATTAGCCTTGGCTGAATACAAAGAGAATGAGATAGCAGACCCACGAAACAGCATAGTACAAAGCTCCATACAATATTGTCTACAGTCATCAATAATTCAGCATTGATTGTGTTGAAGTGGGAAGACAGGAGAAGTTATTTTTCAAGTATCTTTAGTACTGTAAGAAAGGTGTATAAGTATTGCAAGAAACTAAATTAAACTGTGCTAGATAGATTACTGTTACTTGACAATAAGTTGAGTACCCAGATGAGTTGAGATGGATTTAATGGCTCTAGCTAGCTCCAAACTCAGCAGCATTTTTGGTGTATATAATTCAGAAATGACCTCTCACTAAAGTTATTGTATTAAGAGAAAAGCCTTCCTTCCTTCCTTCCTTCCTTCCTTCCTTCCTTCCTTCCTTCCTTCCTTCCTTCCTTCCTTCCTTCCTTCCTTCCTTCCTCCAAGTCATCATGCCACTACAGATGCAAGACAGTTATGGAATCTTAACAACATGGGCAGTTACACAAGTAACTGCAGGGGGAAAAGACATAATGGGAAGGAATCTGATATGAAAAATTGGCCAGAGATGACAGCAGCAACAGCAGTGACACACATAGCAATGACATGCACCACTAAAGGATCTCAAGGAGTGGGGACAGAAGCAAACAATTTATTTCTGTATTCAATAAATAAATAAATAAATAGAAAAGTCTGTTTTTCTAGCTCAGTGGAAAGAATAGGCACTGAATTCTGGGAAACTGTAGCATGGGTAATACTCAGCCTCTCATCATTTTAAATTAATCTGGATGTATTTTTAAAAGTGTAAATATATATATACTAATAAATGGAATATTTGTAGGTCAGGGTTAACATGAGGAATCCGTGATGCTCTCTGGGCTTGCTTGTTTTCTTACAGACATTTTATTACCTAAACTACCAAGATGGGTTGCTCCTGGTCTGATCCAGATTGGACAAACCAGTAGTGGCGGTGCTGTGAAGCTCCGCCCACCCACCCAGATGCTTCTGCACATGTGTGTGCGCACGAGTGAACCAGTAGTAAAAATATTGGAAACCTACCACTGCCAAACTAGATAACATCATCAATGCTAGTGATATATACTGAATGGTAGGATAGCAATTTGGGTTTGCTTCTACTCCAATTGAAGTAAAGCATACTTTTAATTAAGTGAATGTAGTGTTTGAAAAGAAAAGATCTGCATGAAGTTCAGCATGCCATAAAGTTCCAGTTATTATAGAGAGTAGCTATTGGATTCAGGTAATGCTGGATTATAAAAAATGGCAGAATCCATGTAAATATTATCCCCAATAAGGGTCATCAATGGAACTAGTGATAGGATACATATTCTGAGCAATGAAACTGATGGATCAGTATTTTTCTATATGACACGGAGCTTTGATGCATATGTGAACATGCAAAATATCTAAAGAGGCACAACTCACTACTCAAGAGTGCCCATAAACTGCTCCTCATCAAACTGGGATACATAAGGCTCAGGCCTGCACCCTGAACTCTTCAACATTTCAAACAACAAATTGGATGCAGTGTTGGAGGCAGTACTTATCATATTTGCAGCTGATATAAAATTGGATGCAGTCAGTAATACACTGTACGCTAGAAGGAAATAAAATTCAAAATAATCTTGAGAGGTTGGAGAAATGAGATGAAAATAGCAGAATAAAATTTAGAGGCTGAATGAAAAGTACTTCACTTATGAATCAGAAATCAGCTGCACAGGTACAGAATTGAAGACTCTTGGCTTAGTTATAGTACTTGTAAAAAAAGATTGTGGATAGTAATTGATTGTAGATGTAACCAGAATCAGCAATAGGATGTAGAAGATGCAAAAAAGCGAGTTAGTTTTTGGATTTCATTAACAATATACCTTCTAAGCTACAAAATAATTCCACTTTATTTTGCATTCAATATTCTGTGCATTCAGTGTCCAGTCTCAGGCACCAGCCTTTAAGAAAGATTGAGACAAATTGGAATAAGAGAACAGCAATAAGAATGATAGAGGACTAAAAACTAAAGAGATTTTGAACAAATGGGGAATGTTTCAACTTGAGAAAATTGGAGACAGAAACATACAGTATGATAACAGTCTTCAGGTTATATAGAAGACAAGGGCTTGTTTGATATAGCTCCAGAGTGCTGGACATAGACTTTAAGTTAATTTAAGTTGCAAATTCCAATTGAATGTTACAAGAAACTTCCTAATTGGTAAGAACAATATGACACTTGGCTAATTGTCCAGTGAACTGATTGGCCTTCACTCACTGAATATGATCAAACAGAAGCTGGATAACAATGCCTGGGGATGATTTTTTGCGTTCAATAAGAGGTTAGACTCAGTAATCTAAATAGCCCTTAAATTTGTGTTCTTCTAAACTTGTGATCATTCATTCATTCCCATATTGTCAATTTCAAGTGGTACCCAGCAGTACAGTTATTATAAGTTATGATGGTTCCGAGATGGTGCAATTCATTGCCTTTAGAGATGTTACTGTTGTTATTATGTTCTTTACCCTGACTAATAATAATAATAATAATCTTTATTGTCACTGTATTACAATGAAATTGGTAGGGACTACAAGGTCATTAAAAAACATAGCACTGTGTGTTAGCTACAAGTTACCTAGCTTTTTGAGCTGCCTTTTGTCTACTCTTTTTCTAATGATGTCTCCTTTATTAATAACTTTTACTTTCTGCAGCTCTCTGCCAGTTTTCAGTACTACTAGCAGTAGACCAGCAGACCAGCATCTACTGTGAATGGACTGTTTGAACATTGGGTCTCTTCTGATTATATGGGAAGAAAGATCATAACATTTCCCTTCCCACACTCCAGTTCCACTTCCTAGACACCCCTTTTGCAAGTCGTCTGCAATGGTGGGAGATAGAGAGCAAGTTGGAGTTGGTGCACATTGATTTCATTACTCTGGGCAATCTCTGGTGCTGTAATCTTCAGGCTGAGGCTTAGGTGCTAACCAGGTAGAGTTACCTGGAAGAATTGTTCCTTTCTAGTTGGACTATCATTCCTTCTCATTGAGTTTTTAATGGCTTCTGGTTGCTGACCTTTCTGTTACTATCTTTAATTCCTGGACATTCCTGCTAGCTGTGCTCCTCTCATTGTTGTTTTCAATCATCTCTAGCTTCTCTGCTATCCAAACCTTCAATTGCTCCACCACAGAACCAGCTGAATTAGCCAACTTACTATCCACCCTCTAGAACTCCAGTTGCTGTTTTGCCATTGACTTTACCAAACTCTTCTTGCTCTTGCTGCTCTGTCCCTCCTACTAACCTGTCCTGATACATGTATACAGACATCCTGGAATAGTGGTAGAGTTGTGGAAAGAGACAAAATGCATTTTTTGTATCACCTCTTCATCCACCCTAATTTCACAGTTATTTTTCCTCACTCTATCACCAGCTCATTGATCTTCTTTCCAAACAATGGATTAGGCAACCTTTTCTCTTAATTGAGAGGTTTTGTGTCCTGGAGCAACACAATTTGTAATCAGGTAAGGAGGCACAACATTCTTTGGCTGAAATTTTGTGTTGCCTCAAAATCTCAGCTAATACAGAAATCCTTTCTGAAGCTTCAAATAGCATGCCCCAAAGGTCCTTTTTCCAAAAGCCAACTGGACTTTCTTGTTGTTGTTGTTTTTTTGGGGGGGAGAAACCAAAAAAGTGCAACTGTCTTTTAGAAAAAGCATCTTTGGGACAATCATGACCTGGATGATTGAAAATCCACAGAAATACTTCAAGCAGCATGGTGAAAAGTAGGGCGAGATTCAGGTCATGCAATAGATTCCTCCAATTGTTGGAACTGCCAGTTATTCGAAGTAGGGGGATCACACTGCTTTCAGGTATTTTTACACAAACCTTAAGCTGCCCTTAAAGTTTTTCACAGTCCAATTTCTCATAATAAGTGTCATAACAAATCATAATAAATGGATAGTCATCTGTGGTCATACCACTAGCAGCTGATAACCCCAAAGAATAACATGGAATTCCATAAGGTATCTTTAATGGTATCTCTGGGGTAAATAATGAGTCTTAAAAATTATAAGAGGATATTCCTGATTTCAGTTATATAAGTTAATTAAAATGTAACCTCTTTAAAATGTTCTTCCCCACTTTTTTGTTTTTGTTTTTAAAGCTGGACTGAATTGCTCAAACTTCCTCTCACACAAAGTCTTTTTGTATAAATGCAAGCAACTCTGTTTGTTTGGAGGACTTTTTCCCTTTCTGGAAATATACAAGGTTATTTTTCAAGTTTACATCTTCCACTTCCTTGTAATTGCCCTTCAGTTTGGATTGCCTAAATTATTTCAATGTTTTAATAACCTGAATCAGTTTTGTATTCACATAGACTTAGTTCTTTAATCGATTTATTGTGCACAAAGATGAAACCTAAAATTAATTCAGTACCTAGTCTGGATAGAATTTAAATTCAATTTAGTCCTTGATCTGATTTTGCTTTTACTTTGAATTATGTTTCTTGTGTAGCCTTACTGAGATAAATTTTGATGACTAATGAAGCCACACAGCCCTATAAATCCAATATAATTGATGAAAATAGAAGCTGTAGAAGAAACATTAGGTAGTGGTGTTTTAATTTCAGAAAACATCACTCCCAAATTATGTAAATAGATAGATAGCATGCTGGATTTAGATAACAATGGCTCTTAGTAAACTTACAGCCCTAAGAAGACCTTGGTACCAGCAGAACTTTTTTTTTAAATAATTAGCTTTCTTTAGAAAAAAAAACCTAGCTTGCACTGAAAAAAGAACACATACAGATATTATGAAGAAAAAGAGCTTGATGAAACAGGAGGTTCCCTTAATATGTGAGACTACAAAATGGATATGTAGGTTCAAATTGCTGCTTCTGAATTATCTTGGGCCTACAATTATCCCTCACTCTACTTGCAAACTCATGCATTTTGAAACATGTTTTCAATCCTACTTGGATTTGATGTTTTGGTCGGTGACTTTGCCAGACTTTCATTTATTGGAGCTTGTTGAGGGGCTATTTTCAGGTAAATTGAGTACAAAAGGACTTGGAGGAATGACATTAGGCACTGGTGGTGTTTAGATAGAGCCCTTAAATTCTTTGTGCATGTAGCATAGCATAGCATAGCATAGCATAGCATAGCATACGAAGCAATAATATGACAACATCTGTAAAGGTATCAAAAATTGAAGTAGACTGAAATTGTGCATAGTAGCGAGGTCAACTTTAGAAGATAATCACTATCTACAAGAACCTCTAGTGGTAATAAAATGAAGTTTAATCAGCACTCTTGTCATTACAAAGTTGGAATTCTACAGAAATTAATAGAATATCAGAATTAGAAATTAACAGAAAATAGCAAGCAGCAGAAGTAGGATCAGCCAAGATTCTAACTAAATTATGTCAGCAAATGTGGAGAACAACATGCAGCTAACAGATCAAAGAGGTCAGCTTACATACCAATTTCAAGAAAAATGAAAGTTAATAAAGTGTACTCTATTGCACAATATCATTAATTCAGCCCATTATCAAAATAAAATGTAGGATTATCCAACAAAGATTAAAATGTGACATGCTAAGGGAGATGCCAGTACTCCAGTAGGTTTTAAAAAAAATATGAGGAACAAGAGATAGTCTATCTTATGTATGCTGGATAATGAAAGAAGTCAAAAAATATTGAAGAAATCAGTATTTGCGTTGCTGATTACAGGAAGTGTTTCAAAGGTATTGATGTGGAATATCCTTGGGAGACAATGGGAATACCAGAATTTTCATTGTCCTCATTCAAAATTGTGAGAAAAGTTTCCCAGTAAACTTTGATCACTGCAAATAAAATGCTCAAACAGAGAATTAGAGTAACAGAGAAAAGCTTTATTGAGTACTACTGAAATGCATCTCAGGATTCCCCATAGGGAAGGGAATAGTTTTTCAGGTACACCGGAGAATACTAGAATTCTCCACCTCAAACGACGTCATTCAGCAATTAGAAGATACAGTGGAAACATACATAATACATGTAAAATAGACATGCGCAAGTTACATATGCGTCATCTAACAATGTTGACTACCAAAAGGCACCTGGCACATAGACCTCATTCCCAAAAGATAAATTGTTACTTGTAGGTAATGTCCAGCCAACTATATATGGAATTTCCAGATGATTTTCCCGGAATCCTGAAATAACCCAAAAACATCTGGTGGGCCATGTCATGCTATGTCTTAACATTTCCCTTATCATGGCCTCCTTAACAGCCATCTTCCATCAAGCTATCGTGAGGATGTGCCAAAGACTCTTTCCCAACACTGAGGGAACTTCCAAAAATGACCCGAAGCCTCTTAGAACATTGTCTCAGACACCAGCTGCTGACATTTCACAATTTGTGTAACTTCATATTGATTATACTAATTGTGATAAACAGATAAAGAAGCCAAAATTACAAGTTCAACCTGAGGTTACCCTAGGCCAAATAAAACAGACAGAGCAAAACCGACTCCATTTTTCTCTCAAAAATTTACATGGAAGGCAAGAAAGCATAGTCTTGGCAAAAAATGGCAAACAAACAGATCAGCAATGAAGTAAGACAAGGCTGTAGTATACTTTTTTTTGTTCAACCTAAATGCTGAGTATTGATTAAACAAGGCTCAATTGGAAGAAGATGAGCAAGGTTTTTAAACTGGAGGAAGAAACATCAGTGCTGTGCTGTGTTGCACTGATGATTCTACTGATAGCTGAAAATGCAACAATTTGGAATTTCTAGTAATGAAAGTCAAAGAGCAGAGTGAAGCAATGTGACTACAATTAAATATAAAGACTTGATTAATGATAACATGTATAGTAACCAGCCTTAGGTTTGAGGATTTTGAAGGGGTAGAGATGTTCTGAATTTCAGGATGGATGGATAAATGAGCCAGAAATAAGAAAATACACCACAAACTAGCACCTAGTAACATAGCAATAAAGGCTTTGGAAAAGATATTCAGAAAAAAAACACTGAGATATATTTATACCAACTTAGATCACATTTATGCAGTTAATAATTTCCCATATGACATTGTATGAAAAATCAATTCTAACTAAATCTGAACCCAAGAGAGGAACTAAGAGAGGGTGCGATACAAGGTTGTGATGACCATCTTCAAGGTGATCCATGGCACGGGGCCTAGCTACCTACGAGACCGTCTACTGCCCCATACGTCCCTACGACCGATACGCTCTCACAGAGAGGTTCTACTCCGGGTGCCGTCAACCACGCAATGCCGGTTGGCGACGCCCAGGGGTAGAGCCTTCTCTATGATGGGCCCAACCCTCTGGAACGCTCTCCCCCCTGAACTCCATGTCATCTCGGACCTCCGCCTGTTCCGCCAGCGGTTAAAAATGCACTTCTTCCAACAAGCCGGCCTGGCATGATTTTACTCGACACTGCACTGCCTTTAGTTACCAAAGTTTTAATTCAGGGGTTTTAATATGGGTTTTTAGCGCAGGGTGGGTTAATTTAATTGAGTTTTAATGAACGTTTTATTTTGTATATCTATGTATTTATATTTGATATTCCCTGTGCGCTGCCCTGAGTCCCTATGTGGTGAGATGGGTGCGGCTTATAAATTCGAATAATAAATAAATAAAATAAATAAAATAATAAAGGTCTATGCTTTGAAATGGGCTTCAGGAATTTAAAACAACATAAGATACTTAGAACAGATAAAGTATTATTCCTTCACATTCTCTATAAAGATAAATAGTTTTGAGATTTTAAAAAAATCTGCTAACTCAAATAATAATAATAATAATAATAATAATAATAATAATAATAATAATAATAATAATAATAATAATAATAATAATAATAATAATAATAATCTTTATTGTCATTGTACTAAAATTATAATGAAATTGGTCATATGAATATAAATACAGAAATGATTATCATCCATTGGAATGAGCTACTTTCCTCTTCAACTTGAATGAAGAAAGAGATGGAGTCTTTCATGTCAATCAAAATGACAAAATATACCAATGGTTGGAACAGAGAGGTAGAAGTTGGAACAGGAAATGAACAGGATTTGTAGACCCAAAATGTGATGTAATACCATGTTTCCCTGAAAATAAGACAGGTCTTATATTTTTTAAAGCATGAAATATGGCCTTGGTCTTATTATGGGGTGGGGGGTTCTTACTGGTTTGGGGTTGCCGGTGGCTGCTCTCTTGCGAGAGGGCTCCTGAAGAGCTGGGTACAGCCTCAGGGTCAAATGGCTGTGTTGCACTGTCGCAGCAGCAACACAGCAGCCATGAGGTGACCACACTCGCGAGAAGCTGCCCAGCAACCCCCCTTTCCAGCCAGGCACAGTGCCATTCACTGACCTAGGGGCATTGCCAAGACTACTGTAATGCTCTTTACATGGGGCTTCCCTTGAGGTGCACTCAAAAGCTACAGTTAGTCCAGAATGCAGCCGCGCGGGTGATTACGGGAGCCCCGAGATGCTCCCATATAACACCGATCCTGCGCAAGCTGCACTGGCTTCCTGTGGTCTTTCGGGTGAGCTTCAAGGTTTTGAGAACCATCTTTAAAGAACTCCATGGCTCGGGGCCTAGTTATATGCGAGACCGTCTCCTGCCCCATACATCCCTTCGGCCGATCCGCTCCCACGGAGTTGGCCTTCTCAGGGTGCCATCAGCCGGGCAATGCCGTCTGGTGACACCCAGGGGAAGAGCCTTCTCTGTGGCAGGCCCTGCCCTTTGGAACGACCTGCCCCCTGAATTACGTATCATCACGGACCTCCGCCTCTTCCGCTAGTGTCTTAAGACACATCTTTTTCAACAAGCCGGCCGGCCTAGCCTAACCCTCCCGTTGTTTAGATAGTTTCATTTAGATAGTTTTAAATTGGGGATTTTAATTCGATTTTAGCATAGGATTACAATTTAATTTAATTTATTTTTAAATTCTATTTATTGTATTGTTTTTTGTATATTTTTTAAATTCCTGTGCGCCGCCCTGGGTCCTCTGTGGAGAAGGGCGGGATATAAATATGAATAAAATAAAATAAAAAAATAAATAAAGCCACGGGAGCACCTTTTCACCACCCTCTGGCTCCCGTGGCTTGGCGCCTTCAAAATGCCCCTAGGTCAGTGAATGGGGCTCTGCATGGCTGGAGAGGAGGGTTGCGCTAGCGGCTTTTCTGCTCCCAGCTCACGTGACACCCAGGCTCATGATGCCCTTGCCTAACTCTATGGTACCTGCAGAGCCAAGTTGTCCAGGGGGCTTATTTGCGGGGGAGGGCTTATATTTTTGCCCACGAGGAAAAATGTGGCATGGCCTTATTAGCGGGATGTCGCAGTTTTGGGGAAACATGGTATGTGTGAATACAAATGAGTATAAATGGGCAGAATAATTGTATATAATTAGTAAGGTATGATGAGTATATATGATTTTTTCTCTATATTTTAGTGTGTATGGCAGAGATAATGCCAGGATGGTGGCACTGTTTCCGATATTTTAAGATGAAATGAATAAAAAAATATTTTGTTTAAAAAATGACAAAATATATGAACCTTGGATTCTCCAAGAGTGTCTATGGATATTCTGATTTATCCAGGTCATGGTTGTTCCAAAGGTGCTTTTTCAAGAGGCAGATGGTCTTTGTTTTTTCTTTGAAGATGTTTCACTTCTCATCCAATTTGAAGAAGCTTCTTGGATGAGAAGCGAAACATGTTCAAAGAAAAACCAGAAAGTCCAGTTGCCTCTTGAGAAAGCACCTTTGGTCCAACAGCAGAGTTGAACACAGTAGTTGGGAGGTGCCAGGCTGAGGTCAAATTAAAAGGGCATTTTACAAGTTGATCAATTAAACCTGCACAGTTTTTATATATCATGTAAATTTATTAGATTTAAATGTGTTCTAAAGCTTTCAAATTTACCATAATGCACCAGCAGTTGTATCAATGGTTTATAAGTTCAAGGATTTCAAGAAAACGTAGCAGCTACATTATTAGAACACAGACTAATTTAATGAAAATAGATTAGGCACCAACCTCAACCTGATGGTTTTGCACCAGCACTTCTGCACTTCTAAAATTCAGGTTATTGTATAGCCAACATGGTTTTGTCAAAAACAGATCATGCCATACTAATCTTATTGCATTCTTTGATAATGTGACAAAATTAGTGGACCAAAGGAATGCCATCTATATAGTTTACTTGGACTTCAGTAAGGCATTTTGACAAGGTAGACCATAACCTACTACTAGATAAAGTAGAAGAATTGGGTTAAAAAGCATCACCATCAGATGGATTTGTAACTGGATTACCAACCGCACTCAACGTGTAGTCCTCAATGGAACTGCATCTACATGGAGGGAAGTATGCAGTGGAATACCGCAAAGCTCTGTTTTAGGCCCAGTACTCTTCAACATCTTCATCAATGATTTGGATGAGGGAATAAATGGGGAACTCATCAAATTTGCAGATGACACCAAGCTGGCAGGAATAGCCAACACTCCAGAAGATAGGCTTAAGATACAGAAGGATCTTGACAAACTTGAACATTGGGCACTATCTAATAAAATGAAATTCAATGGCGAAAAGAGTAAGGTTCTACATTTAGGCAACAAAAATGAAATGCACAGGTACAATATAGGTGGTACCTTGCTCAATAGCAGTAACTATAATACAATAGCAGAGTTGGAAGGGACCTTGTAGGTCTTCTAGTCCAACCCCCTGCATGGGCAGGAACCTTATACCATTTCAGACAAATGGCTGTCTAACATCTTTTTAAAGACTTCCAGGGTTGGGGCATTCACAACTGCTGGAGGCAAGCTGTTCCAGAGGTTAATTGTTCTTACTGTTAGGAAATTTCTCCTTAGTTCTAAGTTGCTTCTCTCCTTGGTTAGTTTCCACCCATTGCTCCTTGTCCTGCCCCCAGGTGCCTTGGAGAAAAGTTTGACTCCCTCTTCTTTGTGGCACCCTCTGAGATATCGGAACACTGCTATCGTGTCTCCCCTGGTCCTTCTCTTCATCAAACTAGACATACCCAGCTCCTGCAGCCGTTCTTCATATGTCTTAGTCTCCAGTCCTCTAATCATCTTGGTTGCTCTTCTTTGCACTCTTTCCAGAGTCTCCACGTCTTTTCTACATCGTGGCGACCAAAACTGTATGCAGTATTCCAAGTGTGGCCTTACCAAGGCACTATACAGTGGCATTAACACTTCACGCGATCTAGATTCTATCCCTCTGTTGATGCAGCCTAGAACTGTGTTGGCTTTTTTGGCAGCTGCTGCACACTGCTGGCTCATATTTAAATGGTTGTCCACTAGGATTACTGTGAAAGGGCTCTTTGAGTCCTAGTGGACAACCATTTAAATATGAGCCAGCAGTGTGCAGCAGCTGCCAAAAAAGCCAACACAGTTCTAGGCTGCATAAACAGAGGGATAGAATCAAGATCAGGTGAAGTGTTAGTACTACTTTATAATGCCTTGTTAAGGCCACACTTGGAGTACGGCATCTAGTTTTGGTCGCCACAATGTAGAAAAGATGTGGAGACTCTAGAAAGAGTGCAGAGAAGAGCAACAAAGATGATTAAGGGACTAGAGACTAAAACATATGAAGAACGGTTGCAGGAACAGGGTATGTCTAATTTAATGAAAAGAAGGACTAGGGGAGACATGATAGCAGTGTTCCAATATCTCAGGGGCTGCCACTAAGAAGAGGGAGTCAAACTATTCTCCAAAGCACCTGAGGGCAGAACAAGAAGACATGGGTGGAAACTAATCAAGGAGAGAAGCACTGCAAGTCTTTAAGAAGATGTCGGTAGCCATTTGTCTGAAATGGTATAGGGCTTCCTGCCTAGGCAGGGAATTGGACTAGATGATTTCCAAAGTCCCTTCCAACTCTGCTATTATATTATTGTATAGTATTCCTCCATCTACACAGATTTTCCCATTTGCTGGTTATAAACTTTAAGAAGAGACACTTTGACATTATTTCAGCACTATTATTTTTTCTTTTGCAATATTTTTATTTTATTCAGAAAGTTAAAATATAAGCTTAAAAAAAGAATTTGTATAGAAAAACCAAAAATAAATAAAACAGAAAAAATGTGTATTAGAAAAGACAAAAAACATGTATACATATATTATCACCCCAAGCTGAATACTGTTAAATTTATTGCAACCATAATATATCGCAAAGTAGGCCTACATATCTATTTGCAAAAAATTAACCTGTAATCCATCTACTATATATAAGAAAAAAAATAGTTAACAGGTAAATCAAGGGTAAATTAATACATAAAAAGTCTACAACAGCTTCTTCTCTACTACAATTGTTCTTTTTGATATGTTCTTAATAATAAAATTTGTCCTTAAAATTTTGATTGGGATCTTTACCAACAATTGTACCTCATTCTCCAACAAAGTCATAGGCCTTTGTAAATATCACTGCAATGTCCATTGATCAGAAAGTCTCCCTGTAAAGAAAAAACAAAGCATGTCTTGGTGATTCTTTCTTTTAATGAGATATAATAAAGTCCATCGATCTTCCCAAGAAAATCCAGTCCATCATTCTTTAATTCCATCATCTCTGAGTTTTGTGTATTTGTGCCCCTTTCAGTCTCCTCCATCCAGATTCTTTTTTTTTTTTCATGTTGAGAAATTGGAGCTTCACAATTTCTCACCCACCGTAACTGTTATTGGATCATATTTATTAAAAAAAAACTACCTAGAAAATATATTGGGATATAAATCAAATAAATTGATGGAAAATAGTAAATTCCCATTTTCTCTTTCTATTTTCTTCCCATTCTGCTCTTTCCAAATTGCTTGTAGACAGTTGCAGTTTTGTCATTTTGATAGTGACTACTGAAATACCAATTAAATGGCTTGGTAATTAATTTTCAACAACCTAATTTTATTGATCTTTTAAATTATTATTGCAGTGTAATGAAAGAAAATAGCATAATGAGGGCAATCCAGAGAAAACTATTCATGAACTTAACTCGCTGAAATCAATAGGAAGTTATAACTGCTTTGCCTTTAAATCTTCCTGTTTCACATTTGCAGAGCTGCACAGAGGATCTGGTTTTAGTTATAGGGAGAAATAAACCACCACGCACCACTGTGTCCCTTCATTGGGTAACTTTAAGTGTCAAGCTCATGGGGATACTGATCTGTGTAAAGCCCACATTTGCTCCGTTTGCATTTCTTCTAGCTGTACACAAGCCGCGCACAGAAATCACAATTTGTAGTTTTCTGAATTTTGTGATACAAATCACAATCTAAAAGGCAAAAGGGAAAAAATACAAATTTTCAATAAATTCAGCTTAAATTTATTTTCAAACAAAAATGCATAGTCTATCAGTATAGAATATTTTACGGTTCGGATGGATGCAAACATATTTTTTTATTTTTAAAAAATGTCTACAAAGACAGCGTACAAAAATATGCATTGAGGAAAAGTGCATACAAAATGCATACAGCTGAGATAGCACATCATGACTTCTAAGAATATGATTCTTTATATTTTCCATAATATTGCGAGTATGCCACAAGCTATAGTTAAATAATATATACTGCTGTGCATGCTCTATAATGTCTTTGTACTTATGCAAATATAGATATATAAGATCTCCCATGGGGCAGGAATGTCTATTGCACACACCTGCTTACTTATTTGGAGGATGGAAGATAGCAATACTGGTGGTGCTGAAAGTTCCTTGCTAAACTGTATTAGATGGAGTGGGTGGTGGAGTTGTTTTAAAAAAGCAAAGTTCATACATGTCTTCCTACATCTCCACACATTTCATATATACATCTGAAATGAAAAGATGAAAACAGCCCAAATGTGATTCTCAAAGCCTTCCAAAAATTATAACGTTATGACATGAGGGGATTTTTGTTTTTGTTTTGAACTTGTATAGCTCAGTATTGGCAGGATCATTATGAGCTTTTGGACTTTGTGTCAGGTCCCTAACAGAATGCTGCCATTCTGGGCAGGGAAGGAAGCACTGTGGGTGGAATGGTTTGCATGCTTTCACTTTGCTGTATGCTTGGGAATTGGGGCAGGGGGAGTGAAGTGTCCTGCACTGACTCCCTCTCTGCCAGTTCTTGCTTGGTTTTAGAAGGTTGCAGTGCTCCGAGGACGACCTCTTCTCACCATCCAGCCTCAAAGATTCTTACAACACCTTAGCAGCAGTTTATTGGTTACAGATGGACATGGGGCATGGGGGGGGGCAGTTGAGGAGAAAATTGATCATCATGCTTCATGCCTGAATTCAGACTCTGC
Organism: Rhabdophis nuchalis; assembly: GCA_039707465.1. Classification (NCBI taxonomy): domain Eukaryota; kingdom Metazoa; phylum Chordata; class Lepidosauria; order Squamata; family Natricidae; genus Rhabdophis; species Rhabdophis nuchalis. The sequence goes on from CM077643.1 coordinate 364,885,566, forward strand.
CTGACTTCTCTGCCATCACTATCTCTCAGTAAAAGTTCATTGTGAAATGTAAATTGTTTCAAGAGTTTTACTTTCTTGGGAAGGTAGCTGAAGCGGTCCCTTACTCTTTGTTTTTCTGGGTCCCAGATATTTCACTAGGCCATATTATTAAGAGCAAGAATGACAGAATTGTATATTTGTTTCTTTTACTTGACATGCTCATAAAATGGTCCTCTAGATAGATGTTGTTTTGCAAATGGTTGGTGCCTTGTTTTAGGTAAATTAATTATTTGGCCAACAAGATGGTGGCTCAATGTTACCTCTGTGATGGCTGCTTCCTTGTATTGGTGATATTGATAGTGGTACAACAGGATGGCTGATTGGGAGGAAACCCCCCCCCCCATCATTGCTGAATTGTAGTTTGGCTTTAGGTATTCAGTTGATAAGAGCACCAAGTTTATCTAGATGTTGGTTGATTGTTCTGTGATAAGATAGTATTTTATATACTGGGTCTTTCTTTTGAGGGCTTCATAAAGAGGATTCAAGCCTATATGTTGATTAATCACTATTAGGTTGGAGTGCTATGCTTTGAAGTTTGCTTTTGAATTTTTATGATCTGGCTTGTTTTAAAATTCATGTTGTTTCACATTTGAAGTTGTGCCTAACATTGTCTGCATGAAAAAGGTTTACCAGAGTCACGTTGTTTTAGCTAGCTGGTATTTGAGAATATGTTTTGCTAGTCTTCTGCCATTTTGTCTTATGTAGCAGATTCACACTGCCTCCGTCTTATTTTGTAGATTACCTCTGATATGTCTTCATTTGATACTAAGTCATTGTTATTGCATAATATTCTTTGTGGTGTAGTTTTCTATCAATATTCCAAATGTGTGGAGTAACCATTTGATGGATCCCAGATTCCTATTATATTCAGACTTACCCATTTTGTGGTAATGTTTGTGATGATGTTGGTTAAGTTGCACCTATGCAAATATCTACTCCATTGAAAAACATCCTGAATATAATTTACTTAAGCTATAACTGTGGTGCACTAGCTTGTGGTATGGTTCATCTGAATAGAGGCCTTACAAAGTTCTTTTTATGTCCTGATGCTGTATTGCTGTACTTAAAGACTGTGTGGATTGTATGGATTGTCTTCTGGTGATTCAATATATATTATTGTTTCTTCTGAGAATATTTAGAAATGGTTGTTTTGCTATTTTTGCCTTTCCATATCAATTTGAATTACATTATTTTGTGCTTGATTAAGTTATATATAGTTTCTAACTTACTTTTGGTAATGATGAAAGTGTATAATAATTTAATAATAATTTATTAGATTTATAAACCGCCCCCTCTCCCCGAAGGGACTCGGGGCGGTGTACAGGAAAAATTAAAAAACCATATAAAACATACAATATATACAAAGTTAAAAACGAATTAAATTAAATCTGTACTAAAATTTAAGAACATTAAAATACAACCCACCTATGCTAAAATTCCCTAAAGTCTAATATCCATATACGTATTTGGCAGATGTTATATTAAGAGAGTCAAAACTGTTACGCAAGACCAGCTTGCTGAAAAAAATAGGTTTTAAGTGAGCGGCGAAAGAGGGGAAGGTCCGTGATAGTGCAAAGTTCGGGGGTAGGTCGTTCCAGAGGGCCGGCCCTGCCACAGAGAAGGCCCTACCCCTGGGCACCACTAGCCGGCACTGACTAGCGGTTGGTACCCTCAGTAGGCTCTCTCTGTGGGGGCGTATTGGATGCAGGGAGGTATGTGGCAGGAGACGGTCCCGCAAATAGCTAGGCCCCGAGCCATGGAGCGATTTGAAGATAGTAACAAGCACCTTGAAGCGCACCCGGAAGGCCACCGGTAGCCAGTGCAGCTCGTGCAGGAGAGGTGTTATGTGGGAGTAACGAGAAGCTCCCAGAATCCCCCGCGCGGCTGCATTCTGAACCAACTGGAGCCTCCGGGTGCACCTCAAGGGGAGCCCCATGTAGAGAGCATTACAATAGTCTAAGCAAGACGTCACGAGTGCCTGAGTGACAGTGCGGAGGGCATCTCGGTTCAGAAAGGGACGCAACTGGTGTACCAGGCGGACCTGGTAGAATGCCCCCCTGGTCACGGCCGTCACATGGTCGTTTAGGGACAGCCAGGAATCCAGGAGGACGCCCAAGTTGCGAGCCCTTTCCGCGGGGGCCAATGACTCGCCCCCGATAACCAGCGATGGAATAAGCTGGGTATGCCAAGATGCCGGAAACCACAGCCACTCGGTCTTGGACGGGTTGAGCCGAAGTTTGTTACTTCCCATCCAGAGCCGCACGGCTTCTAAACACTGGGACATCACTTTGACGGCATCGTTGGGGTGGTTGGGGGTAGATATGTACAGCTGGGTATCATCAGCGTACAGATGGTACTCTACCCCACAACCACGGATGATCTCACCCAGCGGCTTCATGTAGATGTTAAACAGGAGGTGCGAGAGGACCGACCCCTGAGGCACCCCATAAATGAGTGGTCTCGAGGTCGACCTCTGCCCTCCTGCCAATACAAATTGCGACCGACCGGAGAGGTAGGAGGAGAACCACTGTAAAACAGTGCCCCCCAATCCCAACCTCTCCAGTCGGTGCAATAGGATATCATGGTCGATGGTATCGAAAGTCGCTGAGAGATCTAATAGGACCAGGATAGAAGAAAAACCCCTATTTCTGGCCCTCCAGAGATCATCCACCAACGCGACCAATGCCGTCTCGGTGATGTGCCCAGTTCGGAAGCCGGACGGGCCCGGGTCTAGATAAGCAATTTCCTCCAGGTGCCGAGAGAACTGCTGTACCACCACCAGTGGTGGGTTTCTGCAGGCTCGCACCTACTCGCGAGAGCCGGTTGGTGAAATTTAGAGAACCGGTGAGAGGGGGTTCCACCGGTGTACCTGGAAGTAAATCTGGCCCGCCGCTGCCAGTGACCCAACGGGAAGGAAAGGAAGGAAGGAAGGAAGGAAGGAAGAAAGAAAGAAAGAAAGAAAGAAAGAAAGAAAGAAAGAAAGAAAGAAAGAAAGAAAGAAAGAAAGAAAGAAAGAAAGAAAGAAAGAAAGAAAGAATTTATCATCACAATTGAGTCCAAAATTTGGGTTGCTAAGCAAGAGCGTTGTTAAATGAGTTTCACCACATTTTAAAAGGTGGCCACTCCCACCCTGTCACATGACTGCTAAGCCACACCCACAAAATAGGCCACACCTACAAAGTAGGTTCTAAAAAATTTGAAACCCACCACTGACCACCACACTCTCTACAACCTTCGCCAAAAAGTGAAGGTTGGAGACCGGACGATAGTTAGTTAGCAATGCTGGGTCCAGGGAGGGCTTCTTGAGGAGGGGTCTCACTATAGCCTCTTTAAGGGAGGCCGGCAAGAACCCCTCACTAAGAGAAGCGTTCACAATTCCCTGGAGCCAGCCTCGTGTCACCTCCAAGGAGGCCAGTAGATGCACATTGAGGGCTGAATTAGTGGGAAAAATGTAGTTCCTAGTCATTATATTACTGCCTTGGCTATGAGTGCTGAGATGGGGAAGTCAATTAGAATTCCTTTGATCAGTTTCTAAATTTGATTGTCAGGGTGAAAGTACATAGACTGAGACTGTGTATTCCATAAATTTTGGTATTTCAATTTTCCTATGCTTATTTTGGCTGTGTTGCATAATAAAATTGTGATTTGGGTCAATCAAGTTGAAGCTGTACTGCCAAGGGTATCCTGATTTTGCTCTCTTCTTTCATTAAGTCTTTCACTTTTTTCAAAGAATTATAGTGATGAACTGATGGAGTGTTTTCATCCATCTATTAAACATTGGAGGTTTTTTTGGCAGTTCTTGGATAAGTTGTATATAGGGATCATTGGTAGCAATATGATAGGTCAGAGCAGCATGTCAGATTTCTGTATTTTGGGATGTCTGTAGAGGTATGTGGTGCTTCTCATGCTTTTGGTTCATATTTTTTAATTTGTCCCTTTGGGGTTAATATGCTGAGAGTTTTCATGGTTACCTTGTCTAACTTGTGTATACGGTCAGTCATTCTTGGGCTATAGGTTTCACTGAAGATTTTCTTTATTTTGGAATAATGTTCTCTTCACATTATAATTGTGTTGATTTGTATGATTTGTATGGCTTATTGCTTTCACTAATTGCTTTTTCTTGGTATTGAGATGTTCTCAGTTTGCACCTGATTAGACGGATAGTAATGAATAATTAAATACATAAGGAGAAATCATATTGGTTGCTTTTAATTAATTTAATATAAAACCTGAATACACACACACACACACACACACACACACACTGTATGCTGGTCTTGTTGTATTCGGGTCTTTTCCCGTGTAAGATTGAGTTGTTTTGGCAACATTTTGGCGATGTCTCACTTGCCATCTTCAGGCTGGCATTTTTGGCTTCGGAGCTGCCGTCTTTCTATAAGTATTGGGGGGGGGAGTGCTGGCTTTGTTGCTGTGAGTGGGTTGATTGGCTATGTAGTTGTATCATGATTGGTAGATTGGTGCTGATTAATGCTGGCTGTGTGTTCATTGTTCTTTTGTATTGTAACGGCCTGGGTGGTGCTAGTTTGCTGGCTGGTGCTGGTTTCCAGATGTCTGGTAAACTCATCGCAAACTTATACATGGAACATTTTGAAACCAATGCCTTAGATAAATCTGAACACAAACCCAAACTCTGACTTAGATATGTAGATGATACTTTCATAATTTGGCCACATGGGAAAGAAAAACTGGACAACTTCCTCACACATCTCAACAGCCTATACCCCAAAATACAATTCACTATGGAAATAGAAGCTAATAACCAACTTCCCTTTCTGGATGTCCTAATCTACAAAAAAACCAATGGCGCCCTAGGACACACCATCTACCAAAAAAAAGCACACACCAACCGCTACCTAAACACACAATCCCATCACCACCCTGTAGCCAAGACCCTCATCTCCAAAACCAAATGCCTAGCCAACAAAGACCACCTGAAAACTGAATTACACACTCTCACAAACTTATTAATCTCCAATGGATTCCAAAGAAAAACAATTACCAACCTAATCCAAAAGGAGACACCCCCCAAGAACCGAGGCACAGAACAGGACAATGGAATCGCCCTCCTCCCTTCATCAAAGGCACACAGATAAAATCAGCAAAATTCTCCACAAGCACAATATCAAGACAGCCTTCAACACTGACCAAAAAAATAGCCAACATCCTAAGAAACTCCAAAAACAAGAACCAACTAGAAAACCAAGGAGTCTACGAAATACCATGCAAAACCTGCCCTGCAACATACTTAGGACAAACTAATTGGAGAATAAATGCACACATCACAGAACACAAGAACGCAGTAAGAAAAAAAGAAACAACTTCCTCCTTCTACCAGCACCTTAAAGCTACAGGACATGAAATTGATTTTGAAGGAACCGAATTAACCTCCAAAACTGAATAGTTCAACTAGAGAATAATTATGGAAGCCATCGAAATAGAGAAACACCCCCACAACATGAACAAACATGAGGACACCTCCCACCTACCAGACATCTGGAAACCAGTACTAGCCAACAAAGGAGCCCCACCCACCACCCAGGCCATTACAATACAATTATACATTATAGAAAGACAGCAGCTCCAAAGCCAAAAACGCCAGCCTGAAGATGTTGAGTGAGACCTTGCCGAAACATTGCCAAGACAATCTCAATCTTACATGGGAAAAGACCCAAATAGAACAAGACCAGAATACCAACACCCGTGAAAATCTACAATACACACACACACACACATTTGTCATGCATGCAGTTTTCTAACCTGCCCATTTTGTATTGCAGGTCCCAAACAGACCAATCAATAGTCAAATACAATCCTTAAACTGAGAAATATTGCATATGCTTGCATATTTCCTTGGAAATTAATATTGCAGGCAAGGTAAAGGGTCTCCAATTGAACAAGGTTATTTTTCTCTTTAAGGAAAATGAAAGATATAGTGGGTTTTTTTTTCAGTTTTGGGAAAGGACAATGAGGAAGCAAAACTACTTAAGTTTTTAAAAAATACGGTGTGAAGATGTCCGGTATGTATGCACAGACACCTATTCAAACACATTTCAAGCATAGACACATTTCATGAAATTACTATGTGCCCATTGGGTATACGTGAGAGAGAGAGAGAGAGAGAAAAAAAAGAGAATGAATGACTGATTTGCTGTCTTAGAGGTATAATCAACCAGGATGCATCCAGATAATGAAAATAACTTTTGCATTTCCCAAAGGGACCCGTTGCTTTTGAAAGTTGACTATGAAAGCCACAGGTTTAGAAGAGGATTTACTTTACAACATCTTCAACTGCTAGAAAATCAAGAGGAGATAATGGGAGAAAAGATATTATATTGTGTTACTAAAATGTGTGTTTTAAATCAATAGGAATCATATTAAGGCACTAACCAACATTAATAACAAAAATTCTACACTGTTGGCAACCGATTATTATTAAGCCCTTTAATATATTAAGCAAACAGAAGTAAACAGTAACTTTTCTTGTTATGGTCTAATACAGGGATGTCCAAACTTGGGAACTTTAAGACTTGTGGACTTCAACTCCCAGAATTCCCCAGCCAGCATAGCTGGCTGGGGAATTCTGGGAGTTGAAGTCCACAAGTCTTAAAGTTCCCAAGTTTGGACATCCCTGGTCTAATAGAACAACATATAATACAACAGAAATAGGACCCAAAGAAACAGTGATGACTGTTTAAATTATGAATTGACATGTTAAATCAGATATTTTATCTATGTAAAATTGGGCACTGTATCTCCCAGGTACTAAGGAAAAGACAGAGGGTGGGTTACATGTAGATGTAAAAAAACCCACAACTTTGAATAGTTTATTTTAACAGATGAAACAAGGCAGTTTAAATGTTTGGGCTTTATTTATTTATTTATTTATTTATTTATTTATTTATTTATTTATTTATTAAATTTCTATACCGCCCTTCTCCCTTCCAGGACTCAGGGCGGTGTACAGGCAGCAATAAAATCAGTGATATAAAATATGAAAATATAAAATACATGAAATATATATTTAAAAATATATTAAATAATACACCTGTTCTAAAACCATTAATAAAACCTACTAAAAACCATTAAAAAAATTACGCCATTTAAAAAATTACGCCAGGCCGGCCACACGAAATAGATAGGTCTTCAAAGCCCGACGGAAGAGGCGCAGGTCCGTGGTCATGCGTAGGTCGGCGGGTAGGTCATTCCAGAGGGCAGGAGCCGCCACAGAGAAGGCTCTCCCCCTGGGGGTCGCCAGCCGACATTGCCTGGTCGATGGCACCCTGAGGAGGCCCTCTCTGTGGGAGCGCACTGGTCGGTGGGAGGTATTTGATGGCAGGAGGCGGTCTTGCAGGTAGCCAGGTCCCTTGCCATGGAGCGCTTTAATGATATTGTACCCCCTTTCCAGTGAGATTATACAGATTGAAGATAGATAGATTATAGATAGATCAGCAGTTATACTAATGTTAGTTATATAGTAGCAGTAATAGTAAAAGTATTAATTAATACTTTTAAGTATATAATTAATAAAAGTATACAATTTTATATAATAAAACAATAAACAATAAAAATAATAAAAAGTAATAAAATATAGTAAGCATTCTTCCCAAATAATTTCTCACTCCTCCACTGATTCTTCCAGTTTTCAGACCTGGGTCATAAAATTAGTTCAGATTATATCCTTGTTCCTCTGGTCTTTGCCATGTGCATTCCACGTTGCCAAGCATATTCAAAAAGGTCAAAATCAGAATATTTACTTCAAAAATTCATCCTTATTCAGAAGCATTACTTGCTTTGTGTAAAGAAAGTCTGTGGATGCAATTCTTGGCATCTCCAATCAGTCCAATGATGATCAGACATAAGAACAGACAGACCTCTATTTGAAATTCTGTTATGCCACTTGGTCAGTCAGGGTATAAAATATTGGTAGATGGCCTGATGGTCTTTCCTGGTATAAATCCATTTCCCGTGTTCTTGTTTTATCTTATGTAATACTACAATTCAGGCAGTGTGATAGTCCAAGAAAAAAGGAGGCAGTCCATGGTAAGGTGAATACAAATTACAACAAACATGAACACTACTGTGAAATTTAATGGGTTTCTTTTTGTAAATAAATCACTTTAAAGGGATTTCTACATGGGCAATACATTATATTGTCAGGCTATACTTCTGCAATTTTCAGCACAGTGCAGATCCTATTAATGACAATCCTTTTTCAAATATTCACTATTTCCATTTGGTGATGGCAAAATCTTGAGGCATTTTAGAATGAAAAGTCATCCCCAATGAGACATCCATTTGGAAAGAACATTCAGCATACATATATTATTCATTATAAAAGCAAATAATTATTTTGTATGAAGTGTGTAATTTACTGTCTGGGTGGTTTTTTTTAAGTACTTGGCTTCAGATTTTTCTTTCTTTCAAAAATGTAGAATGGGGGCAGGGAGGGATGCCTGTAGAAATCTCAGGCATTGTGGCTCCAACCTTCTGACTCTACAACAGAATAATTTGCACAAAGAACATCTCAAAGGGCCTTCCTGGGAAGAAAGAACAAAGTGATTTCAGAACGGCAGTCAGGAAGCTTTTAGTTTTCATTCTGAGGTTGAAGAGCAAGAAAATCCAGGAACAGAAGGAATAAACAAATAGGCTAACAGGCAGAATCAAGAGCCATGGAACTGAATAGAATCCAACATCCTGACTCTAAATGTCACTTGAGAAAATAATGCCAGGAAGAGCAGAAGACAATGATGATTCACTTCCACTTAACTGGAGAATACCACACTTGTTGGAAGTAAGCACACTTATTTTCAAAAGGCGAGGCTTCTGTTATCAATATTCATATTAGTTGCTTTATACTCTTGGGTCAAATGGTTCAAAATTGCCTTAAGGTTGTTTGGATTAAATTAATATACCTTAAACAGGTAAAGCTGAAATAATACATTAGTGTAAAGCTAATTCTTTTTCTAGCAACCTGCACAGAAAGGGTAGCCCAGAGAAGCTCTAATAGGCCTCTTTAGTTATTTCATCTCTCTGATTTTCTTTACATCTACCCAGGAGCTACAGATATAGAGCAAGGGACGGTAAGACTTCTTGCAGCCTGAGCACAATGGGTCATCACAGATTTTCTTTCTTAATTCAGTGACATTTTAGTTAGGAGACAATGTCACAGGAAGCCCTCTTAACACGGTTTTCATATTCTATGGCAGGGATGGCTAACCTCTTTGTTCTCATGTGCCACACTGTCATGCGTGTGTGCACATGCCCACACCCATAATACAGTGTGCCCCCTGCACCTGCCCTCCATATGCATACACGACCCCATACCCCCACTCCATTTTGGGCCTAGCAGGCTTCCCTGAAGCCTCCTAGGACAAAAAAGGGACACAGGGGTGCTGTACCCCTGTGTCCCCTCCCCCTATGCATGCCTAAACTGTTACAGGAGTTATGTTAGTCTTCTATACAGCTTTATTCCTCTCTCTAGCATTCATCTCCATTGTTCAGTGATGCATTTCCTGCCTCTCTAGATTTACCTCTATCTGTTCCTGTGAAGCACTTCCTGTTGGATGTATATCAATGGCTTGTATAGTGTTTTGCAGAGACTCGAAAAACAGCTGACTGGAGGTGCATGCTTGGTGAAGCTCAGCTGGGGCTCACGTGCCAGCAGAGAGGCCTCGCATGCCACCTGTGGCATGCGTGCCATAGGTTCGCCTTCACAGTTCTATGGAGTACAGCCAAGCCAACAGATGTTCCTAAAAGTTCTCAAAGAAATCCTTTTGTATCTTGAGCATGGCCAACTGAACATCATAATCTAAAGAAAAAGAGTAATGGATTTAAAAAGGCAATGCTTTAGCTAGCTGTGGTGCCACTGAAAGATCATAAAGTGTCCCCATAGCTGTTTTTAATCAAGGCCTTGGCAGATTTAATGACCATTTCATGTGGCATTTAGAAAGTCCTGTCTGTGAATTTAAGGCTGAATTTTCTCTCAAAGTTCAGTGGAGGCAATATATTTCCCTTGCAGGCGATAGTGTATGCTCAGGATCTTGTCTAAGACAATGGAAGGCTTCACAGAATCTGGTGGTATCTGACAAATGTTCTGCAGTGACAGAGGGCTGATATAGTGTAATGTTAAGAGGGTGAACTACAAAGCAGATGCTCCTGGGTCAAATAACACATTCACCATGAATCCGTCACGTGGCACTGGACTAGTTTCTCTTTTACCTGGGGTGTGTGTGTGTGTGTGTTAATTTCGGTTTCCTTACAGACTCACAACAAAAACAAACTATTGTTTATTTTAAAAAAAATGAAACATTGGCTTTAATAATGCCAAATGTTAATATTATGCAGCATATATCAGTCCAGATTTGGGAATATATATCTGATAGCGGTAGTCATCAGAGCTAAAGGTCAGAATGCAGTATTGCAGGCTAATTCTGTTGACGGTCAGCAATTCGTCAGTTTGAGTTTCACTGGCTCAAGATTGACACAGCTTTCCATCCTTCCAAGGTGGGTAAAATGAGAACCCAGTTACTGGGGTAAATATGTTGACTCTGTAAGCCGCAAAGCATTGTGAAGTGATATATAAGTCTAAGTGATAGTGCTAAGTGCTATTGTCAGTATTTGAACATGTATTTGTAGAATTGGCATATAAGATCAGAATTTCTATTTTGTGCACCTTATTTTACTGTAATTGATATATCATGAGCTAAGGTTGTGTGAGGTGGTCCTACTTCACCTCAGTGAGTCCTTTATATCAAGATAGAAGAGTGGAGTGGAGTGGAGCGAGTAGAGTGGAATAGAATAGAATAAAATAGAATAGAATAGCTTTATTTTGTTTCTTTGAATGTACACTAAACAGCATACATTAAAATGAAATTTTGTTGCATACAGTTTTGTAGAGGGTGCAAATGTAAAGGAGTATAGATATAAAGTAACTCAGAAGAAGAAATATTACGCAGGGACATAAACATCAATTTAACCTGGAAGGGGATGTAGTGCCTCAGTGGCTAAGATACTGAGCTTGTCGATCAGAAAGGTTGGCAGTTCAGCAGTTTGAATCCCTAGCGCCGTGTAATGGAGTGAGCTCCCATTATTTGTCCCAGCTTCTGCCAACCTAGCAGTTTCAAAGCATGTAAAAAATGCAAGTAGAAAAAATAGGTTGTGGGATGGTGACAGCATTCCATGCACCTTCAGCCTTTAGTCATGCTGGCCACATGACCACAGAGACCTCTTTGGACAGTGCTGGCTCTTCGGCTTTGAAATGGAGATGAGCACCGTCCCCTAGTGTCAGGAATGATTAGCACATATGTGCAAGGGGAATCTTTACCTTTAACCCGTAAAAGAAAATTGTGAGAAAGAAACTCAGGATTACCCACCTTTATCCTCTTCAGGAAGAAAGAGAGGAGGGAGAGAGAAATTCGCAAGCTTTCAAGACTTGCCAAGCTTCTAGTCTGCAACCATAAAGGACAGTTTCAATAGTCCTTGGATATTCTGCTTCATCTTTTCTGGTTTGGAAAGTCAGCAGAGTTGAGCCTGGTTAGTACTTAGATTGGAAATGTCACTGTCAAAAAACATCCTGGAAAGCAAGCAATGGCAAACATTATCATACTGAAGAAAATTACATGACTTTTTTCTATAAAATCACAAAAATGTATTTTTATTTTTTTAAACATACAGGTGATTAAGAGAAAACAACATAGAAGTCATTATAGCATCAGAATTATTTTTTATGCAAATAGGAAACTAGTTTCTTATTCCTTTCCTCATGTGGCTCCAGACCTAATTTTGTCTTTAAAAAATAAACACGTTCCATTGATGCCAATACTTAAATGATGTTTACATTGAAAATATGATTTTTTTAAAGAATTGCATGTATATTAGACTTTTATTTTCCCATATGTGATTATGATGAGTTATTATATAATTATATAAATAAATTAAGGAAATAGAAAGTATGGTTTTTCCCTAAAACAATGGATTAAAACTGGATGAAAACTCAAATCTCTAAGGCAAAAAAATGTGTCTGAAACTTGCAGAGACTTGGTAGGTTTTATTAAATTTGGGAAGTTGAATATTTCTTTTCACTCATCCTTTAGATCTGATTTTTAAATGCTGCTTTTAATTGTTTGGAATGTAATTTATATCTATAAGAGTTTTTCTTTAATTTCATTTATGAATAATCCCGAAAACTGATTTTCAAATGTGGAATCCAATTTCCTGAAATATGTAAAAATGAGGAATAATAATAATGAAGTACTCAGAGGGCCTTTGTAAATTTTAAAATTTAATTTTAATGGTTAATGGGCTTCTAGGTGTTTTACAAACCCAACATTTCTACACATTACAAATTGTGCTGGAAATATTTTTATAGAGACAACTAGAAGTGGGGGGGAATCTAAGCAATAGAAACAATTCTGTTCTCTTCCACTGAGCCCATAGATATATCAAGATAAAACAGAGTAATTTATTGTATCTGAATGAAATTATAGTCAGCCATCTCTGACTCATGGTGCTGCCTCATTTGCACTTCTGTTTTGGAATTCTGGAAATGCACTGTCTAACTTTCTACCAGTGATTGATATTCACATCCAGTGTCTTTTAACAGAATCGCATATATATTTGCTTGCCTTTTTAATCTGCATTGTCTGAAATGAAAGACATCAACATTGTCTTCAGTCTAGGATGAGAGCAAACATTGTGAGTTTTCTTTTTGTTTAACTCCCATATTGGCCAATGGTAATTTATATCATTGTACCATGTATATCCAAAACTCAGTTTGAAGATCAATAATGTTCAGCTATGATTACCTACAACAACTTTCTCTAAGGCTGGTACCCTCCAGATATGTCAACTACAGCGTCGAGAATACTTGGCAATAATTGTGATGGCTAAGAAATTCTGGTAGCTCAAGTCTGGAACACATCTGGAAGGCAATCAGCATGGAGAAGGTTGATCCACAATATGTACTGTGTTAAATATGACTTCTAAACAAATACAATGGCTGTATTTTGGAATAGTTAATTTCAATGTGTCAGTTGGGAAATTTTAGGAGATATCCTTCTTTTCCTGGATCCAAGTAAAAATTCTTCCAAATCTCTAATGATTTGTGAACCTTAAGAAAGAATAACTTTAACCTTAAACTGTCTACTGTAGACCTCACCCCATTCCTAAGAGGTCTGTAAGGGGCTGTGCATAAGTACACCAGAATGCCTACCAGAGGTGAGTTTCTCCCAGTTTTACTACTGGTTTGCTTCACGTGTGCATGCACAGTTCAATGTAAATTGCTCTTTGTGCACACTTAAATTGCACACTACTAAACAATATGCCAGCAACGGCAGCAGTGACCAGGAAACCAGTTTGGGGGCATGGCCAGCCTAGTTCGCTGCCAGTTCTAGGACCCAGACCAAAAATACATTATTGGTTCAGCTGAACTGGGCTGAACCAGGAGCAACTTACCTCTGATGCCTACCATCCCTGTCTTACTATCCCCATTTATTCGTCCCCATTTCCTGTGTTCATTTCCACGTTTATACTTATACCTGTTATCTCGTACATGTTTGACAAACAAAATAAATAAATAAAATAAATTTTGTATGAGTGAGTAGCACATTTGATGAGCACATTAGTTAAGGAAATGAAGATTATATCAGCCTATACTTCAAAAATGACCCCTAGAGATTTTTTTCCCATTTTCTCTCCTTCTTGCAGCCACACTGATATGCAACTACTGTATAAAAACAAACTGTACAATTAACTATATCAGTGAGGCAGGCCAAAGGTAGTGTATTATCAGTATAGTTTACAGTAAGGCTTTATTTCTATTTATTACATATTGTGGGGAAAGGTGTCTCCTTTTCTTAGTCCTGGAAAGATCCAATTAAGTTTATCTTATATGATGAGAAAAGGAGGGAGGAAATCTCTCTCTAATCTTTCCACATCATTCATTGTTTTATGAACCTGAACCGTTGCCATCTGTTGATATCTTTCGTCTTCCTACTCCTGTTCAGCCATTCCGTTTCACCAAATGCTTCGGAGAATCTCTATTTCTCAGGGTTCTTGATGGTCTCCAGTGAAACAGCTATTTCACAGTTCTGGCATGAATGCAGGTGTAAGAAAGTGAACATTTATTTACAGAACAAATTGATAGAATTTTCTGTCCTGAAATGCAGAAGGTGACCATTTCTTTATATAGCTTTAAAGAGATGGATATTATTTGATAGCATCCTTGATCATTCTGTAACATTCCCAAATGTCACCATAGGTCCTATGTATGTTTGTGTGTGCATGCACACACCATGCACGTGAATGTCTTACTATGCCCTTGGTTATTATTATTTTTTTTTTTAGGAAAAAGCATGCACAATTGCACATTCTCATGCCCACACAACACAACCTTTTGATCATTTAAGTTTTAAAGAGGATTCCAAAGGTTTTATAGAAAACGCTATTCATTAGCCACATTAAAGTTTGATGGCACAACTCAATGACTGACTTTTCCTTTAACCTTAAAATGTCATTAAATTCTAAACATGAAAAGGTTGATAAAAATACCTTTTTTACTTAATTGACAACATTTCTATCTACTGTAGCATTTGTAACTGGAGTGAAGCACATGCAAAAGTGCGGGAAAGGTCAAGCTACAACTTGAAATATTTAGTATTTTGGGGCAGAGGCCACTATGTGTTCAGACAGATTTAATACCTGATTTTTCTACCTGTATCCTAGAACAAGCCATTATTTTTGTTTGGACTTATACTGCTTCTAGGTGAATGATTAGTCGACTGGAGTAGGTAATTTACACAATACATTACAAATCTATTCATGCCACTGACAGCTTCACAGTAACCTTTTGCCTTCCAGTCTTTTTCACCTTGGCTACAGAGTATAGCATCATTTTCCTTTAGAAGTATTGCAACTCCAGCCTGTCATTCCAAGTTATGGAATAAGGTAGTAGATGAATAGATACAATATAAGACTAAGTAGCCTGATAGGCATGCAAGGGTGGAGAGAATCATTATTGGAGGAGAAAGAGTCAAAGTTCATCAGATTTATGAATCTAGTGCATGAAATATTACACAGAGGGTGTGGGAATATATGCTATTTTCTATTTCCAAAGTAAAAATTGTATATAAGAGCCTGAAAGTTGACCAGTTCTCCAACAATATTGTTAGATCATTGGGAGATAATGGACAGTGAAGATTAGGGCAAGTGAGAGCCAAAGCAAATGATACCAGAGACATACAGGTTGTCTGGAAAATTGCTGTAATTGTCTTGAGCACTGAAATCTCAGGAACAACCTTTTCCCTTCTGAGCCCAGCTGAGAGCTTCACTCAGCTGGGAGGAGTAGCTGTTTCTCACTCTATTGGTATCATGCATGCAGAAGAGCTTAGAGATTAAATCCCTAAATCCATGAAAAGTTTTCTTTTTGAATTATATCTATTTCCAAAATAAGTCAATATGCATGTTCTCTGGACAATATTCTTTGTCATATTTCTCTGCTGACCTAGCTTCTCATCATTCAGTACAGTTAACAAAAAGGAACAAAAAACGTCAGTGCAGTTTTAAAAATCCCATACTGAGATGCATATTTCCCATGAAACTTATCTTTAATTTTAGCCCTGTCAAACAGCTAAAACATAGAGAAAATAGGGTGCGGCAGCAACAGATTTTCTTTCTTCAGTGCTATCTATTCTCTAGTCAGCTGAAGAGCATAAAAATGGCACAGGGGAAGTTGAAAAGATTCCCTTTTATTCGTAATTTTGCTGATGCCTGCAGTACATGCTGTTATTAAGCATACAAAAATTTTAATAGTTACACAGGAGGGACAGTTTTCATTGGGAGTATAAAGGAGAGAAAGATTAAGCACCCTCAAACTCTGCTGAATTAATCCTCAGGGAACAGATGCAGTATATTGAAGGACAGTATTAAGATTTCAGCTTTAGAAGCTAATAGCAAATCAGGAGGGATAGGCAAGCAAGGCAGGAGCAGAGGTTGGTCTATTTGGAACTTTTTGAGAATGTGCTTTCTCAGAATGACTTTCTATTCTCAAACCAGTAGTCATGAAACATATGTTGCTGTGGGGCGTGGCGATGCTCGTGTGAAGAGAGGTGTTTTCTCCACCTCGTAGGGCTTTTTTTTACTAACAAATGTGGATTAAAGTGATTAAAACGCGCCGTTGGGAGCTGGAAATGTTTACAGATGTTTTGGAAGGTCGGTGTGACTTGTAAATTGCTTTTTCAAAGTGATTGAACAACCCGAACTGCTCGAATTTCAAAGTTTTGTTTCTCCGTGGAGGCAGAGGGTTGGGCGAGCGGCCGAGGTAAGGGGGGTTACCCTTTGTCTTTGGCAAAGATCATTTGCATGCTTTTTGTCTCGCTACAAGGCTATAAACACAAGCTGAAGTTTAAGAAAGAAGGAAGTTGGTGATGGCATGTGGATTATAACTCCTTTGAACTTTCCAATTCTTTTAAAGTGGATTGTGTGAGCTGAATGTAGCGAGCAAGCTTTTTGGATTACACTTAAAATGGAGGCTTAAAAAGTTAAATAAACTGGGGAAGCTCTCCTAGGCTTTTTTTTTCTGGCTCCTTTGGTGCATTATAAGCCGGCTTAGCCTTATCTGATTTGGGACACTGTTTGCCCTTATTCTTTATAAAAGACCCTCTTGGCAAAGAAATATAAATATAAAGTTTGTTTTTGAATTGAAATGACGACTCAACAGCCTTCAGAGCTTGAACGGATTTTTGGAGCTTTAAATACAATTGGAGAAAAGTTAACCGGACTGACGGATCATGTGGCGAATTTGACATTGGAAGTTCAAAAAGCTAAAGAACAGATAAGTGAATTGAATGTTAGTTTTGTAAAGCAAAACGTGGAGGTGAAATTTATTAAAGATGAAATTGAACAAATCCATGCACACGATGCACAAATTGATCGTAAGATGGAAGGAATTTTTTATAAAAACCAGCAACAAGATAAGAGAATTAGTCTTTTGGAGGAAGACGCTAGAAAATACAATATTGTTATACGTAATATTCCAGAAAATAGACCGGATGATTTGAAGCAGAGGGTGTTAAAATGGTTGAATGATTTTGGATTTGAATATACAGCAGCAAACTTAGTAAGTGTTTTTAGAATTGGTTATAAGAGGCAAGGTGGAGCGATTAGAAATGTTTTAGTAAGATTTGCAAACCTTGGAGATAAACTAGAGGTCATGGCAAAAATAAGGGAACTGGAAGGTGTTCCTAAGTTTGAGGAGAAAGAAATCCAAGTTTTTCCGGATATTTCCAGGGAAGACAGAGCTTGGAGATATCATTTGAAACCAGTTACAAAGCTCTTGAGAGACAATGATATTAAGTACAATTGGAGGCCACTACAGCAGCTAAAATTTTTTTATAAAGGAAGGATGCATACTATTACTCCAGAAACAGACGTATTAAGATTAATTCGGGAGCTTGGGCTGATTGAGAAAGAGGAAGATTTGGTAGAAATTAAAGATTATATGCTTAAGACGGGTGGAGTACAAGAGGAATCCCCAATTTCGGAAGAAAAAGGTGCAACTGGCGGCCAAGATCCCAAGAGTTTAAAGAGAAAAGAAATTTCCCCGGCAGTTTCTGAGTATAAGAAAATTCGTGAAGATACCGAACGAACGCCAGACAAGATGGAGGATCTTAGTAGAAAGCAGGAAGCTGAGTCCGGGGCGAAGCCAGAGTTGTCTTCTTTTTTTGAAAGTGGAATTTAAAGAACAGCCCGAAGAGGTGACCCGACCATCGGCATGTCCCACTCCCCCACACTCTTTATATAGAGGCGATATCTGATTGAGGATGTGGGGGATGAAGATTGCTCGTTATTTGTTGTGGTTGTTGTGTCTGATATTTGAGTATTATGTGTATGTTGTTTGTTATATATTGTCTGTGGAGTTTTATGTTTCTGTACGTTTTTTTCGTTTGGTGTTGGGTGTGCACATAAAGGAAGAGGAGGGGTCAGAAATAAAACAGTTACCGCTTAAATGCGGTTTATAAAAATAATGACATGGAATGTGAAGGGTACAGGAAATCATATAAAAAGGAAAAGGTTGGAACTTAAATTTAAAAGGGACTCTCCAGATATATTATTCTTGCAGGAAACTCATCAAAAATCTGAGGATGTTAATAGAATGAACATTAAAGGTATGCAAATTTATGAAAAATCTTTTGGGACTTCCAAAGCTAGAGGAGTTGCGATATTGATATCAAATAGGGTATACTTTGAAAAAAAACAAGTAATTAGAGATGAGGAAGGCAGATATTTAATAATTATAGGGAATATTAACGAGCAAAAAGTGACATTGGTTAATTTATATCTACCGAATGAAAAACAAAAGGGATTTTTGGACAAAATTACTAAGATTTTGGAAATAGAAAGTGAAGGGAAAGTAATTGTGGCGGGAGATTTTAACTTAATTAGGGATAGAATTGATAGTAATAATCCTACCCGCTTTAGTCAAACAAATAAAGGGGAAATTTTAAATAAATGGATGTTTCAAAATAGTGTGGTAGATGTCTGGAGAGAGTTGAAAGGCTCTGAAAGGGTGTATACCTTTTGTTCTAAAGTACATAATACATATTCAAGGATTGATTATATTTTTGTTTCTAAAGATTTGTTGAATAAAGTAGATAGAATAGATGTGGGAATTTTTAAGGATTCTGATCATGCGGAAGTTATGATGGAAATAGATTTTAATTTTGAGAAAAAGGAAAGAGGTTGGAGATATGATGAAAAATTGTACAAAAGGGAGGAGGATAAAATATGGATATTCAAAAAATGGAAGGAAAGTTGGGAATTGAATGATAACGGAGAGATTAAATTTGAAATTGTTTGGGATACCATGAAAGCAATATTTAGAGGAGAAAGTATTAAATTGTCAAGTAGGAAATATAGAGAATACAAAGCTAAAATTGATCAGGATACAAGACAAATTAAGATATTGGAGAACCAATTCTCACTTACGAAGGATAAAAATTGTTTGGAGGAATTGACCTTACTAAAAACTAAATTGATAGAAGAAGATATTGAATTGGTTAAAAAAAATTTAAGATATTTGAATAGGGATTTTTTTGAATTTAGTAATAAAAATTCTAGGATATTGGCAAAGATGGCGAAAAATAAAACTCAAAAGAGAGAAATTGGTTCTCTGATAGATGAAAAAGGTACAAGGTGTTATAAGAGATTGGATAAATGTGAAGTAGCCAGGAATTTTTTTCAAAAATTATATTTAAAGAAATCAATTGATTTAGAAAAATTGAAGAATCATCTTGGAAAATATGGTATGAAAATAGATCAAACATACAAAGAGTTGATGGAAAGAGATATAACACAGGAGGAAATCAACGAAATAATACAAGAGTTAAAATTAGGGAAGACCCCAGGAGAAGATGGATTACCTGCTGAATTCTATAAAGATTTTAAAGAACTAATAATACCAAAACTGCAAAAATTATATAATGGTATTCTACATGGAGGAGAAGTCCCGATGTCATGGAATAAGACAGTAATATCTTTAATTCCTAAACCGGATAAAGATCTTGAGAGGATCGAGTCCTACCGACCTATTTCTTTAATCAACCAAGATGCTAAAATATTTACAGCAATTATAAGTAATAGATTAAACAGTTTTATAGACAAATATATAAGTTATAATCAAGTAGGGTTTGTTAAAGGTAGATATATGAGTGATATAATTAGAAGAGTATTGAATATTATAGATGTAGCAGAGAATAATGGAGATGAATTAGGTATAATATCGTTAGATATTTTTAAAGCTTTTGATTCTGTACAATGGGATACTATAAAAGTAATTATCGAGGCATTAGGCTTTGGTAATAAATTTATACATGTTATTTCAAAATTATATCAAAAAAGCAGTGCAAAGGTAAAGGTGAACGGAACAATGACGGAAGAGATTAAATTGGAAGCAGGTACGAGACAAGGGTGTCCCTTGTCTCCAACATTATTTTTGTTAGTTATGGAGGTCTTGATTAAATTGATAGAAGTAGATGAAGAGTTGGAAGGTTACAAGGGATATAAGATAAATTTATATGCGGATGACACTTTGATTATTTTGAAGGATATAGAGAAAGATTTAAAGAGGATAAATAAACATTTGATAGAATTTGAAGAAATGACAGGTTTAAAGGTAAATTGGTCAAAATCTGAATTATTAATAAATAAAGATGGTAAGGAGTGGGAGAGTATGCAAGAACAATTTGGGATAAGAGTTAAGAACACACTGAAATATTTGGGGATAACACTCTCATTTAAAGTTAGAGAATTAAAAAAAATTAATTATGAGGTGATGTTGAAGGAAGTAGAGAAAAAGATAGATAAATATAAAGAGATAAAGTTGTCTTGGTTTGGTAGAATTGCAATGTGTAAAATGATGTTGTTACCAAAGTTTAATTTTTTATTTGAGATGCTACCATTAAATTTGACAGAGAAAGATATAGAAGAATATCAGAAGAAATTGGATAAATTTTGTAATGGTGGGAAAAGACCAAGATTAATGAAGAAACTGTGGTATCAAAATCAAAAAGAGGGTGGATTGGGAATTCCCAATCTACTTAATTATTATCGGGCGTATAATATTAGAACTGTGATAAAAATACTTAAAGGTGGGGATGGTCATTGGAGAGATTTGGAGTTAAAAGATATTAAGAGATTTGGGTCTACATGGTTCCTAGATAGAGCAAAAACAAAAAAGGTAATTAATAGTTATTGGTTAAAGGGGTTGAGCAAAACTTGGAATAAATTTGTTAAAAAATTGATTCCGGATATAACGTTTTTGGGAAAGACAATTGAAAGTTGGCCGATTAAAACTAATTCAAGTCGGAACAAAGTAATTGAGGATGAAAATATAGGAAATATAGTAGATTGGTTAAAAGCTTCAGGAACTGAAAGTAGGAAGAAAAAAATAATTCAAAAACTGGAGTTAAATTGGTTTGAAAAAATACAGGTAGAAAAATGGAATATGAAGGTAAGGGGAATATGTAACATAGATAGAAGTAAAACTAAATTTGAAATTTTAGTATCTCAAATTATTAAGGATGAAGTTGGGTTAAAAGGACTTGTCAGTAAGATATACAAGATTATAAATTTTGATGGAAATCCACAAATGGTAATGAAAAGGAATTGGGAAGAAGATTTAAAGATTAAAATATTGGATTTGGATTGGAATGAGAATTGGAAGAGTCGGATTATGAAGACTTTATCTATAAGGATTAAAGAACATAATTTTAAGGTTGTTTGGAAATGGTATTGGACCCCTTTAAGATTATCACAGATAGATAAAAAAATGAGTGATAAATGTTGGAGATGTAATATGGAATTGGGAACTTACGAACATATGTGGTATAAATGTGTGAAAATTAAAAAGTTTTGGCAGCAATTGGAAACAACGATGTGTAAAATGATGAAAAGAATAATAATATTGAGACCGGAAACTATACTGTTATTGATAATTAATGAACTAGAGTTAACAAAATATGAGAAAGAACTGATTAGAATTATGATTATAATAGGTAGAATTGTAATAGCAAGATATTGGAAAATAGAGGTAAATATTAAAATAGAAGAATGGTATTGTGAAATGTGGAAATTAGCCTTAAACGATAAAATGACGTGTGATATTAAATTTAGAGAGGGGGTTTATAAAAATGATATTTTTTGGAAGACTTGGAAGCCATTTGTGGACTATGCACTTGGAACTTTGGATGTCTCGACGCCTGTACCGAGAGAACGTGGATTTTGGAGATTTTAAAGACAATAGACGACACTTGAAACCAACTCTTCCTTTTGTTTTGTACAGCACCGGGTGATATATTGTAAAAATTAAAAAACAAATAAAAAAAGAAAAAAAAAGAAACATATGTTGCTGTTAGTTGCGAAGTCATGTCCAACCCATCGTGACCCCATGGATGGTATTCCACTTCATTCTCTGTCATCCCCTTCTTCTTTTGCCCTCAATCTTTCCCAGCATTAGGACTCCAGTGAGTCCTTCCTTCTCATTAGGTGACCAAAATATTTGAGTTTCATCTTCAGGATCTGGCCTTCTAAAGAGCAGTCAGGGCTGATCTCTTCTAGGACTGATCGGCTTGATCACCTTGCAGTCCAAGGGGCTCGCATGAACATATAGTTAATCACAAAATACATGGTTACTATGTATTCCCTCCCTAAAACATAGTAATAAAGTTAGGTAGGACAAGGGTGGCCCTATGGGCCAAATCTAAGGACCCTGCAAGCTACATCTGGCCTGTGGGCCTTGGGTTTGACACCCCTGCTTTACAGCAATTGATTAACCATGGATGGTTAATTCTAATACTAATAGGCTTAGAATGTATAATCTTTCACAAGCCAACCTAAGGTAATCATCTTTCTGTTGATACATACATAGTAAAAGCACAGAGAATTGCAGGCACAATCAACCTACTGCGGTACTCCCTGCCATCCACTTCTTGTCACATTCAAGACAAACCTGATAAATATAGGGTGGATTTCAAAACTCAGGTGACTCCAAACACTTACAGTATCATTTTTAAATCCCAGCCGTGGTAGCCCTGTACAGGACACCATTGGAACTATAATCAAAGAGTGGGGGGAAAGAAGGAAGAAACAATGAGGAAACAGACTCCTCCAAAGCTGCTATTACTACTTTCTTCTTTACTGCCAATTCGTCATTACTGCAGCAGCATCACATGGTAGAGGTGAAGAGCTTTTGGTTGTTGCTGCTCTTTTCTCTACATCTCCTCTTCCTTCCAGATTTTGCAGGAATTTGGGAAAGAAATTAGGTATGCCATAGCTATGCTGTAAATGCACATACAATGATTAGATGGCAGTACAAAGCAGAGGTGGTATTCAGCAGGTTCTGACCAGTTCTGGAGAACTCATTGCAGAAATTCTGTGTAGTTCAGAGAACCAGTAAATACCACCTCTGACTGGCCCTGCCCCCATCTATTCTTTGCCAGCTGATCAGGAGAACCAGCTCATCAGGGGATTTTTTCAGTAACCTTCCCCTGGAGTGGGGAGGGAATGAACATTTTACAGTATCCTTCCACTGCCACACCCACCAAGCCATGCCATGCCCACCAAGCATGCCCACAAAACCAGTAGTAAAAAAATTTGAATCCAACCACTGGTCCAAAGGTACATGAAACACTAACAAGTTGCTGCCATGTTATGGCTGCCTTAAATTTTGCAGCCCAAATGTGACAATCCTACTTTTCTTCTTCTCCTGACAGCTCAAAATTTCCAGAAGCTGGGAATGTGCACATTGTTTGAATTTATCAGGGAATGCACCTACTTATGCATTTGAATCTATCTATCAGAGATGCTCTGGGAAAGCACTCTCTTTTCTTTTGGATTGTACAGAGTTAGATGATACGTAGCCAGAACAAAATTATTTCTAGAAAGCCAAGGTCATCCTTTGTCTCTGTACCTGACCAGAACTGGATGGGTGGAAGCTGCCAGAATGGCAGTGGAAGATTGGACCATGTGATGGACTTGTGGGTGACGGGACAAGATCTTGAACTTTCAACTGGGAGAGAAAACTGGGAAGCCTTCAGGTGTGGGTTTTCCCAGATATGCCAACATGGCTCTCTTAATAAATTGGAACTTTGAGGAATCATTTGCCTTGGACTCTGATTTAATTTTGGATGCTATTTGGAACCCTGCCAGAATTATTCAAAATTTGGCTAAAAATAAAAGTTTTGACATTGGTTTTTAATTTTCTTCCCATTAGAAGAAATTTTTGCCATCTGGTTGTAAGAATAGTTTCACAGCTAGTTTTAATACAATTTAACATTTTTTAATAAACATTTTCTTTTGCAAGCCTTTCAAAAACTTCCAAAATGAGTGTGAATGTTGCTTCATAAATGTTAACTGAAATCCACAGCCATACATTCATTCAGAAAAGGCTATCACAGTCTCTTGTAATGATTGCTATAGAGTTAAGCACTATGTCCTTTAGAATTTTTCACATTTATAGGTAAATCAATTGAGTAGACAATATCTCCAATTTCTTCAACACATTCTGAAGGGCATTATTTTCCTTTGCAATCCCAGTAATACTGCTTTTAACTGCAGACATATATGGAGCTATTAAAATATAAAGCAATGCAGATGCCTCACAGTATTCAAAAAACCTCACGTGGTACCTGTCTACAATTACTTAAGGCAGCTAAATCTTTCCTGAAATCACATGCACCACAGTCTCAGCTATAGCATGATGTGGGAAAAAGACGCATTTGCTGCCAATTTGTTCAGACCCTTCCACATGCTCCAATACATCTTTTTGTCTTCAAATCCAAAGTGCATAACCTTATTTTTGTATATATGTGTGTTTTGCCTGAAGATCTCCATTTGAACTTTTTCACATCGGCTACACTGGGTTCATGTTTTTTTTTAAACTAAGCTACTTCAGTTCCAGAATATCTCTGTCAGTCCCTGACAGCTTAATTTCACTCAGCAGTGCCATGTATATGAAGTTACTGTGTATTATACTACTGTGTATTACTATGTGCATATAAATAGGTGTTATTTTATAGAATTGCTAGCTTATAATGCATTTTCCCATTGCTCTACTTTGTTAAGATGCTTTAGAATTCTATAATACCAAAAAAGACTTGTGAAGCCAATAATAATAATAATAATAATTTTAATTTGTTGACCGCTCCCTCTCCCCATAGGGACTCGGAGCGGTGTACAGGGAAAACTAAAACAATAAATATACAAACACATTAAAAACAAATTAAACATATACCTGTGCTAAAAAAATGCCCCATTAAAATACTAAAATTCCCAATTATAAGTAACTAAAACCCCATAGAGAGAGACTACCCTAGGCCGGCCAAGCAGAAAAGATGTGTTTTTAATTTTAGACGGAAGGAGCGGAAGTCCGTGGTCATTCTAATATCGGGGGGAAGGTCGTTCCAGAGGGCTGGGCCCGCCACAGAGAGAGCCCTTCCCCTGGGCATCGCCCACTGACAAAGTCTAGTGGACGGCACCCGGAGAAGTACCTCTCTGTGGGAGCGAATCGGCGGTGAGGATGTGTGAGGCAGGATCCGATCCCGCAGATAGCTAGGTCCCGAGCCATGGAGCGCTTTAAAAATGATGACTAATACCTTGAAGCGCACCCGGAAGACGACAGGCAGCCAGTGCAGCTCGCGCAAGAGCGGTGTTATGTGGGTAAACCTAGAGGTTCCCAGAATTGCCCGCGCGGCTGCGTTCTGGACCATCTGAAGTCTCCGGGTGCACCTCAATAATAATAATAATAATAATAACTTTGCATTTATTAACCGCTCCCTCTCCCCACAGGGACCCGGGGCGGTGCACAGGAGAAACTAAAAACAATATAAACAATCGATACAAAATATATACTTTAAAACACCATTAAACTATGTTATCCCGTGCTAAAAAATTAAGACCCATTAAAATACATTAAAAATCTATAGACAGAGAGACTATCCAAGGCCGGCCAGTCGAAAGAAATGGGTCTTTAGTTTCATACGGAAGGAGCGGAGGTCCGTGGTCGTTCTAATATCGGGGGGAAGGTCGTTCCAGAGGGCCGGGCCCGCCACAGAGAGAGCCCTTCCCCTGGGCGTCGCCCGCTGACAAAGTCTAGTGGACGGCACCCGGAGAAGTCCCTCTCTGTGGGAGCGAATCGGCCGTGAGGATGTATGGGGCAGGATCCGATCCCGCAGATAGCTAGGTCCCGAGCCATGGAGCGCCTTAAAGATGATAGTTAGCACCTTGAAGCGCACCCGGAAGACGACAGGCAGCCAGTGCAGCTCGCGCAGGAGTGGTGTAACGTGGGTGAACCTGGTGGTCCCCATAATTGCCCGCGCGGCTGCATTCTGAACTAACTGAAGCCTCCGGGTGCACCTCAAGGGAAGCCCCATGTAGAGAGAGTTACAATAGTCCAGTCGGGATGTCACGAGGGCATGAGTGACTGTGCGAAGGGCGTCCCGATCCAATAGGGGGCGCAATTGGCGAACCAGGCGAACCTGGTAAAACGCCCTCCTGGCCACGGCTGTCACTTGCTCTTCCATAGACAGCCGGGTATCCAGGAGGACACCCAAATTGCGCGCCCCATCCACAGGGGCAAGATGTTCGCCCCCTATGGCCAGCGTTGGAAAAAGCTGGTTGAATCGGGCAGCCGGAAACCACAGCCACTCGGTCTTGGTCGGGTTGAGCCTGAGTCCGTTACTTCCCATCCAGATCCGCACGGCTTCCAGGCACTGGCACATCACCGCTACGGCATCGTTGGGGTGATTTGGGGTAGATATGTACAGCTGGGTGTCATCAGCGTACAGATGGTAATCTACCCCAAAACCACGGATGATCTCACCCAGCGGCTTCATATATGCGTTAAACAGGAGAGGCGAGAGGACCGACCCCTGAGGCACCCCGCATGTGAGGGGTCTCGGGGTCGACCTCTGCTCTCCTGCCCGCACAAATTGCGATCGGCCAGAGAGGTAGGAGGAGAACCACTGTAAAACGGTGCCTCCCACCCCCAACCCCCCCAGCCGATGCAATAGGATACCATGGTCGATGGTATCGAAAGCCGCCGAGAGGTCTAATAGGACCAGGATGGAGGAACATCCCCCATCTCTGGCCCTCCAGAGATCATCTACCAACGCGACCAATGCCGTCTCGGTGCTATGCCCGGGCCGAAAGCCGGACTGGCGCGGATCTAGATACTCAATTTCCTCCAGGTGACGGGGAAACTGTTGTGCCACCACACTCTCAA
This sequence comes from Rhabdophis nuchalis, assembly GCA_039707465.1. Lineage (NCBI taxonomy): Eukaryota > Metazoa > Chordata > Lepidosauria > Squamata > Natricidae > Rhabdophis > Rhabdophis nuchalis. Next base: position 364,912,396 of record CM077643.1, read on the forward strand.
CAACCTTCGCCAAAAAGGGAAGGTTGGAGACTGGACGATAGTTGTTTAAAAGAGCTGGGTCCAAAGAGGGCTTCTTGAGGAGGGGCCTCACCATAGCCTCTTTTAGGGAAGCAGGCAAGGAACCCTCACTCAAGGATGCGTTGACAACCTCTTGGAGCCAGCCTCGTGTCACCTCCCAGGATGCCAGTACAAGCCAGGAGGGGCACGGGTCCAATAAACATGTGGTGGCTCGCAGTCGCCCACGTAACCTGTCCATATCTTCGGAAGTAACGGAGTCAAATTCCTCCCAAACAAGATCTCTCTCGTGGCATCCCACTGGGCCATGAATGGGGGCTAGCTCACTCTGTATCTGAGCGGTTTTCTCCTGCAGAAAAGTCACAAATTCCTCTGCTCTACCCTGTAGTGGGGCTTCCCGCTCCCTCTGTTGGAGGAGGGAGCGGGTCACCCTAAAAAGGGGGGCAGGGCGGTTTTCTGCGGATGCTATGAGAGTGGCACAATGATGACGTTTGGCCACTCTCAGCGCCACAATGTAAGTCCGTAAATGGGCTCTTACCTGTGTCCGGTCAGATTCAGAACGGCTAGACCTCCATCTTCCCTCTAGGCATCTCTTGCGGCGTTTCATCACCCGCAGCTCCTCAGTAAACCAAGGAGCCAGGGTGGTTCGCCGCCGCAAGAGAGGCCGCAAGGGCGCGACCCGATCCAAGGCTCCCACGGCCGCAATGTTCCATGCGGCCGTGAGGTCCTCGATCGGGGCGCGGGTCAGGGAAACAGGAAATGGCCCAAGCGCTGTCTGGAACCCATCCGGGTCCATCAGGCGCCTGGGGCGGTACCAGATTGGTGACTCTGGTTCCGCCTCCCCGCGGAGGGGAGCAGCGGTCGGAAGGTCGAGCTGGAGAAGTGAGTGGTCTGACCATGACAAGGGGGTGATGACTATGTCCCCTATACCCAGATCACTCTTCCATTGGTCTGAGACAAAGATGAGATCCGGCGTATGTCCACCCTCGTGAGTGGGGCCCTGAATTACTTGGGTCAGGTCCATGGCCGTCATGGAAGCCATGAACTCCCGAGCTGCCACGGATGATTCGCCCACCGATGGCAGATTAAAGTCCCCCATGACTAAAAGTCTGGGGGTCTCAACTGCCACCGTAGCGATCACCTGGAGCTCGGGCAGGGCTGCTGCTACATAGCGGGGAGCCAGGTATACAACCAGCAAGCCCAACTGCCTCCCTAGGCCCCACTTCACAGAGAGGGACTCACAGTCGGTAGTCTGAGGCACAATGGTCTCTCTCGGCTCAAGGCCTTCCTTGATAATGACCGCTACCCCACCTCCCCTGCCTAGGGCCCGCGGCTGATGGAATGCGCGGTAGCCTGGTGGGCACATTTCAACGAGGGGAAGACCTCCCTCGTGGCCCAACCAGGTTTCCGCAATTCCTACCAGGTCCGGCTCCCCCTCTGACACAAGGTCACTAATGAGGGGGGCTTTGTTGACAACGGACCTGGCGTTGCAAAACATCAGCCGCAGACCCTGGCTCTGAATTCCCTGGCCACCTAGCCTGCGGGGGTTGTGGCACCCGACCGTTTGCAACCAACGGCTATGTGCCACCAACCGGGAGGATGAAGATTGTCTCCCCTCGGTCCTGCCCCTCCCCACGACCCTCTGAATTGGTATGCCCTCCTGTGGAACGACTCGGGAATCCCCCCTCCTTTCGGCGCCTTCCGCTTCAAGGCGCCGAAAGGAGGGGAGCCCCATGTAGAGAGAGTTGCAATAGTCCAGTCGGGATGTCATGAGAGCATGAGTGACTGTGCGAAGGGCGTCCCGATCCAATAGGGGGCGCAACTGGCGAACCAGGCAAACCTGGTAAAACGCCCTCCTGGCCATGGCTGTCACTTGATCTTCCATGGACAGCCGGGCATCTAGGAGGACACCCAAGTTGCGCGCCCCATCCACAGGGGCAAGATGTTCGCCCCCTATGGCCAGCGATGGAGTGAGCTGGTTGAATCGGGCAGCCAGAAACCACAGCCACTCGGTCTTGGTCGGGTTGAGTCTGAGTCCGTTACTTCCCATCCAGATCCGTACAGCTTCCAGGCACTGGCACATCACCGCTATGGCATCGTTGGGGTGGTTTGGGGTAGATATATACAGCTGAGTGTCATCAGGGTAGAGATGGTACTCTACCCCAAAACCACGGATGATCTCACCCAGCGGCTTCATATATGTGTTGAACAGGAGAGGCGAGAGGACCGACCCCTGAGGCACCCCACATGTGAGGGGTCTCGAGGTCGACCTCTGCTCTCCTGCCAACACAAATTGCGATCGACCAGAGAGGTAGGAGGAGAACCACCGTAAAACGGTGCCTCCCATCCCCAATCCCCCCAGCCGATGCAATAGGATACCATGGTCGATGGTATCGAAAGCCGCCGAGAGGTCTAATAGGACCAGGATGGAGGAGCAACCCCCATCTCTGGCCCTCCAGAGATCATCGACCAACGCGACCAATGCCGTCTCGGTGCTATGCCCAGGCCGAAAGCCGGACTGGCGCGGATCTAGATACTCAACTTCCTCCAGGTGACGGGGAAACTGTTGTGCCACCACACTCTCAACAACCTTCACCAAAAAGGGAAGGTTGGAGACTGGACGATAGTTGGTTAATAAAGCTGGATCCAAAGAGGGCTTCTTGAGGAGGGGCCTCACCATAGCCTCTTTTAGGGAAGCAGGCAAGGAACCTTCACTCAAGGATGCGTTGACAACCTCTTGGAGCCAGCCTCGTGTCACCTCCCAAGATGCCAGTACAAGCCAGGAGGGACACGGGTCCAATAAATATGTGGTGGCTCGCAGTCGCCCACGTAACCTGTCCATATCCTCGGAAGTAACGGAGTCAAACTCCTCCCAAACAAGATCTGTCTCGTGGCATCCCACTGGGCCATCAATGGGGGCTAACTCGTTCTGTATCTGAGCGATTTTCTCCTGCAGAAAAATCACAAATTCCTCTGCTCTACCCTGTAACAGGGCTTCCCGCACCCTCTGTTGAAGGAGGGAGCGGGTCACCCTAAACAGGGTGGCAGGGCGGTTTTCTTCGGATGCTATGAGGGTGGCACAATGATGACGTTTGGCCACTCTCAGCGCCACAATGTAAGTCCGTAAATGGGCTCTTACCTGTGTCCGGTCAGATTCAGAACGGGTAGACCTCCATCTTCTCTCTAGGCATCTCCTGCGGCGTTTCATCACCCTCAGCTCCTCGGTAAACCAGGGAGCCAGGGTGGCTCGTCGCCGCAAGAGAGGCCGCAAGGGCGCGACCCGATCCAAGGCTCCCGTGGTCGCAGTATTCCATGCGACCACGAGGTCCTCGATCGGGGCGCGGGTCAGGGGTACAGGAAGTGGCCCAAGCGCCGTCTGAAACCCATCAGGGTCCATCAGGCGCCTGGGGCGGAACCAAATTGGTGACCCAGGTTCTGCCTCCCCGCGGAGGGGGGTAGTGGTTGGAAAGTTGAGCCGGAGAAGTGAGTGGTCTGACCATGACAAGGGCATGATGTCTATATCCCCTATACCCAGATCACTCTTCCACTGGCCAATGTATAGAGTATCACACTTCTCTTCTTTACAGTACCAGTGTAAGCCCCAGAAGGTCAGATTCCATGCCTTCAAGGTATTCATCATCAATCTCACTACTATCTATCTATCTATCTATCTATCTATCTATCTATCTATCTATCTATCTATCTATCTATCTATCTATCATCTATCATCTATCTATCTATCTATCTATCTATCTATCTATCTATCTATCTATCTATCTATCTATCTATCTATCTATCTATCTATCTATCTATCTATCTAGGCAAGCCTGAATTAGATAACAGATATATGTATATACATGGTTATGAATACATGAATTCATAACCATACATTAGGACAGGAACGGTAGGCACACTGGTGTGCTTATGAATGCCCTTTAAAACCCTCTTAGGAATGGGGTGAAGTTGACAGTAGACAGTCTAAGGTTAATGTTTTGGGGGTTTGGGGAAGAAGCCACAGTGTCAGGTAGTGCATTCCAGGCATTGACAACTCTGTTACTGAAGTCATATTTTCTGCAATCAAGTTTAGAATGGTTTACCATAAGTTTGTATCTATTGTGTACTTGTGTGTTGTTGTGGTTGAAGCTTCAGTGTTCATTGACAGGTAGGACATTGTAGCAGATAATTTTATGTACTACTCTTAGGTCAGATCAAAGATGGCTAAGTTCTAAGTTGTCTAAGCCCAAAATTTCAAGTCTGGTGACATAAGGTATTCTGTTGCGAACAGAGGGGTGGAGGACTCTTCTCATGAAATATCTCTGGACTCGTTCGATTATATTAATGTCTGATATGCAGTGCAGGTTCCAGACAGATTATCTGTATTCAAAAATTGGTCTAGCAAAAGTTTTGTATGCCCTAGTTTGCAGTTCAATATCACTGGAGAAGAAGCTATGCAAGATTAGGTTAACAACTTTGAATGCCTTTTTGGCAATGCTGTTACAGTGAGCTCTGGCACTATATAGAACAGATCTATAAATGTGTGAAGCAGTAACAGCCTGATTGTCAAAATCTTTGCACAAACAGTGTGGTCTTTTAGGCAAATGAATCAATAGAGTTCTACAGCATGTTTGAAACTTCAAACATTTTTTTGAAGGTAAAATAATCTACTGAATTCTAGTACATTTCATTCCCTCTGCTTGCCATTAAATAGCTATATTGGAAACATCAATAAATATTTCTGTATGTTTTAGTTGCAGAAAGGTTTGTGCCTGTGTGTACAAACTAAAGTTATTTATTTTCCCCTTAAATAGTCCTTTAAATTTATTTGCATAAAACCTATAATTATGTCTTCCTCTTCCCCTCCTACATATTTAATTGTTTGAGACCCATCAGGAGTACAATAATCTGCAAGGTGTGCTCAGAAACTTTAATGGAAATGGAATAGTCAAGTTGCACATGTGGTACATATAAAAACTAGGCAAAGTTTCCATTGTACTTTCATGACTGCCATCTTGACTTATTTTTATCATGCTTTGACAGTCCTGAAATGGTGGCAAAAGCATTTTTTTTCTCCCAATCAGATACTAGCAAATTAGAACTTTGTTTGATCAGAAAGGGAAGTTGTAAAAGGCATATTTGGTTATTTCATTTATATTTTATTTTGACAATGAATGCATTCTGTTTTCCTAGAATTTTAATGACAAGGAAAAATGCAAGGTGAAAACCTAAACTAAATACAGATAAGTTGTTGTCTGATCATCTAGTTAATAAACATTTGACTATTTTTACTTTATGCCTGTTGTATAATTCCATTGCCATGTGATAGTTACATATTATTTTGGGTTATTTTGGTTGTTCCTAATGAAATTATCACCCACTATGGGTTTATTTTACCATAGGTCAACATAGTAAAGACCGGTTTCTTTACTACTATATGAAATTGAGATAAATTAATTGCTCAAGCAGGTTTTCATCAAAATTGTTCTTGCCCAACTGATTTTTTCCATAGAAAGTTGTGCAGCCCTGCAGATTGTTCAAAGTACTGCTGAGTATTTGGATCAAAGTAACTGTGTAATCCCTGGGATTGCCCAAACAAACTGAATTACAGGGAGCCAGAATTCAGGCACCAAATGTGTGTGTATGTGTGCGTGTGTATCTTTCTGAGAATGTTGACTTGTAAATTTACCTGTTTACTAAAGTCATTGATAGATAATAATAATAATAATAATAATAATAATAATAATAATAATAATAATAATAATAATAATAATAATAATAAAATTTTATTTATAACCCGCTCTCTCTCCCCAGAGGGACTCGAAGTGGGGCACAGGAGAATTAAAAAACAATAAACACAAACAGAGTACAAAATTAAAATCGCAATTAAACATATCCTGCGCTAAAAACATCTATAAAAACTAAAAACTGTCCCTAAAACCCCTTAACACTATAACTAATTAAAACTACCCTAGGCCAGCCAAACGGAAGAAATGAGTTTTTAAAAGCTGTCGGAAGGAGCGAAGGTCAGTGGTCGTTCTGATTTCGGGGGGAAGGTCGTTCCAGAGGGTCGGGCCCACCACAGAGAAGGCCCTTCCCCTGGACGTCGCCCGCTGGTACAGCCTAGTGGATGGCACCCGGAGAAATCCCTCTCTGTGGGAGCGAATCGGTCGCAGGGATGTATGAGGCAGAATGCGATCCCGCAGATAGCTAGGTCCCGTGCCATGGAGCGCTTTAAAGATGGTAACTAACACCTTGAAGCGCACCCGAAAGACGACAGGCAGCCAGTGCAGCTCGCGCAGGAGCGGTGTTACATGGGAGAACCTAGAGGCTCCCATAACTGCCCGCGCGGCTGCATTCTGGACTAGCTGAAGCCTAGATAAAACTTCAGTTAGGCTATCTACTTAATTTACTATACAAACTCAGTTAGACTAGGGTACAAGCCAACATCCTACATTGGAGAAATGATTTCTGCAATTTGGTATTTATGTGTTGAACTAGATGCCAATTCCTATAATTTCAATAGAACAGATACTTGGCTAATCTGTTGAAAATTCTAACACATCTCCCTGAAATACAGTTCAAACAGGGCTCCATGAATTTACTATAAATGATCTGGTTCTTAAAGGACTTCTTCTTGCCTACTCTTAATATCCAGTTTCAATGTAGGACTTCACATTTTAATGTAAAAGTAGCAAACCTATGACTACCACCAGTCCCAAACTTTTTTTTACTACACAAAACCTGTAGTACAATCCTAAAATAAAATCTCTTTCAAACTGAACATAGCTATTATGGATATGTTCATTAGTTTTCTTGGCATAAAAACAATTTTACTGTTGGCATGTGCTTTTTTAATTTAATATGAAATATGAAATTTCTAGATTATAGGCTTGGTATTCCTTGAAGATTTCCATTCAAGTACTGAACAGACCTAGTCCTGCTTAAGTTTCTAAATTGAATAAGGTAAATCCAGTACAGACAATAGTACAAAGTAACAATACAATACAGCAATGTTAAAAACAACTTTTGTACCAGCTTTTGTTTTTATATTGTTTTGTTTTTATATTGAGTTTCTCTCCAATTAGTAACTCAATATAAAAACAAAATTCTGTCAATAGACTCTCCCTCATATGAAAAACAGGAAGTCATGATCCAACCCACATGATTAAGGCAGTTCCATCAATTTTGTACCCAGCCTCCTGCAATGCTTTGCCCTTCTCCCCGTGAATTCTTGCCTCCTGTTCTAGGATTCCAGAAGTAAACATCATTAATATACAATACAATACAATACAATAGCAGAGTTGGAAGGGACCTTGTAGGTCTTCTAGTCCAACCCCCTGCATGGGCAGGAACCTTATACCATTTCAGACAAATGGCTGTCTAACATCTTTTTAAAGACTTCCAGGGTTGGGGCATTCACAACTGCTGGAGGCAAGCTGTTCCAGAGGTTAATTGTTCTTACTGTTAGGAAATTTCTCCTTAGTTCTAAGTTGCTTCTCTCCTTGGTTAGTTTCCACCCATTGCTCCTTGTCCTGCCCCCAGGTGCCTTGGAGAAAAGTTTGACTCCCTCTTCTTTGTGGCACCCTCTGAGATATCGGAACACTGCTATCATGTCTCCCCTCGTCCTTCTCTTCATCAAACTAGACATACCCAGCTCCTGCAGCCGTTCTTCATATGTCTTAGTCTCCAGTCCTCTAATCATCTTGGTTGCTCTTCTTTGCACTCTTTCCAGAGTCTCCACGTCTTTTCTACATCGTGGCGACCAAAACTGTATGCAGTATTCCAAGTGTGGCCTTACCAAGGCACTATACAGTGGCATTAACACTTCACGCGATCTAGATTCTATCCCTCTGTTGATGCAGCCTAGAACTGTGTTGGCTTTTTTGGCAGCTGCTGCACACTGCTGGCTCATATTTAAATGGTTGTCCACTAGGATTCCGAGATCCCTCTCACAGTTGCTACTATTGAGCAAGGTACCACCTATACTGTACTTGTGCATTTGGTTTTTCTTGCCTATATGTAGGACCTTACTTTTTTCACAATTGAATTTCATTTTATTAGACAGTGCCCAATGTTCAAGTTTGTCTAGATCCTTCTGTATCTTAAGCCTATCTTCTGGAGTGTTGGCTATTCCTGCCAGCTTGGTGTCGTCTGCGAATTTGATGAGTTCCCCATTTATCCCCTCATCCAAATCGTTGATGAAGATGTTAAAGAGTACTGGGCCTAAAACAGAGCCTTGGGGGACTCCACTGCATACTTCCTTCCATGTAGATGCAGTTCCATTGAGGACTACACGTTGAGTGCGGTTGGTCAGCCAGTTGTGAATCCATTTGGTGGTGCTGCTGTCTAACCCACAATTTTCTACTTTATCTAATAGTAGGTTATGGTCTACTTTATCAAATGCCTTACTGAAGTCCAGGTAAATTATATCAACAGCATTCCTCTGGTCCACTGATTTTGTTACTTTGTCAAAGAATGCAATTAGATTCGTCTGGCATGATCTGTTTTTGACAAACCCATGTTGGCTTTTGGCTATTACTTTGTTTGCTTCTAGGTGTTCACTTATTTGTTGTTTAATTATCTTTTCCAGAATCTTTCCTGGTATTGAGGTCAGGCTGATGGGTCTATAGTTTCCTGGATCTGTTTTTTTCCCTTTTTTGAAGATGGGAACCACATCTGCTCTTTTCCAGTCTTCTGGCAGTTCCCCGGTGCTCCAGGATCTCTGAAAGATATAGTTCAATGGTTCTGAGATCTCGTCTGCCAGTTCCTTCAGAACCCTGGGGTGTAATCCATCCGGTCCTGGTGATTTGAACTCGTCCAGGGCAGATAGGTGCTCACTTACCATTTTCTTCCCTAGTTCAACTTGTGTTCCTAATCTGATATTTGTGGTGCTGTTTTTGATTGATTGGACTGTTTTATCCCTTTGTGTAAAGACAGATGCAAAAAAAGAGTTAAATAGTTCTGCTTTCTCCCTGTTGCTTATCATCTTCTTGCCATTTTCTCCCAGCAGTGGACCAATTGTTTCCTTAACTTTTTTCTTATTTTTAACATGTTGGAAGAAGCTTTTTTTGTTATTTTTTACTTTTTTGGCAAGCCTTTCTTCATTGTGAGCCTTAGCTTTCCTCACTTCATCTTTACAGGCTCGGGCTATTTGCTGATATTTTGCCTTGGTTATGTCCCCCTTTTTCCACTTTTTATATTTATCCTTTTTGTCTTTCAATTTGTCAGAGAGTTCTTTATGCAGCCATGCTGGTTTCTTTTGGGAACTGTTATTTTTCTTCTTCATTGGTATTGCGCTGGACTGGGCTTTTATAATCTCATTTTTCAAAATTTCCCAAGCTTCTTGAGTTGTTTTCCCCTTGAGGATTCTCATCCATGGAATCCTTCCCAAGCTCTCTCTGAGTTTATTGAAATTAGCTCTCTTGAAGTCTAAGACTCTAGTTTGACTTTGTTCAACTACTTTTGTTTGCATAATGTTGAATTCCAGTATTTCATGATCGCTTGCCCCCAAAGTTCCTGTAGCTTCTACACCTTCTATCATTTCCTCTCTGTTAGTGAGAATTAAGTCCAATATTGCTGATCCCCTTGTTCCCTTCTCTACCTTTTGGGAAACAAAGTTGTCTGCTAGGTTTGTTAGGAACCTGTTGGATCTTCCACTTGGTGCAGAGTTTGTTTCCCAATTGATGTCAGGGTAGTTAAAATCTCCCATTACTATTGCAGTGTGCTTCCTACATACTTTAGTTAGCTGGTTAGCAAAAAGTACATCCACTTCCTCTGCTTGGTTGGGTGGCCTGTAGTATAGACCTATGACAATATCATTCCCCCCCCCAACCTTTAATATTGACCCAAATACATTCGAGATAGTTCTCATCATTGTTGTGCTCTATTTCTGTAGAGATGTAATTATTTCTTATATATAGTGCAACTCCACCTCCTCTTTTATTTGGTCTATTTCTTTTAAATAATTTAAATCCTTCTAGCTGTATGTTCCATTTGTGGGTTTCATCCCACCAAGTTTCTGTAATGGCAACAATATCGTATCTGCCCTCATTTACTTGAATTTCTAATTCACCCTGTTTATTCCTCATACTCTGTGCATTGGTGTATAGACATTTGAGTCCATTTTGATTGACCCTGTGTTTTCTGTCTACAAAACCTGTGTTATGCCTGACTATGGTTCTCTTTGCCCCTATTTCTTTGCCACTTGTATGGTTCATGTACATGGTATGGCACCCACTGTTAATTGTTTGGTTTTGCTTGACAGCAGTGTTGATAATATTACCTGCACAATTATCTATGTTACACGCACTGATAACCCTATGAATTTTAGTTTGCTGGGGACAGAAATATTCTTTATCTATTGATTCTCTGTCCCCACTATTCAGTTTAAATGTTTAGCCAGGAAATCTGTGAATTTAGTGCCAAGTAACTCAGTCCCTTTCTTGGATGGGTGCAAACCATCTCTTTTGTACAGTTTATCATTGGACCAGCTGCAGGCATCATGACTAATAAGACCAAAGCCTTCCTTTTTACACCACTCCTTTAGCCACACATTAAACTCTGCTATGCGCTGGCCCTTTCCTTTTTGTTCCTTGTATACTGGTATAACCTCTGAGAAGATAAGCCTACAACCTGTACTACTAAGTTCGTACCCCAAACTCTGGAAATCATTCTGCACAGAAGCTATATCTACTCATTACATGTATGAACTTTACAACATTAAATTCATCATAGTTTGTGTGCCTTTCCGAGCTGCTTGTGAGAATCAATGGAATCAATTGTACATCTTTATGTAAATACAAATCTCTGCTGTTCAGTAAATGTCATTTAAAGCCATCAGACATATTAACTGTGAACATTGCAAAATGTATGGCAAAACCCTTAAACTATTTAATTCAAAGAACTTCAATCATTAGCCAAGCAAGGAAAACATATCATTAATGAATGCTAAATGTTTCATAATAATTCAGTAGATTTAGGCCATGAATGCTAATAATCAAAGTACTTGCGGAGATCTAAAAATAAAAATATTTGAACACCTTATTGAGACTCTTGTACTTCCTGTCCAAATGTCTGGGGATATTCCTCCTGAGCTCTTTTGGTTTTGTTTGTTTGTTTGGCCTTGATTTTTACTCTTGGTGAAATTTCCCAATATGTGTCAGAGACTGCCCCAAGGCTACTGCAATAAGAACTTGCCCTCGTTATGGGAAGCTAAAATTCAGCTTGAGTAGACAAAGTACTTTATTGCAGATACAAGGGACTGTATTATGATCACTACCAGCTATTAGAATCGCTAAAAATCTGATGGTGCCAGGGTTTTTTTTTTTAACTTGCCTTTTTTGCTGTAAGGGACCGCTTGCAGCCTGTTTCCCTTAGCCTAGTTTATGGAACAGCCCTGCCTGATACGAAGTTCCTTATCTCTCAGTCTGCCAGTTCCAGCCTGAAACTTTGTGCAGTTGATCTACAATGAACCTTAACAAATGAATGGTGAGGTATATGGTACAGAGCATTAGGTACTCTGGCACCATCAACTCTGTCAAAAAAGGAGAATACATTACAATGTTTATTTTATTTCATTTCACTGCTTCTCTTTGGAATCTGGAATTCCATCTAAATGGCAAGACATTTACATTCGTTGTATTGTTTCCCCAGTGACACATTTCAGAGAGATTGATGGCCCATTTTGATATGCAATTAGAAATGGATGACATGCTATAAACTCCCCATTACTTTCACTGAAGCCCCATTCTCCTGCTGGTGGCTCTGTTTTTCCTTATTTAAATACTATGAATTTTTTCAGGCATTCTGCTCTTCCTCTAAAGGATCAGCCCTGCCAAGTTTCAGACAGATTGGACAAATGGTCTCCATTTTATAGGCAATTAAGAATGGGATCCCAGACACAGCAGTATAATTGCTAGAGGTATTTTTTAAAACATACTAGAAAATTACGTTTCAAAGAGAAGATAGGCTAACTAGGCACCCCTGGAAAAAAATATTTGTCTTGCCACTGTAATTGCAAGATTAGAATTGGGATGATTTTGGAAAGAGGAGAACCAAGATCTTCTCAGATCACTGGAAGCCATTTCAGATGTTTTTGTTTTTTAAAATGTGTTTGTTCACTCAAGACCAGAGTAAAGCATATCTTTTCAGTTTTATTGTACGTCTAGATGATGTCAAGATTTCGGTCAATATTAGGAAGTGGCAAATGGTAATGATATGATCCACTGACATTCATATAATTTTCTCATATTATGGACCCATCAATCCATTCAGCTCCATTTCCATACTGATGTGTTTTATAAACAACAGCAAAAACCTCTGTACAGAAATTAGCATTTCTAAATTCCTTTCATTTTCAGTCAGGCTTATAAATATCCATTGTAAAATGCAATCCAATACATTTTGAACAGAGAATAACAAAAAGTACACAATCATATGAGTAATTAAGTTCCAATCAATATATTTCACAAACAACATATAATATGCAGCTCTAGACTACAAAGCTCACCAAAAACTGCACCTTTCAAGCATTCTTGCAGAAGTCACTTAGTCCAGAATGAAGAACCTTTTTTGTGGTTGCTAACCAGGAAATAAAACCCAACATTCACCCTTATGAATATTCTCCTATTTCATCTCACTTTGATCCCTTTCTGATGATTTTTGGATGCATATTAATAACAATGTAATTCTCTATAGAGACAGAAGCATGTGGGTCAGTGAGAGTGTTAAAGGTAATTTCATATCCAAATTCAAGGCAATTGTTTAGACTAAGATGTTATTGCAAATACATTTTCTATAAAGCACTCCTGTGTGTACTTGTTCACTGACAAATTCACTGACTTCAGTTGTATTTACTCCCAGATACCTCTGTATTGCATTACAGCCTTAATTACTGAACGTGAAATCCATCTGATGCATTTTTCCTCCACTTTCTGATTCTGAACTTATTGGATGGCTTTGCTAGACATCCTGCTTAAATTTCCTGCTATAAAAATAGCTGTGGTATTAACCAATCTTTTTTTAAAAATAGCATTACAACAAATACATATAGAGGAGCTGTACCAAAGGTTAGTCCCTATAAGCCAATCACAATACATTTTATTAATTCTCTGCAAAAATATTACTGTACATAGGAAAGTTAAAAGGTCATGTATTAAACAAATAGGGAAAGGTTTAGAAAATGTCAACCCATTCAAACATAGACTTTGCCTATGTGACTTTCATTTGTTACACCATATATATATATACATACACATACATACTTACAATGTATAATATATGCACAAATACAATGTTTGTGCAAACACACACACACTTAAAAGACCTTGAAAATCTTTGTCACATAAACAAAGACTGGGGGAGCTGATAGTGTTTCTCATGAAATCCACAGTTCTTACTTGCCAACTACAGGAAATGTAATTAGATTTTCATTAGCCACTTTCCCTCTAAACAAACAAGTTCTACTGTCCTGGAATTAAAATTTCTCTTATCAGCTTTGCCAGAAATCATAACTTTGGCAAATGAAATATTGGTTCTTTAAATGACATACATTTTTAAATAAATATAAGGTATAATAGTGTTTGTCTAATAATTCCAATAAAATTTATGTCACTTGCCTACCTGCATGAATTTAAATTGGATCTTAACTGGTGAATTGACTTTGGTTGTCTGACTGTCATTGATTTTGAGAGATATTAGTAGAGAATTTTCAGGCTATAGAGTAAAGAGGGGCTTAGGAAAGATGGTGAGTGCTGAGACTAAGGACTTATGGTATGGTTCTTTAGAAGGGAGTGGGATGCAGTAACAGTAGAAGCAGAAAGAGGAAGAAGTTGAAATGAAAAGAAGCTGGAGGTATAACACAGAGATTGAGGGAAAGTGAAGAGAATATCTACAGGAAATATACTGGTAGCGGGAATGTTATGGAAGGCATTAGAAGTAGAAGAAAATTGGAAGATGAGAGATAAGCACAAGGTGGATGGTGACAGGGAAGATGGATTACAGATGGTTGGATGGGGGACAAGGTTGGAAGTAAAAGTAATAATGATGGAGGAGGAAATGGGTGATAAACTGCCATATTTTAAGAAATACAATGCCCTTGCTGAGAATCAGAGGGCCATGTCATGCAGAGGATTGATATGAGGTAACATCAGACTCTGCCTGCTTAGAAACCACCATTAGAAACCACCAAAGGGAGAAAAGGAGTATTTTGGGGCACAGGTGAACAATCTTCCATGTGAGAGGAAGATAAAGTCTTGGAACCACAGCTTCCTGAAGAAGAAGGGGAAAAAGGCAATATGGCAGGAGATTCAGGACTCCAAGGAAGGTGAGAGAAGTGAGAATGGAGGGTGAAAGAAGCCAGAGATGGAAGTGAACAAGAGACTGAACCAAACCCAGTCTCCTGGAATATCTCAGAACATTGATTGGGTAGCAGCAAGGAAAACGCATTGGGCAGCTAGAAACAATAGAGAAAAATCTTGTACTGATGTGCAAAAGGAGATCCGATGGGAGGCAGTAACTAAACTGTTGCTGGGCACTGAGGAAATCTAGGTCTCGTTTATCTAATTCCTCAGGCTTAGCCCAAGATAATGGATTGCCACGGGCTTTGGTCTCAAGTTGGCAGATGTGCAGATGATAATATGTATCATAAAGTCCTGGCTGCATGAAAATAGAAGAGTGCTTCTGTCTGAAATTTGCCCAGCTATGTTTTGAATTCATTTTTTAAATCTTCCTCCTTCCCCTCCTTAAAGGCTGACCTTTAAAAGATTGAAAAAAAAATACTTCAGATCATACTTGAATGTGAACTGAGCACAATTAACATCTCCTGAACCAGATTACACATCTGCAAATTTCTGAATCTGAGGATTCATAACTCAGAACAATCATGCTTGTATCAGTGCAGCATGTTACATTAGAGACAATAACTGTAGAAAAATAATATATAACAAAAATGGGCATAATGATGTGTCAGGATTCTCCCAGATTGATATTGAAATTAGAAAACTTTCAAGGAGGGATTCAAGGACACAAGTTGATAAGATCTAGTTTTCATTGATTATAGGCCATCAAGTTCTTTTTGACTCCTATTGACCACTGCTACATGAGCTACACTGGCTCCCAATAAGCTTCTCAGTATAATTCAAGATTCTGCTTGTCACTTTTAAAACCCAACATGATGTGAGACCAGGTTACTTGTTGGATTGCCTCTCTCCAGTGGATTCTGCCTGTCCCAGCAGATTTAGGAATGCTCTGGTACTCTCAGTTAAACAGTGTTGCCTGGTAGACCACAAGTGTTCCTTATCAGTCTTGATGTATGGCAGCAATGGCGAACCTTTTTAGGCTTGCACACCCTAAGGGGGCAGCGCAGGGTGTGTGTGCACCAGCATGCTGCACTCATAATGCAATGCACACAACCCCAGTGTGCATGCGTGCATGATAGGCGCTCCCCCTTTTTTTACATGCTTTTTTCGCCCTCCCCAGGCTCCAGATGCTTTATAGGAGACTGGGGAGGGTGAAAACAGACCCCTTCCCCCCCCCCCCCCCCCCGAAGCACTCCGGAGGCTTCAGGACCTTCCCTGAAGCCTCCGGAGGACTAAAAACAATGCTATGAGCAATCTGGAAGTGACTTCTGGTTTGCTCGTAGCATTGTTTTTAATCCTCCTGAAACCTTCAGAGGGCTTCCTGTGAATGAGGGGGGGGTCTGTTTTCGCCCTCCCCAGTATCATATAAAGCCTGAGGAGGGTGAAAAATGGCTTTAAAAATGGCTGAATCAACTGGCCAGTGCGCGCATGCACGCTGGTCAGCTGACAGGGCAATGCCTCGCGTGCCCTGCCAAATGGATCTGCGTGCCACAGGTTCGCCGTCACTGATGTATGCCTTCACCTTCAAGATCCAAACAACCTCATCTCTATTGGCCTTTCGGAAGACTGTGGAGACCTGGCTCTTTCTCTAGGCATTGAGGCTAAAATCCTATTGATCAATGCTCTGGCCTGAGTGCATAAGATTGGTTGGCGGCCCTGGGTCCTTTTTGGAGAAGGGCGGGGTATAAATGCGAATAAAATAAAAATAAATAAATAAAAGATTTGTTGATTTTTTTTAATCACCCAGAGTTTTCTTCAGGAAATGGAAGTAATATAATTTGGATGGCTGGAAAGACAGACAGACCAAAAATACATTTTTATTTCTGTTTTTTGTTCAGCTGCCTGCTTCTTTTCATATGACATGCTAGGGAAACTCTCCAGGTCTAAAGATATGAAGCAGCTATGAATTCAACATTCTGACCTAAAAGAAAGAGCAAATCTAATAAAAAAAAAACCTTCTTGAATTATCTAGCTGTGCTAACTGAATTTCCATTAGTGTGTCCCCTTTAACTGTTTCTTGAATTAGCCTTCTAGTCCAATGGCTTTGATTCACTAGGGGAATGTAGAACAATCTGTTTCTGGCCCTGGCAGTTTCTCATAAGCTTGTTTGCATAATTGTTTCTTCTGTCCCCTATTATTAATTTGCATTTAAAGAAATAAATGCTCATGAAAATTCATATAAATCTGCATATTTGAATACTGTAAATGCTTTTTTTCAAAGAAAATACATGTTTACTTTTATATTTTATACTAAAATATACATCTGAAGTTGTTTTTTGACCTGACAAGTGTAGTACATACTTGGAAAAGTGTGAAATCTAAAAGATAATTGTATTCTGACCTGTATATGAGTCAGAAAAGTCCAAATCACATCAGTTTGTTACTGCATTACGAAATCATTCCTATGCTTCACTACAACTTTAGTCCTTGTTTTTGTTGCTGTTTAGGCACTTAACCCCCAACTTATGATGCATTTTAGTTCATTTTTTCAATTTATAGAATCTTCAAAAAGCTTGTGGTTTGCCTTAGTTCACAATACAAATACTTATGTACCTTTTGTACAAGAATAATATTCTAAAAACAATACATTTTATGTTTTCAAATCTTGCTCAAGGGCAACTGTTCATTAGGGAATCAAGTTTGCCTGCTTTGGATGTATAAAGAGAACATTTCCATTATCTAAACTCCCCAAATACCTTTGCTGGTGGGAACAGCTGATTTAATTTTACAGAAAATAATCAGGGTTCAGGTGGACTAGTATTTAGTTGGGAGATCACCAGAGAATACCAGGGATATAGTCTAGCAAGTTGAAAAACATGTCAAAAGAAAGCAGTGTCAAACAAGTTCTCTACAGCTACAAAAAAAACAAAACATGGACCTGCTGAATACGGTGAAGAATGATGGCAATTATTGTAAAATATTTTGTTGGAAAGTAAAAGATAAATGATAGAACTAGATAGACAGAATTATCTATCTATCTTATTATCTATGGAAAATTGAAAAATAACAGATGATAGCTATTACCTACCTACCTACCTACCTACCTACCTACCTACCTACCTACCTAACTAACTAGCTATTTATTAATTTATTTATTAACTAAATATTTAGCTATTTAGCTAGCTATCTAGTTAGATGATAGCTAGATAATATCATAGATAGATAGATAGATAGATAGATAGATAGATAGATAGATAGATAGATAGATAGATAGATAGACAGACAGACAGACAGACAGACAGACAGACAGACAGACAGACAGACAGACAGACATAATGTGTTATTTTTTAATTTTCCATATCTTGTAATCTGTATTGTAATTTGAGGATACAACATCTTAAACCTAATACCTCAACTAAATAACAGAATAATGGAGTTAGAAGGGAGCTTGGATGTCTTCTAGTCCAACTCCCTGCTTAGGCAGGAAACCCTGTTGAACTCACTTGGTGGTCATAGAATACTTTGCATTTCAATGGATTCTTACATGCATCTATCTTTAAATGAGAGGGCTGAAATCTTGCTATTTGTCCCACCCCACCAACCTTATAAATGAAAAAAGGATGTACTGTAGCATGGATTTATATACAGGTACTCCTCGACTTACAACCATTCATTTAGTGAGCATTCAAAATTATAATGCTACAAAAGAAAATTATTTACAGCCAGTCCTTGCACTTAACAGCCATTTAGCATCTCCACAGTCATGTAATCTAAGTTTGAGCACTTGACAACTCACATGTATTTACTATTGTTGCAGCATCCTGGGGTCATGTGATCACCATTTGCAACCTTCTTAGCCATCTTCTAACAAAGTCAATAAGGAAGCCAAAGACCACATGATTCACTTAACAATGGAATGATTTGCTCAATAACCATGGCAAGAAAGATATAGGTGTTACTTAACAGCCCTCTCTCTTAGCAGTGGAAATGCTGGTCCCATTTGTGATTGTAAATTGAGGTCTTCCTGTATTGTGCTAAGCCATGTTTTATTAAATCATAAACCAAACAGAGAAACATAAATCAAGCATTTTAAACATGCATTTACTAGTCCTTGAAAACAATCAGAAAATAAAACATTGAAGGAAATTTTTTACCTACTCCACTGTAAACCATGAACCAAGAATATTCATATATGACAGGGACTATTAGTTCAGTTTATCTTAGGTCAGGGGTCTGCAAAGTCGGCTCTTTTAAGACTGGTGGACTTCAACTCCCAGAGTTCCCCAGGAAGCATAGCTGGCTCGGGAATTCTGGGAGTTGAAGTCCACCAGTCTTAAAAGAGCCGACTTTGCAGACCCCTGCCTTAGGTGATGTATGGATCATGCTCTGTTTCAGAGGGATTGGGTTTTCCTGCTATGTGGGCTCTCCCTGTGTGCCAATGGCAGGTTACATATTGGTTCTCTGGGGAACTTCACAAGAGAAAGTGCTGTATGGAGTGGAGTTCATGGAAGATGTAAAGCGAACATGTTTGAACATGATAAGAACATTTGGGATTCTTTGCCAATAATTTCAGACAGGGCAAAATCACAAAATTTTGTGTCGCTTATTTTGGCCATGTCATGTGAGGGAATTCATTGGCGAAAGCAATTATGCTTGGAAGAGTTAGCGGTAAAAGGAAACCAGGCATCCAAAGAACATGGTGGCTGGAGACCATCAAAACTGACACCAGAGT
Organism: Rhabdophis nuchalis; assembly: GCA_039707465.1. NCBI lineage: Eukaryota > Metazoa > Chordata > Lepidosauria > Squamata > Natricidae > Rhabdophis > Rhabdophis nuchalis. The sequence goes on from CM077643.1 coordinate 364,931,437, forward strand.
ATGGAACAACTCAAAGGAATATGCAAGACATGAAAAGACTTGGCTCATAGAATCACCAAGAGTCACACCTGACTTAATGGACAACATCATCATCAAATTCAGACAGAGCAGGCATATTGCAGGTCCTTTCAGTTAAATAATGCCACCTATCAAGACTTAGTAAAATCAATTTGAATACAATATCAGTGTGGATAATACTATTCCTGTTCGTATTTTTTGCAAATGTTCACATATAAGTTTAAACTATCCCATTTCTGCATTAATACACATCTAAAAATCATATTACAATATTAACCCTGCAAAAATACATTCCTTTTACAGCTCTTGTCTAAGTGGTATAATTAGCATAATTTCCTCTAAGCTTCCATAAGAAGAGCAAAAAAAATCTGTGGTCCTCCAGATGTTGTTGAACCATTACAATTCCCAGCAACCCAGCGTGATCAACTAGAAGAATCCTAGGAGTTTCTGTTTCTAACACCAGAAGGTCTGACTTCTCTACTCTTTCTCTGAGGTACTTTTTATGATCCTGACTCTCATACATAGCTAATCACTCATCAATTATCTGCTTCTACAAGAGCCAGCTGTTTTCCCCGGCAGTAATCTCCACAAAAGCCTTGTGGAAACAAGATTGTATCATGAGAATGATGTGAAATTTAAGATTTCAAAATTGGTTACATTATAGCAAGATCTTGTTATGTTGTTAGCAGTTAATTAAGAAGGCTGGCTAAGAAATCACCTATATAAAGAGTTTTGGTATAGAATAGATGTATCCAGATTTTACAAAAAGGGTGAGCTACAAACAGATACACACTGAGAAAACTGCATCACACACATCAAATAAATATAAAAAGGGATTGAGAGTCAGTCATCAATACCTGCCACTTTCATGTCCTTGATCCCTTACAGATGCCCTAACCCTGAATAGGCAACATCAGAATGTCAAATCATAATTCTTAATCTATCTAAGACGAAGGATGGCATGTTGATCCTTAATTCTTAATCAATTTAAGAGGAAGATATGGCATAATGTTTTTTAGTAAAATGGTAAAGTATGGGATAGATCCGGGATGGTGAACCTATGACACGCATGCCACAGGTGGCACACAGAGCCATTTGTCAGGGCATGTGAGGCGTTGCCCTGTAAGGTGACCAGCATGCATGCATGTGGCCATCTGAGTTCAGCCATTTTTAAAGCCATTTTTCGCCCCCCCCCCCCCCAGGGTTTATAGGAGCCTGAGGAGGGCAAAAACAGCTCCCTTCCCTGAAGACTCTGGAGGACTAAAAATGGCCCTCTGAGCAAACAGGAAGTCACTTCCCTGAAGCCTCCAGGTGGCGGGGGAGCCTGTTTTCACCTTCCCCAGGCTCCTATAAAGCCTCTGGAGCCTGGGGAGGGCGAAAAAAGCATGCAAAAATGGGGTGTGTGTGTCACACATTGCATTATGGTGCAGCACACCTGTGCATGAACCCCCCTGTACTCCCCCCACTTATGGCATGCGAGCCAAAAAAGGTTTGCCATTGCTGGGATAGATTATGCTAGTATTAGACAGAACCACAGATGGTTGAATGACTTCATTCAGATTTTGTCTGTTAATGGTAATTCTTCAGACCCAGGAAATTCCAAAACTCAGAGTCACTCTATCTTGCTAGGGTTAAGCCATAACTGATTCCTCCCCAACCATACCTTTATAGCAATGAGGCCCTGGATAAGAGCTTAAATGGCATCATGTATCCAGAAGGGTAGAAATATACAACTCAATATCATCTATGCGTTCATCATACTGCATCTCATGCTACTGAATGACCTCACTCTGCAGCTGTTATTGTTAGTTGTGAAGTCATGTCCAACTCATCGGAACCCCATGGACAATGTTCCTCCAGGCCTTCCTGTCCTCTACTAATCTCTGGTGTCCATTTAAGCTCATGCCTACTGCTTAGGTGATTCCATCCAACCACCTCATTCTCTGTCGTCCCATTCTTCTTTTGCTCTCAATCTTTCCCAGAATTAAGTTCTTCTCCAGTGAGTCCTTCCTTTTCATTAGGTGGCCAAAGTATATGCTCTGCAGCTATTTGTCAATATTAAATAGAAAGGTGAAACAACTGAGCCCTAAGGAATCCTACATTAGATATTGAATCTCCACTTTTCTACTAATACCCTGAAAATAATCATGGAGGAAATAAGAGAACCATTTTAAAACAGTACATTCCCACCCCACTAAGCCAAGATCCAGAAGAATACCCTGGGCAATTATATTAAACAACTCCAAGAGATGCAGCTAGGAGGATGCAAGTCAGGGTGCTCTGACGCTCATAAGCTGCCACTCTTTCAACAACCTTCCCTGAAAAAGGTTGGAGACTAGATAAAAGCTGTCCAATGTAATCAGGTCTAAGGATGTCCTATTGAGAGGTATATGAACCACTAACTGCTTTGAGGCTGCTGGATGAATGTAAATATTCTCCAACTCTAGATCAAACTGCCACCATCCTTAGTCAAAAAAGCAGATGTAATATGTGATCAATGCTGTGAGTTCAGCTTTTACATATCTTTGAAAAGGTTCATGGTTGCCATGGTGGGCATGGACTATTGAGTCATTGCTGAATCCAGCTCCAGAGAAGACAGTTTGAAATCCATCAAGAATATCAATCGAAGGAACTTCATCACCAACTCAGCCACAGTGGCAAAGAATGCAAAGTCATGCATCCTATGGTTACTTTTATTATAAGATTACAGTAACAGCATCTTGAAAGTCTGAATGTGCTCTCCCCCCTTCTTCCCCTTCATCTTTGTAAGAAGAAGGAGGATTTTGTCTGAGACATTTGGTCAGGTTATATTTGTGGCCTGGACTCAGATTTCTTTTTAATGACCACTGTGTTATTTCAGGTTTCTTCTTCTGATCCTCACAGTTATTTCTTCTTTTCATTACACCAGATGACAATAACCACATATCCACCCAATCCCAGAGTGGTGGCTAATGCCATACTCAAAGCCCAGAAGGGTATATTTCTGAAAAAGAAACGTTTGCATCCAACTATGTTTCTGTAATGTATATTGGGTCAGTCCTCATTAGATCATTAAAAATGGATGAGATAAGCTTTAGTACAGACCACCTGAGCAGAATCCAGTGTCTCCACACTTCAGAAACCAAATCTTGGGGGCTGCAATGTGGTATCAGTTACATTAACTGAGTCTGCCTTCTTTGAGAGCATCTCAAATTCTGTGGCGCACCATATCTCCCAATACTTCAATGATGCACCCACTTCTATTGCTCAGTGCCAACCAGCTCCCTAAATCCCACACCTCTTCACTTTCAGGCCAAAAGTGTCCATCTCTGCCTCATTAAAACATTTCTTTGGGGCAGGGAAGGAAGGGAATAGAACTTGGGCACTAAATGCTTCTATTAAGCATTCAACAACTATGATTCAGGAGGCACCTTCCTCTCACACTAAACATTCACTCTAGCCTGGTCTATGCTTTTCTTCTACTGGAGTTCTTTAAACAGACTGGATGATCATGGATTAGAGCTGGACTAGATGAAATCCCAGCTTCTTTCCAATTCTATGATTCTATGAATGTTTACACTGGTGGGGTTTTCTTTTTGAGAGGAAACTATTAAATGCATGCAAGCAATTTTTAAAAGCAAGGCACATATAAATCCAGACAAGATTCTAACTTTTTTTTGGTGCAATTAACATTCTAAGATAAAACAACATTTCATCTTGGTAGCTGAGTTAACAGCCGCCTATAATACATTTCAGAAAGTGAGAAACAATTTTGATATCACCAGAGAGATGTTTCTAAAGTCAAATAAAGCAAGTGTCTTTTGAAGAGCTGAGTTGAAAGAGGGAATGTTTCTTTGCATGCTGCAGCATCCCTTTCACTGTCACTTCAGAACTGTAATTTTTGTGAATCTAATGGTCTTCTAGAGAGGGGCAATTCTCTTACTAAGCTTACAGAGGAACATAAGAATGAAAGGTTTAGCTGGAAGGGCCCATTTAGGTCTCTGAATCAAATCTCCTATTCAATGCAGGAATCCAGTTTAAGCCACTCTAAAGCTCAGGTGACCCAGTTTCTTCTTGAATATGCTCATTTCCACACTGGTTTTTATGGCCTCTTCTAGAGTTATCCAATTATTGTTGAGTCTACATAGTAACAAGGAGAGGCTTTATATCTTCCAGTAATAACTGGCTGATGCTAGATGTTGTAAGTGACCAGGGAAGAAAAAGAAATGAAGTCTGGGGAAAGAGAGAGTTTATTATCTTTCCAAGGAATTGGTTCCACTGTCAAAATGCTTTTATAATACTCTTCTCTTGATGTTTAAATGAAATGTGCCTTCTTGCTACTTAAACCCATTATTACATTTCCGCATTCTTGGGTAATGAAAAATAGGCCATAGTCTCATGTGTATGAAAATACTCCAGGTACATCAAAAGTGTTTTCCTACCCTCCTTTGTTAAGCATTTCTTATATTTCCATTATTTCATTGAAACAGTTCTGATTTGATCGGAGTGCTTTTGAAAGTGGGGTGACCAAAACTGGACACAATATTCAAGTATGACTAGCAGAAAGTACAATTGAAATGTTTCTTCCTATATTTCCCGTATTCTAGAAAATATCATGGATTGTACTAATACAACCTTAACTTACATTTGCCTTTTTCCCCAGCAATTATATAAATTTCATTTGTGATCTGCTGCAACTACAGTATATTTTCATGTCTACATATCTAACAAGGTACAATGCATGTTTCTTGGATATTTAATTGAAGGTGAAGGTTCGTTCTCCAAGCTTGTGGATTGATTTCTGAACATTTAGTTACCAAGCTAGGTAGCATCTTCAGCAGAGTTTAGGGGGTGTCAGTGTTCTTCTGTTTATAAGGGCTTCAGTGTGGGTTTGTCAAGTGAGGGTCTTGTGATGAGTCAGCTGTGAGTCATCAGTGAGTTTTGATTTCTTTTTTCTAAATACGTGTTTATCTCTTTTGTATTTTATTTTGCTATTTTGTTATAATTTTCTGACAAATCAAGATATATTCCTTAATTATGGGCAATTCTACTCAGTTTTGTGTCATCTACAAATTTAATAAACCTCCCTGTTCCACCTCTCTCCTTCAAGTCACTAATAAAAATATTGAAGAATGCAAGATCTAGGATTAAGACTAGTGGGTCCTACTGGATGTGCCTCTCTAGTTTGACAAGTATGTTCAACATTCATTGATGGCTTCGTTTCTCATTTGAGATCTCCCTAGTAGAAGTGGCATTGTAGCCCAAATTACTAATCAGGAACAGAGGATCTGTCACCATTTTCAGCATTTCAGTGCTACATAATGAAATTCATTTGGACCCAAAGTGAATCATTGTTAATGTTTAAAGAGTTCTTTCATCACATCTTTATCAGCCTCAAGCTACAGTTTTGTCTGTTCATCATGCTTGTTTGATGGGACCCTAGTTCCTTTCTAAGTAAAGAATAAACCAAAGTAAACATTCATGCTTTTGTGGTTTTTTTTTAGGGTGGGGCATCACCTATTAGTATCTTGTCATGATCAGTAAGAATTTCAATTGCTTTAAATATTTTTTGTCCTTTGTTCTTCCATCATGTTAATGTTCTTGGATGTTGCAATTCCTGACTATTTGTCTGAACATTTCCTCCTGCAAGTCCCTCCTTCTACTTCTATTATTTTAGTCATGTGTTATTTTGGAAGTCAGTTGGCACTGAACTTCTTCTACAGCCATGTATGTTTCCTCTGTTAGGTTAGGTTCGACTCAATGGGATTGTTTGATATAATGCTTTTAGTAACTGAATTTTTCTTCCTGTTACTTTCTGTGCTTACATGAAATTTTAATTATTATTTCTACTATTTAAAATCAGTTCCTTGGATTCCTTAGCTTTTGTTTCTTTAATATGAAGGGTTCTGAGCATTGCATGATCATGTTCCCGCAGAGTAACCATCACCATTCATTTCATAAATTTTTCCTATTAATCAGCATCTAATTAAAGATAGCCAAATCCCTTGTTCCTTTATCTAGTTTTAGGAAAAACTAACTTGTCAACAAGAAAACATTAGTCTGTTCTCTTTTGGGTAAGCTTAAAAGGCCACATTCTTACTTGACCCAATCAACCATTAACCCAAATATATTTTCTTAGCAACTTGTAACTTAGTCAAAAGTTACAGTTTTGGAATTACTAAAGCCTCATTTCATTCAGGAATGTAGAGTGCCCTGTGAATTCTTTACCCAGAGTCTTATTGGAGTCTTCATGATGTCACTAGTACTATCACTAGGCATGGCATAGACACTATAGCTAATCAGTTTTGGAAAGTGAATTTCATGCTACTAAGCCTTGCAGTGTGCCTTGCATCTCTCTAAGGGAGATACTTCTTTTTCTACTACTCTTTCTCTTTACTTTTTCTTGGTTCTCTGTGAATGCAAAATAAGTTTAATAATACCACTAAAGAAATGAATGGGTCGAGTTAATATTTGCATGAAGGAGTGCCATGAAGCTGAATTTAAGTCATTTTAATTTAAATTGACTGGTCAACTAATTTTTTTTTTGTTTCCACATACATTATTTACCATTGATCCAAATAAGAGTATTTGGGGGCGTGGAGAAGAAGCTGTTGGAAACTTCACCAAATATCAAATATGTTAACTGAATTGGCAAATAGACATTATGATCCCTTAATACTAATATATCTTCATCTTCACTGGAGTTAAGCCATTGCCTATACCAATTCTAAATCCTGGTATTATATACAAAGTTTCCTCATAGTTCAACAACACAGAAATATTTCTAATTCTGCACTAAGTTCATCTTCGAAGGCCTTGTTCTATACTGAAGCTGTAGTTAGCCTCTCAAATTTAGAATATATTTCCTCAGAATATCATGCCCGGTGAATGCTTTACTGTCTTGTTATTGTCAGGTATTCGTTTCCAGGGGCTAAACTTTTAATTTTAATTCAAATGCTCTGTACTAATGATGAGATGTGATTTTTAAAATTAACTTCATCAAAAAGCTACATAATATTCCTGGATTTCTCCTCTATTCAAATAAAACAATTTCATTTTCAGATGATTAATAGCCAACAACTTTACAACTGAGGGCAGAATTTGTTGTGTTTTCCAAGTTTTAAAGGAGTTTTCCTTACTGCTTCATTTTTAATTTCTTTTTCATTTGAATATCCAAAGTCTCTAAGTAAGTTACAGGAGCGGAATGGCCATATTGCTGGCCAATATCAAAAGCTAAAGCTGGTTCAGGATGCTACATAAAAAGTGGATACATTTTGAAGAAAACAGCATTTCAAGGGAACCATCTTTTCAAAGATTGTAGTTATCACTTTGAGGAGATATGTAAATACTAACTCTGTGCTGCCGTCTAATGGGTGTTTAGAGATTTGCAGGCCACATCTCATTGCCCTACTATTGGTGTGATTGTATAAATTGTAAAACCATTTTGTTTCATTTTGGTTGATAGTGTAACTCCAGTTGCTATATGAGTGGCATAAAAAAATTGATAAATAAAATGTAAGCTCTCATAATTAATATATTTCATATGCCTGCAATATAATTTTAAAAACCTGGTATGACTTAAATGTATAATGAAGATAACTTTAGATACCTGGAATTATATTTCTAGATTTTGACAAGCCTTTCCATACCTTGAGCTGTATAAATCTCAATTTTCAGAATTTCCAGCCAGTAGGACCATAGATAACAATTCACAATGAGATTATATCTGCTATGAACTCTGCATTGGTGACAGGAAAAGCATCTGGCCAGTAAACACTCAGCTCCATTCAGTTGCCCCAACTCCATCCCGATGCAAGGGATTACAAGGGATTAAAAGACAAAAAAAATGACCATGGTTAACAATTCTTAGCAATAGGTGAGATTTAAATACATGTTGAACAAACCATATTAGAAAACATTGCTTTAGTTTATGAGAAAGAACACCTTTTCAGACTTTTTTTTAAAAAAAGACCCAAATACTACAGATACTACAGATACAGCATAGCTGGCTGGGGAACTCTGGGAGTTGAAGTCCACCAGTCTTAAAAGAGCCAATGTTGCAGACTCCTGCCCTAGTGGGACTCAGGGCAGTGCAGGGATAAAAAATCATCAATAACATACAATCACAATATAAAATGGAATTTGCTTTTATATCTGCAGAGAGCCAGCTGTTAGGATAATTATCCTAATATTGGGTTGACAATATATATAAGCCAGGATTCTTAAAGAGTATATGTAACTTTAAGGACTATGTTGAATCTGATTGGCTGTGCTTCCCAGCTCAGTCATAAAAGGGCAGCTGAGAACACAGTTCATCCCTTTTGCTTTCCTTTGCTTCCTGATTGCCACTGAGGGGGAGCTGAACCTGAAGACGAAAGAAGTATCATTGTTCTGACTGTATGATAACTGTGTTTTGGTGAATGACTGTTTATTGTTGGAGGAGTTAGTATCACTGTTTGGAAGAAGTATTTTAGTTACAACAAGAGTAAAGACTATTTATTTTTTCTACTATCAGTGTTTGATAGTTATTGTGTGTTTTTAAGCAACGTATCTCTTGCTGTCTGGTATATTGCACTATTCCGCCTTTATTTTCCAACGGGGGTGTTTTTTTACCCTTAACATCCTGTTTCAGGTGTTTCTAGTTTCTAGTCTAGAGGAGCCTGTGTGGAGCTGCTGTGAGGAAAGATCTTGGCATTTATCAGATAAAACTGTTCAACATTGCTCAAACTGTAGCTCAACAGATCTTTGAAGCGGCCAAGGAATGACTCACCTTGATTATCTGGGGAGATTTTCAACTCTCTCATTACTTGATTCTGAGATTGATTCTGAGGAAGAGGACAAGTTGCTTGCTGTTGGGAGCTCTGGCAACAGGATCCTAGCTCAATACCCTTCCTGGTTGGTCAAATCTCCAGTGTAATGATGTGTCAAAGTAGTGTTTAATGTCTCTTTGAAGGCATTGCTTCTTTCAGCCTTGAAAGAAGCAATGGTACATCCCCTTGCCAAAAGTTATCCTTGGACTTGACCATGTAGAATAACTTTTATCCCATCTGCAACTTCCCTTTTAAGGGAAGGTTGTTAGAAGGATGCCAGGCAACCAACTTTGACATTGGGTGAAGTGGATTATCTAGATTCTTTTCAGTAAGGGGTCCAGGTGGGTTACAATAACAAGGCAGCATCAGTCAAATTTATACATTGGAACTCTAATCAGGTGAGAAAGACTAGATCACTCTGGTAATGTTCTTCCCATTAGCAGAATAACAGAATTGCAAGGGATCTTGGAGGTCTTCCACTCTAACCCCCTGCTCAAGCAGAAGATGTTTAAGCAAACTCATGTAGCTTTTTCAGCTTTTCTTCTAAGTAATTAAGAATAGTATCTTGTTTCCAAAACAGTGACCAATTAAATGGCAATAAATACTGCATTGTCATTAGTGAACTAAATAAAAAAGAGAGACCAGAGAAATAATAGTAAAAGCCAGTTGATTTATAACAATAGTAATGTATGGTTAGTGTTTCGGAAAAGAATTGTATGACTATGTTGAATTCAAGTCTCTGTTAAACCCACAAATTAGCTTCTGTTCTGCTAGAATCTAATCATCTACTATATTAAAGCAAGAGTCTAACAAGGTAGGTGGAAAATGTATCTTTTAACCTGGAGATATAATTTAAAGATATGATAGACATCTAGGGGAACATCAAGTGTCTCAATGCTTAATGTTTTATTTGATATACAATATATGATAAAAATGTAAGTTAGACAGCTAGGTTAAAACATAGTAATTTCATTTTAGCCATCTGTTCAGTGACCCAATATGACCCAAAGTCACTTTAGCTATTAAAGGACCCAAGGGCTATCTAAGACAGCACATTATAAAAAGGAGAACCTGCAACAAACTGCTGCAAGAATTTAAATGTAACCTTTCTTCTTCCAAGATTACCTGTAACTGATAATAACTGTAACATCAAAAGATGGAAGAATGGAAGATTTGATGAAGTTAGAAAGAGTCAAGGAGTGAAGGAATTTAAATATTCTATTATCAAATAAATCATCCAAGGAACAAGATACTTGTTTAGGAACTAGGTATCTAGTATCTTAATAATCAGCTGTTCCCATAAAGCTACACAGATAATTAAGATTTTCAATATAGTCCTTGTTCAAAATGTTGGTACCACTAGGCTTAATTTGATGATTGCCTAGTCTAAAGTTTTGTATGGCATTCTTTATTTGGCATATGTTTTCTAATGCTATTCTCACTATTCCAACATTATTTTTAAAAAATGTTCTAAATTCTTCCCAAACCATACTTACTAATCTATGGTTCAATTTGTTCAATTATTCTGAGAAAATGTATATTTGAAAGCTTTCTAACAATACGTAAAAATCATAGATGCATGACCAGTATTCTTCAAACTTTTGTGTATGGCCTTGAATAGACTTAGAAGACTTGCTATAGACTTATAATAACTTTATAGTACTTATTCTTAGCTTAAAGATAACTCTAACTTTATATATTCTGGGGTGCATGTGTGTGTGAGAGAGAGGGGGGGAGGGAGAGATTTTCTTTAACAAAGAATTATAATGGCTTGCAGTACGTTTTATTCGTTCCTGATGGTCCATACTATAACACAATGCATTTTGGCAAATTATATGTCATTTCCCTTCCATTAAAATTCTTGTTAGATTTCTTTAAATTATAATACAGAACTTATTTTCATTTTATTGTTTTCAACCACTCTTATTCAATTCAGTAGAAAATAAATTGTCTGTTTTTAAAATTGAAATATCTCTCCAAAGGTCTGTAGTGAATCTGTGATTTCAGATCAGGAAGTACAGGATTTCAGAAGATTATAGGAAATAGGAAGATAAATGATAAAAAATAAAATAAGTTCATTTGCAACAAAAAAATAGTATTAAAAATAATAACTATGAAACTCAAACATCATTCTATAATGCCTTATTAATGTGATTGGAGGAGGATGACGCTTGATCCACAGAGGAAAAGATCTTTCAGAAAATCTAGATAGATAGATAGATAGATAGATAGATAGATAGATAGATAGATAGATAGATAGATAGATAGATAGATAGATTAATTTTGACATAGCATTACCTTGGAAACACAAACAGGAAGTAAAAGAGGGCATTGAATAGTTTTCTAACTAACATGTGTCAAATGATCTAATATAAAACAATTGATAAAATTAATTGAAAGATACATGTATTCTGCCCATCATACTATGCTCTCTTGGTATAAGCAAGAATTAGAAGGCAATTAATTGTATTTATACTGGCTACCTACCAAGGGCTCCAAGCCAGTTTCTGAATTAGAATGCTAGAAATATAAAATTTATCTAGGATCTGATGGCATGAGATCTGTAAGCTAAGCTACTATTCTTCTGCCATCCCATCTGGTCACATAGTACTTTAGTAGCCCCTGTTCAAGTTAATTCTCTTGAGTCATTGGTAGGCTGTTTAGAAACTGATGGTCTAGGCTTCTAAAGAAAAATAAATCTTTAATCTCAAAATAAATAGAAAGACTCTCAAAGAGAGCTTAATATCAAAGTATTCGGCTAAGATCAAAGTATATACTACGATGCTAGTAAGCAGTTAGGAAAGAAAATTGCAGAAACTTCCATCAACAGCAATCATATACACATCTGAAATGACAGTTCTATATTATCACTAAACTATGATAATTTGTTTGCTGTCTACTTATGTCTTTCATGATGCAATCTGTTTTTTAAAATCTATGTTATAAAATTGAAACATGACAAATTTAATGGGCAAGTTTATTCTTTAGCTCTTGAACCAAAAATACTAGATTTGAGCAAGTGATCTTCCTATGCTGATCAGGCAGTTTTTACGCCAAGTGGTGGGCTAGCTAGATAAAAGAGATGAAGGCTGGTTTTTGCTAATAAAAATCTTAACATTTCTCATCCAAAGAATCCAAGTTGGTATACATCAGTGGTGGGTTTCTGCAGGCTCGCACCTACTCGCGAGAGCCGGTTGGTGAAATTTAGAGAACCGGTGAGAGGGGGTTCCACTGGCATACCTGGAAGTAAATCTGGCCCACCGCTGCCAGTGACCCAACGGGAAGGAAAGGAAAGGAAAGGAAAGGAAAGAAAGAAAGAAAGAAAGAAAGAAAGAAAGAAAGAAAGAAAGAAAGAAAGAAAGAAAGAAAGAAAGAAAGAATTTATCATCACAATTGAGTCAAAAATTTTGGTTGCTAAGCAAGAGCGTTGTTAAATGAGTTTCACCACATTTTAAAAGGTGGCCACTCCCACCCTGTCACATGACTGCCAAGCCATGGCCACAAAATAGGCCACACCTACAGAGTAAGTTCTAAAAAATTTGAAACCCACCACTGGTATACATCTAGAAGGAGGAGCACTTCCCTGGACTTGGCTGGTATGTAATTTGGGGGGGGGGGGTCTTCTTGGCTTCACTGTTCCTGCTTGAGGAACAGGTGGCAGCTGTGGTTAGGGAGGACTTTGCACAGATTGTCTGGTGCACCAATTCCTAATCTTGGAGGCCTTTCTCAAAATCACCCATGCCTTGGTGACCTCTCTTTTGTCTTACTGCAATGTGCTCTACATGGGACACAGCAATGTATACAGTAATAGAAGCACCTAGATTTTCCCATGTAACACTTCTATTGCACAAGCTGCACTCACTTTCAGTTTGCTTCCTCGTGCAATTCAAGGTGTTAGTCACCAAATTTGAAGCCTTATATGGAACAGGGCAACACCACCTGCAAGACTGCATTTTTCTAAAGACATCTACCAGTCACACCAGGCCAGATAAGATGGGGATTCTCCTAGTCCCTTCCCCTAAATATTCTTATCTGATCGGACCTGGGAAGTGTGCCTTTTCTGTAGCAGTCCCTGCACCAAGGGTGGGTTCCTGCCAGTTCTAACCTCTTCTATAGAAAAGGTTCCACAAATCTACAGTGCCGTTTATAACTGGTTCCAGCTCCCTCCCCCTGCCCGTCCGCACATCATCAAGATGAAGAGCGAGAGGAGGAATTCTGGGAGTTGAAGTCCACAAGTCTTAAAGCTGCCAAGTTTGAACACTCCTGGGTTTGTTTTTTTCTGAAGGGTTAGGGGTGCAAGGGTCTTGTAACTTGACAGCTTTAAGACTTGTGTGCTTCAAATGCCAGAGTTTCTGAGCCAACATTTTTGTTGCTAAGCAAGAACGTTGTTAAGTGAGTTTCACCACATTTTACAAGTTGGCCATGCCCACCCGGTCACATGACTGCCAAGCCACTCCCACTTGGTCACATGGCTGGTAAGCCATATCCCACCCGGTCACACGGCCGGCAAACCTCTCCCACAAAGCAGGCCACACCTACATAAGAGGTTCTAAAACTTTTGAAACCCACAACTGCCCTGCACTATGGAACATATGCTCCCTGAAGTTCAGCATCTTTTAACCTTCATAAGGTCTTAAAGATCTTGTTTCCCCCCCAAACTAGATGATGATTTGTTTGCATGGATTATTGCCAGGTTTTTGTTTTTACTGTTTTGTTTTACTGTTTTGTTTTAATTGAGTTGTTTTCAGGTTTTAAAAGAATTTTGTGAGGATTGTGGGAGCCACCCAGAATTATCTGATGATGGATGGGGGCTATATAAATATAATAGGAGGGAGAGGGGGGGAAAGAGAGAGAGAAGGACAAGGAGAGAGAAGGGGGATAAAGAGCATGACAGAGAGAGGGAGGGAGAGGGAGAGGATAGAGGGAGGGAGAGGGAGAGGAGAGAAGGAGGGAGAGAGAGGAGAGAGAGAGAAGGAGGGAGAGAGAGGAGAGAGAGAGAAGGAGAGTGGGAGAAGGAGAGGGAAGGGGGAGAGGGAGGGAGGGAGGGATTACTTTACCATTCTAAGGTAAACTGTGCACTGGCACTGCAGAGTCCCTGTACATTTTGTGCCCCATTCAAGTGGGTTAGATGGGATAATTAACCTCACTACTTCTCCCTCTTCATTTTCTGAGTGAGACCATTTCCAAACAAATAAAGAGCTCAGTTTCTTCCCCATGATATAATCTAGAAATCCTGAGCAGCAATTCTCACAAAACACGGCAAATGATTAATAATTTTGGAAGCTGTAATCCAAAACACTTGAGGGGGTGAACCTGGTTTCCTATTTCACCTTTTCTTGATATTCTACATTTTCTCAAGAGCTAAATAATTCTTTCTTGACAGTGGGGAAACATTCTGGGAAAATGAATTGTGTCCAATCTCTAGTCTAAGTTAAAAAGTAACCCTTATAGTCCTGTGAGATCAGATTGTTTCTGAAAGTCAGTATACTTTTTTTCTCCTCCAGGAAAAGAGGCAGTAGTAAGGTATTTGGTTCTGTTTTTTAAAAAAAATATTATTATTATTTTACACAAACTGACCTTTAACATTCAAATATGCTGAATTTCATATTGTTATTTTGGACTGAATTAATGTAAGTCAGTGCTAGTGTCTCTGATCTCCTCTACGTAATTAAATCAGACGAACAATTTCAATGTTCAGCTGGTTGATTCCTGCCAGAATTCTTTGCTTAAGAAGCAGCATTATTTGCTAAAACCCATAGAGCTGAGTAGTTATTGTAGATATAAATTAGGGTTAATTATATGTTTATTATAACAAATTACTGGATCATTTGAAGCAGGGTTAAGGAAACACTGACATCATCCAAATCAATTTCTTGGAACAAGATACAGGCATATTAATCAGGCTGGCTTTATACTTCTCTTATAGCATATTACTCATTCTCAGGAAGGCCTCAAAATTTTTACATCTGAAAGTCAAGAATCCAGATAAGGACATTATCAAAGATGAATTGGTGGCTTGGCAGCGTCTCCTAATGATCAGGTGCTCTGCTTAAAGGTTTTATACTAGATTTTTAAAGGCCTGATAAATAATAATTGGCTTATGGAATCACCTGAGAGATAGCAGAGGTATTAAGGAATCATTCAATTCAAAGCTGTTTTGATCAAAACACCTCTTTAGATTAAACCTTTCAGTTGGTTAGATGTGTCATATGGAATCATAAATTGCTTTGGAAAGAATTAATGTTAATTCAGGGATCTGATAAAAGTTTCTGGCTTTGCAGAGTCTTACAGACTGTTGCAGATTTCTTTTTATATTGAGGCAAAGCCCAAAGAAGGAGCTTTAAATAGCAAAGGTAGGTTTAATGGTACTGAGGTAGTTTGAGGAGACTGAGATTGTGTGCATGCATTTTTTGTGTTCAATTTTTTTTGTTTTTTGTTTTCTGTGGCTACGTAAGGAGGCTATTGTTGATGGGAGATAGATGTTGCCCATACCAGCCCTTGCAAAGCCCCTGGGGTTCTTGGAGCCTGGTCATTGCTGATGACCTGGAAGTATCACTCCTGAAGTACCATGACAGGGACGAGTAAGCTTGGCAGTGGAAGTGCACTACATAGGGACTGTAGAGGCTAACTGGTATTAGTTATGCTGCTGGTTTGTAAAGAAAGAGTCTTGAGATTGGATGTAGTTTGGCTCCTGATGCTGACTGCAGTTAGAAGGACTGGGCAGGGTCCTCAACTATTGGTTGGCCTGCTGTCTTGCTTAATGTGGTCAGTGAAATTATCCACAACATGACAAAGGCTGGCTGAAAGAGCCACTATAGCATCTGCTATCAAAGCAGATGACTAGATCTTGGTACCCCAGGCTCTGATTGCCACTGCTATTACCAGGTTAATCTGTTATACATTTTTTTTTCATTCACAACTTAATTATGGATGAAACAGCTAATCTGTCTCATATCACTAAGATCAGAATGGGCTAGGAGTGAAAAGGCTCCTCTCAGAAATGTGCTTATCTGGATTTCAGATTTATCACCAGTCACAACTCTGGAGGGGGGTGATGACATTCCAAAAGAGGCCATGGGCTTTCAGAGATTGTACCCCATAGATCATGGGCCCCCAATCCCTGGGCCACAGGCCAGTAGTGGTCTGTGGCCTTTAGGAATCAGGCAACATAAGCAGCAGGCGAGAGAGTAAAGTTTTATATGAACATGGGTGGACTCTAAGTTGCATGTGAAACTATATACCTCTCCCAGTCTGTGGAAGACAATTTTTCTTCAGAAACTGGTCCCTGGTGTCATAGATAACCAGGTGTAATACTCTCTGGCTGAAGTTGGGCTCAAGGAAATAGATCGGATTGTTCCTCTGGTACTACCCTCCCTGCTGTATATCATCTTCCTGAGCTGCTGAATTCAATTGCTTAGTTGCTGGTTGAGTGTCAAAGGTTACTGGTTCTTTGCAATTTCAAGTTACTATATGGTGGATGACCAATTTACAAGTGGCCAACAAATATCGTGGGTGGCTCAATGGCTAAGACACTGAGCTTGTCCATCAGAAAGGTTGGCAGTTTGGCGGTTCAATTACCTAGTGTTGTATAAAGGAGTGAGCTCCCGTTACTTGTCCCAGCTTCTGCCAACTTAGCAGTCCAAAAGCATGTAAAAATGCAAGTAGAAAAATAGGGACCACCTTTGGTAGGAAGGTAATAGTGTTCCATGCATCTTTGGCATTTAGTCATACCGGCTACATGACCACAGAGACATCGTTGGACAGTGCTGGCTCTTCGGCTTTGAAACAGAGATGAGCACCATTCCCTAGAGTTGGGAACGACTAGCACATATATTTGAAGGGAACCTTTACCTTCACAACAAATATCCCAATTCTAACTCTCCTAAAAATCTAAGTTACTTCCTTACTTTTTGCAAGCAGAAGAATGATGTGGAATTTCTCATTCTTATGTATGGAATCCTATTAAAATAAGCTCTTCAGAATTATATTAGAGAGAACAAATGCTATACCGACTGCATTTCTCTATGCAAAAACTGGTACATATGAAATTAAATTAAAATAACTGTTAAGGCATTGGGCTAGACCTCTCTTACTACCTGATCCCCAACTTGTCAAGTGGTGCCTCTTAGAGTAAATTAATTTCTCCACTCCTTCTTGCACCAGTAAATTTACATGATTTGGCTTTGGAGGACATTACTGCTAATTCTGTTGCCATAGCCAAATCATTTTATGATAGCTTTTCAACTTGCTGGTGCCATCCTATCTCACAGACAAATAGGCTGGTTAGATTGGTGAATGGTGGACCTGGCTAGGTTCTGGGGGGAGCTTTGGGCTTTCCATGTGGGTCTGATGGACAGCTTGATTGAGGCCTTAATCATACTCTGGAATATGCATAATTAGACCAAAAAGTCCTCTCCCCCCTTTGCTGATCATAGGGGGATATATTGGTTCTCAGGTGAGCTCCAGAAGATACAGAATAAGAAGCAGAGGTGGGCTCTTGTTGGTTCGGACCAGTTTGCCCATACCGGTAATTCCAACCACTGGCTGGGCCAATGTAATATTGATTTTATAAAGTCTGCTTCTCAGAATATTTGAGGGAATGTTTTTCTGCTGTTTCTATTTCCTGTTCTATTGGACTTGTTCTGACAGGACCAATTAGAAAAATAGAGAAAGAGAAATTCAGACTTATTCTACTCCTATTTTTTAAACATATTTTTCTTCCTCCTCCAAATTATCTGTTATCTCTGTCTGTCATGCTTGCTAGTCTAGAAAAACAACTAGTCAGAAGATGGTGGATATCATTTTTAAAAGTTTTGCTTTTAATTTGAGTAAGATAGATTTTAAAATGGTTCAAGAATTGTCCCTCTAAAACCTTTTTTTGGGGAGAGGACAATTTGGAGATTTGTCTACTATCTTTTTCTCAACCCTGCTGTTTCTGCTTTAGAAAAGGCACAGGGGTAATATTTCAAACTTTATTAAGTAAAACCTTTGAAGGTATCTGCCCAAAACTTCTCAGGGTTAATGTCCTCTAAAAGGTCTATCATCCCTGCTATTTTCATTCCATTATGCCCCTAAATGAAGCAGCTTCGGGAATTTTGATAGTTCCTCATTATATCCAATGATCAAATATTTTACTGAATTGAGTCTCAAACTGCCAGTAGGTAATAACCCAATAAGAACTGTGTTCAAAACATCTAGCAAAGCTTGTGAAATGTGTTAAATTTGGTGTAGGCCTGTTTTGCCACAATGTATATTAAAAGATCTGAAATGATTTCTTTTCATAAGAAAAAGTAATATGGGATAGTATTGCTATACCTTTAATCAAGAACCTAATATAGCTACCTAAAAGGCTTTATACTTCTTTTGAAATACCAAGCTTTGTAACTACACCAAAGTTTCTGATGTCAAAAGCTGCAGAATGTCATCTTGCCTTTTTCTGCACAAGAGAATTTCCCCCTGTAAGCAAATTTGTAATCTAGACCAGCGTTTCTCAACCTGAGCAAATTAATATTTGTTGTCTGGGATATCCTGGGAGTTGGTCCACATATATGAAAGAGGTGTGTGTGTGTGAGAGAGAGAGAAAGAGAGAGAGAAAGAGAGAGAGAGAGAGAGAGAGAGAGAGAGGGAGGGAGGGAGGGAGGGAGGGGGGGGAGGGAGGGGGAGAGAGAGAGAGAGAGAGAGAGAGAGAGAGAGAGAGAGAGAGAGAGAGAGAGAGAGAGAGAGAGAGAGAGAGAGATATGCAAATAGTGCTTAGGGTGGGCTGCAATCCTCAAACAACAGAAGCATCACTTTAATGCCATCAACATTGACAATTCCTGTCTGATTTCACTGATGAAGTTATTTACATTCTGGATTCTGTTCCTACATTTCTAAATGTAGGAACCTTTAAAATCCCAATTGTTTCTTGCACCACTAAGGAAGTTACTAGATAGATTAGAAAGATCCAAAGATTATTGATTTTCATATATGAGACAATATTAGAGAGTCATAAAGAAGAATAGGTCCTGACATCAATATTTCCAATTTTAGAATTGGATTCAATAATTTCCTAGAACCTCTGGTCATATTTTCAATAAGTACTTACCTTGTTTTACTTATTCCTTTAATAATATTTTTTTTTGTCATTTCAAGAGATTGTATAATCTTTGGGTGCAATTTATGTTCAGCACTTGAATAGGTTCCATTGATTTCTTTTTCTTCTCACAATCGGATTCCTGTTGGAGTTTCTTTTTACATTGTCTGCATTCTCAAAGAAAGTGTGAGTTTGTCATCAAAAGGCATGGCCTCATGAAAGAAATTGCAGTTGATAAGCAACTACTCTGTCTACATCGTCTCTTCTAGCCTGTATAGATTTGCATTCTACAAGACATACAAATAGATTTGCATTCTATAAGACATGTAAAAACATGCAAACAGATGTGCATTCTATAAGGGCTTCTGAGGATATCAGCCAGTTTCTGCTTCATCTGTACTGACCATTTATGTGTTTTTCCCTTTTTGGAAACTAACAATTCACAAGTTCTCTAGAGGATGCCTTTTTTGGTATGATAATTTATCTAACACTGTAAGAAGGAAATTATCACTCTCTACCATGTCTTTAATATTGAAGAGAATTACTGTGAATAAAGAATTTGAATAAAAATATCATCTTCTTCACTGCTTTTATTTATTTATTTTTCAAATATCATCCCCGTTTAGTCATTTTAGATGAAATTTATGGTACAAAAGAAAGGGCTTTCATCCTGACACTGTTATTATTTTATCATGTTGAATGCATTATATACATCAACTAATTGTTTTCTTTATAATGTGGAACAAAGAGATTCCCTTTCCAACTCTATTCTGCTACTATACTTTTGTATACATAGAAGGGTTAAGACTGGAACAATATCATTCCGAAGGGCCCTAGAAATTTATGTGATTTCTAATATATACTGAGATATAGATAAATGGGCAATATAAATTATTGCTAGTGGTTTATGTCTGTCTTTCTCTTTCTCTCGCACACTTCATTTGCTTGCCCTCTGGCACTTTTTGTCAATTAATATTTTGATATTTAATCTATATAAATAAAAATGTAAAATAGTTTGTACGAATCCACTAATCTCAAAAACTACTGGGCCGATTTACACCAAACTTTCACACAATGTAGCCAAGGACTTCCGATAATAGAATAGCTACTCATTTTGTGCCTAGCACGCGTGTGTCATGTGCAAATTACACACAAAAAAATGTACCCACTGAAATGTGTTTTAACTTCCCTGTAGCCACGTCCATCAGGCTGCTTTTCAACTGTCAGTGTTGGAAGAGGCCTCATACGGCAGCCTCTTGGGGCCAAAAAGGCACTGGGATAGCAAACTCCCAGGTAGCCCAGAGAGAGTTGCGGGGGGGGGGAGAAATATTGCTCAAGACTGTTCTCTGAAGTAAAAACATGGAGGCAGGCAGCTGCTTTAAACTGTTGAATACGAACTGAACCAAACTGTAACAAAGAATCACCCATCTGACAGCAAATACAGTTTAATAAAGAGAAATTTCCTGACAGTGAGAACTATTAACCAGTGGAATAGCTTGCCACCAGAAGTTATGGATGGCCCAACACTGGATGTGTTTTTAAGAAGAGACTGGAAAACCATTTGTCTGACACGGTATATAGGGTCTCCTGCTTGAGCAGCGGGGTTGGACTAGATGACCTCCAAGGTCCCTTCCAACTCTGCTATTGTATTATTGTATTACAGTAGGTAGGTAGATAGGGGATTAGAGAGACAGGGAGAAATACAGTTTAATAAAAGAGGGACTAGGGGAGACAGGATAGCAGCCTTCCAATATCTCAGAGGTTGCCACAAAGAAGAGGGAGTCAAACTATTCTCCAAAGCACCTGAGGGCAGAACAAGGAGCAATGGGTGGAAACTAATCAAGGAGAGAAGCAACTTAGAACTGAGGAGAAATTTCCTGACAGTTAGAACAATTAATCAAAGATGTGGGTGGGTGGGTGGGTGGATGGATGGATGGATGGATGGATGGATGGATAAATAGATAGATAGATAGATAGATAGATACAAAGAAAGAAAAGAAAGAAAGAAAGAAAGAAAGAGACAGTAGGTAGGTAGGTAGGTAGGTAGGTAGGTAGGTAGGTAGGTAGGTAGAGGGAGAAAGGGAGAAATATAGTAGGTAGGTAGGTAGGTAGGTAGGTAGGTAGGTAGGTGGATGGATAGATAGATAGATAGATAGATAGGGAGAAATACAGTAGATAGGTAGGTAGATGGATAGACAGAGAGGGAGAAATACAGTAGATAGGTAGGTAGATAGAGGGAGAAAGCAAGAAATACAATAGGTAGGTAAGTAGATGGATAGACAGGGAGAAATACCGTAGGTAGGTAGGTGTATAGATAGTTATTGAGAAATACCATAGGTAGGTAGGTAGATAGAGGGAGAAATAAAAAAAACAGTAGGTAGGTAGAGAGATAGACAGAGAGGGAGAAATACAGTAGGTAGGCAGGTAGGTAGATAGGGGGATAGATAGAGAGGGAGAAATACAGTAGGTAGGTAGGTAGGTAGGTAGGTAGGTAGGTAGGTAGGTAGAGGGAGAAAGCAAGAAATACAATAGGTAGGTAAGTAGAGGGATAGACAGAGAGGGAGAAATACCATAGGTAGGTAGGTAGGTAGGTGTATAGATAGATAGCGAGAAATACAGTAGGTAGGTAGGTAGGTAGGTAGGTAGGTAGAGGAATAGAGAAAGAGGGAGAAATACAGTAAGTAGGTAGGTAGAGGGATAGAGAGGGGGAAATATAGTAGGTAGGTAAGTAGGTTGGGGCTTATATGGTGGTTGTGTGTATGTGTGCACGTGTAGATATACACACAGATTGGTTGACCATTTAACCAGACTGGGCCACAGCAATGCGTGGCTGGGTATAGCTAGTGTTTAATAAACATCAAGCTATACTATCACTAACTGAACTGAATGATATGGATGCTTGCTCTAATCTGATCTGAATATAGGGACTGCGTGAGAGTATGGAAATAGACTGGACATTATACACAATGATTTTCTAACTTCTCTAAGGAATTCTGCTCATGAGCTGAAGAAAATTCAAGATCTAGAATAGGATCCTTGCTCACCACTCCGATTCTTGCTTTAAGGTCACATGAGTAATAATAGTTGCATTTAAGTATGTATGTATTCCAGGGATGGGTTGCTGCCAGTTTTACTACCGGTTTACAACCCCTGCATACACCAGACACGCACTGTACATATACGCACTGTCCAATGTAAATTGTTCTTTGTGCATGCACGGAACAATTTACAGTGAACTGTGCATGCACAGTCACTAAAATTTAAAATGGTGGTGGTCCAGCAGCAGCAAGGGAACCAGTTCAGGGGCATGGCATACCTAGGTCACTGCTGGTTTCTGCGACATAGGCCTGAATTCCACTACTGGGTCTGCCAAACCAAGCTGAACCAGGAGCAATCCACCTCTGATGTATTCCTAGCTGATGATGATTTATTGGGGAATGGGACATTTAAACATTGGGAGGAATAGCCAACATCCCAGAAGATAGGCGAGCTGCACTGGCTGCCTGTGGTCTTTCGGGTGCACTTCAAGGTGTTGGTTAACATCTTCAAAGCGCTCCATGGCACGGGTCCTAGCTATCTGCGGGATCGTATCCTACCCCACACATCCCTTCGGCCGATTCGCTCTCACAGAGAAGGACTTCTCCAGGTGCCGTCCACTAGGCAATGCCAGCGGGTGACGCCCAGGGGAAGGGCCTTCTCTGTGGCGGGCCCTACCCTCTGAAACGACCTAGATCTACCACGGATCTCCGCTCTTTCTGCCAGCAACTAAAAACCTATCTTTTCCAACAGGCCGGCCTGGCCTAACCTGCCATACCTAGCCTTAGGTTTTAGTAGAGAAATTTTTACATTGGTTTTATGGGTTAGTTTTAATGGGGTAGTTTTTAGCACAGGGTGGTAATTTAATATAGTTTTCAGTATTTATGTATTTATTTTGTGATATATTATGTTTTTTCCTTTTCCTGTGCACCGCCCCGAGTCCCTTCGGGGAGAGGGGGACGGTTAATAAGTCGAATAAAACTAAACTAAACTAAACTAAACTAAACTAAACTAAACTAAACTAAACTAAACTAAACTAAACTAAACTAAACTAAACTAAACTAAACTAAACTAAACTAAACTAAACTAAACTAAACTAAACTAAACTAAACTAAACTAAACTAAACTAAGATACAGAAGGATCTTGACAAACTTGAACATTGGGCACTATCTAAAAAAATTAAATTCAATAGTGAAAAGAGTAAGGTTCTACATTTAGGCAAGAAAAATGAAATGCACAGTATAGGTGGTACCTTGCTCAATAGTAGCAACTGTGAAAGGGATCTTGGAATCTTAGTGGACAACCATTTAAATATGAGCCAGCAGTGTGCAGCAGCTGCCAAAAAAGCCCACACAGTTCTAGGCTGCAAAAGTAGAGGGATAGAATCAAGATCACGTGAAGTGTTAATACCACTTTATAATGCCTTGGTAAAGCCACACTTGGAATACTGCATTCAGTTTTGGATGCCACGATGTAGAAAAGATGTGGAGACTCTAGAAAGAATGCAGAGAAGAGCAACAAAGATGATTAGGGGACTGGAGGCTAAAACATATGAAGAACGGTTGCAGCAACTGGGTATGTCTAGTTTAATGAAAAGAAGGACTAGGGGAGACATGATAACAGTGTTCCAATATCTCAAGGGTTGCCACAAAGAAGAGGGAGTCAAACTATTCTCCAAAGCACCTGAGGGCAGAACAAGAAGCAATGGGTGGAAACTAATCAAGGAGAGAAGCAACTTAGAACTGAGGAGGAATTGCCTGACAGTTAGAACAATTAATCAGTGGAACAGCTTGCCTCCAGAAGTTGTGAATGCCCCAACACTGGAAGTCTTTAAGAAGATGTTGGATAGCCATTTGTCTGAAATGGTATAGGGCTTCCTGCCTAGGCAGGGGATTGGACTAGAAGACATCCAAGGTCCCTTCCAACTCTGCTATTGTATTGTATTGTATTATTGTATATCGGATTTTTAATCCTCATACTTCTCAAAAATAATATCTGAAGGTATCAGTGAGGGACCCTACATGTTTCTGTGAATTCAAAACCAGTTTTTTCCTTATTTTTGGAGTCTATTACTAATATAACCCCAAACCTTTCTGTAAAATAAAGATCCAATTTAAATTAAACAAGATTCCTGCTGAATAAACTTCTACACTTCTGTACATTTATTAGTCTAACTAGGAATGTTCAATTCTTAAACCTAACTTTCTTATAACTTGAGAAAATTGTAGCAAAGTCTAATTAATCTCCCGGTGGCTCTGCAATTTAATCAATTCTTGAATCCAAACTATAGTCTGCACCATCATTAGAACTTTTTTGGGATATCCATTTGCTATATTTCCTGTTTTATTTTACTTAAAATTCAACTGGAGATGGTCTAAAATAATTTCTGCACAGAATTATATCAGAATTCCTAGGAATCCATTGCTGCTGTAACATACTCCATTCACTGTTCTGTTCTTTTTCTTTTTACCTAAGTTGTCTGATGTAGCACCTTGGTCCTGGGGAAACGTCGTTTCGTCTCACTGTGTACTGTACTGTATATTGTTGAAATGGCAATAAAACCTATTTGACTTGACTTGACATGGCTACTGGTCATCCTTTTCTTGTCTTTCTTTCCACTTTTCGCTCCACCTTTCCTAGGAACACCATCTTCTCCTGAGAGCTAGTTCCTTGCATAAAATGTCCAAAGTATGATAATTTAAGCCAGTCATTTATGCCTCAAATAAGTACTCTATCTGATTTGTTCCATTATTCTTTGTTTGGCTATGCATAGTATTTTCAGGACTCATCTTCAACATTGAAGTCAAGTTAATGCTCTTTTTTGTCCTGCTTTTTAAAGTGAAACATTCACCTTTATTGAGTTTTTCTGGTTACGAAAACATTGCCCGCATGATTCATAACTATTTAGGTAGAAATATATCAAAACATTTGAATTCTCCTATTTTTCCAAGGCCTTCACTATCACTTTACAAGGGCTAGTCTATGAACCTTCTGCTTTGAGGAACTGAAGAAATCCAAAATAACTCTTCCTTGATTTTATTTGGTGTAAGATGATTTCAAGAATCAAGATTCTGTTACACTACTCTACAATAATAAAATGGCATTCCTGGAATCCTTGCTCTATCTCAAAGGGAAATATTAGAAGTACAAATGACAACATCTTTTCACATAAGTGCTATAAAGGCTGCTTCTTTTGAATACAAAGTTTTTCTTTATTGTAATAATAAGGTGGCTGTGCTTAAAAATTACCAACCCTAATGACTAAAATGCAGTGGTATATGGCTTATATTCTGGATATCAGGTTAACTGGGGTATATTTAATTTACTTCCTTTAGCCCTGGATTTCTCAATACAAATCAGTACACACTCAGAATGTGTGGCCTTTACTACTTTTATTAAATATTTGTATTTAATAAATATAAATTTGTATTTATTATTTGAATTGAATAATTTTCAAAGTTTAACTTGAAAGTTTATTCAAGTTAATATGTCTTAGATTTTATACTCAGTTGAGGATCTAACAAGCATCAGAATCTTGATCTGATCCCTAGCCTTCTCCAAATCAGAGAGCACCACAGGGGATGTAATTCTATTTGATGAGATGCTTCAAAAATGAGGATTTTTCAGGCCCCTCTATTTCCAATTCTTGTCCTGGTATTAAGCCTTAAAATTCTAACCTGCTTAGCCCAATTTACAAATCAACTGCATATAACCCTTTACCAAATTAGATCTCATCTTAGAGTTGCAACAAATCTCATTGGCATTCTTTACTCTTTGGCCATGCTTTGGAAATTCAGCAATTAGCTTGCCATATCATGTTTGTGCTTTTGCTCAGACTACTCAACTGCTCATCCTCGTTCTTCTCAGTAACCATTGACAACCTTTTGATTACAATATATGTGAGAATATTTCCATTTCTTCTGCTATACAGACCCTCTTGATTTTGGACTGGATGGACATTTTTTGTTGTTGTTGCTGTGGTTGTTTCTGAAAATGGAAGAGATTATTGAGAAAGGCAACATAGACTGCCAGGGAGTAGTATTGTTCACAATGATGAAGCAGATGAGAATGTGGGTTCAGCATCCCTATAAGGATACACAAAGACCTAATGATGGAGCCCAGGTATCATGAAGAGAAGATTTATAAGCTATTGAATGGCATTTCTACTCCTATTTTTGCACAATCAAACCTTTCTTACTGTCTATGAACCAGAACACCCTATTCTTCAGCCACATTTCCAGCCTTATGGCAACTAAAGCAAAATATTATGGATGAACTGTAAGAGTTACTGTGTCATATGCCTAATTTCATCAATAGTGCATTTATAGCTGCACATGTTTGTGTGTGGATGGCTTTGTCACTCTAACTAATGCTAGAACTAGGCACAATGTATTGCGTTAGTGTAATCATGATTCATTAGTGAGCTAAACAAAAATAAGGTTTCTATTCTTGGTCTGCTAAAATAGCCAACTAGAGCTATGCAAATTGATGGTTGTATTCTAGAATGATCCTGTTGCCATTTAAAAGGATAAAGACATTGTAACAGCACTGGATTCATGGCCCATTAGAGTTGTTTAATTTTAACTAAGCATCCTGATGCCCAACTGCATTTTTGATTAGTTTATTTATTATAAATTTGGCCTTAGATCAGTGGTCCCCAACCCCCGGTCCATGGACCAGTGCCGGTTCGTGGCTTGATAGTAACCGGGCCGGAGTGAGCGGCGGAGAGAATAGTGCAACTCTTAGGAAAGTGTAGCAAACGCTCGGCTATCCTGGTGGCTGGCCGGGGCGCTCTCTGGGGGCAGGATGGGAAACGGCCTGCATTGGAGGGGTTCGGGGCACCACCCGGCCCTGCACGGGGGGAAGGAGCTGCCAGGCCCTCCTGCCCAGGATGCAGCCCATCTTTCCCTGCCCCAACCGAGAATCCTTCGCCCAGGACCCCTGGCAGCTTTCCCGCCTGGCTGCACATGACCGCCGAATGCGCAGCCCACGTGACTCGACTCACCAACTGGAGCCTCCCACCGGTCTGCGGAATTTTTTTACATGAAACCGGTCCCTGGTGCCAAAAAGGTTGGGGACCCCTGCCTTAGATTATGGAGCTGTAATCAGATTGGCATTATTTCTGAGGTTGGTCAGAAATTAACTTTCATAATAAGTATAAAATGTGGACACTTCCAGCAGGAAGATGATATTACAATTGGAAATTAAGAAAACATATTATTTATAAATAAGTAGCTTGGAATTTTCAGTAGGCATCGTGGGCATATCATTTGTTAGTTTTCACAGCTATAAAATACAGTATTTCTTTGTTATCTCCTTAGGCAAACAGTTAAATTAGATCCAAAACCAAAATCCCATTCAAAATTGTAGAGATCTGCTGGAACAGGAATTATTTAAATTCTAGGTCCAGTCCAGAAATAGCATACAGAGCTGGCCAACAGAAATTGAGAACATTGTCTCTCTGCCACCACATATATAATTATTGCACTGGAGGCCAAAAGACATTCAAAAATATGAAATGTGTATATACTTGAATAGTACATCAATCCAATTCATCTTAGGAAACCACAGAGTTTACCTCATGAAGGTTTGGGCAAAACACAGAACAAAGTTTGAGATTCAGAATAGAATTCAAGATCTATTCAAACATCAAAGCAGGTAACTAATGTTCAGTGTAGGACATCTGTTCCCCAAAAATGATTAAAGGAAGATGAGAAATGATTTTTACTAAGATTTCACAAATGGAATAGGTATCCAATTAAGCCATTAAGGTTTCCTGATAATGAGTAAAGGAAAAAAAATAGGGAGCTGCTATTCTTTTACATTAAGACAGCACACTAAAGCCACAATTTGGAGAACCTCAAGAAACAAACTATTTTTTAAGAGCTATTTATTTTATGGAGTATGTCACCATGGACACCAGGACCAAAGAGTCAAATATGATGAAGAGGAGAAACAAAACAGAGGACAAAATGTGGTATCCATGGTAACAAGTGAGAAAGAAATGATTTACTGTTAAGACCCATATCCTTGCCAGAATTATTAAAAGGGATTTGCAAAATCAGGTTCTTATTCACGCTAAGTGAAACACCTTCTTGGACAGATACATTAAGGACTGGTGTTGGACTGAAGATTTTAATGTAAATAGAAAACAGAGCTGCTTTCTTTTATAACTGGGCTGCCCTATTGAGAGTGTCCAACTACAGTGGGGTGCTATGAATTCAAGTTCATTTATTCATATGTAAATAAGCATTGCTATCTGTACAACTATCAAATGGAAAACATTTGGCAGGAAGAAGAAAAGAGAATCCATATCTGATAAACTATTAATGGTTCAGGTATTATTTGCTATGGCTAAACAAAAAAATGTAATATAGGGCAGTGAGAAATCTGCATAAAAATACCTTGATTAGCTGTTATTTTCTCTTTGTTATTTTTACCCCAACAGGTTTGGAAGGCAGCTTCCAAAACAAATATGTGGAGTATAATTGTGAGAGCATAATATAGTCTCTCCCCCACCCCTTTCTTTCACTCAAACACACAATA
Source organism: Rhabdophis nuchalis (assembly GCA_039707465.1). Lineage (NCBI taxonomy): Eukaryota > Metazoa > Chordata > Lepidosauria > Squamata > Natricidae > Rhabdophis > Rhabdophis nuchalis. The sequence goes on from CM077643.1 coordinate 364,959,899, forward strand.
AATATTTCTTTAATAGTGGTCTGACAGATTATTCTAACCCCGTATTAAATTTACTGATTTCAACATATCTAAAATCTTGGTAATGGTTGATTAGTACAGGAAAAAAATATTGTTATGTCTTTCTAAGCCTCCTAGATACTTCAAAAATTATAAAAAAGTTTTCTTTTGACCAGGCATATCATAAAAGGCTGGGAGAGCTTTGATTCTAATGGAGTATTTATCTACCTCAGCAATTTTAAGATGTGTGGTGATCAACTCTCAGAATTAGCAGAGGATTGGACTAAATGATTTCCAAAATCCCTTCCAATTCTTATGCATGTATGACTTAAAAACAAATGCAGTACCACCCATTATTGCTCACACCATCTTATAATAACATTTCTCTCTTTCTCTCCCTCCCTCCCTCCCTCTTCTCTCTCTCTCATAAAATTAATCAGAAACAAAACATTTGCTGCTGCTATCAATATGTTTTCTTGGTTTACCACCAGACAGGCCCAGCAGAACATGAAGTTGCTAGGTCACAAGATGGCAAAATGGTAACCTCCAGAAGCTACACCACACTATCAGAAATTCTTCAAGGACCAGAACAGCAAAGCTGAAAATTCACTGGGGTTCTCTCAGCTACCAGGGAAACTTCAACTAAATAATTAAATTGTGTTAAACACCCAATTTTTAAGTCCAATCAGCAGAATATAAATAGTTCAATGCTAAATAAATAATCCATACTAGGTTTATGTTCTGATGATCCAAGGTCTCCAAAACAGGCAGTGCTTTTGAGTAGGTAAAATGCACTATTTCCACAGCTATAATTTATGTATGCAAGATGTAACATGAAAATCTCTGGAGAACAAAACTTTAAAATGTAATTGAAAAATGATGGTTTCTTGTAGAACAACATCAATTCTTGTGTTATACAAGCATAAGATTGGAATGTGATGCAGCAGACAAGGCTGCATGTTTTCAGAGTACTTCTGCATCCCAGCTCAAGAGTAGTTCAGCATTCATCTAAATAAGTTCAAAACCTCAAGGCACTTATACATCAATTCTCTAGCATGCAAAACAAAATAAACCAGAAGAATTTTCATTTTTTCAAAAATGCTTATTCCTCATGTTTGGAAGACCCATAAATAACAGCTGCAAAGGAAAGTGAAGCCCTTAATTTCAGAAGGAAAACAAAGTTTTATGGGGAAATAATGGTTATACAGTAGAAGAGAAAATTCATTTGACTAGATTGGGAAATATTTAGAATAAAGAACCTACCCACTCTGTGATGGTACATATATTTATATGGGGTGTGTGTGTGTATGTGTGTGTGTGTGTGTGTGTGTGATGGCATGGATTAACACCTTTAAATGGTGGTTCTGGGTGCTTTTTCTGGCAGTTCCTGGTAGCTACCTCTCCTGGGCATTTGCAGACTCCCATATTTCTTGTTGGGGAAAAGAGCTGTTGAAGAAACTACATCTGCTAGGCTTTCCAGGGGAGGAATTGGGAAACTATGGCCTTAAGGACACGCAATTTAGAGTAGTCCAACAACTTGTGAACATTGATCTACAATATTTATGAGCCAGAGCCAGCAAAACCTGCTCCCCCCGACCTTCAACCAATTCAATAATTACGGACTGAGGATGGCTTCCTATCTCTATACTTTAACCACTCCTAAGTATAGAAGAGCTGTCTTCCTAGCTCGCTTTAATGTCTTGCCCTCAGCACTTTTGGATGGTTGTCTTAAGAGGCTTCCAATTAACAAGCGGCTATGCCCTTTTGACAGAGCCGAGGTTGAAACCATGGAGCATGTCCTTTTATCTTGCCCCATGTACAACACAGATAGATCTAAGTTACTGTCTCTCCTTGAAATCATCCCTTCTAGACCCAATGGCTATAATTTGATGGTATATTGCCTAGGAGATGGCTCCTCATACATCACTTTCAGGTTTCAAAATTCTTCTTAAGAGCTGTAACCATTAGAGGAGAATGCTGTAACTTCCCTTAGTTAAGCTTTTGGCGACTGATTGCTATGATGCTATGATCAATTTCTTATGTTTCTTTTTGTAGTACTTGTGTTTTGTTCTGTGACCGTAAATAAAGTATTATTATTATTATTGTGTGTGTATATGTGTGTGTGTGCATGTGTGCTACATTTTAAGTCTGAAAATGGCAAGGCAGAAATAGTTCACATTCTTTTAGCACTTCAGTCCTGACTAAAGTTACCAAATAAATATCAAATTTTAACCAAAGAGATTGGAAGGTCAAAGCTTCCATCAAATATATTTCATATCTGAGTTCAGCACCATTTTTTCCACCTTTGAGTATTTTTGACAGTAAAGCAAATGGCAAGAGGTAGAGAAGAGGAAGGGTCTTCACATGCTGACCCTGGGACTTTGTCTTCCATGGCCTATTATTAGTTACATTTCTTATTCTGTGTTTAAAAGACAAAGATAATTCCCTACTCCTTTTTCCATCATGCTCTTCGAAATGTAGTTGAGATAGGATGAGTCATTCGAGTCCTTGGGGATTCCTTACTAAATCTAGCTTTTATTTCAGATCTATTGACTTTCCTTTAGTATTCATAAGATAGTTGGTCTAAACCAGGGGTCTGCAAAGTTGGCTCTTTTAAGACTGGTGGACTTCAACTCCCAGAGTTCCCCAGCCAGCATAGCTGGCTGGGGAACTCTGGGAGTTGAAGTCCACCAGTCTTAAAAGAGCCAACTTTGCAGACCGCTGGTCTAAACCCATAGTCTCCAGCCAAAACAACTCCCAGACTTGGGGCAGGGAGTTCCCCGTTAGTTGTGCAATCCCCGTTAGTTGTGTCTTTTGTGATATATCTGGCACAGTTTTTTCAATGTTCTAATTTTTCAAGTTTCACCTGTATATGGTCATTCACATTTTTATTGTTTTCTATTCTTTTTAAAATGTAAGCTGCACAGAGTTTTTGGAGCATCTAAATTGATAAGCTAACAGATCATAAATTATAATAAGAGCATATTTTTTTCAATAAGATGCTGTACTTCATTACTCAGTATTCTTTCAACACTTTACATATGTTCAAGGGTACATCTTCTAACAAAACATTAATTCTACTCTCCTATATTTGATTTTCAAAGTCTAACTCAGAAGCCTAATATAGAATAACAGGGGTTAGAAGGGACCTTGGAGGTCTTCAAGTCCAACCCCCTGCACAAGCAAGGGACTTTATATCATTCTGGACAAATGGCTGTCCAATCTCTTCTTGAAAACCTCCAGTAATGGACCACTTACACTTCTGGAGCAAGCTATTCTAATTATTAACTGTTCTCCCCATCACAAAATTTCTTCTTAGATCTTTCTTGGATCTCTCTTTGATAATCTTCTACTTGTGATTCCCACTTTGGATGCTTTGGAAAATAGGCAGACCCCTATTTTCTGTGACAATCCCCCAAGTATTTGAAGATTGCTATCGTGTTAATCCTAGTTCTTCTCTATTTTGGACTAGACCTACCTATTAGACATATCTACTTCATGCAACTGTTCATTGTACAGTTTAGCCTTCAGACCCTTTTTTGTTGCCATTTTCTACACTCTTTCTAGAGCAGGGGTGGGCAAACTTTGCAACTTTAAGTCTGAAAGACTTCAGCTCCCAGACTTCTCTGGGAATTCTGGGAGCTGAAGTCCTTCTTAAAGTTGCAAAGTTTGCCCATCCCTGTTCTAGAGCCTCAGAATCTTTTTGTATTGTGATGATCAGAACTGGATAAAGTACTCCAAGTGTGGTCTTTCAAGTTCAGTAGATATCACATGCTTCTTTAAAAAAAACACCACTGAATGGATATGATCATTTTATTACAAATGCCTAGTTCATCAATTAAAAAGCTTTCTAAGTGATATCAAGTACATTTTCAGGAAGAAATAAGAATGAAAATAAGAAGCTAGAAGACTCTACGGTTTGATTTGAAATGAGAAACAAGCTATCCTCTCAACTTCTTTTATTCTTTTCCAAACAACTCTTGAATTAGAATAGTTTTTTCAGCCTTGCCTTGAAATAATACTCCTATTCATTTCCATAAGCAACATCATCTGTCAGGCAGAAAAGCATATATAATTTCCTCTACGGCTAAAGTTACTCAACGATTAATTTCCAGGTAATTCCTCAGATGGAGATTCTTTCACCCTTATCCTGTTTCCAGAAGTTCGGTAACTTACAGCTGTGCCAATCGCTTCCCTTATTATGAAGAAGGCACAACTAATATAACAAAACAACAATCAACCATTTTAAAAATATAGACAAGAAGCAAAATTTTCTGTGGGCTAATATGTTAGCATGTGTCACCATTAATTTTTTTTTTAATTTAATGTCAATTTGGTTTTTGCTGAAGTTCTTATGCAAGCAACTGCAAGTTGTGTTCAAGAGTTGGCATGGATTTTATGTGCTTTCATTTCCTAATGCCAGTGTCTTTGTATTCATTTTCTCCTACTGGAAAGACAAATACGCTAGAAGAAAATCAAATTTCGTACATTTAAAGTATATATTACAACACTTTGTGTATTTTCCACATGATGTTTTTGTTTCAGTGATGGTGGTGGTTGAAGATAGTGTGGATTTTACAACACAATACAATACAATAGCAGCATTGGAAGGGACCTTGGAGGTCTTCTAGTCCAACCCCCTGCCTAGGCAGGAAACCCTATACCATTTCAGACAAATGGCTATTCAACATCTTTGATTAATTGTTCTAACTGTCAGGAAATTTGTCCTCAGTTCTAAGTTGCTTCTCTCCTTGATTAGTTTTCACCCATTGCTTCTTGTTCTGCCCTCAGGTAGTTTGGAGAATAGTTTGACTCCCCCTTCTTTGTGGCAGCCTCTGAGATATCGGAAGACTGCTATCATGTCTCCCCTAGTCCTTCTTTTTATTAAACTAGACATACCCAGTTCCTGCAACCTCATATGTTTTAGCCTCCAGTCCCCTAATCATCTTTGTTGCTCTTCTCTGCACTCTTTCTAGAGTCTCCACGTCGTTTTTACATCGTGGCGACCAAAACTGAAGGCAATATTCCAAGTGTGGCCTTACCAAGACATTATAAAGCAGCATTAACACTTCATGGGATCTTTATTCTATCCCTCTGTTTGTGCAGCCTAGAACTGTGTTGGCTTTTTTGGCAGCTGCTGCACACTGCTGGCTCATATTTAAATGGTTGACCACTAGGATTCCCTCTTAGAGTTGCTATTATTGAGCAAGGTACCACCTATACTGTACCTGTGAATTTTGTTTTTCTTGCCTAAATGTAGAACCTTACTTTTTAATATATATATGTATATTCTCACTTTTCTTGTACAATACATATATACATACCCATCATAAAATTTCCTTTCAGAAGAACTGGTGCTACATTGAGATGAGAAATTTTGCATGAAATAGTAAGCAAAGTAAATCTATTTATTTATTTATTTATTCATTCAATTTCTATACCACCCTATCTCCCAACATGGGACTCAGGGCCGTGCACAGGAATTATAAAATATAAAAATAAAACAGTCAAAAATGATTAAAACTGACTTCCGGGTTGAGCTTCGGCTGTCGTGGGCAGGCTTTTATGAGCTCGCCGATCGGGCAACCTGTAGAGGCATTTTTATTAGATCATAAATGTCTCGGATACTCATAAATTCCTCAGGAATTTATGGGAGAACTCACGCTGACGGGTTGAGCCACTTGCGTAGCTCTCCAGAAGGTTTTTATAGCCTCTGGTGGGCAAGCAAGGAGAGCCCCCCTTCTCAGCGGCTTTAGTTCCAGGCTGCCGGACCCCTTCGCTAAGGATTTAGCGAAGCAAGACACCCGTAAACAACTCCTTAAAATATGCTCCAGGCAATCCATCAAGAAGGACTACATTCCAAGCGTTCGTACTTCAAAGGAAATTAAACGCAAGTAATTAAAGTCTGTGAACTGATCTACGACACAGCTTTTATAACAAAGGATTCAAGATGGCGTTAATTACTAGATGAGAAACGAAAGTTAGTTGCTTTGTTTATTTACTGAATTGTGGATTGTGGTCTCTGCTTAACCCTTGGCTGATAGCGGACAGCTGGAGGCGGAAAGGGAGAGCAAGTCATAAAGCCAAACGTACTATTTGATTTATTGATTTATTTGGATATTCTGAAGAGTATTTTTCTTGGGAAGCTTATAACATGGCAACGGAATGAGCTGGTGTAGTAACTACCCAGGACTTTAAAGAACTGATGAATTTCATAGCTAATGAAAGTAAAGAACTTAAAAGAGCGGTTCAGGATAAATATGATCGACTGGAAAAAAAATGCAAACAATGGCCAAGAGTCTGTCTGAAGTTATAGTTGAAATTGATGGAAAAATTGAACAATTGGCCTCAGAGGTGGAAGCTAAAGCAAAGGAAACGGATCTGAAATTTGTGGAAATGGAGGGGAATATGTATAAATTGGACAAAGAGGTTATTATGTTACAATTTAGGTCAATGGAGAACGCGATCAGACTGAGGGGGTTAATAGAAAATCCTAGAGAAGACTTAAGAAAAGTTTCTGCTGATGCTTTGGCTATATTAGTTAAAATGGATCCTGGTGAAATTTTCGCTAAGATTGATAAAATTTACAGAGTAAACTCACGTATAGCATTACAAAGGCAATTACCGAGAGATGTTGTGATATATTTTACTGAGAGAAACCTCAGAAATGATATTCTGCAGAAGTCTTTCCATTCCTCTCTTCACATAGCTGGAAACCCGATTGGTGTCTTCAAGGAGTTACCATCAATAATGTTAAAGTCAAGAAGGGATTTTGGATTTTTGGTAGTGGAGCTGAAGAAAAGAGGGATACAGTATAGGTGGGATGCTCCAATGGGTGTTATATTCAGATATGAAGGGGCGAGGTATTATTTGAATACTATAGACAAAGCAAGAGATTTTTATTATGAAATACTGAAGAAAAGTGCAACGCCCCCATGTACATCTACACCAACATCAGCAGATCTGGATGTTTTAGAACAAGATATTGAGATGGAGCAGAAGCAGTTTGGAAAAGAGATGGAAGAACACACTCAGTTGGATTCCCCTGGGCCTCTTTCACGCTCTACTTTGGAGGAATTGTCGAAGACTGCTATAGGGGGATCTGTTGGAATGTCAATATGTAAATCAGATGAGCAATGTGAAGCCAGGTCTAGCACCAGACAAATTCAGAAACCGCAGAAGCAGAGGAGGTCTCAATCTCAGCGAGTTAAGAAAGACAAAAGGATAAAAGGAAGAAGCAATTAGCCAACAGTTGGATGCCAGTTATTTGACTATCTAGATAAAGATATGCAGATCTCTGCAATGCTGGTTCTCTTGGATGTGGAAAAGGCTTTTGACTGAAAACTGGAACCGGAGCATTTGCAGTGGATCTGGTTGTTACCCTATCACGTTTTTGGAACTTAATAATCCTGATGAAAAGTGACTCGGGGGTTGCTTATATAAAGGGCTTTTTTTGTTATTCATTGGGGCAGCTGCTTAAACTGGTATTACAAACAGCTACGGAAGGGATGGACACAGACCTGAAGAGTTGGACTTATGAATATTGATGCGGAAAGGATTAATATCATGTTAGTGTTCTGGGGAAAAACTTGGGTCGAACTTTGAAAGTTAAATGCTAAATTTGTATAGATATAGAACTCAAGGGAGAATCTTTATAATATATTTTACAGATGGTATTTAGATTCGAAGAAATTATCATTATGTAGGTAACCTAATGGTTAATTAAAATGCTGGAAGGGAGAACTTGGCAGATATGGGTGTTTACTCCAACAGATTGATGCCAGTTATTTAAGAGGGGATATGTGAGGGAGAATGCAAGGCAACTCATAATTTTTAATTGTCTATCTAGATAAAAATATGTAGATCTCTGCAATGCTGGCTTTTTTGGATGTGAAAAAGGCCTACGAGTGAATGAACCGAAACTCTCTAATCAAGACTTGGGGGGGGGGGGGGATAATGAATATGGGATTTGGACAAGGTTTATTATTTCTAATGTTATTTACTGTAACTTTAGAAGTCTTGTTGAATATAATTTGGGATTTGAATCTCTTAAATGGCATAGCTATAAGGTAAAAGGGATATACTAGAGCATTTGTAGTCGATCTGGTTGTTATGATATTGCGTTTTTGGTTTGAAATATCTGTTGGAAGAAGTTTATATTACATTTTATAGATGGTATCTACATTCTAAGAAATTATCATCATGTATGTATTGAAGTAGAAATTTGCCTGCAATTTACTGTATCCTTCCTGTGATAGGATCTGAAATCTTTCTATACCACTTCTGTTTCCTCTGTGAAAAGAGAAGTAACTGTGTTCTTTTCAAATACTAGAGTAATCTTTACATCTTTTGGGTTGCTAAGTGGGCAATCAAGCAAATGGAGAGGGGAAATAGTAAACCTTTTGAACCAGGAAGGATGCAAATTATTATGTATGTATTTTAATGTTTAGCTAAAAGGTTAAAGGTGTGGGTGTTTATGATGGGTCTGTTATAAGGTTTCTAAGGGATTGATTATACATAGAATAAATATCAGACTAGGAAGTACTATGTAGCTTTTAGATAAGAATGTTTAGATTGATAGGTGAACAGAGTAAATAATATTTGGGATGTATGGAATTATTAGCGTGGTGTATAGCGGAAGTCAGGGGGGTGGGTTTGAATGGGAGGTGGGGAGGGTTAGGGTGGAGGGTGGGGAAATATATATGTATGATTAATCTAGAGATGGGAATAATGGGATATGGTTTTTTTAAGAGAAATTTATATTATGTTTTATATAGGTTTAATTAAGCTAGAAGATGGCGTTAATGGGATATTGATATATTAAGAGAAATTTATATTGTGTTTGCTGGGAGGCGAGGGGGTATATCTGAATGAGAAATTTATTCTAAGACGGGGTGAGGGGAGGGGGTATAGTATTTGTATGTGATTTTTATTATATGTCGGGGGGGTAAAAAGGGGGAAAATTTGTTTGAATAAAACTTTTTCAATAAAAAAAATAAAAAAAATGATTAAAACTAGGATTAAATAAAATTTAGCCCGTGCTAAGGACATTAATTAAAATCCTACTAAAATAATAAAATACCTATACCAGCTATGCCAGGCCAGCCATATGATCAATCAAAACATATGATCAATCAAAAAATCAAAACATGATATAAGAGAAAAATAAACAAAATATCCCTATATATATATATTACATTAATAGGAAGCACTTTACTGTCTCATAAATTTTTCCTTCATACTCATACAATGATTCATACATTCTGAACATTTGCTTTTTAAATTTTTTTATTTCTCTCTTCCTGACAATCTTAATCATCTTCACCGAATCATCACTTCTTGTTCTTCTTGTTCCTCTCGGCTTACTTACTTTTCCTTCACACATTTTTTATTTGACCCTCATTTCTTATTTGCATATCATCCACCTTTCTCAAATGATTTCTTTTACACCAGTCACTTTCTTATTTTTGTATAAAGCTTATGTATTTATCACCTAATTAATCTTGATTGTAAGCCTTGTTTTATCACACATATTAGCAGGGATTGGCTGCTGGGGTTCGCAGTGGTTTGGGAAAATCTCTAGCTAAGGTTCTGTGCAGTTTGGACAACCCCCAAATCTGACTCCTGGCTGGCCCTACCCACTCCACTCTGCTCCTCCAGGAGTCCCCAAGCAGCCTGTTTTGGATGCAGGTAAGTGCAGGGTGCACACAGAGACCTGAGGAGGGCAAAAAACGGGCCTACCAGAAGTTTGTGAAGGTAATATATTTTGTCCAGAGGGCCTCTGGAACACAGAGAGGCTGTTTTTGCCCTCCCAGAGACTCAAGGAAAGATTCTGGAGCTGAGAAGGGCAAAAATGCTCCTGCCATGGTGTAGGAGGCCACTAGGCCACACCCATCATGACCATGACCGCCCAGCAACTGGGCAGAGAATCCCTTGTTAAATATTTTGAAGCCCACCCCTGTATATTACTATCTAGCCAGCATTTATTTATTTTATTTATTTATTTATTAAATTTATAAACCGCGCCACTCTCCCTGAAGGGACTCGGGGCGGTGCACAGAAAATTAAAATAGAAAAAATACAAACATAGCAATTAATAATACTAAAAAAAATTGCCCTACCTGCTGCTGCAGAGAAGAAGCAGCATACAGAGAGAGAGACTCAAATAATCAATATCTAGGCAACACTCTCTAGACAACACTTGCAAATCATCAATATCTAGATAAGTTCAGCTGAGACTAAAATCCAGGAAAGTTTCCTTGGGTCGATGGAAGACCGAAGAATTGGAGAACAGAGTGGACCTATAGAAAGCTACAAAGAACCAACATTGGAAGTGACCAACAGAAAAGCTGGCACCTGGATCAGACAAAAGCTGGGAGGTATGGTAATTATCGAATAGACTTTGCATGGGTACAATAAGATCTAGAGACTAAATTGGCTATTCAGTTGCTTCTACTTTTTGCAGTTTTGGTGACGTGCAAACAATACTTATACCTACCTTTTATGCCCTGATTATTGTATACTTGAGGACCTCATAGTAGCACAACAGAATGTTGCTAGTTTCTGGGCAAAATCTGTTAATTTGTACACATTTTAATCTTGTGTTTTATATTTTAAATATTATGTCATATAATGTGCCTATTTTGCTTTGCATGTACAGAGGGCTTTTGTACCATTGTACCGTTGAATATTGTGTTTTTGTAACATTCAATTTATCAAATTGACTCATTTTTAATATGCTGCCATAGTACACGCAGGCACATTATTGGCTTCATTAGAAACCAAATGTTTGAAGACTGACTTTTCTTAGTGAAACATAATACACATACATAATACACATGAAAAAGAAAGCATCAAACAAATCAATAAGTCAGTATTTTTTCACAGAAGCCAGTATGTACTTGATCTATATGGAAACCAGCAATTAATGAACATGATTCATGTTGAATAATTGGGACAGTTAAACTTCAACTTGACTACTTTTAAATTAAAGCTGTTATTTCTAGTATCTTGATTATACTATAATTAATTGCCTGCTAAAAGATTAATTGGTGTGATGATTTAGTTAGTTACATTTCTTACTTAACTCCATTCTGAATGTTTAGATTGACTAGCAAGATAGGAAAAGTAAAAGAATAAAGTAAACGGTAACGAAAAAGCTGATTTTCTAGAGTTTTCAATAAACTATAGAAAAGCCTGTTAAGAAGAAAGATATAAATAAATCAGGATGAATCATAGCACTAGTAAAGCCAACTGCAATACATAGATTTCTTCAGACTGGAAAATACTTTCAAGTACAAACTTGATGAGGAAAAGTTGTGCACAGATATATTCCGTACAAAATATTTGCTAAACAAAACAAGAAGAAGCATCATAAACCTCAACAGAAAAAACTTGAATGAGACTCTGGTCTGAATACAAACAACTCTTTTGTGAGATTGGTGGCCATATACATATCATAAAAAAAAAAATGAACAAGGAATACTGCATGTTGCATTGTACATAGAAATAGTTGATGAATGTTGTTTGAAGAAATACGTTCTAGAGGAATTTAAGGATGAGTCAAACTATTATGCAAGCATTTGTAAATTCATATTAAACAAACAATTTTAAAATGCTGGAAATAGATAGTCATATACTTATGCATATGTACTATACCTATATCTGAAAATGCTTTCAGAAGGAAAAATCTACACTAAAAGCCTTACAATCTCTTAGATTGTTTTCTCAATGATGATATTAACATGGCCAGCATCTACAAGCTTTATGAAAAAAAATTCTGGTTAACTACAAATGCAGTAATTTCCTTCAGAGCATTTTTCTAACTAAGGCTACGTCCTAGTCAATCAGACGAGCAACTTTTCAAAGGAGACTGGTTTAGGTACATCTTATATCTGAGATTTTGAATGGTTTATCAGGGTCCGTGTTCTCCAGAGTAGGAATGGCCAATATAAAGAATTGTGGAACAAAAAATAAGTTTGATCTAATTACAAGTGACATTTAAATTACTAAAATTCAATTAATGTGATTTCTTCCCATTAATTTAAAACCATCTGCCATCACCTTTCAATAGCAATTCAGTAACAACTTCTAGAAGGATTTTCAGTTCTCACATTCAAAGATTTGGGGGAGCTTTGCACAAGCTTTGAATCTCAGATTGTTTACCTCTAGTATACATACTTTTGTGACTGATTGATTGATTGATTTCCCATGTTTATTATTTTCATAAATCACTCAAGGCAGCAAACATGTTGAATATTCCTATTCTATTTTCAAGATAGTTGGAATAAAAGAGAATGACTGATCCAAACTCATCTTAACGGCTTTCATGCACAAGGTGGGACTAGAATTTACCATAGTTTCCTGGTTCTTAGGCCAACACCTTAACCACTAGAAGTTGGCTCTACTACCAAATACTAATTACTAACTAATTAAATATTCATTCAACTCAGTTTATTTCTGTGTGTGCATGCTTAGAAATATAATGTATAAAAGCATCTCTGCTAGGTGGGCTCATATATGTCTTGCAGCTTTTAATAGATCTTGAAATATGTCATTTTCCTGCACCCTGAGGGATAAAAACAAAAGAACTTAAGGGAAAAAATGTAGATTACTCAGAGGCATTGTGGAAATATTTTAATGGAACAAGATAATATAATCAAGTGGTGACTTTTCTTGTCAGAAACTGGTGAACTAAGTTTCTAAGTTTTTTGATCAACAAATGATGTGTTGATTGAGTTGCTGAAGATAATTGCTGATGCTCTCATAGTCAGGAAATCATGTCCATGTTTTGGGAACTGCTATGAAGTATTTTCATAATTTAGATATATAACCAGGCTCTTTGCAGTCTCCTAGAACAGGGGTGTCAAACTGAAGGGCTGTGGGCTTGCACCGGCCCATGGAATGCTTAAATCCACCCCATGGGGTTGGCTTGGAAATATCAATATACCAGCTCATGGTGCCTGTTGGCCAAAATGGACTGTTTGTGCCCCCATGGCCCATTTTTTGCCTCCCTGGCCTCCTGCAGCATTCTGCCAGCCAAAAATGGGTCATGTGGGGGTGATACAGCCCATCTTTGGCTAGCAGAGTGCTGCTGGAGGCTGGGGTGGCCGAAAATGGCCCATGGGGGGGGGGGCTTAGGAGCCTCTGCACAGCCCACTTTTGGCTGGCAGAGTGCTGATGAAGGCCAGGGATGCAGAAAACGGGCCATGGGGCAGGTGCTCAGGAGGCCTCCACGTGGTCCATTTTTGGCTGGCAGAGTGCTTCAGGAGGCCATGGAGGGTGAAAATGAGGCACAGGGAAGCATGTGCATCCCCCGCACCTCGTTTTGGTCTGCAGTGAGGAAGCAGAGACAATCTGCATAAGAGACAATCCTTGTCAATATTTGGGGGTTCAGACATGTTTGTACAAGCTTTGCAGCTTTAGCTGAACCTGTGCACATAATAAAACCTTTACTACTTTGAAGAGCTTGTCTGTGTCCTGGCTTTCCTACAACAGCAGCAGGCATCTGTCCCATCTCTGAGGAGAACTACAATCCTGATTTAGCCCTTTAAGAAATCCAGTTTGACACCCTTATCCTAGAATATAAACCTGGTGAATTACTGATATATGGAATAATAATTTTGCGATCAATGAGAAAATGATGTCACTAGATGGGAAAAAAATTAATTTAGCAATCTATCTCATAATAGCAAAAACCAGCATTGTGATGAATTGCAATACTTGTGAATATGGCATACAAAACATAAAATATGGCACATTGACTATTTCTCACTATTTACTAAATGTTTTGCTTTGTATGGCTAATTTTTCATTTTTTACAAATACAAAGGCACTCTGTTCCTTTTATGGCCTATCATCAAGCTTATTCAAGAGGTGAATAAGAAGAATCACAGGGTGTGTGTACATGGAGAAAATGGCAAACTGATGCAATGCTAAATCATAGAGACAGTACTGAGGCTAGGGCTATGACTTAACAATGAGCCTAGATAAACAGAGCTTATCTGGACAAGAAGAAGCTAAAGAGATCATCTACATGTGCTCTGGAAAGCAGCTCCTCATAAGGAAGCTTGCAGGAGAGATTCTGCAAGCACCACGTGAATGCAGGAATGCCTGTTTTCACCCCAATGCTCTATTTCTTCTGATCTGCTAAGCACTATTCAGTGGTATTTGAATCTGGATCAATTCTTTAAAATGTTGAAACATTTGCTTTAATTAGCCCAGCCTTGTTGTTTCTGATTTAGAATAGCAGTCCCTAATGTTGTCATTTTCAAACATAGCATACTTTTGTCTAGTCTGTGATTTTTGTTGTTCCAGTAATCCTACAAGGCTAAGTAAGCCCTGGTTGCCCAACCATAGCTCCTGAGCCAAGGGGTTGGATTCATAAATTTTAGCAACTGGTTCTCTGCCCAGTTGCTGGGTGGGCATGGGGATGGTGATCATGGCCTACTCAGCCTCCTGCACCACCGGGGGGGGGGATGTTTTGCTCTCCTCAGGTTCTGGAGGCTTTCCTTGAGCTCCAGGAGGGCGAAAACGGCCTCCTCCAGACTCTGGAATCCCTCTGGAGGCCAGAAAGAGGCACATTTCGGGTCGTCTGGAATTTCTGGGAGGCCTGTTTTTTGCCCTTCCAGAGCCTCCATGTGGGCCCTGCACTTACCTGGCATCCAAAATGGGCCACGTGGAGACTTCTGGGAGGGGTAGGGTGGATGAGGCCAGCCAGTACTTGCAACTACCGGTTTGGTGAACCAGATGTAAAATTAGCATCCGGTTCACTCGAACTGGTCGAAACCAGCTGAATCCCACCCCTGCTTGAACCCCATTATTACTGAATATTGAAATGTTATTTATACATTTGTATTATCCTAGTTATATTAACTTAAGTATTATATGCCTTATATATTCAATTGAATGAAGTGGCATAAAAGTGCATATAATAAGAGATTAAATAAAATCAAAGGAAAACCAGTACATTCTTTCACATGTTTCTTTATACTGCTGATTCTTATTTCTTTTTGTAGGAATTCAGATGAGGGGCTGGCAAATAGAAAAATAATGCTTTCATGGGTATACAAGAGCTTCACAAGTCTTCCTTTTTATTTAATAGTGCAAGTGTTGCACTGGTCACAGCTAGGAAAGGGAAGCTTTATATCAAACCTACATGGAGAAGGCAAGAAGCCAAGGGAAGAACCCTCCACACAATGGAAACAGAGCAACTTCAGTGGTTCACTTTTGATCAAATACAGAATTGGCACATTGGGAATGATGCACACACCCATTGTCATTTGGTGTGCTTAGTTCATCATCATCATCATCATCATCATCATCATCATCATCATCATCATCATCAATATTGCTTGAAATGAAATTTCTGCTCTTGATCCCCAAATTTTGGCAAATGTTTGGTTTTTCCTGCCCATATACTTTTGGATTATTCTCAACTTGATTTCCTTACATAAATATTAAGGGATTTCATATTACTATCACATTATGGATCAGACTGTCTCACATTTTAAGGAAGTAATGTCGCTTGATAAAAGTTCTAAGACAGGGGTCTGCAAAGTCGGCTCTTTTAAGATTGGTGGACTTCAACTCCCAGAACTCTGGGAGTTGAAGTCCACCAGTCTTAAAAGAGCCGACTTTGCAGACCCCTGTTCTAAGATGACTCAGGAAGGGGGGGGTCAACATGTCAGAGGTGAGAAATAATTATGTACCAATAGAGCACTTCTAGTGTATTCAAACTGTCCAGCGTTTTCCTCATCTTTTGGGCTTTCAAATAGGTCATATTTGAAAGCCCAAAGGATGCAGCTGCAAAAGCTGTCCACCTTAAACTTGTCAGATGGAACTTTGATCTTCCTTTCTCTTTCATGCCATGCATTATGTTTTATTAAATGGATCATGAGTTTCATCAAAGCTGAGGCTCATATTCTGCCTTTTACTCTGCAAAATAAATTTAAACATACCTATTGCAGTCAATCCCTTTGTATACAATTTGACACAGATTATTAACAGAAAGAGAAAAGGAAAGAATCTGGGGAGAAAGAGACAAAGAGAAGAGGAAACAATTTGTGAAATCCAAATATTTGGCTTAAATCAGAAAATGAGCTGCAATTCAATGTTGTGATATGTGAAGATCCAGCTGTCCATAAAAGACTCTAATGCTGGAGAAGATGAAAGAAAAAGAAGAGAATTACTTGCAGCAAAGTTCATGGACTGGCTTACATTGTCATTGACTACATCAATGGAAGACCTGAAATGCCTTTAGGGACAGATTGCCATAGAGAAAAGCTAACTATGTGGTTGTTAGGAGTCAAAAATTAATTGATAGCATCTAATCTAATCAATCAATAGTATTTTTGGTCTGTTAAATATCTCACAGATAATTCTCTCTTGGAGACTGCAAGTTGATGCAGTTTTCTTGGCAATATTTTGGAAATGGTTTGCTATTGCCTCCTTCCTAGGGCTGAGATACAGTGACTAGCCCAAGGTCAACCAGTTAACTTTCATACCTAAAGAAAGCCTAGAACTCACAGTCTTCTGGTTTCTAGGCCAACACCTTAGGTTTTGCACCAAACTGACTATCTTTTTAAAACAAGATTTCACATTCAGTGAAATACAAAATAGAGATGAGTTTTTATTATTTTAAAATAATGTATTATTTTGGCAATCATATCATTGAAAGTTTTGAAAGCAAGCTTTATCTGGGTAATTAGCAAAGCACAATCAGCACATATTATTATTTTTACTGCATATATTGCCTAGCAAATATTGCACGTGAGTCATATTCAACAAGCTGTAAAAGTCTTTAAAACAAGAATTGGAAACAAACTGATTTAAAATGTTGATTTCTTGTTTAGCCTGAAGATTCCAGTAAAACTTCCCCAATATTTTCAAATTTGGATTGTTCCACAACTTTAATTTCTCATGTGATCCAGGTTCAAAATACATTAACTTATCCATTAAAGACCAAGGCTAGAAACAAATATGCCTATTTAGTATACCTGGTCCCTAAACCATGCCATAATTTTAAAAGTATTACATGCTTGCTTTCCAGATAGACCCTGTGGATGGTTGCCATATATGATGGCTTATACACCACATAACCATAAGAAAAGGCACAGGCATGAGAGAGGAGACAAATCACAGAAAGTAGATTGTCCTCTTTCCTTTAGCATGAAGGGAGAAAGCACGTGGGCACAGTAATTGCCATTGGTTGTGGTACATATATTAGTATTTGTAATTTTTGCAGATAAGTGTCCCAATTGTAGAGAAGAATAAAGTGGCGCTGTTGTAGCTATAGTGTTAACAGATGCTATTTTCGGGTTCTAAAGGCCAAAGTATGAAGTACACCAATTTATCATTCCTATGTAATATTACTGGAGGTATGTAGGTTATAATCTTGCTTGGTTCAGAGTTCTTTTCTATTTTGGCCAGGAACCCATTGATCACTGGAGCATATATGTCAATAAAAATAGTGTGTTGCAAATATCTCCAAATGTTTTGATTCCTTATTAAGGTAGACATTTTCCCCACAACAGTTCAAAGAAGGTGTAATCATAAAAGGTCTTTCCCAAGATAATACAGATGTTAAAATAAATGTAGTTGAAAATCTGGTAAGTTGAAGCTGCCATCTTTCTAAGGTAACCTCAATTTGGCCAAGAATGCTTGAGGGATTTTAGATTGCCATAACAATTTTCTCATTAACTTATCTATGTAAAGCATCTAATAGGAATTAATATTGGAATCCCTCTTAGAATACACATTAATCTCAATGAGATATTCATTTTGACAAAATTAATCATGCCCCAAAGACTTAATGGGAGTTTTAACCATCAATTTACATCTAGTAAATTTGCATCTATATGTTTAGTAATATTTAATTTGACCTATTATAGGTGGCTTCAATTCAGTGTTGACTCCTAGCAACTGCCTAGAGAAGTCCTTGTGGTTTTCTTGGCAAAATTTCAGAAGTGGTTTGCTACTGCTTGCTTCCTAGGGCTGAGAGAGAGGGACTGGCACAAGGTCAGCTGGCTGCCTGGCTTCATGCCCAAGGCAGAACTAGAAGTCTCCTGATTTCTAACCTGATGTTTTAATCACTACACCAAATTGTTTCCTTTATCTTAATACTATGTCCGATATATTTCTAGAGTTGCCTATCAATTGGCAGCTTATAAATATAGAGGATCCTAAAGGGCATGAGATTCAGGGGTGGAATTCTACCGGTTTGGCCCAGTTTGGGCATACCGGTAGCTCTGAGATCAGCTGAGAGCGAACCAGTTCACTCCGACCTTCAGGTGGGCCCACCTGCCTGCCCATGGGCTATACCTGTTGTTAGTTCCTCTAAACCCCATACCAGCGAACCAGTTGTTAGACCAGTTGAATCACATCACTGATGAGATTCAAGAGCCAATCTGGTGTAGTGGCTAAAGCACCAGGCTAGATACCAGGGCTAGTTCTCTCAGGGGAGAGAAAGTTTGATGGGAGAGAAAGTTTGAGTCTGAAGCCCCTCATGATGTCATGGTGTCTCATGGTCCTCTCCCTCTCCCTGCTGCTGCTTAGCATCTACATGATCTTTCAAGTTGGAGGGGTGGGCATCAATTGATATAGTGTTTATACCATTGTCCATTATCTCAATCAAGATGTGTGAAATTTCCTATATGAATTCTGCCACGTAATTTAACAAAAGCTTCTACTACTTGGCATCCAAAGGCAGATTAATTTCTTTTGAAATTATTTCTTGTTATTAGCGCAAAACAAGAGTTGGGCAATTGAAGCTAAATATATCATATTGAATACCTATTAGTAAGTGGAATATAAAGGAATTAAATTATTTAGAAATATCTCTAGTTGATTCAATATATAGATTTAGCTGGAATAGGATTGTGATCTTTTTCTATTGCCTGGGAACATACTCTTTTCTCATTACCTTCTTGCAGCCGTAACAAGAAATTCATACAGAATCAGGCCCTAGAGGTTTCTGAATAGGTATAACCACTGAACTGTACCAGGTGAAAAGTAAATCAAAATAAGTCTGTAACTGCCAACTTTCCTAATATTAAAATAGAAAGCTTTTTCTCTTTTAAATATAGAATTATACTATATTTGCAATATGTAAATGTCAATACTGTGAATACTGTATCCTTTAATGCAGGGGTCCCCAACCTTTGCAACTTTAAGTCTGAAGGACTTCAGCTCCCAGACCTCAGTTGCAAAGGTTGGAGACCCCTGCTTTAATGTTTACATACATTTTCCCATTAAAATATCTAATCTGCTGCATTGCATTCTGCTGCCACAGTCTGGGTCTCTGGCAAAAAAATAATAATTCAAAAAAAACCAAAGAATTAATCCAAGTCAATTATCTCTGTACACAAAGGGGAAATGTATTCATCCTAGTTTGCTTGATATATTCAAAAGGTGAACTCTGAACAAAGTGCCTGTGTATGTGGTTTCATGGCACAGATATTTTTGTTGGCTGCTCTCATGATGTAAAATGAGGGTGAGGCTGCATTCCTTATGTAAGCAGGCAAAACCGGGGGGGGGGGGCTGCTGAGGGTTCACAGTGGTTTGGGAGAACTCTAGCTAAGATTCTGTGCAGTTCAGAGAACCCCCAAATCCCATTCCTGACTGGCCCCTTCCACTCAGCCCCATCACCTCCCAGTTGTCCCCACGTGGCCTGTTTTGAATGCAGGTAAGCGCAGCACGTGCACGGAGGCTCAAGGAGGGTGAAAAATGGGCCTACCAAAAGTTAGGGAAGGGCCTCAAGGGCCTGGGGAGGGAAAAACACCCCCACCGCCACCATGATGCAGGAGGCCAACTAGGTCATGCCCATCATGGCCTCACCCACCCAGCAACTGGGCAGAGAACCCCTTGCTAAAAATTTTGAAGCCCACCCCTGGGCAAAATCTAGTTATTGGAAAGACTATACAAAGGCAGTCCAGAATTTGCTAGTGGCTCAGGGTCCATAGATTCTTATTTTTTCCTTCTGTTTATCAGTATTTAAAAGAGATTAATTAATTCAACTTTTATTTTGACTTCTTCACCTTTTTATTTACTTGGTATTTTCTGTTTGTAAAGGGTGACACAAATGTTAGAAAATGTGCATAACAAATGTAGCCTACATTTGCATAATCACATCTAAATGTTAAGTGTGTGAACATTAAGAGAAGTGTACACTTTAAAGTATACCACGCAGCTTTAATTTGCATAAGGAAAAATAATACAATTTCTGGTATGGAATCTAGAGCTTCCTGATGCAAACATTTTGTAAGTATCCCTTGGCACTATGAAGTTTCAGTCCTGGATAATTAATTTATCAGTCCTGATAAGGTTTTAAATTCATACTTGCTCCCATATGTTTTATGTATTTCTTTGTCTGGCTCATATGCCACCACTCCATTCATGACTGACTCTTAGCAGCTTACAGACCTTCAGATAATAATAGGATGAAAAACAATATAGCCATAAAAATTATCCAATGAAGAAGACTTATAACATTCCTACTCAAGGGAGGGGACAAAATAACACTTTAGCCTACCTCCTTCCCTCAAGTTGTTGGAATAACCGGGTCATAATTGCTTTCCAAAAAGTAACCAATTTGGGGTACAGCTCATATCTAGGAGGTCATGCTGTTCCAAAAAATGTGTGTGTAAAGTAACAATTAAAAGCCTGACTTCAGGGTCCAAAGCAGTGATGGAATTCCAAATCTTTTCCTACTGGTTCAATAAGAGACCGCTTTGCATATGCACGCAGCACTCAAAGTCCACCTTCAGTGTCAGCGCTGGTAAGCTGAGCTATTTTGTAGCTCAGCTGAGGAATGGCAGTCTGCTCTGCTACATGAATCAGCTGAGCTAAAAACAAGGGCATATAGGACAGGGAATGATAATAATAATAATAATAATCTTTACTGTCATTGTAATAATACTGTAATAAAATTACAATGAAATTGGTTAACCGACAAATGACTGTTGAAACAAAATGGCTGACAAATGACAGTTGAAAAGGATCAACTGCACCCTGTCTTCTGTTATCCATTTCTTCAAATCTGTTTGGCATCCCAGGAGTTGGTGGAAGAGGAAAATGCACGTCTCTTTTTCTTTTTTCTTTTACAGTAAGTTCAGAGCAAGTTTTGATGGAAAAGTCTGCTGTGACACCAGGAGCTCAAAGCCGCTGCGCCTAAGCGCGCCGCCATCTTGGATTGATGATGGGGTCAGGAAGGTGGGGCCAACCAGAGGTGGTATTTGCCAATTTTCTGAACTACTCAAAATTTCGGCTACCACTTCACCTGAACCAGTCTGAACCAGCTGAATACCACTTCTGGTCCAAGGTTGTATTCCTGGAGGGTTGAGATCTGAATGGAAGTCTCTCTTAGATCTTACCACATCCAGAGACAAACTGGACAATGCGGTTTCATCAATATTTTCGTGAAACATGAAGGGTTTTAAAAGTCACGTAAAGCATACATAATTGCATTTTCCCTGCCCTCCTAATCTTGACCCACCCCCTTCAGATTATGAAAAAAAACCCTTGTGAATTATGGTCAATCCTTTAAAAAAATTCAACAATTTTTGCTCAGATTTCACTGATTAGAGAACTTTCTGCTTCTCCTATATGCATTCAAAATGAGTGCAGGAAAAAGAGAGGAGAGATTTTTATCTTCTTTTAAAAACAAATTGATGGATTTTAGGTAATTTTTTGTTGAAAAATCAGAGCCATAATTCAACCATCTTATTTGATTGGTTCTGCTGAGAGAACTCTTTTGCAGCTGTAGCAGAAGCTATAGCTGATCCCTCTTTTACAAATGAAAGCAAATATACATGTCCCAAGATTAATGTTGCAGGATCCAATCTGGGTCACTCACTGAGACCAGAGATTTAGCCTTCAGAGTTTGTAGACTCAGAGAACTTCTCTCACACACATTGAGTCTGAAACTTAGAAGACTGAAGTTCTAGCCCAGGTGACTGACCCAGATTAGATCCTGATTCTTCTTTTCTTTGCACCCTTTTTGCCCTCTACAAATTTGTTCCGGGAACTTGGAAAAGGGGTTATTGCATAGGGAGGCAAACACTGGTTACCATAGCTTACTTTTAATGAACAAAAGAACACTTTTCTTAAAAATCTCTTGGGATTTTTTGAAAGTGTTGAGAGCTGGAGGGGGGAAGGGGCGGGCTGGATGTCATAGGAAATATTATTGCCTGATAAAACATAGGATTCCTGCATATTTGATCATTGACAATTAAAATATGCACCAAGTGCCATACCCTAACTGGGAATTTAAAATATGTTTCCCCTTTGGGGAAAAAAACCCCATTACATTTAAAAAAGGGAAAATGAAGAGCAGTTAGAAACAGTGAAACATTTTTGGGGCATTGATGTGCTTACTCCAGCTAACAAAAAAGAAAGGAAATTTTTAGGCAAGGTTATGATTTGAAATTAATGGGTTTTGCTTTTATACAATCACATTCAGGCTTGCACTGTCAAAGTATTAATCTTTTATTTCAATAAATTAAGCTTTGCAGATGTACAACAGGAACACCCTGATCATGTACAGTACATTTCAGAACTCAGAACAAAAGTTTAACAATGTCAGGTATGGTTAGTTCCTGGATGGAAAATTACTAAGAAATAGATGGTAGATTCATAAAAGCTAAACAACAGGCAGACAGCCCAAAAAGGTTAAGGTGACCTAGAGAACTAATAGCAGATTAAATAGCCTAGAGAACAAACTGAGCCTACAGAAGGAATTTTCTTGACTTGCTTCCTCAGCCTGAGTAACTTGCCTGTGTTTGGCTGAGATCAGATGAGTTGGATCCAGAAAATGTTCAGTGCCTGTGTAAACAATGAGAAAGATGCATGTCACTCCTGAGGAAATGAACTATCCTGTCACATGCCCATGTGTATCATCATCATTATCATCATCATCATCATCATCATCATCATCATCATCATCATCATCATCATCGTCTGTTATAATCTATTCACTGCGAGTTTGTTTTATTTCTTTTTAGAATTTCCAGATAGCTTATTACCTGCTCAATATGATGAGTTATCACCACATTATTCATACATGCTGACTCTGTAGAATAAGCAGTCTTAGTATTAAGGCTGAACTGCAGCCAGCCATACACCTCCTTCCTCCCCCCTCTTTGTGTCCCTCCATCCCTCCTTCCATCTCTCTCTCTCTCTCTCCATCTCTAACTCCAGCTTGCAGAACAGCTGCTAAGTATTCCAGCCATATACTGGCATGCCAATCATGCCTACATTATATACCCTCATTTTGCAATGAATAAAAGTTTGCTTAACCAAATATTTTGCATCTTTATTTTTGACTCTGCATATATATTAAGACCCACAATAGCGAAACAGCCCCAGAAATACACAGGTTTAAAACAGAGCATTATACCAGACTCATGCACACTTAATCCTAGGGAGCTTTATTTGGAATTAAGTCCTAGCCCTTCAATGTAGTCTTAAATGTTGGCAAATTTCTACTAGTATATTTTTTATTAAAGTTGAGGTGGAGTGACTAAGCATCTTCAGGAAGGCAGCCTAGAATAAAAAATATTGTTTTTTTAGGGGAAAGCAAGCAGGCAAGCAAGCAGAAGGAGAGGGATTAAGTCAGGCAGCATGTCATTCCTTTTCCTAATCATGATTTTTTAAAAAAAGAAAGAAATCAGTTATATAGTATTTGTTCCTGATGAGAGCATTCTCGTCAAAGACAAGGTGATAGATGAGATTCTTGTGCAAATGTGTTCAAAGATTTCATTTGTACAGTTGATTAATTAATTAATTGCATCATTGTGTTTACTTTTTCATAAAATATTGTCGTCGTCCCCCAATACCTGGAATAATTTGGTATATATTCAGCTGAAAAGCAATCCACAGGAACAAACAAAATGTTGAATATATAGCATAAAATAAAATGTAATAAAATTTAAAAAGCAGCCTGGATCATTGCTGATGTATCCCATCCATAGTTCCTTGTCAGCTCAGTGCCAGCAAAATATTGATACACCAGAATCTTCCCTGGAGTCACTCAACGAGGCAGAGATTATAACGAGACGAAGAGGGCAAGGTTATAAAATGTATTGAAATATTAGGGAACGTGAATAAATAATAATATGGTCAAGAAATTTAAAATACATGAAAGCACATATAAAATATAATGATTAAAAGTGGATAAAATGAAGATTATAAAAGAAATAATTTAAAAGATCTTAAGATCAGAGTTGTTCATCCTTGGACATTTTCACCATCCCCTTATAACATGTTGAATCCAAATAAATAGGTGGAATTGTGGTTTAATGTGATTAAATCATTTACTCATTGAATTGTTAAGACTGGCTGAATTCTCACAACATGCTGAAACACAAACAACTCAACTTTATTTTAATTCAGTTTACCTTATTGTGGGAATCCAGTTAATGGTGTTGATTATCATCTTTAAAGTGCTCCATGGCACGGGTCCTAGTTATTTGCGAGACCGCCTCCTACCCCACATATCCCTTCGACCGATCCGCTCCCACAGAGAGGGTCTTCCCCGGGTGCCTACGGCCGGGCAATGCTGGCTCGCGACGCCCAGGGGAAGAGCCTTCTCTGTGGCGGACCCTGCCCTTTGGAACAAGCTACCCCCTGATCTTAGAAACATCACGGACCTGCGCCTCTTCTGCCAACACCTAAAGACTCACTTCTTTCACCTAGCTGGCCTGGACTAACTTCCGAGACTATATCATCGACTGATTTTAAATTAAATTAAGTGAATAAGGGGTTTTAAATTGAATTTAGCACAGGCATTATCTTATTTATTAGGATTTTATTGATTTTATGATGTATTTATTCTTTGTATTGTCTTTTTCATGTTTTAATTTCCTGTGCACCGCCCCGAGTCCCTTCTGGGAGAGTGGCGCGGTATATAAATCCAATAAAATCAAATCAAATCAAAATCAAATGTGTTTTATGAATGTTATTTTCCAATATGGTTCTATTCCTCAATCCCTTATGTTTTATCCAGCTGGAAACCTTGCCTACAGCAGAACTTGAAAAATTTAAAATAAATATAGACTTTGAAGTAGGTCCAGGTTTATGAACATGAGGAAAAGACAGTTTTGTTCAATTTAAAAATAGGGCCTGAAGACCAAAGCATTTGAAAATTGTGTTTCTTTAGTGGATAAGTTTAATAATGTTTGTAAGATTTCATTTAAATCTAATGAGATCTTGGTGACCTCTTCAATTCTGATGCTCTCAAATGAGACTGCACCAGAACCTCTGCACACTTCTCTTTTCCAAACTAAACATATGCAAAAACCTTCAATTGTTTCTTCTAATTTTTCCTTCTAGGCCACTTATCATTTTGGTTATTCTCCTTTGGATATGCTCCAGTTTGTTAATCCTAAAACAGAGTGCCCAGAACCTCATCAATACAGGGTGAGAGAACAATGACTTTTTTTTAATCTTGACGTTATTCTTCTATTTTTGGCATTTCCTTTATTGCAGTTACATTATATCGCTGATTCATGTTCCAGCTAATTGGTGAAGGCATCAGGCTAGAAAGAGGTAGAATGTAAGTTCAAGTCCTATCTAATCCATGAAAGGCAACTGGATGACTTTGGGCCAGTCATTCTCTCTCAGTGCTAACAAACTCACAGTTGTGGTTGTGGGGAAATTAGGAGGCGGAAGATGTGTTAGATATGTTTGCTACCTTGAGTTACTTGTAAAAATAATAAATATGATAAAATAAGCAAACAAACAAACAAATATAACCTGTATGTACTGTATGTCCTGCTGTTTAGTGTCATCCTATACTTACACTTTTATTTTTTTTCCTATCCAAATATAAGATTTTTCATTTCTCTCTGTTAACATTAATTATTTGCCCATATCTGCTCATTGGCCCAGCTTTTCAAGATCCTTGTAAATGTTGACTCTGTCTTGTAAGGCAGTGTTCTTAACCTCTTTAGCTTTAAAATGAGTGAACGTCATATTCCAGAATTTCCCAGGTAGCCATGCTGCTCACTACTGTAAGATTTTGCTATCTCCTATGACCATCCTTGTCATCTGCAAATTTGATAATTAAATGTTCTAAAACCTCATTCAATACATGTATAAATATGTCAAACAACACAAAACCTTAACAGAATTTACAATATACCACCTGAAATTTTGTTCTAGTGTGATTTGAAAGCGTTGATATATTGTTGGCAGTGATTATTCACCAGCTCTATATTATCCAGTGATCATCTTCTTAAGTCCATTTGAACAGTTCTCTCTTGGTGAAAAGACCAAAGCAAAGAATGAATTGAGGAACTCTTTTTCTCTTCCCATCACCGTTATTATTCTGCCATCCTGTTATATCAGCAGGCCTGTCCCATCTTTTTTCTTCCTTTATACCACTGACGTTGCCAGAAAGCCTTTTTGATGTTGCAGTTGCTTTTAGCCTCACTGCAAGCCCAAGTTTATTTTGTGCTTTAGCCTTTCTAATTTTCTCACTGCAGATATTAGCTACTTGCTGCTATATCTCTGAGATGATTATACCCATCTTTCATTTCCTATACATGTTCTTTTCAAACCTGAGCTTCATCAAAAATTCCCTATGCATCCACAGTTTCCAATGCTGCCCTCATTTTTTCCCCTCATTGGAAAGATATGCGATTGTATTTCCAGTACCTTAATTTTAAAAGTTTCCAACCCTCCTATGTTCTTTTTAATCTGCCATACTCCCCTGCTACATTCCAATTTGCTTGCTGAGTGAGCTCATTCTCAGAGGAGCTAGCTTCCTTATATGTCCCCTGAAGCTGCCTCAACTAGGTCAACAGCAAACAATGCTTGAAAACAAACAGTGGACAATTGACAGCCATCAGCAGCAGGATGTAAAATCAGGAGCACACTGGGGAACAATTAGCAATCAATCAGAAGAATTAAGGAAACGGTCAGCAATCTCTCCACCTGCTTGCTTCCACTCTCTTCTTCCTTCTCCTCTACCTCTCTCTCCCTTTACTTCTTCTTGCCAATTTTCTGTTCACTCATCCAGCAATGATCAAATGCTGCAATATCTGATGGAATTCCCCAAAGGATCTATTTCTTTAAAGCAGCTCACATTCAAGGGAAAAAGATGTATTCTCCTGTATTCAAAAAAGACAGATTTACTGAAATAAGCAAGGAATTATCCCAAAGGCGTTTTTTCAAGAGGTAACTGGAATTTCTTGTTTTTCTTTGAAGACATTTTTCTTCTCATCCAAGAAGCTTCTTCAGCTCTGACTGGATGATGGGGAATGGAAGGATTTATATTCCTTGCAAACAGCTGGTCATTTGCATTCTTTTAGAGTCATTGAGGCCACTTGGAGCTTTGTCTGTGTCCTCAGAGTCACTTGAGTCATAAAAATGGACATGAACCCTTCTTGGAACTTCTTGGAGCTGTGCTTTCTGCAGGATGTTTTCTGCCCTATGTCTTCACTGTTGAACACAGGCATAGTTTTTTTTTTTTTTAAAAGTCCAGTTGTCTCTTGAAAAATCACCTTTGGGACAACCATGATCTGGATGACTGAGAATCTCCATAGACATTTAGCTATGCACTTTGGGATGCTATGCACCTTCGGATGGTGTTGGAGTATGAAGATTTTGGAGATTTCCAAAAATTGCACATTACAGCCACCATTTGCCCTTCAGTTTGAGATGCAGACAACACAGACTCATCTCCAACAGCCTGTTCCTGTGTTCAGCAGAGAAGGGGCACAGGGCAAAAAACATCCTGCAGAAAGCACAGCTCCACAATATAGTCCTTTCAGCAGTTCCAGAAAGGTCCTATTTGCATACTCAGGTAACCATGAGGACAACAGACAAACCTCCAAGTGGCCTCAATGACTCTAAAAGAATGCAAATAACCAGCTGTCTGCAAGGAGTATAAATCCTCCCATTCCCCAATCTCAAGTCAGAGCTGAAGAAGCTTCATGGATGAGGAGCTAAAAGTCTTCAAAGAAAAACAAGAAAGTCCAGTTGCCTCTTGAAAAAGTTCCTGTGGGACAACGAGTATCTTCACAGACATTAAGCAAGGAATTAGTTTCCAGAATTTGGGAAAGTGGACACGTGTTCCTTGGCCCTCATTTATCAGTGAATATTTTTAAACAGGACTTGATTTAATGGGGAGACTGCTAATCACATATTTGATAACATGAAAATATTCATATCTTCTTTTTCTGCAATATTTTGAAAATGTCCACTTTTATTCTTAAGATCAAAGAAATCCATCACCCAAAGTCCCAGATCATTCCCTTCCCCCCCTCTCTCACACACACATTTTATCTGCCTTTTCAGATTTGTTCTAGTTCAATCTTTATTCATCTATTAAATAAAATAATATATCAATGAAAAGAATCAAAATTTAAAGAAGTGATAAATCAGTTTCAGTTGTATTTGATCCAGAGAAACCATTTCACACCTCTTTCAACTATCTAAAGCCCATTTTAAGCAAAAATAAAAACCTTTGCATTGTTCTCTGAAATTTAGGGAGTAAAGTACTGGAATACATTTGTTGTATTCTCTTCATAGCCTTCTTTTGAACAGCAGACAGTGAGAACTCTATCCTCACTCTTAGCCTTTTTCTTTCCTTTCCTTTCCTTTCCTTTCCTTTCCTTACTGTTTGTTTTATAAACTAAGGATTAACCATATGCATATTGAGCAAGTTATAGGGTGAGATGGCAATCACTTTCTAATCTATATTTTAAAAGTAAAATAAATTAGAACACTGTTTAATTAAAACCTTCTTATGAGAATGAACAGATAGTTGCAATTAGTTTTGGGGACAAAAAGTGTCCAATAAATTACATGCTCCACTCTTATAGAATACTAGCATTTTTAATTTGATCCAGAAGAAGGAAGGAGTATATCACAGAGGTAAAAATATAATAATTTATTATAAAATAATAAGAATTTTAGGAACTGGAAAGTACCTTATCTCTTCCAATATGTTTAATTCAACATCTAAGCATCCAGGGTATATTTTAACTTAATAACAAATTATTTCAATTGAGAACTTATAAACTACCCAGCTTTGAAACCCTTTTGCAATGGCCATGCTCGTTAAGCAGAGTTTTAGTTTCTCTTAGCTCTTGTACTTATTAGCCTGCACCCTGTTTAACTCAGAACTGATTAAATGGCTTTTTATTAGTCCAACAATTTTTAAAACAAGGAGAGTTCACTCATTAGTAGAAGAAGAATGGCTGTTTTTGCAAAGAGGCGCGTGGTCCACTTTGATGCTGTTGTCTTGTTAAATCTGGAAAGGATTTGGCAGGGTTTTGATGAAAGCTGCAAAAGAATAAAAGCAGAAAGGGGACAGATATCCTGTAAGTATTTTCTTCCTTGCACAGTTAACTGCAAAACAGAAACTGAGCCACCCACAAATGACCAGGACACAAGGGCTGCAATCTAAGCTATTAGGCCACAGAGAAAGGTGGGGTCTTTTAGAATTCCACGCTATCCAATCATTTCCAGATGGAATGGATGTTCTCACCACTCATAGATTAAATTATCTGCTGCTGTGGCCTAGAGGTGGAGCTCTCATCTCCCAATCAGGAGGTTGTGAGTTCAATCCTAGGTAGAGGGAGATGTAGGGTCTCCTGCTTGGGCAGGGGGTTGGACTAGATGACCTGCAAGGTCCCTTCCAATTCTGTTAATCTGCTATCAATAAAGAACTCCTTCTCTTAATGCATTGCTTACATGTGATCACACATCATGACCTGGTACCACTTTTCCAAAGAGCATCTATAGGTAACCCTCAGTTAATAATAATAATAATAATAATGATAATTTATTACATTTATAAACCGCCCCCTCTCCCCGAAGGGACTCAGGGCAGAGTACAGGAAAATTAAAAACTATCTAAAAACATACAAGACATACAAAGTTAAAAACGAATTAAATTACCCTGTACAAGAATTTAAAACATTAAAATTATGACCCATTAAAACCAAATAGATAATTTGCAAAAAACAGACTGGGGCAAGAAGCGTCGATTAGGCCAAACCGGCCTGATGGAATAAATAAGTTTTTATTTTTTGGCGGAAGGTCCATGGTCATTCTAATATCGGGGGGGGGGGTAGGTCGTTCCAGAGGGTCGGGCCCATCACAGAGGAGGCCCTTCCACTGGGCGTCGCCCGCTGGCATTGCCTAGTGGACGGCACCTGGAGAAGTTCCTCTCTGTGTGAGCGAATCGGCCGAAGGGATGTATGGGCAGGACCATTCATTTAGCAGAAGATACAACAGCAATAAAGAAATGGTTCTTATGACTGTCCTTGAAGTGTTAGCTCTCTTAGCACTCCTATGGCCACATAATTTCAGTTGGAGCACTTGGCAGCCAAATAGCACTTATGATGATTGGTCATGTGATCACGTGATCACTATTTGTACCCTTCACTGCTGCTTTCTACAAGCAAAGTCAATGCGGAAGCCAATAGAGATGATTGCAAGTTACCCTTGTAAGTTACTCCAGCTGCTTTTTGTCTCAAGAAGCTTGACTTCTTGTACTCCATAATGTGTGCACATCTGCAGTACCTCCCCATACTCACTCTGATGGCCAGCCAGCCATGATTGTGGTACACCATAGCAGTCACCTATGCAGCCTCCCACAGTCAGCAGCAGCCACCCCTAGTATGGCCACATTTGCATTTAATTTGCTAGCCTTCTTGGAAGTTACCCAGAACTTGCAACTTTCTGCCAATTTTCCCATTGACTTTGCTTACTGAAGGCCAGCAGGCAATCACCAGAGGGTCCACATTTAATGACCCACAATCCTCAATGACAGCAACAGACTGCAAGGATTGCTGTTGCTAAGCAGATTGGTGACATGATATAGCACTTTATGACCACATCACTTAGTAACAGAAATTTCAGAGCCAGTTACTGCCATTAAACACTTGTAATTTAATGAACAACCCAATTTCATAAAATTTTAAGATTGTCATTCAAAAAACTTGCAAGATGTCATATAAGAATGATGAAAACCTAAAGACTGAAACATCTTTCATGAGATGAAAAAATCTTGTTAGCTTTGGGAATGCTAAGTAATTTTGACAATTTAATATTTTGCTAAATATACTATTGATTAATTTAATTTTGTAAGTTATATTCACTGTGTAGATTAATAACAGTCACCTGAAACTCATAGGTGTTATTTAACTTACCTCTGGATTTTTGCTATATTGTTGAAACATGCCATCTTTTTAGAAGCAGGTGATTTTACCAGGCTGCCGATTGACTTCAATTTTATATTCTTTATCACAATTTTTTTATTATAGGTCTTACTGGCATATTTTCAGCGCTCATATTCTTATTTCAGCTAAACATTCATTTTAAAACAAGGGAAAATTGGATGGAATAAACTTTGTTTATTAATTGATTGATTTAATAGGAATAATAATCCTGTGTTGTGAGTGGTGCAGTGGCCTAGAAGTGGGGATCTCACCTCACAATCAGGAGGTTGTGAGTTTGATTCCATGTAGTGGGAGATATTTCTCTCTTTGGGCACAATGAGAAAATATCTGCTACAAATCTGCCTTGGCAACAGGAAGGGCATCTGGCCAGTAAAAACTCAGCACCATTCAGTTGCCCCGACTCTGCCCTGATGCAAGGGATTATGGGGTCATTAAAAGACAACAACAACAACAATAATAACAAGGGCTGAACTATACAATTTATTGATATTGCTATGCCAGGAGATGCCAGAGTCAAAGAAAAAGAACTGGAAAAAATTACAAAATATCGTGACCTGGCATTCAAAACTACACAGCTATGGATAAAACATGTAACATTGTCATTGAGGCACTTTGGTACCACGTCCAAGAATTTTATGAAACACAAAAAGAAATGGCAGCTTCCTGCAATAACACCAGCAGAATTGCAAAAAACTGTGCTACTAGTTTGTAGTAGTTGTAGTTTATTTGATTTATATACCGCCCTTCTCCCTTTTGGGACTCAGGGACAGCCACAATAAAATAAATGGTACAAAATCTAAAACAATATGTTAAAAGTACTAGGAACATCATATATTTTAAGAAGGTTCTTGGTTGATACCTAAGATGCTGGCAGTAACTGGTATCAACCATTAGCACCAGTCAATAGTATTTGCGATATTTAAATGTTTAAATTTAATATAATTAAATTTTAAAATATTAAATTTTAATCTAATATTAAAATTTAAATTTGATATTTAAATTTGCGATATTTAAATGTTCAGTTGACTGAGTTTTCTGTTTAACAAATAAAAGAAATAATAGTAATAATAATAATAATAATAATAATAATAATAATAATAATAATAATAATAATAATAATAATAATAATAATAATATTAAATATCTAGGGGACTGCCTCGCTAAGTGGAGGTTCTAGGTTTGCCAGACTTGAGCATTCTGACTCTACAAAGGACCACCCTGCTTGGAACAGCTTACATCCTCTGACGTTACCTGAACAGTTCTTAGGTCCTTGGTTAGGATTCGAGCTGTTGAGCTACCAACCAGCCCCAAAGGCTGTGAATCTCACCAAAGATTAACCACAGAATAATAATAATAATATCACCCCAATACCCCGACTTGCAAATTGAAGTTGAGCAACTGTGGAAAAAGAAATCATGTGTTGTCCTGATTGTAATTGGAGCCCTTGGAGCAATACCTAAAGGGCTACCTCACTATTTGGAAATTCTAAATTTACCAAACTTGAACATTCTGATTCTACAAAAAAAAACACTCTACTTGGAACAGCTTATATCTTCCAACATTACCTTAACAGTTCCTAGGTCCATGGTTAGGACTTGAGCTGTTGACCTACCAACCAGCCCCAAAGGCTGTGAATCTCACCAAAGATTAACCACATAATAACAATAATAAAAATAAAAATAATAGTCATGTGTTCTGCCCCACAGATGGAATCACACCACACACACACAAGCTTGGCTGCTTGCCACTATCTCCTTGGCTGCAAGCCCGGACTCACATTACAAATATTGTAGCACATTTACACAGAGACTTGAAGACACGACTCAAACGACCAGATATTTCCAATGATGATTTGTAACTGTTGTTCCTGCAAATGGCCCCCCCAAAGCCTTCCCTATAAGCTCTCTTGGAAGGGGCCACTCAGCAACCAGCTGGTTCTAATCAGGGTTTACAAGCTTGACTTTTACTTAACTGTTGCCTCCTTTTATCAGCCCTGCGTAATCTAGCATCAGGGACAAACTGCCCCTGATCCTCCCCACTGCTCCATGACCCAGGCACCTCCTGGTGGCCAACCAGACTCTCTGCTTCCTCAAGGTCTTCCAAGTCTTCCTCCAGGTCAGACTCCTAGGACTCTTCACTAGAAGAGTCCATCAGCAGCTCATCTGGAGCCGGCTGGGCCACAACAGTCATGTGTTGTGTTTCTCATTAAATATACACTGATTCCATTTGGGAGTAGATGATTCTCCCTTTTTCATCAGCCATATCCCAATAATGGAGCTGGTACTTAACTTCTAGACTGTCAGTTAATTTTGTTATATATACATATAACAATACACACACACACACACACACACACACACACCATCAGAGAGAGTGATGGCCAGGATACATCAACTTTCCTATTGCCACAAAATATCACTAACAAAAAGTAAAGTTATGCAATTATTTTTTATTTGCATCCCACCCCTCAGTCCAATTCTCAAAGTACTCTGTGAGTGAAAAGACAGAAGAAGAAACATCCTCATAATAAAGTGTAGATACTATTCACTTCACTGTAGACACTGAGAGTCTCCCCTGAAACACCCCCAATAATACTGAGAGAGAAAAAGAAGCCTCACTTTCTTACAGACCATTAATTCTCACACCAAGCATTATTGCTTCACCCTGTTCACCCACAATTATACAAATTATACACTGCTGAAGGCCTTTGCATGCCTGCTGTGTGTTTTATTTGTTACTCTGCAATAGCCCGGATTGTACTGGCTTCTGAAGCAGAGACAGTTAGTCAAGTTGACTCTCGCAGCTTCCTTAAAACAAAATGGAACAAAGCAAAACTTAATCCCATTTAATAGGACTCTTAATTTCCCAGCGGATACAGTTCTATTTCTTATAGAATAGCAATAGCAGAAACTCACACCCCATTCGGCAACATTTACCATCTGCACAGCAGTCATTGGATAGGGAAAGAGGACGGGAAATAACACAGCATCTTGCAAGTTCAGCTACATCTGTTTGCAAGCACTTCCAATGAGGTCAGGATACATCCTCCCACCTATTCAGATGTATCTTAGGGTACAATGGAGAAAGGACTGACATGTGACTGTGTCACTGTATCCATATTAGATTACATGTGGTATAAACATTTGCAAATTATCATCTTGATTTCTCCAGACTGAATCTGCACATATTGTCCTTTGTAAATAAGGAGAGCTAGAATATGTTACAATATTGGTAAATGAATAAATGGTGGTCCCTGAATTATGAAAGTCTCCCCCAATACATTTGCCTGGGATGATAACAGCTATTGGTACTACAATATCAGAATTATTCAGTTTCTGCTCTATGCAAGAATAGAACCACATGCATCAGACTTCCTTTAAGCGGTAGAAATACTCTTAATTCTTCTATAGAGGATATCCAAAATGTCTTTCTAGTTTTACAGTTTTGGGGAAGTGTGACTTCACAAATATGTGTGAAGTAGTAGATCAGGAAAGCATACATCTTTTCTCATCACTAGTTTTTGTTCACATGCATTAACTGTTTTCTTTTTCAGGCATATACTGTACATATTAGGTCAGTTTTGTAGCTTTTCTTGGCATGTAGCTATTTTGCTACCATCTGCAGCCTTTGTGTGCCATTATTATATTAATTTGGGGTAGTGATTGCAGCCTACACAGTAGCTTTCATTATGCCAGAAATATGTCCGGTGTTAAGTATGTGATGCTCCTTATAATTTGTAGTACTCAAAATGAGTTTGATACAGCCAGTATAGGCAAACTCATGTTGAATCATATGAACACAGATTATTATTATTATTATTTTTGGGTAGCCTGATCTCATGCATCCTCATTTGGAAACATGTTTTGCTGATTCGGTAAAAAAATCGTTAATTAATTAATTGATATTGCTTTTATGGTTTGTAGACCTACAACTGAATATGATTCAGCCAAAGCAGAATTATTTCTATCACCTGAAAGAAATCTGACCTCCATTTTTCTGCTGATATAACCTCCATTGCTCTGACTAAATTTGTAACAGTTCATTCTGTTTTAATTTATTGTTCCTTCTTGTCTCCATTCATTTGAGGATTCGGGATCTTTAATCTGATGTCTGTCTGTCTGTCTGTCTGTCTGTCTGTCTGTCTGTCTGTCTGTCTGTCTGTCTGTCTGTCTGTCTGTTTCCATCCATCCATCCATCCATCCATCCATCCATCTTTCTTAAAAAGAAAGATAAAAACTAAGAACTAATAATATTATACTAATATTATAAAGAAAATAGGGGGGGGGGGAAACAGAAGCCAAAGCCAATGCCAAAAGTAAAGGAAAATTAGAACAAATCTATAAAGAAGTAGTTTCTGATTTTCTTTACAGTGTTAGAGATATAGATTGTAAATTAACATCTTCTCTCTGATTATACCATGATGTACATTTTTATATAACTTGCTTTTTTCTAATAATCAAAACAATATATCATAATTTTATTTTGCTTTTGTTTCATGCAAAAAGAAATCTATAAGGTGTTGTATTGAATTTAATTTAATTAATGTTCAGTATTAAATTTAATTAATGTTTTTTTTCTGATCAAAGTTGTCAATTTGGTCATCTCCGTCATCTTTACCATCCATTCCTGCTTTGGGGATTGTATCATTTTATCACCTTTGTACATATAATAATCTCCCTTCAGTTATCATTACAAAAACAAGATCCCAACTATTTATGAGTCCCGGAAGGGAGAAGGGCGGTATAGAAATTTAATAAATTAAATTAAATTAAATTAAATCTATTCCCTCCAATAGAAAAGCCTGTGGTTTCAATTGTATATTAGCTTTTAAAATCTTTTAAATTAATGTATTAAGTAATAGAGTCCAAAATTTTATCTCTTTTTACATTTCTAACATAAATGTGAAGTACTTTTATACAATCTAGACAATGTTTCCTGTGGCAAATACTAATGATATATCATTTTCTAAAAAAATATTTAAAATTATAATAATGTAAATTTCAAATCTTTCAACCACATATCCAGCTACTTTTTCATTTATATTTTGTAACCATTTTAGCTGATTTTATCATACATTATTTCATTTTTATTTCAAATTTCAATAGCCGTCTCTGCATTTTAGCATTAACATGTTCATCATTTGTAAACAATTTTATTTGAAACTCAATCTTGGAATGCTCAAAGCCAAAAGTTATTTCATTTATTTTAAATCTTTCTAGAAGTTATATATAAGAAAACCATTGACAAGTATAGCTTTCTGTTGCCAGGTTTTTGGTTCGTTTTATTTTGCATGCTCCTTGACAAAATTCTAATGTATCACAATAAGTTAGCCATTTCTTTACTTCTATGAAATGCTTATTGTGCTGAAACCCACAAAGGTATTTTCAGGCACAACCTGGATTTATAGCTGTTCCATATTCTTAGTATGGCACATCTAACAAAATTATTTTTAAAATCTAAATTAATCTTAGCATTAAGTGGTTTTGGGGTAGAGTACCACCTCTACACTGACGACACGCAGTTGTATATATCTACCCCAAACCACCCCAACGATGCCGTAGCGGTGATGTGCCAGTGCCTGGAAGCCGTGCGGGCCTGGATGGGAAGTAACAGACTCAGACTCAACCTGTCCAAGACCGAGTGGCTGTGGTTTCCAGCACCCCGATTCAACCAGTTGACTCCATCTCTGGCCATAGGGGACGAACATCTTACCCCTGTGGATGGGGCGCGCAACTTGGGCGTCCTCCTGGATACCCGGCTGTCCATGGAAGATCAAGTGACAGCCGTGGCCAGGAGGGCGTTTTACCAGGTTCGCCTGGTACGCCAGTTGCGTCCCCTATTGGATCGGGATGCCCTTTGCACAGTCACTCATGCCCTCGTGACATCCTGACTGGACTACTGTAATTCTCTCTACATGGGGCTCCCCCTGAGGTGCACCCGAGGACTTCAGCTTGTCCAGAATGCAGCCGCGCGAGCAATAATGGGAACCTGTCGGTTTACCCACATAACACCGCTCTTGCGCGAGCTGCACTGGCTGCCTGTCGTCTTTCGGGTGCGCTTCAAGGTGTTAGTCATCATCTTTAAAGCGCCCCATGGCACGGGACCTAGTTATCTGCGGGATCGGATCCTGCCTCATACATCCTTACGGCCGATTCGCTCCCACAGAGAGGGGCTTCTCCGGGTGCCGTCCACCAGGCTATGCCAGCGGGCGATGCCCAGGGGAAGGGCCTTCTCTGTGGCGGGCCCAGCCCTCTGGAACGACCTTCCCCCCGAAATTAGGACAACTACGGACCTCTGCTCCTTCCGTCAAAAACTTAAAACACACTTTTTCTGCTTGGCCGGCCTAGGTCAGTCTTCCGTCTAATAGGGTTTTAGGGGTTTTTAGTCAATTTATAATTGGGGATTTTAGCGCAGGGATAATTTTAGTTTAATTTGTTTTTACTTACTCTATTTATGTATTTTCTATTGCCATTTTAAATTTCCTTGTGCACCGCTCCGAGTCCCTTTGGGGAGAGGACGCGGTATACAAATAAAATTATTATTATTATTATTATTATTATTATTATTATTATTATTATTATTATTATTATTATTATTATTATTATTATTATTATTATTATTATTATTATTATTATTATTATTATTATTATTATTATTATTATATCCTAAATAGCCATGCCACTTAAATCTCGTCATGTCCTTGTAGTGCCAGAGGTCTTTTGTTTCTCTAAAACATCCACTCTTTCATCTAAATCAAACAGAAACTGCAAAGTGGAAAATATGGGTCCCAAATTGTGGAATTACCTTCTACTATTCCAGTTACATGAGGTGGCATAAAAAATATATCAAATCTAACATTAATATCATACTGAATGTGTATGAGTATATCTCAGTTGATAGATTGTGAAATATTTGTTGATACCTCTACAATAAAATATAAGACTACTCATGAGAAAGTCAATTTTGTGGCTCTTAAACACATATGGTAGGAATTCCAAAATAAAAGAAGGGTCAGTCTGTTACCTTTGTCAAAATATGAATATTGGAAGTATTAGCCTGCCAGAAAGGGTTCAATTAGCAGTTGAGAGGATTCATTATGTGAGTATCTCCTCTTCATATAGTTGATAATCCTCAGTTACTTATTGCAAAGTTTCTCAGATGTGTTCCTAGGAATGGAATTTTAAAGAAAGCCCAATCTACATCAGCGCCTGAAAGGGAAATGAGAAATTCCATGTATTGTTCTTTCCACAGTACATGAAAAAATTCAACAACAACAAAAAATACTCTGTAAAACCAAAAGACTGGCTTGTGAAATGGATTTTCAGTTCACTACATATACCTTGTTCTCACATTATTGGATGGAATTCAATGATCCTTTCATAGCTTGATTTAATCTGAAAGAAAATTCTTACTAATTTAAATTCTTGTTAAATCTCTTTGGAGGATATAAAACTTTCCACAATTTGCTATTGTGATTCTTTTCAAGACCAAGTTGCTAAATTGACAATCATGAAATTTTAATGATGCCATAATTTTCCTTCCTTCCTTCCTTCCTTCCTTCCTTCCTTCCTTCCTTCCTTCCTTCCTTCCTTCCTTCCTTCCTTCTTTCCTTCCCTTTTGTTTAAAGTAAATATATTTCAATGAATCATTTGGAAGAAATAGACTATTTCCCTTTACTTCCATCACTCCATGGAACATTACTACTTGTAATTAGGCTTCTGCAATTCAGCCCTGATTGGAGAGTTTGAACTGGAGAGATCTGAAGAGGGCATGATTCAGTTAAATCAAATTTGGGATTCTATTTTTAAAAAAGATTCATTCACAGATTATAATGAAGAAACATTAAAACACCTGCAACTGTGTCATCCTGTGGGATATTTCTTCTAAGAGTTCCTCCACAGAAATTTTTTAAAGTATTTGTCTTGTACCTTTTTTTAGATAGAGTTAGCCAGGGTCAATAAAGGAGAATAGTTCAATGCCCTACAATTGACCATCAAAGATTAAGACATGGTGAACCAATTCAAGTTGACATATCAGCAAAGAATTAACCATTAAGTGGCCTGCTAAGTTGATTTCCTTTGCTTTGCTGCCTACAGCCACTGTATCTTTTGGGATAACAAGAGGGTCATTCAAATAAATGGCTGGCAAGAACCTCCTAATCAGGAGCAGAAGTCATTTGGGTAAGGGCTGTGGTTTGGTAGCAATACTTTATATGAATTGCCAGAGGAAGCAGAAATAATAAAGTAAAATGAAATATACATCTCAAAAAAGGATCATAGTAAGCATGAAATAAATGTTATTCTATGTGGAAGATATTTATATTTGATTATTGATATCTTGAAAACTGAGATAGGGCTGTGTGACCAAGTTAACAACATGTGTAGATTTTTTTGTTGTACCATTAACCAAACATGCAAAAATACTTTTGATCATTGCTTCCCATTTTAGACTCATTGAGCTTGTTCACAGTTTAAATGTTTGCTGTTATAGCTGTTCTTGCACCTTCTTTCAGCTGCTTAACAATACGAATTATTTCCAGAACTTCCATTCTAAGATGTGCATTAATTTATGACCATGATAAAGAAGCTTAGGTAAAGACATACCTTCCTTTTGCCTTTCCTGTGCTATGAAAATGTCATGATGCATTCACATATTTGCTTTTTCATAACCTTCTCTTCACTGGTGAGTACAAATCAATAAAATACTTATATAAACCTGGATTTCTTTTTCAGTCTTTTGCAATGAGCTTTTCAACACTCATCAAAATCAAATTCTTCATAAGTTGGAAAAGCAGTAATATCTGTCCTTAAAGTCGTTGAGTCTAACCTCTTGTTCAGTACAGAAAGTCAAATCAAAGAATTTCCAACAAGTGGCTGTTTGGCTGCTATTTGATCATCTTCAGTAATTCTCTGTCAAATTCTTAAATTTAAGTATGGCTTCCGGGTTATAGCAAATTATTATTGATAGAAAATATTTGAAAATGAACAAACTATTTATTTGACATTTGATGCCTATTTTTAGCACGTTAGCCTGAAGTTGCATACCACTACCACAAGTATCATTGGTGAATGATGAATTGGTGATTCCAATTATATGTGATAATTACATAGTGGAGTACTTTTGGGGTAAGGGTGCAGAGTGGGACCTTCACATGAAAAAAATGAGAATATTATAAAAATAAAAACTTGTTCTTTCCAGATGACTTTTGTAATTTGGGTGATTTTATATTACCTTCTGATGAAACAACAAAAACTGTTTATTGATTTTCAGAACTATGCTTTCTTTATTGACTTGATTATCTGGAATTCCTACATATGGCAAAAAGCAATTATTTACTTTCTTTTCTATTTTATTAGCTTACATTCAATGAAAAAAAGAAAAGGGGCCAAAAAGGAAGAAAAGAAAGTCAAGAGACAGAAAGAGAAGAAATAAACATAAATTATTATGTTTGATATAAGTTATTCAGCCTGAGTTTTAAAACATGTTACACACCAATTCTATCAGCAAGTGGACCATCAAACAATCAACCAGAGTTCTTACTCCAGGCACACATGATCAGGTTCAAATTATCCTACTTGGGACACATGTGACAATCTATCTCTGGAGAAGACTCTAGTGCTGCAAGAGATGAAAGGAAAGAAGAAGATGACAGGGCACAAATTGGATGGACTCGATTACAATGATAATGTATGCAATACATCATTGGAAAACCTGATATATTTGTGTTCCAAATGGCAATCAATGATTTTTAACATTGTTTTCTCCCCTAAATTCATGCAGTGACAAAGGCCTGCCTCTTACTTATTCAGAGATACCATTCATTGTTACAAAATGATCCATTCAGCATATACAACAAGTTTTCTTTGTGCAGTGGTTTTATTCTTTTGTTGCTGTTGCCAGATGTATCATCATTATCATCACCGTCATCATTGTGAAAGAACATTTCATCATGAGGATATAACTTAAATTTAACATGGTGTAGCCCTTATACAGACTTATCATAATAAAGAATAGCTCAAGGTTGAAATGCTTGTTTGATTAGCCTACCTGGCTTGGATGGCTGTATTGTTGCATCTTAAACAATTTTTCATCTGTTATGCTGGTTTCCATTTATTTGCCTGTTGATTAGGGGAGATGTGTTTGCTTTCTCCTTTGGCCTTTGCTTGTTTTTAGAAATAGTTTATATGTCTCTAATAGCTGATTGATCAAAATGCAAGCATCTAGCAATTATTTTGTATTTTTGACTTAGGCTTATTTTAAAAAGGGTTGCTCAGTTCAAATTGTGGTTAAATTTGTCTGTGTGCATAAAATGTAAGGGTATTTTTTGTTATGTTTGGTCAATTTTTAATGAAAAATCACATGAGAATAAAGATTTAAAAAGCAAACTGGAAGATAAACTACGATATTAGGACAACTACGGACCTCCGCTCCTTCCGTTTAAAATTAAAGACACATCTTTTTCGCCTGGCCGGCCTTGGGTAGTCTCTTCTAAGGTTAGGGGTTTTAGGGGTAGTTTTAGTTTAGTTTTTGGGTTTTTAGCGCAGGACTAATTTAATTCATTTTTAATTTTGTATTCTGTCTGTGGTTTTATCTGTATTTTTAATTGCCTGTGCCCCGCCTCGAGTCCCTTTGGGGAGAGAGAGCGGGATATAAAATTAAAATTATTATTATTATTATTATTATTATTATTATTATTATTATTATTATTATTATTATTATTATTATTATTATTATTATTATTATTATTATTATTATTATTATTATTATTATTATTATTATTATTATTATTATTATTATCAATAAAACATAAATAAAAATCAATATGAAGCAAAACAATTTGAACCCTTTCTTCCAAAAAAGGATTGTATGCCTTCTGATTGTCACCTGGTGTTCATCCATGTGCCAATCAGAAAAGGGCACACAAACTAAAACAACAATGTTAAAAGCAGGTGGCCCAAATTGCCACAAATAAAAATTCAGTATATCACATTCCTTTCTGTGTAATCACTGTCAATGTTACCTAGGTTGGTAATGAACCATTTGCAAGAAGAAAGCCAAGCTCAGCAAGTCTCACAATCCCAACTGGTTTATCAGTTAATTGGGATTTGGATTTTAGTAACAATTAAAATATTTGAGATGCTGAAGTTCTATGATTTCCTTTTAAAGCTCATGGTAAGCAAGCAAAAAGTAAGTGGCTTGGGACTAAATGCTACAGTAAATCAAGGAAAGAAGAGAGTTTTGAAATTATATCTCTGGAGGAAATTGCTTATATGATGACTGTAAGCTTTCCCACAGCTACATAAATAGCAGCTGAGCAGGGGTGGAAGGGAGGTTGATGTAAAAGTAGAAAGATAGAATGGACCAGTGTTTCTCAATGTTGGCAACTCTAAGATGCGAGGACTTCAACTCCCAGAGTTCCCCAGCCAGCATGCAGTTGTTGAGAGAAGCAATCACATGGGTATTTTGCTTAAGGACCACTTTGCTCAACAATGTCATTCCAGTCTCAGCTGTAGTTGTGGATTACCTGTAAGGTTTATCTGTTTACAAGATATGTATAATAACCTGTATCAGTGTGCTGTAGGGAGGAGTGTTTAACAAGGTAAAGTGAGGTGCTTATGCTAGGTTTTTCCCTTCTGAGATGTAAATAAAGCGCTGTTGCCTTTCCTTCTTTGTGGAAATTTCCTTAACAACTGTTTACAGTTTTAAGTCATGCATGTGCATAAAAAGATGATCTCAAAGTAGGGCAAGCAGAAACAAAAGAGAAAGGATAGATTAAGATTAAGATTTATTGCATTTATATACCGCCCTATCTCCCTTTCGGGACTCAGCCAACAGTAAAAATGAGTAATATAAAAGTTAAGATCAAATGTTAAGATATAATTAAATAAATTGGCCTGCCAAATTAAAATCCCCTGCTAAAATCAATTTAAAAACTACGACAGGCCGGCAGCACGAAATAAATGGGTCTTCAGGGCCCGACGGAAAAGGCGTAGGTCAGTGATCATCCGTAGGTCAGGGGGTAGATCATTCCAGAGGGCGGGGGCTGCCACAGAGAAGGCTCTCCCCCGGGGGTTGCCAACCAACATTGTTTAGCCGACAGCACCCTGAGGAGGCCCTCTCTGTAGGAGTGAATTGGTCAGTGGGAGGTATTTGGTAGCAGGAGGTGGTCTTGAAGATAACCAGGTCCCTTGCCATGGAGTGCTTTAAAGGTCGTTACTAGTACCTTGAAGTGCACCCGGAAAGCCACAGGCAGCCAGTGCAGCTCACGCAGGAGAGATGTCACGTGGGAGCATCTGGAGGCTCCCAGAATCCCCCGCGTGGCCGCATTCTGAACTAACTGTAGAGAGCATTGCAGTAGTCCAGGCGGGAGATGACGAGGGCTTGAGTGACCATGCATAAAGCATCACAATCCAGAAAGGGGCGCAACTGGCATATCAAGCAGACCTGATAAAAAGCCCCCCTGGCCATGGCTGTCATATGGTCTTTTAGAGACAGCCGAGAGTCCAGGAGGACGCCCAAGTTGCAAGCCCTCTCTGTGGGGGCCAATGACTCACCCCCAATAGCCAGAGCTGGCACCAACTGGCTATATCGTGATGCCAGAAGCCACAGCCACTCGGTCTTGGATGGATTGAGTCGGAGCCTGTTTCTCCCCATCCAGACTCGCATGGGCTCCAGACACCTGGACATCACTTCCACGGCATCATTGGGGTGGTCCGGGGTAGAGATGTACAGCTGAATAGCGTCAGCGTACTGGTGGAATTCTACCCCGAAACCATGGATGATCTCACCCAACGGCTTCATATAAATGTTGAACAGGAGAGGCGAGAGGACCAACCCCTGTGGTACCCCACATGTGAGGCACCTCGACATCGACCTCTGCCCTCCTGCCAACACAAATTGTGACTGGTCGGAGAGGTAGGAGGAGAACCACCATAAAACGGTGCCCCCCACCTCCGGCCCCTCCAGCTGGCGCAACA
Organism: Rhabdophis nuchalis; assembly: GCA_039707465.1. Taxonomy (NCBI): domain Eukaryota; kingdom Metazoa; phylum Chordata; class Lepidosauria; order Squamata; family Natricidae; genus Rhabdophis; species Rhabdophis nuchalis. Next base: position 365,004,066 of record CM077643.1, read on the forward strand.
TGATACCATGGTCGATGGTATCGAAAGCCGCTGAGAGATCTAACAGGACCAGGATAGAGGAACAACCCCTATCCTGAGCCCTCCAGAGATCATCCACCAATGCGACCAATGCCGTCTCTGTGCTGTGCCCAGGCTGGAAGCTGGACTAGTGCAGGTCCAGATAGACAGTTTCCTCCAGGTGCTGAGGGAATTGTCGCGCCACCACACTCTCAACAACCTTCGCAAGAAATCAAAGGTTGGAGACTGGACGGTAGTTGGCCAACACAGCCGGGTCCAGGGAGGTCTTCTTGAGGAGGGGCCTCACCACTGCCTCTTTCAAAGCGGCTGGCAGAAACCCCTCACTCAAAAAGCATTGACAATTCCCTGGAGCCAGCCTCGTGTAACCTCCCAGGAGGCCAGTACCAACCAGGAGGAACACAGGTCCAATAAACATGTGGTGGCGTTCAGCCGCCCCAGCATCCTGTCCATGTCCTCAGGAGTCACAGGATCGAACTCTTCCCAGATAACAGACTCAAGACCTGCCTCCGTCAGATAGGATAGGCAAGGAGCATTTTTCAAAGCTTGAAAACAACAAAATTGTTAGCTGTCCAGAGTTACGTTGAAGAAGACGGGAGGCCTATAAATTCAATCAACCAACCAACCAACCAACCAACCAACCAATCAATCAATCAATCAAGACCTTGATCTATTTGTAGTACCACTATGTGATTTGAATATGTTGTCATATTATCCCACAATGCTCGTCACTGTAGCATTCTAGAACAGTGATGGCTCACTTTTTTATTGTTGGATGCCAAAAATGTGAGTGCGCACATGCCATAAAACATGTGTGTGCCAGCACCCATAATGCAAAGTGCACCCCCTCATGTGCATGCACACACAACCCACACACATATGTGTGCCACACTGCTCCCCTCCCAACTGAGCTTCGTATTTTCTCCGAGGGGGTGGGGGAGGCTGTTTTCACCTTTTCCAGGCTCCAGAAAGGCCTCTGGAGCCTGGTGAAGGCAAAAAATGGGCCCAACAGTCCTGTTGGGCCCATTTTTCAACCTCCCCAGACTCCGGAGGCTTTATTGAAGCCTGGGAAGGGCAAAAATGGCCTCCCCCAGCCCTCCAGAAGGCCAGAAATTAGCTGGCCAGCTCATGCATGTGTGCTGGAGCTGATGGCTTGTGTGCCAGTCGATATGGCTCTGCATGCCACCTGTGGCATATGTGCCATAGGTTTGCCATCACGGTTCTATAACATTGTAAGAAAGGTACATGTACAGTAATTTTCTGCTGCCCCTATCAGTAAAACTCCTTAGAAACTGCCAATCAAAGGGCTGTTAGGGCCTGAGCTTCCAGGCTCTTTCATTTTGAACAGCAAATTCCAAATCATAGTTCTCTGAGGCAAAAGCAATGAAGTATTGGATTTTTTTTTTAGGAGAAGTAAACTTGGGCCACTTTGTTCTGGTAGTTAAGGCATCAGGCGAAAAAAATGGAAGACTGACAGGTATTAGGCCTACCTTAGGTACAAAGCCATCTAGGTGAATTGTTCTTGACCTTCACTCCACTACTTGATGGTTATATTAAGGCTTGGGATGCCCCTATCCCTTTATTTCTTTGCACCAATGTCTTATTCTTATTATTAAACATATCTTTTTAAGGAGAGCAATATATATTTTAAAGCATCTCTATATTTAACAATTTCCATAGAGGGCAACATGCTAGAATGCTAAAAAAAAAAACAAGAAAGGGCATTGCAGCACCTTAAAGGTCATAATAAATCTGTTTTCCTTTAACTTGCCACAAGACTTTGTTATATATTTAACAGTTATTTATTCATAACAGAGCTCTAAGTCATGACTGTGTAATGTGGCTGGTGAGCTAAATAGAAACCGACTCAAAGCAAGCCTCTGCATATGATTTTTTTTTCTCCTGACTCACTGTATTCACTGAACAATTTATGTTCCCAGGAATAAAAAGCTACAACTGAGAGCATTCAGAAAGTGAATAATGATACAATTAAAAGTCCCTCCAGGACTGTAACTCTTTGAAAATGCAGAAGATTCACACAGAGTTCCAACCTGTATCTGCCAACACAACAGGAAATGTTGATATGTACTGTACATGAAGAAGGGTGCCTTCCAACTAAATTCAACTGGAATAGTTGCTTTTGAGACAGATTTAATCCAAGAAATTCATTATTAGCAATAGGTACTTTTTGCTAGTCTTCCTGGACAGCAGCCCATAGAATGACAGAAAACTGCAATCCAGTATTGATTAAATCCTTCGTATAATCAGGCAGCCCATCCAATAACTGAAAGGTTTAGATTCTAGGCATGTACATAAGTTTAAATAAGGTTTCATCATGCACAGCACATACCTTCATAAATTGGTTTAGATTTCCAAATTCTACTTTATTTTAGCAGTTGAGTTGCTTTTTTTTAGTAGCTCATCATTAATATTCTTTTCAAGAACTGTGTACATGTTGTTCATATTCTGTAATATTTATGTACTTAAATTATTTTACTCTGAAGGGAAAAACTTGAATCAACTCTTGGGGTGAAGAATCTTCTGATGGTCAATGGGGGAAGGATGGATTGATCAAGCACCCTTTGCATCTTTGATTAAACACATTTGTAAAATAGATGTACACTTGTAAAATAAACTGTCTACTTTAAGATCTAGATATTTAACATTAACATAAATTACATGTTGAGATTTTTAATTTTCATGATTCTTTAAAATTCTAGTAACATACAACATACTGTAAAAGGGGAAGGTTTCAGAGGGAAATGCATCCCAGATCTGGCTCAAACCAGTTTTCCCTCTTAGATAAAAACAATTTTCAGGGTCAAAAATTGCTGGGTAGTGGAAAGATGACATAAAAATATAATTATTGTAAGAAATTAATACAATAATAATACAATAGCAGAGTTGGAAGGGACCTTGGAGGTCATCTAGTCCAACTCCCTGCCTAAGTAGGAAGCCCTATACCATTTCAGACAAATGGTTATCCATTGTGAATGCCCCAATACTACAAGTCTTTAAGAAGGACTTGTAGTATTGGGGCATTCACAACTTCTGGTGGCAAGCTGTTCCACTGGTTAATTGTTCTAACTGTCAGGAAATTTCTCCTCAGTTCTAAGTTGCTTCTCTCCTTGATTAGTTTCCACCCATTGCTTCTTGTTCTGCCCTCAGGTGCTTTGGAGAATAGTTTGGCTCCCTCTTCTTTGTGGCAGCCCCTGAGATATTGGAACATTGCTATCATGTCTCCCCTAGTCCTTCTTTTTATTAAACTAGACATACCCAGTTCCTGCAACTGTTCCTCATATGTTTTAAACTCCAGTCCCCTCCACGACTTTTCTACATCGTGGCAACCAAAACTGAATGCCGTATTCCAAGTGTGGCCTTACCAAGGCATTATAAAGTGGTATTAACACTTCACGTGATCTTGATTCTATCCCTTGATCTTGATTCTATAAGTGTATTTGAAACTGGGATTTGTACCCTTACTTGAGTTGTGAGTCCTTGTGCACGGTCCTTCAAACCATAGTCATCTCTTGGTTGGATTACTGCAACACACATTATCTAAGACTACCCTTGAAGAGTATTTGGAACTGCAGTTGATGCAGAATGCAACAGCATGCACAGTTCTGTGGGTGCCTTGGGTAGTGCATGTAAGACTACTGTTGTGTGAGCTGCACTGATTACCAGTTTGGTTCCAAATCCAATTCAAGGTGTTAGTTATTATCTTTAAAGCCATATATGGCATGGATCCAGGATATCTGAAGATTTGTCTCATCCCAAGGGGATTAACCCACCCCACTGCTACAGAATCCATCTGCTAAGGAATTCTGAGAGGCAGCTGAAGGAGAAGAGCTTTTTCCAGTGTGGCTTCATCCTTGTGGAATACCACACCACCAGACGTGAGAACTGCTCCTATTATTTTGATCTTCCAGAAGGGTATTAAAAATTTAGTTTTACTGATGGGCTTGAGGCCTGAAGGGGATGCTCACCATTGATGGTGGCTGATGAGGTAAGAAGACTTTAACCTTGTGCCATCCACCTCTTAGTTATAATTTTTTGGGGTATAGTTAAAAAAAATTAATTTGCATAGTTTTAATATTCTAATTACTTTTTTATAATGCATATGTCACCCAGATTTACCATATGCAGGAGATGGACAGCATAATCAATAAATCAATGTCAATAAATTAATACATTTTTATTAAGAAAACCCTCTACTTATAGCCTTCTCCATAACGGAGAGTGAGTGAATCTGAAGTACCTGTACTATATTAAGTCAATCAGTCAAGAAAGAAGTAGAAGAAGAACTGAAGAGAGGAAGTTATGAAAACCCTGTGAATATCATTCTAACTAATTATTGTAACAAATAATTACAACATAGATTATATGTTACATAGAAACATGCAAGGAAAGTATTTGAGACAAGAAAGGGAGATAAAAGTGCAAGCTCTCTGCTAACTATCTCTACATCTATTATCCTAGCTGTTAATAATTTATAATTACAGAAAGCCAGTGCTCACCACATTGCTGTAGTAATTGTAATTGTACATTATCTTAACTGAGCTTTATTTGGAGGATGGGAAACAGTAATAGTAATGGTGGTGATGGTTAGGAAAATGGCACATCTCTTACAGCTTCAGCTTTTAAAAATATGATTCATATGTTGTCTTTTCTCCCTTACTATTATTGAATTTTTAAGCCTGGAGACTTGAAAATCTCCCACCATAGATTCCTGCACTATGATTCTGAACTGGGAGGAAAAAATTCAGGATGTATCCTATTAATTCTGCTTGACATTGAAAACAAGTATATTGATAAAGCTGCAATCTTTGGAATATATTAGTTAGAATATATGAGTTCCATGTTTGTCTAAGTAGCATGCTTAATAGTTGTCTTAAATGAAATTCAAATCAAAACAAAAAGACCAGGGATGATGGTAGTGCTACGGGGTGGAGAAAAATTCTTTCAAGTTCTGCTTTTTCTATCTCATGGGAAGACTTTTCACCAAAGTTTGTTTTCTGTGTATGGAATCTAAACTGAACTTTGTGTCAAAGGTTTTTGAAAAGCAGATTGCTGAGAAAATGAAATGCTATACAATTGGGAAAAGAGGGTAAATGGGGGGGGGGACTCTTAAGAGTGATGAGATGATGGATTGAAACTTGCAGTGATTCTTCATGTTTCTTTGATTAAAAACAAGAGCTTTATTTTATTTCGAGTCAAATTATTCTCTTGCCTTCTTCTCTGTGTCGTGGGGCTTCTGCCTATAGATTATATAAATAAGAGAGATTTCATCATATTCTGTCCATATTGTGGCTTCCTGACCTGTATATAATTTTTGTATGAGGATGTTGAGATGGCCTGGGATTGTGTTTTTTCTACCGCTAGATAGATGTGATTGACCCAGCTAAAGATCTTCCTATAATCAATGAAAGGTTTTTTTTGTGTGTCTTCTTTGACTTTCACAATTATCCAACATATATCAGTAATAATAGCTCATGCTCCTTGACTTTTTCTAAAGTCACAGATCGCTTTTTCCATGTAGGTTTCTAATTGTATTGTCACTAAAGTAATAATCTGCCTTCAGCATCTTCCTATATCAGACCAATATAAATGCCTGTGTGCTGTAGCTGGGCAGCTGGAATAATCTTCATGCCTTAGGTGATCCTGCTGGGAGTATGTACTGTACTCTTACCATCCACTCCTGGATACTAGGAGTACATAATGATTCTTTGCTCAACCCACCCAGGAACACTCTATTACTATGATACAGTAAGGTAGCACAGCAGGATTTGCAATGGTGGCGGGGGTGGGGTGGGAGAAGAGACCTGATATTGCTTTCGTATTTTTAACCTTTATGCCTTTTTACACTTTTTATGCTGTATACATAACAACACAACTTATCACAACATCTGAGACCTAATTAATACAATACAAGCTCACTGAATTATAGATTATCAACATTATCTCAACACCAATTTTTTGGGAATTTTACAGTATGGGTTTCCATTAATTTTTCTATCTGCTTTTTTCAAATAATCGGTAATAAATTCAGTACTTCCTCATTGGTTTGATTTATTAATATCCCCCCACTTACATCTTCCTGAAATATTTGTAGTGTCCAACTATGTAGAGTCCATAGACATTAATTTCTACAGAAATGCAAGCTTTTTAAAGTGGTCCTTTCCCCCCACTTTCTTCAACTGCCATGAGCCAAGTTAAGGATGGTCAGATCTGAGTTTGATAGAACTTCCTTGATTGGGTGACTGCCTTCTAGAGGGCTGTTGTGGCAATGCCAACCAGCATCCTTAATTGTTAAAAGAAAGGAAATATATTTTAATAGGGGAAACATAACTCACATCCCACCCACCCCCAAAAATTGTATCAACTAATTTAATAAGGACCACAATGTATGTGAAATAAGTCATTACTGTATTGGGATGAGAATGGTATCTATGTGCATGTGGTCTTATTCAGACTTTTCATAGCTGCCAAGAGCTGCCTAGAGTTACCCTGTGATAAGATAAACAACCAATTAATTAGTTCAAATTCCTCATTTGTATGAGTTTTTGTGAACTGGTTCTGACTCTGGCAGACCTTTCATTAGAGAACTAACCTTAATCAACTAGGACTGGCAGCCTTCTTTGATCCTAAATATTTACACATAGTCCACCAATTAATGGCACTAGTTTTCTGTATAGTGGGGGAGTGCATATTCTTCCACTTGTTTTTGCCCTGCTCATCATGTTCAAATCCTATACCTTGGGGCCACATGTAAACCAAACAGAAAGATATTTCTGACAGATACAAATAGTAGGGATTCTACTAAAGCCAAAAGACACAAAGGCAGTATAATGGAATTGCCACCTGCAGGCAAACTTTTTTTTCTATGAGATGAATCCTAGAGGGATCTGTATTGCATAGGAATGTTTTGAAGCCGGTAGTAGAAAGACGTTTCTTTTTAAACCACAAGGCCAATGGGAATTGATGTATATATAATTTCCATTCTTGCTAAGTTGCTTTCCCTCTCCTTTTATATATCTTTAATAAAAGAGCTAACACATGATCTGCTACAGTAGGTGGCTTAGTGCACAGTAACATTCTTCATATAGTTCACAGCTTTATAGGAATGAGTGACAGCTTGCTCAGCATGTGCAAATATCTCGCTTGGCACTCCATGAAACAAATGCCAATATGACCTGAGAAAAGACAAAAGGTGAGAAGGAGGATGTCAACTAAAAATGGCTGGTATAGCTTCCAGTCAAGTAATATTCAAATAAGAAGGCATAATAAAAATGACAGAAGTGCATATAATCATAACAGAGTTAGTAAATATGTGTTCCTTGGAGTAGAGGAGAAAAACAGATGTTTTATTCTTTTAAAAGATCAAGAAATAGAAATACCTTGACTTACATGTTTAGTTATGAGCATCTCCAAAACTGAATAACAATAATATAATATAAAGCTTCTTTTCATTCTTAATCAGAATGATAAATGATTCAGAATGATGGTGTCAACTTGTAAAGCATTTCCATGACTATTATCAAGTTGACATGAAAAAGGGAGGGAGAATTCCATGCATACCTTCGACCAGGGTCAAATCTCAGATTTCTACAGCAGGCATGTGAGGCACCAAAGTTTACAGCCTGCTGCATCACCTCGTTGGTAGATGTGATTTATGACACAGAGTGAGGGGAGACACAGCGGTAAAGGTCAGAAACCATTAACCAGAAATCAGATTTGGCTCCACAGAAGAACATGCCAAAATGTTGCTCCTATTAAATGACTGGATTTCTTTTGAACTTTGTCTCGAGAATCGTAAATTAATAAGGACATCTTTTGGAAATTTCACAGATGGAGAAAGAGAATTCAGAACAAAGTCCTGCAGGTAGGATGCGATGGGTATTGTCACATTCCTCCAGTTATTCACTTCAGCACTGAAGGGTAAGTATTCTGGTTCCTGGAATTATTGATCAAAGAATAGATTTAATCTGGAAGATGAGGAAAAATGCCCTAAAGGGTGATAATAAGAAACAGAAGAGCACAAACAAGAGGACATGGTGCAGAAAGCAAACACAGAAGCTTAATTTACATAGATAGCAATATCAGATATGGATAGATAACTTGGCCTTTTATAGAAATTTGTACTTTCTAATCCATCAGTCACTATTAACATGGCTGATAGCAAAGAATAGAACTCCAAATCCTCTGTCAGCCTCTGCTTTGCTACTCGCTTTTGGCTGCCATTGTAACAGGGAGGGGAGGGGGCTTGGTATTTGGGATGGGATTAATTGGTACAGGTGAGATATTGAAAAAGGGAATTATGTTCTCACCATATACTGTGCATACCAATGGCTGGTGCCTTGAGATGGGCAAGGCCAACCGTCTTGCATACCAACCTGATGATACACCTGCACACAGAAACACATACACACAACCATTGTATAACCCCCCAACCTACCTACCTACTGTATTTCTCCCTATACCTACCTACCTACCTACCTATCTACCTACCTACCTACCTACCATATTTCTCCCTCTCCCTCTCTATCCCTCTACCTACCTACCTACCTACCTACCTACCTACCTACCGTATTTCTCCCTCTCTCTATCCCTCTACCTACCTACCTACCTACCTACTGTATTTCTCCCTCAGAGTATTTTATGTCATAAAGGATGACATAAAACCTGTGGCCCACTGCTCTCTCTGTATCCATCTACCTACCTTTTTTACAATTTTTTACATTTCCATTGTGTGTACCTGGCACAGGTGTGACATCTACACAATCTATATACAGTATATCATTGGTGCCATATATGAAAGGAAGTTTTTGTGAAAATTTGGAAGCTATCAGTGCAGTACTTTCGGAGATTAGCGGTTTTGAACAAACTCGTGTTACATTTTTATTTATATAGATGAATTTATAGCAATTATATCAGTTAGAAGGTATCACCAGTCCTTGTATCTTGAATTATAAGATCATGGTACTGAAGATTAAGAGGAGTACTTCTCTATTCTGAGTGGTTCAATGATACGTAGAATATTGAATCACTTTTCAGCACCACATTTTGGACCACATTGACAAAATAGAACTTGTCCAGAGGAAAGCAACCTTAAAAAGAGGCTGGGAAGAAAACCTTACAAGAATGTTTTAAGTGTTAGGTATGTTTTCACTGAAAAAGAGAAAACTGTGTTAAGGAATGAAAACTGTCTTTGGGTATCTGAAGAACTGTCATACAAAAGATGGGACAGAATAGTTCACAGTTGTTCCAGAAAAGAACATGAATAAATGGGCTTATATTGAAGTGAAGTAGGCTTCAGTTGATCCTAATAGTAACAGCTGTTCAACAATGGAACAAACCAGGACTGGAAGTGATCAACTCTCCTTCACTGAAATTATTTAAATAAAGGTTGAATGGTCAGGCATGCTTTAGTAGTGGTTTATTGCACCAGCAAGGGTTGGAATAATTAATCTCCAAGTTCATTTGCTATCCTTACATTTCATTTTTTATTAAATACTGTGCCACATTTTGATGCAAACACAATTCATATAATAGTCATTTAGACATATAGATCTGTTCCCCACATGGCACAGAAGTCAACCTATTGAATGTAGTGTAGCTTAGTCAACCTTGGCTCCCTGAGTTCTTGCCTGCTGCATGTTTGCAAACTAACAACTGGATACATTGTGGTTATATTCTATGTATATCCTTAAAATGTGTTGGATGTATATTGAAAACAAATGAATTGAATGAAGTTGCTAGTGATACAAACTAAATTAGGTCTTAATCTTCAAATTTTGGCAGGAAATAATAAACTAGAGAATAGAGACATTGTCTATCACATTTAGAGCCCATAGTAAGATTTCACAGCTGAGCTGTAAGCCAATAAAAGCTGAGTTGATAATTGAAGTGCTGACACACAAGTCTTAGGCATACTAGGGTGAGCAAACTACTATATAACACATGAATCAAAAGTCTGTTTCATAGAGCAGCAAATCTGTTGCTGAATATGCAGATGACTTGGCTTAATGAACAGCCTCATTTAAAACACACACACCACTCAGTTCATGTGGCCTAACAATCAGTGACTGTTATTAATGCTTTAATTTGGTGGACAGTTGTAGAATACATAATATTAAATCCAGCAAAAATACTCTAGAGATATTTATGTTTAAGAACATTTGCCAAATGTATATTATTATATGCTATAGGACAGCTGCTAAGTCAGGATTATAAAATAAAGAAGGTTCGTGAAATTAAAAAAGAAAGGTTCATTGACTTTCATCTTAGAGAGAGAAAAAATTAATCCTTTAAAAGGTGCACTGATTAATTCACATGTCAGAAAATCTTAATTTAAATTCAATTACTCTATAGTAAAAATTATGGATCATTATATACTCCTTTTCTTGGAAAATAGAAAGATATCAGAAGGAGTTCTAAATACTATAGAAGGTCTACTTTTTGCACCTTCTGATGTTTTCTTTACAGTTCCAATATCAGAGGAACAATAACAAATTTGAGGGATGGCTTGAATGGATTAAATAAATTAATTAACTAAATTAGTGGAACAGAAATTCTGAGGACATAACATAACTTAGACTTTAGCAAGGCATTTGACAGAATAGCTGTGGGTGGGGAGGAGATAGAGAACAGCTAATACTTTGTAAGATAAGCTTACAAAAGTTTCAACTCAACCCGTCCAAGCCCAAGTGGCTGTGGTTTCCGGTGTCACGATATAGCCAGCTGGCTCTATCTCTGGCTATCGGGGACGAGTCACTGGCTCCCGCGGAGAGGGCCCGCAATCTGGGCGTCCTCCTGGACTCTCGGCTGTCTTTGGACGACCATATGACAGCCGTGGCCATAGGGGCTTTTTATCAGGTTTGCCTGATACGCCAGTTGCGCCCCTTTCTAGATCATGACGCTCTACGCACGGTCACTCAAGCCCTCATCATCTCCTGCCTGGACTATTGTAACGCTCTCTACATGGGGCTTCCCTTGAGGTGCACCCGGAGGCTCCAGCTAGTTCAGAATGCGGCCGCAGAGGGGATTTGGGGGGCCTCGAGATGCTCCCATGTAACACCTCTCCTGTGCAAGCTGCACTGGCTGTCTGTGGCTCTCCAGGTGTGCTTCAAGGTGTTAGTAACCACCTTTAAAGTGCTCCATGGCATGGGACCTGGTTATTTGCAGGACCGCCTCCTACCACATACCTCCCTCCGACCTGTTCGCTCCCACAGAGAGGGCCTCCTCAGGGTGCCGTCGGCCGGGCAATGCCAGCTGGTGACTCCTAGGGGGAGAGCCTTCTCTGTGGCAGCCCCCACCCTCTGGAATGACCTACCCCCCAACCACAGACCTGCGCCTCTTCCGCCGGGCATTGAAAATACATCTATTCCATGCAGCCGGCCTGGCGTAGTTTTTAAATTTGGCTTTTAATAGGGGTTTTACTGTGATCTTAGTACAGGCATTTTAGTTTAATTCATTTTTAAGATGGTTTTTTTTTGTATTTGTTGTTTATTGTCGTTTTATTAGCGCCTGTTCACCGCCCTGAGTCCCGCAAGGGAGATATGGCGGTATATAAATATGAATAAAATCAAAATCAAAAAAGAACCAGAAGGATTTTTACAGACTTTATATCCAACAAGATGCAGTTCAATAGTGGGAAAAATAAGGTCCTGCACATAGGCAAGGCTAAATTGTATAGGTAGGCTAAATTGTATGACAAACGGTTGAGGGATCTACGTATATGTAACCTATTGAAGAGAAGGATCAGCGAGGACATGATAAGTGTCTTCAAGTTCTTGACAGTCAATCACAAAGAAGAGGTGATTGAGTTATTCTCTAGTGGATAAGAAGTAATGGGTGACATCTTGTCAAAGGGAGATACAATATACTATAGACGTAAGGAGAAATTTTCTTATAGCGACAGCAATTTATCAGTGAAATAGCTTGCCTTCTGGGGTTGTGAATGCTCCATCATTGAGGGTTTTTCAAAAATAGAGTGGACCATCATTTGGCTGGGATAGAATAGGACTCCTGCCCTGAGCAGGTGATTAGACTAAAATGTCTCTGAGGTCTCTTCCAACCCTTTGATTCTATGACAGGCAAAGCTATGATGAAGGGAGCTATACCCAAATCCTTTTCTTGAATTTGGCTAGACACAGTTCAGCACTTCTAAGGATATGAGCTCTGTGTATCTACAGTATGTATCTGTGGCTATATATGTGGCAGAATTACCTTATTTAATAATTTATACTTTATACACTTCAGAAAAAGAATCCATGTTGTAGAATACAAGTCATATCAATTGACCATTCAGCACAGTATGGTTTATGCCAGAGGAATACAGCTTTTCAAAAGTTCTGTGTGTTCTCCACCATCACCCTCCACCAGGGGTGGGTTGCTGCTGACATTACTGCTGGTTTGGCATGCAAAAATCTTTGTGTGCGCTCACTTGCTTCGCTCTCATGCACACCAAATGCACGTTCCACCCACGCACATGTGCATTTGCACCTAAAAAGGTCTGTGCACGCACAATTTAAAAAGAGGAAAATTACATTTCTACAATGAAAATTGTTCTGCACATGCGCGGAACCAAAAATCAAGATGGCGCCGCCGTATGAGAACCGGTTCAGCTGAACCACTCTGAGCCAGTAGGAACCCACCTCTGCCCTCCACACTTCTTCCTAGAAGTGTTAATTAAACTGTCATTTTTAAATCAAAACAGAAGGAATATATGGGAAATATTGTTGTTTTCCCTATATTTTCAATATATTCCTTCTGTCACAATTAACTTATATTAAGTTATATTATTAAACTAACTATACCCGACCATGTCTTGCTGTGGCCCAGTCTGGTTAAATGGCCAACCAATCTGTATGTAGAACTACACCTGCACACACACACACAACCACCATATAACCCCCAACCTACCTACCTACTGTATTTCTCCCTCTCTATCTATCCCTCTACCTACCTACCGACTGTATTTCTTCCTTTCTCCCTCTATCTACCTACCTACCTACTGTATTTCCCCCTTTCTAGCCCTCTACTTACCTACCTACTGTATTTCTCCGTCTCTCTCTATTCCTCTACCTACCTACCTACCTACCTACCTACCTACCTACCTACCTACTGTATTTCTCCCTATCTATCTATACACCTACCTACCTACCTACAGTATTTCTCCCTCTCTGTCTATCCCTCTACTTACCTACCTACTGCATTTCTTCCTTTCTCCCTCTACCTACCTACCTACCTACCTACCTACCTCTTGTATTTCTCCCTCTCTATCTATCCCTCTACCTACTGTATTTCTCCCTATCTATCTATCCCCCTACCTACCTACCTACCTACCATATTTCTTCCTTTCTCCCTCTACCTACCTACCTACCGACCTTATTTCCCCCTCTCTATCTATCCCTCTATCTACCTACCTACTGTAATACAATAATACAATAGCAGAGTTGGAAGGGACCTTGGAGGCCATCTAGTCCAACTCCCTGACTAGGCAGGAAGCCCTATACCCATGATGGCGAACCTATGGCATGGGTGCCACAGGTGCCACATGGAACCATTTCTTAGGCCAAGCGAGGCATTGCCCTGTCAGCTTCAGTGTGTATGTGTGCCCTGGCCAGCTGATTTAGGCCTTCTTTTGAGGCCGTTTTTTGCCCTCTGGAGGTGGGGAAGGCTGTTTTCACCCTCCCCAGGCTCCTATAAAGCCTCTGGAGCCTGGGGAGGATGTAAAAAGCATGCCAAATGCAGGGAGTCATGCACATAGCATTATGGATGTGGCACACCTGTGCACATCACCCCTGCACTCCCCCTGCTTTTGGCACGTGAGCCAAAAAAGGTTAGCCATCACTCCCTATACCATTTCAGATAAATGGCTATCCAACATCTTCTTAAAGACTTGCAGTGTTGGGGCATTCACAACTTCTGGAGACAACTTCTGTTCCACTGATTAATTGTTCTAACTATCACGAAATTCCTCCTCAGTTCTAAGTTGCTTCTGTCCTTGATTAGTTTACACCCATTGCTTCTTGTTCTGCCCTCTGGTGTTTGGAGAATAGCTTGACTCCCTCTTCTTTGTGGCAACCCCTGATATATTGGAAGGCTGCTATCATGTCTCCCCTACTCCTTCTTTTATTAAACTGTATTTCTCCCCGTCTCTCTCTCTCTATGGGCCACCTGGGAGTTTGCTATCCCAGTGCCTTTTTGGCCCTAAGAGGCCTCCATACGTTGCTGAGGAAATAACTGTTGGTGGGAGGAGTTACAGGGAGGTGAAAACCTGATCATTGGGTACATTTTACATTTGTGTACCTTGCACATGACACATGTGTGCTAGGCACAAAATCAGTAGGTATTCTATTATTGGAAGTCCTTGGGAACATTGTGTCAAAATTTGAGGTAAATCGGTTCAGTAGTTTTTGAGATTAGTGGATCCGTACAAACTATTTTACATTTTTATTTATATAGATTAATGTATACAGTATGTGATATCAAACTTCCTTTTTGGTGTGGTCTCCTAATCTCTATTTTCCTGGCCCATTTTATTTTCAAAGTATAGCTATTAGCAAAGAAAATTTGTTTATTAATTGCTAGCAACTCATAAGGCTTCAGAACTGAGTCCTTACTTGGAAAGGCCAGTATGTTAAGCTAGAACCTTTTGTGTGCAAGGCAAACACCACAATTGGAATAACATCCTTTATTTCATCTTAGAAATGTTACTAAGCATTCTCTGAAGAATAGCAATACACTCCCAATGTTTGTGCATATACAGAAGAAGGAGTGTCTTTTGTAGGGGGACAGGAAGACACACTGAGCAAATTTTCGATGCAATTTTACTTTTACATAATGTTGATGAGCCATTTTTACCAGTTAATATAATATAATCTTTATGTTTTAAATGGCATATTTGTTTGTACCCAAATGCACATTTAATTAAAACAAATTAGGAATGGCAGTTTCAACATCAAGTTTACAATTTCTTGTATTTCTGTTAAGTGAGCAGTTTGGACAGTAGGTCTATCAAGGTTTATATGTGGGAATCAACACCCAGAATTTAATTGGTCTTACCTAAAAGTAAACAAGTTTCCATAGCATTTCATATTCAGCAGAAATCTGGGTGGGAAGGTGAGGGGAGCATTATATGTTAGGGGTAGTCTCCCCTCCATTATGACTTAAGACCTTTTATCTAACCTATCTACTACATATTTATGTATAATACAGTTTTCATCAGTTCACTTCACAACTTCTTATGTTCTAAATCCTTCAGGGATTAGCCAAGTCTTGGAGCAGCCTGCTGTTAGGAGAACCCAGAGTGCCCTGCTGGGATCACAGGATCAACAGCTTTCTATGTCAGCTTTTCATTCTCTTCATTCTGTGAATTTTCTTGCATTCTATCATTTCAGCATCTCATTTTATCTTTGCATCTCATAGCAGAAATGAATTTTTATTTCAATTGTCTTTGAATACAAGAAAATAAAGTGGAAAGATGTGAAATAATACTTGTCTGCAAAGTGTGATTTTTAGATCTACATTCTAACAAAGTCAAGTACACTGCTTTGAATTCAATCACCGAAATATGCTTTGGACTGATTGGGTCATGTGCATAGATCCTGCTTACATTACTTTGATGCAGCTACACTTTTATTCAAGAATCAAGCAAACTAAAATACCGTAGGAAGTGCAGCCAGAATGTCAACAAGGAGATGAGATACAAAGTCTAATAAAGAGAGGTTGATATCACTGGATGTATTTAGTTTTAAGAAGACTGAGGAGTGATATGATAGCATTCTTCACATTCTTGAAGTTGGTCAAAACTTCTCTATGATTCCAGAATGCAAGAGGCAAAAATTAATGTAACAGAAAGGCAGATTCCAATTGAATGGTAAGAAGTGGAAGGAATTTCCTAACTGTAAGAGAAGTTTGATTGTGTGAACAAGTTGTCCAGCAGGAATGTGTGGGTTCCCATTCATCAAATATATTTAGGCATAAACTAGGTATCCATCTGTTTTAATTTGTGTGCTGAGCAGAGGGCGACTCCTTGAGTTATAGGGCTTTTTCCTATTCTGTGATTCTGAGAGAGAACAAACTAAAGAATAACAAAAAAATGAATGAAGGAAATCTGTTCCTCCCTAGATAATAACTATGCTCTTGAGATGGTGTTACATATAGAAGCATTAACAAAAATCTTCCTTTGTTATATGCTCACTATGAAGTCATTTACATTTTAATCAGCCAACTGGGAATTTGAGCAGAGTAATATGAAGTTTAGCTATGTTTCTCTTCAGAGATCACTGCAACTTATTTTGAAGAAAACAACAAAATATTTACTTCTTCAGGGGTAATAAAACCCACCAGGGGATGAGAAGATGAACTTGAACATGTTCTCACTGTCCCACTAAACCAATCAATAATCTAGCATCGATCACAATTATAAAAGAATATATGTATGTTATTTAAAAAAAACAAACCCAAACAGGCATACTGTGGGATTTGTGAAAATATCTGTCACTGCACATTGATATACTCAAGAGTTCTTTGGCGTCTACCACCTTCAGTTTACAATCTGAGGTGGAATACTTGAGTGTGAAGAAAAAGAAAAGTGGCATGCAGCTTACAGCAATATTCACCTCATGCTCACCTCTTCATAACTAAGTGCCATATTATTTGGTGTGAATAGGATCTCGTTATATGAAGGACTCACACACTTTTCATTGCAAACCTGGATGTTACAACAGGAAAGAAGATAACACTTTAATAACTGATACAGAGTGACAAAGCCCCAAAGAGTCTGCACAAGCTCTCTCTTATCTTTGAGTTACAGATTTCAGCAGTATTGTGTATTGAATCTTGAATATTGGATCTGGACTGCAGAAAGATGTTGGTGATTTAGCTAGATCTATATTGTTTTCTGGCTGGGCTCCAAACACAGATTTGCTGCAGAGATTCTTTTTGGTAGTAAAGGAAAAGGCAGTAAAAGAAAATCTGGAGTGTCATCAGTGATATCTGTTTCTAAATGCAACATACAACAAGATTAGCTCCCATGTGCAATTGTACTTACAGATGCAGTTCTCTGTGTTTACTCTTTAAATTGAACAACAGAATAAATTAGCTACATAGGGACAGCATTTACTAGATAGGAGTGGGATTTTCTCTCCCAAACTGGTTGGTTATTTGGTAAGTAATGTTAGCTGTGAAGATAAAATGCATCTCTCTATTCTCAGTTCTACCACCTTGGTTTTTCCTTGAACTGTACAATTTTTTTTTCATCCATTCCTCACTGGTCATCAGTATTTTGCTCATAGAAAATAGCAGAAATCACAATTGGCTTAGAAGAGATTTCAATCAATTTAAGAAAGTGAAGGCACCATTAAAAGAAGGTAAATAGACTTGTAAATATTTGGGAGTGAAACAAATGTCAGGAAAATATGTTCAAAATATCTTTCAGGGGAGAAAAAGCAATCAAACATTTTTCTTACTATGTCCTAGCATCATTCTGGTATTTCCCACATATTACATCCACTGCGACTTCAGTTTCCTTCTGCTAAAAGAAAAGAAAAGAATTATTTTTCCCTGATTCACCTTAGTGCCACAGATGCCCCTAGGGGCCCATCTATTTACAGAGAGCTAGGAGACCTTCAGAATAGTACAGAAGATGGTTGGAGGAGAAGAGAGGAAAGCTATAGGAGGCAGGAGAAAATTGAAGACATTTCTCTCCCCCCCCCCCCCATTTAGCACCTGCTTCATCCAAAGCTGATCTGCTAGTGAAATAGCAACCCTAAATGCTATCCAGTTTCTTTACAAACAATTCTTTGAGGTTGGTGGTTTGGGGCTCATCCCTCTCCTCCCCACCCCAGTGTGCTTTCTTCCTACTTTTGAGATGGAAGGAAGTATCACTTTCTGAATATTATTCCCTTCACAATCTGCCTTTTATCAGCGCTTGGAAATAAGGTTTTCAAAATTGCTATGAGGGCAACAGGAAACTGTTGCTGTCAGGGATAGCATGTAGGTGACAAAAGTACAGCCGGTGCAAGGTGGTAGGGCTTGGGAACTACTCCTTGCTGTCTGAAGAACCAAATTACTTATTCTCCTACAGAAGTATATTTATGAACACAAAGAAAATAAAAAGTAATGGAAGAGAGTTCTTACTCTAACTTAGCACACATGCACATATGAGTCTGACTTCTGCTTTCAAATGGCAATTGTGCCAAATCCCTTCAGTCCAGTCTCAGCAATAGCCAGGCATCAAGATGGAGATTTTCTTGGTAGAACATGTCCTTAACAGATAGTAAACACATAGATTCAGAGCTGGGGCAATGGGATGTCTGAGTGGACCCTTCCTATCTCCCAATTGTGTAGAATGATTGATTAGCATTATTTCCCTCACCATTCTAATCTATATAGACATCAAGACATGTTCATGCATGGCCATATTTCTATGTTTGTGGGTCAAAGGTTCTTGGAGAACGGCCAGCAAATCAGCACTTGCCTTTTTTGTTCAATAGCTGAAATCAGGGAAATCACTGTCATACAATGACTCAGTACCTAAGTGCATTTCTTTTTCCTTCGCCTTTTCACAAAAATGTCTATGGAGAGTCTCAGTCATCCAGATTATGGTTTTTTCAAAGATGCTTTTTCAAGAGGCAACTGGACTTCTTGATTTTTCTTGAAGACATTTCACTTCTCATCTGAGAAGCTTCTTCAGCTCTGACTGCATGGTGGGGAATGGAAGGATTTATATTCCTTGCAGACAGCTGGTCATTTGCATTCTTTTGGCAAGTCGTTAAAGCCATCTTGAGATTTATATGTGTTGTCAGGGTCATCTGAGTGGTGCAAATGGGTGTGGAGCCTTCTTGGAACTGTTGAAAGGATTGTGTTGTAGACTGGAGAATTGAACAACCCTTTCTCAACAGAGGGGGAAGGATACAACGTCATCTATCTCTAATCTACAACACAGTCCTTTCGACAGTTTCAAAAAGACTCCACACCTGTTTGTACCATCATTTGTAACCCTGAGGACACAGATAAACCTCCAGGTGGCCTTAACAACTCAGCTGTCCGCAATGAGTATAAATACTTCCGTTCCTCAACATCCAGTCAGAGCTGAAGAAGCTTTTTGGATGAGAAGCAAAACAACTTCAAAGAAAAACCAGAAAGTCCAGCTGCCTGTTGAAAAGGCACATTTGGGATTTTCACAAAAATTAAAAAAAAAATATTTCCCCATGCTGCTGTTGCTTTCTAAACTCCTGGACTGATGTGGTCATGTGGTGGGAGCAAACAAAGGGCTTTAGAAGAACCCAGAACAGCTATTCAAGTGCATGGCAGTGGTACATTGCCATTTCTAAAACTGCATTTAATGCTTTAAAATAGCATTTCCTCATGCACAAATAAAAAACAATTGATGCAAGAATATATTACATTTTCTTGCAGTTAGAAGGTGTCATATGTTCTCCTGAGGGAATTTCATAAACCCAAAATAGGATAGCAGCTTCAGTTAGTGGCAGTTATTGATACTTGCTAGATAGGGTGGACAATTGTCTGTATCTTATAACACTGGTTTCTTACAAACTTCTAAGTACATGTCAAATTCCTTGGTTATTCTTTTTTCAGCTTAATTTACTATACAGCTCTAAAGGAGGACATAGGAGGGGAAAAAATTAAAATCTATGTAAAATATTCAGGGACATTTGTTTTTCTTGTCAAGAGTCATGCAACCTGTGACATAACCTACTGAGATTGTAGACCACTACAGGGAAGGGCTAAAGCAGATGGAAAGGAGTACTAGAACCAATGTGGAAAGACCAGTTTCATATGAAGAAACCCACATGTTCAGAGCTTATAAAAACTCTTCTACAACCTACTGTATTATCCTTTAGATATTTTGAATTTTAGCCCCAACAAAGGGACGTTATGCTGGTTGGAAATTCAATGAAGTGACTGCTGAGGAATCAATAAGATTTCAAAAAACTCCAATAAAGCAAGGCAATTCATTTGAAGAAGAAATAGACAAAGTGGAAGACAACTTTAACTCCCAGAGAAACTCTACCAATATCTATGGGGGGGGGGGGCAAACTTTGCAACTTTAAGCTCCGAGAAAAGTCTGAGAGCTGAAGTCCTTCAGACTTAAAGTTGCAAAGTTTGCCCTCCCCTGGTGCTGCTGGCATTATTTTTATTATTATTGTTTCTTTTAATGTTCTTTATTAAAATATAATCTCTCCAACCTCCATGTTAAGAACAAATGAAGCCATCTTATATTAGATCATGGCCCTGACCGTGCCCAATCTATTACAGCAATGTGTGATAGTCCTTCAGTACTTACAGTCAACCAGGAGATGCCGGTGGTTGAAACTGGGACCTTTTTAATATAAAGCCTATGCTTCTTTATAGGATTATGACATTATTAATGTCCATCATCAATATTTGCATTAATCCTATGATCAGAGCTATTGTTTTGAGACATTTTTTTCTTTTGCAGAGGGCATCTTCAAGTCAGTTTTAATTTCTGGCAACTGCCTTGACTAGTCCCTGCAGTTTTCTTGGCAATGATTGTTGAGTATGGTATGTCCTTGACTTCATCTCTCACTGAGTGAGAGTGACAGAACCAAGTCACCAACAGGTTGTGTGTCTACAATGGGACAAGAATTCATGGTCTTCCCGTTTCTAGCCTGATGCCTTCACCATTTCACCAAACTGGCTTTTCAAATCAAGGTTATATGAGGTTTATAGAAGCATCTGTGGCAGAGGGTGCATGGGAAAGCAAATGAAGGCAGCCATCTTCACCCGAGCTTTTCTCTTTTGTTTGCATAATGAGAAGTTGCTTGCACACAGTAGGGCTCGTGTTGCAATACTGTAGCACAACCTTTTGCTGAAATTCTTCAAACTTGCAGAAGCTTCTAGAGACCCACAATGTGAAATCCAAATACGACAGAACTGGATAAAGTGTGGAATGAAGTTGCAGTCACATTGCATCTTTTCCACATTTATTTTGTATAATGAAATAAAACCATCCAAGGAATTTGGTCTGTTTTCTTCATCTCCTGATGTCTCTAAATAGCAATAGCACTTATATTTATACTTTTATACCACTTCATAGTGCTTTTTACAGCCCTCTCTAAGCGGTTTACAGAGTCAGCATATTGCCCTCAACAATCTGAGTGTTCATTTTATCCACCTCAGAAGGATGGAAGGCTGAGACAACCTTGACCCTGGTGAGATTCGATTTGCCAAATTGCAGGCAGCTGGCAGGCAGCAGAGGTAGCCTGTAGTACTGCATTCTAACCACTGCACCACTGTGGCTTTTAGATGAAAAAATAAAACTTGTCCTGCTAGCAATATTCATTAGTGATATTTTGAAAAGATGAAATATTACAGAGGTGTAACACTTTCTGAGTTTGCAGCTATTGCTTTTCATCTTTCAGCCAACAGGACACAGCCCAGAAGAAATTACCAGAGAAATCTTCCAGTGGTATTCAGCCACGTTTCAAATATGGTATTTGATTGCTCACATAGAAAAAAAAGAAAATGAGTTAGTTTTAAAAAGACAACTAATTTTCCACCACTCCCCCCCCTCTGCCAAAAAAACCCAATATTACCATTCCAACCAATATTCCTAGTACTAAAATTTCTCACCTGCTTTACTTTTGAGAATGCAGTAAAATGCATATGCTCTGGGCTGGCAGGGATGCATCTTCAGAAAAAAGACAAAAGAAGGTATGTATTAGCATACATGTTGCATTTGCTAGCATAAATTATATGCATTAATGCATATTCAGAAGTAATTATTACAATAATTACAATAATAATACAATCATGAATACATCTCAGCATTCATAAAGAAGATGGTTTTAAGGCTTCTAGGGTGATTGCCAGCAGTGTTTGCTGGGTAAATTTTTTTTTTAAAAGCAAGATGGTGGGCACAACATTATAACAGATGTACAAAGGAATGGGGCTTATATCAAGATGCCACACCTGTCATCTTGCAGATTTTGATCTTTTTTCAGACTTCACTGTTGTCTGCTTAACATTCTATCAAGGTGTTATCTAGGTTCATGTCTAATAAACATTAAAATGTTCCTTTTGAAGCTGGTATAGGGCATAATTTGTTCCTTTTTTGTATTTTATGAATCCATAAAATAATTTTAATTTAAACTGCCATGTATTAAAATTAAGATGTTATTGTTATTTATAGTAGCTTTGCCAGTTTATTTTAATGCTGTACTACTGTTACTGTTGCTTTTGATAATATAAAATTAGTCAAGAGAAAATCCATTAAAATTAATAGGATAAATAATAAAGTTAAATACCTTTAATTTCAGTATGATTTACATATGATTAATTTTCTGAAAGCTACTCATGAATTCTAGAAATGGCTATATCCAGTAAGTATATTTAGCTATGCTCTAATGAAGTGCTGTTCATGACATACATATTATATAGTATTATTAAACTATTCCTATTTTGGAGTTCTTCAGATAGTAAACTTACTGGTAATTACACCAATGTCGTTATAAGATCCCTAGATTCCACTCTTAAGAGTTTTTAATTTGGACTGGCATTACATAGTTTGTCATGAAAACTTTGAAATAAAAAAAAATTATCTGTTAATGGACCATGTGTTCAGTCTATTAAACAACTGGGCATTGCTGGTAGCATTCCTCCACTGCTACTCACTACTTCCAGAAATATCAAGACTTGATATTCTCTCCACAGTCCTGCTCTGTTTTAGCCATTAGTCAGAGTCTAATGCAGGGGTGGGCAAACTTTGCAACTTTAAGTCTGAAGGACTTCAGCTCCCAGAATTCTCCAGCCAGCAAAGCTGGCTGGAGAAGTCTGGGAGCTGAAGTCCTTCAGACTTAAAGTTGCAAAGTTTGCCCACCCCTGGTCTAATGCCAGAAAGTAACTAGTAAGGCCTGTCAAATTGGTGGCCCATGGGCTGGATACATCATGTGCAGGCCACGCCCACCCAGACTTCACAAAGGCAAACAATGTTGTGATATATCACAATACTTCATGTGATGCGATTGAGTTTGACACCTTTGAACTAGTATCTCCTGAATCTGGAATCAAAGATCAGCATATATTCATCCAGAGTGCTATGTCCAAGATCAAAGATCAAAAGAATGAATTAAAAAGAGACCCATTAGACTTCACTCATGCTCAGAAATGGATTAGGGGCCCTTGGTTCTGTGAAAAAATGATTTTTGGAACCACATTTTCTATCAAATATTCAGCTCAAATAAATATGTTCCCCCTAAATTTGGAATAATTGGAACAAGAGGCAAAAAGAAAGTTCAAATCATTGTTTACTTGGAAAGAATCCAGCTCTGCCAAGATTCTACCCTGCCTGCCAAAATGGCGGGAGGATATTGGAATCAAATTTCCTCAGTAACTGCCCATTCATTATGAAATAGTTTGCTTGCAATTTTCATGAGGGATTCTTTGTTCTTTTATAAAAAAATATATTCAATAGTAATTTTATTAAACATTATAATTACAATACTAAAAATTAATACAAACTGTAAAATGAAATGAAAAGAAGTAAAACATGCAGAAAAGAAAAACATTAGAAAAGAGAAATAGAAAAAAATATGGAATACACATACACACACACGTTTAGTAACTAAAACAATTTTAGTAATGAAAAACTTACTAAAAAACATGCCAGCAATCAGGGGTGGGCTTCAAAAATTTTTACTACCTACAGTATTCTGTGGGCATGGCCTATTTTGTGGGCATGGCTTGGCAGTCATGTGACTGGGTGGGCATGGCCAATTTGATGTCACTCACCAGGGGATATCATGGATTGGGTAAAATGTGGTAAAGCTCAATTAACAACGCTCTTGCTTAGCAACCAAATTTTGGGCTCAATTGTAGTCATAATTCAAGGACTATCTCTGCCTTCCTGTGCATGGCAGTCTTGTCCTAGTAAACTCCTTCTCCTTTCTGGCAATTTTCCTCTCTGTTTGAGGCACCAAAATAATCCAATGTAAGGTTTCCTGCTGCAGCAGGGTTTGGACTAGATTACATCTGAGTAACCCTAAATTGCTGTGCTGCTTTTCTTTCATTCTTTCTTTCTTTCTTTCTTTCTTTCTTTCTCTTTCCTTCCTTCCTTCCTTCTTTCATTCTTTCTTTCATTCTTTCTCTCTTCCCTCTGTGGGAAGCAATCTCCCCCCCCCCCAAAAAACCCTGCTGAATGTCACTTTATAAACCTCCTTCCAAGCAGCTTTTCAATTTAAAGCAGGACTCCAAAGTTTGCAGCTTTAGGACTTGTGAACTTCAACTCCCAGAATTCCACAGCCAGGCATGCTCAGTTCCAATTTAAAGCAACAGTATTTGTTTTTCTACTTTGCTAAATCTCCCAGCTGAAAAGAGAGTTTCCTTCCTTCCTTCCTTCCTTCTTTCTTTCTTTCTTTCTTTCTTTCTTTCTTTCTTTCTTTCTTTCTTTCTTTCTTTTTTCTTTCTCTTTCTTTCTCTGTTCCCTTCCTCCCTCCCTCCCTCTTACTTTTTAAAGCTTTTTTCCCTTGCCTGAACCGGCAGAGGTAAAATACCACCATTATTATTTACTGTACTTTTACTTTATTTCATATTTCTATACCGCCCTCTCTACCTGATGGGACTCAGGGTGGTGCACAGGAAAGGATAAAAACAAAGAACCGGTCCTATCCAGTATTACCGGTCCTATCCAGTGTGTCAGATTTTCACTACCTCTTCTGGCATATCGGACCATACAGGGAAGAACCCACGTCTGCCAGCAATGGCAGAAGCAACTGGGGAAGCAGTTCAAGGGTGTGGCCAGCATGGATTGTTGTTGGTTCTGCAACCAAGACCAAAATACCACTACCAGTTTGCCCGAACCAGTGTGAACTGGTAGCAACCCACCTCTGCTATGGATTGCTTACAACAAAGATATTGCAATAAAATTAACGCAATATAAAAAAATAAAGGTAAATGATGGAAAGCGTAATGAAGTGAGGGAGGTCAATTTCTTTGCTGAAGTCCTGGGTGAACTGCTAGGTCTTCATGGCTCTTCTCAACAACAGCAGAGTGGGGTCCTTCTAAATTTTAGATGGAACTTCATTCCAGAGGGCAGGTGTTACTTAAAAGAAGCCGTGTTTTTTAGATCCTGAGAAATGACATTGTTTAATCGAAGAAAATGGAGCATGATAACTATATAGGATTGAATCAACTGGGCAGATGTTATAGAAGACAGTTTAAGAAATTGAACTGTCAAGAAATTCAAGAAATTAGGTCTAATGCCCTGTAGGGCTTTATAGATAACAACTAGAACCTTGAATCACAACTAAAAACAAATTGGCAGTCATTGCAGCTCCAAGACATTACAGTGGAGAATCTTGCAGTAGCGAAGCGTCAAAACGTGGAAGTGAGTGACTGTATAAATGGTCCCCCTAATATAGGAAGAGGCACAATTGGCACACCAGATGGAGTTGTGCAAAGGCCTTCCTTGTCACAACTGACACCTGCTCTTCAAACATGAGCTATAAATTCAAGAAGAGACCAGATTGCATAATAATCTTAGGAAGTGAAATGCTACCCCTTCAACAATCTACTTTGGATACATTATGCAAAGACCTAGATTTCTAGAGAAGGCTATGATACTGGGAAATGGGGGAGGGAAGGAATATCAGCAGCATTGTGGATTGCAGTTGCAATGGCAATGGATTCACCATTGGAAGAACTCTACCTGAAGGATCAGTTAGAGACAGGTAATCATGGAGAAAATCTATGTGTGATCAGTAGGAGTCAACACTGACTTGATGGTACATAATCAATAATCAATCAGTAAGACTGAATGTTCTATTTGGATGTTTTTAATGGATTGTGAACTGCCCTAAGTCTTGCAAATGAGACTGAGATATAACATGTTTAATAAAATGCGAACTGCTTCATCACAAACTTCAATTTTCAATTTTTATTGTATTCTTCCCTTCCTTGCAATATTTAACTTTAAGTATTTAATAAATAATGTCACAATTATTGGTTATTTTGCAAAAAAAAGTGTTTCTACTGTCCTATTTTAAAGATGTAAATTTACATGATTGTTTGTGTTTGTGAATCTATTTACTGGATTAAATTAACCTCACTTTTTTATTAGTTTGTCTATCTGTTTGTTAGGGATATTTATAGGGAGTGAAACCTCAGTAAATTGTAAGTCAGCCTTACCTTGGCAGTATATCATATCCAGAGAGCTTACAGTGAAATTGCAGGCAGCTAGTCAAACACAGTAAATTAGGGATAACATAGTAAATCAAAATAATGTCTTAGGCTGAAAAGGGGATGGGGTGCCTTAGAAACAGTCTGGTAAACTTGTAGGCACTGAAACAGCATCGTTGAATTCAATAAAGAAACCTTCCTTTTGATTAACTTGCTCTTCATATTTGCAGGTCAGTAAACAGGACTATGTTATAACTCTTTGACAATATCTTTGTGTATCTGAGAAAAAGAGTGGCAGAGGCAAATGAGAGTCCAAAGGAGGAAGCCTTGATGTTTCATAGGGCCAGGCAATTTGAGTTGCCAATGAAAAATTTATAGTAGGTTTCTGAGAGCCTTTGATGATAACAAACAGATGCTAAATTGTTCTGTATTCTTGACATGTACCCAGACCTTCCCTGCTGACAAAATGACTTGGCTTTCTTGAATTTTTGCCCAAGTCTGTCAGCAACAGAAGAGAATCTAACAGAATAGAGCAGTGTTTCTCAAACTTGGCAATTTTATGATGTGTCAACTTTGTCTCCCAGAATTCCAGCTTACTCACTGGAGAATTCCAAGAGTTGAAATCCAGGAATTCCCTCTGGGTCACAGCTCTAAGGCAAGAATATTCAAGAGCCTATATAGTTAAGTAGCCAAATCACATTAACATGGGCCTAAGTTTAATATTGTGCTATTCTCTCCCCAGATTCCCTACTGCTATGTGTCCACAAGGGGCAGAGCTGATGGTAAGCTTCAACAAACTCATATATATATATTCTACTAATATTCTGTAAAGTCATCTATTTTCTTGAGCTAATGCTGTATGTGGTTGTGGATTATATATTTAAATGCTTGATTTAAAACAAAGGTATACCGTGTCCTATACAATCTCTCTTCTACTAATTTTGTGTGCAGTGTTTAGAAAACCTCCAAACATTTTATGACTTTACCTCTTTTGTGTAACAACAGAACCCAAAGACTCCTGCAGTTTTGAAAGACTATTGTCATCAAATAGTAAGTTTTAATGCATTGAAGGAATTAGTTAATATATGAGAAGTCATACTGAGTTGAATTGAACAAAATGAGGTTTATGTCCTATGGATTTTGTTAACTCTTTGGAGCAGGGGTCTCCAACCTTTGCAACTTTAAGTCTGAAGGACTTCAGCTCCCAGAATCCTCCAGCCAGCTGGCTGGAGAAGTCTGGGAGCTGAAGTCCTTCAGACTTAAAGTTGCAAAGGTTGGAGACCCCTGCTTTGGAGTATAGCTCTAAGCCCAATATTTGAAATGCAGCCTCTGCCTTCAAAAGCTTCCCAACTTCCCATTTAAATTATGCTATTTTAAACAAGTTTTATGCTAGATTGCTCCTTGACTTTAACTAATGCTAATGTTAACTTATTAATTTATGATGATGTATTCTGTTCTAAGATGGCATGCTAGAAAAATAGAATATTCTCATTCATGCACATGTGCATGTTGGCTTCTCCTACATTACTAATTTGAACAGTCCCAGATTTTTTTTTAAAAAAATGAGAGAAGCAACAGCTGCTGATGTTCTGAAAAGATATCAATAGAAATTCCTGGGAAAAAATGTACAAATCGCTCCCTGGGTTCCAAGGATAGTTTTTTCCTTGGTTGAGATCCTGCTTTTAAGACCTGTAGTTTCCACAGCTAGCCTAAAGACGTGCAGCTGTTGCTTCTCCCACATGGTTTTGATTTGTTGCTGAGCATATTAAACCTCATTGCATATTTTTCATGCCCTGTGTACTTCAAGTAGGAAAAGATTTGTTATTTATTTATTTATTATTTTTATTTTATTTTTCAAATTTATACCCCGCCCTTCTCCTTGCAAGGACCCAGGGCGGCACACAGGCAATATTAAAAATCATACATAATTACAAAAATACATTATTAAAAACTATTAAATTATATCCAGTGCTAAAAACCCTTATAAAACCCTTAGAATTAAAATTTATACGAATAAAAGTCAGAAACTGGGTTATGCTAGGCCGGCTTCTTGGAATAAATACGTTTTGAGATGCTGGCGGAAGAGGCGGAGGTCCGAGGTGGTGGGTAGATCGGGGGGTAGGTCGTTCCAGAGGGCTGGGCCTGCCACAGAGAAGGCCCTTCCCCTGGGCATCGCCAACCAGCATTGCCTGGCCGACGGTACCCGGAGAAGGCCCTCTCTGTGGGAGCGGATCGGTCGAAGGGATGTATGGGGCAGGAGACGGTCTCGTATGTAGCTAGGCCCCGAGCCATGGAGCAATTTAAAGATGGTCGTCAGCACCTTGAAGCGCATCCGAAAGGCCACAGGTAGCCAGTGCAGCTCACGCAGGAGAGGTGTTATGTGGGATTGCCTTGAGGCACCCATAATCAAGTTTGCTGCTCCAAGGAAAGCTAGATTCTGTGATCTGGTTTGTTGTACAAATGGATGTAGAGGCCCCAGGGTCACAGAACGTTTTCCCCAAGGAAATATGCCTAATATTTTTAATTATATTAATCTATATTAATCTTAGGAGGATGTTTCCGAATCAAGATACCATGACTGTCTTCTGTACAGGTAGCTGGCTTCTGAAGGTGAAAATGGACACCAGGAGAAAAATTCTGAATACGATTTCAGGATGTTATAAAAAGTCCTGCAGAACTTAAGAATAAATGAGATATCTAACCTTATCTATAGAGAACCTAAAATAGGTTTAAGAAGTCTATAATCCCTATTGTGTGGTGTCTCCAAATTCTGCTTTTGAACTCAAAGGAATAAACTTCCCTCATCTCAAGAAAATACTCTGAAATCTCTGGCCTCATATATTTGCATGGTATTGTGATAATAATACCTAAGCTATTTTGTCTGATGGTACTACCCCCAAAATACCTTTAAAAGTGTGGCCCATCACTTATTTCAGAAAAGTACGGAATTTTGAGCTGTTTAGTATGATCGCAAATATATAACCATTACAGTATTCCTTTGGAATAAACATTGTTATACAGAACACAAAAGGGTAATAGGAAATGGAAAGCCAAAGGAATTAAAGCATGAGGTTTTCTTGGCGATCCTCTACGAATTGGACTACATTGTACAGTCACTCTGGATGCTTTAAGTAAAAGAAGTTAAAGACAGACCATAATTTTTAGCCAGCTTGTAGACAGAGATCTTATCCCCATCTATACATCCCAAGAGAGGGGGATGAAAGGGGAATACATGGGTTTGTCTCTTGTATAATATAAGGAAAACAGAATAGTTCAAAGTGAATTGAGTTCAGCATCCATAAAATGTTGGAAAATTATGTAGGAAGAGGAAATGTTGGTAATCACCGAGAACAGAAATGAATGGAGCATCCTCAGTAGGTCGGGGATTTCTAACTGCCCATAGCCTGAACTGAAAATGTTATTCTTTATAACATTTGTTTAAGATCCCATTTCTTTCAAGCATTTCTTAGGCTTTAATTTACACTCATATCTTATTCAAGATTGTGAGATCTATTTCTGAAGGACTGTGTAAGATGTCCTTTGGGGGGGAAATGTAATTTGCTGTCCAGTCCTGTTTGCCAGCTGAATATTGCAGTTAGTCTCTAGAACTTAAGGATAACCTTCTGGAAATGTTTTCCATGTTCAGTACTCCAGCTGGCAATTTCTTATCAGTGATTTATTCCCACCATAAGAATAAGAAATAGCACTTTCATAAGCTGCCGTTCCTTCTCCATCATAATATGCTAACTTATTTACAAAATAAAATGGCACCGTGTGATCCATTTCATACTTCCCACAATAAGCATCCCCAAGTGATTCAATCAATTCATTTTCATACCCCTCACAAAAGAGCCTTTAAAAAAAATACAGACAATGTAAATAATGGTTTGCCACACTGAGGCTTTATTAATTTTTACTCCTTTGTCACACATACTTTAGAGTGAGCTCAGCTGAAATTAGAAAAAAAAACCACTTTCACAGCTTTTATTTACATTTAATTCACATTCACAGCCAGATGCAGGCACATTTTATTGTCCTGAGTTGCAGGGCATCAAATGAGCTTTTTCACTTCAACCTGAGTTATTTACTGAAGGCTTGGCCCATCTCTGTTTCTAATCAGATTTAATGCATGCTGCATTTCAATTCAGTTAAAGCCACTAGAAAGCGCCCATTTAGCACTTATTTATTTATCCATAGTTCTGTTCTTTTCCATTTTCTTCTTTCTCTAATACGTACCACAGTTAGCTTGAATTAATGGCAAGAATATTTAGAATGCAGAAACAGAAAGAATATGCAAATGAACAATTTGCTTGTTTAAAGAAAAAGAGGAGTAAAGATTGTAGGTTATAAGATGTCAGTACATTACAAATACCAGAGCTTCTCTATTTATTGAGGAGGGTAATATCCCACCCTTACAATTTACCTTCACAAGGTAGCTTACAATGCTAATTATGAAATGCTTAATTATAGTAATTAACTATAGTTGTGCCTCAGACTCAGTCAGAGCCCGAGTCCTGATGCAAAAGCTTCCTTGAAGCTCTGGACCCAAACTGCTATTTTACAGCTCCAAGCCTTGTGAGTTATAGTACAATGGCAGCTGCACCACAAAGCAAAGAGGGAGAAACTTTTGGGCACTTAATTGCCACTACATGAAAGGAAGAGGAGTCAGGGCGTGTGTGTTTGTGTGTGTGCGTGCGTGCGTGTGTGTGAACATATCTGTCTCCTTCAAGATAACATATATTAGTCCATACTATGCACTATGTGAGCAGGGGGAAGCAGTTCCTCTCCTGCAAAATTATGTTTTGCATCATCAGTCAATCAAGAGATAAAAACCAAAAGTTTTGCTATTACAGACAATTGTTTCAAACTCATGGATGCCTAGCAATAGTGTTACAAAGAAGAGGGGCCATTCACTATTGACTGCAAAGTTAGTAGTACAGGTATTATATCCCTTGAACAGAACTTTGGAGACCCTAGCAATCAATTCACAATTTAGTCACAGTGCTTTGGAAAGGTGGAAAAATCGTGGAAGATTCCCCCTTAATTCTATTATTTCCCTCATCTTATTGTTTTCAGTCTGATATTCTGAAATTGTGCAACAATTGACATCTTATGAGCCCTTTGTGCTGACTGGTTCAACAAATATTTTCTGTTGTTGAAAAGACAAGAGTTTGTCTCTTATGTTTCTCCTTCCTGTCAATACTGACAACAATCTTTTTCCTCCTGATTTCATTATTCTCTCTCATTCATGATATAAACACACACATGCACATTTGGCTGACATATAAAACAAAACAAAACAACAAGCATAACTATAGACTCCCAACACAAACTTGTACATTTGGTATACTATATCCCATTATAATCATGTAATATTTCTGTAACGTCCATCCAATGAAAAGGAGGGAGGGAGGGAGGGAGGGAAGATGGAAGGATGGGTGGAAGGAAGGAAGGAAAGAAGGAAGGAAGGAAATTTTACTAAAGAAATATTGTTTTAAAATCCTTCCATCAATTTTTTTTGAGATTTGGCTTGCTTCATCATAATGAATGAACCTCTCTGTTTTAATGCAATGAAAAATCATTAAGACATTTACGTTCTTCGAGGAATAGGAATTAGAATTTTTAAAATCTTCAAAATTAGGTCAGAGATTTGTGCAGGTTCTAGGAAAATAAAATCTGTTCTGAATCACCCCATTCTACCTCAAAAAGGATGATTTTAACCATCTTTCTTTCTTCCCACTTCACTCCACTTCCACCATCTGTTTCTATATGCAAAGTTAAAAGAGTCATAGCAAACACAAATTATAGCACCCAAAAATGTAGAATTTGAAAATCCAAAGGCTTGTCAAGAATTGAAGATAATCTTGTAGAAAAGGCTTAATATAGATATTGCAGTTATACCTCTACACTGCTATTGTCACATCATTATTTTTATTCTTCATCTCATTTTTTCTTGACATTACTTCCAAAATGAAGATGAAAGTTTCATGCTCACAATGTGGCTACAAGAGATGCATCCATCACTTATTATGATTATTAAATTGTAGCTGTTGGGGGGGACGGGACTATTTCAGGCCAGTAAGAAGTTATTGGTGCATGGTCACTTTAACTTTCAATTTTTCTTTTAAATATTTGTGCTAAAACATTCTAAAATATTATTTCAAAAAACTTAACCACACAAAATGTTTTCACTTTTGATGGTGATGTGACCTGAGTTGTGATAAAGGTAGCTTGGCTTCACAGGATCGAAAACATGATTTAATCTAATTTAATTATAATCAAATCATACTTGAAATTAAAAGCCAGTCCTTCATATTCAGCATATCATTTGGCTAATCTCTGAGTATATATACATTTATGTATTGCTGGCATAGCTGGCTTCGGGGATTTTCCCGTGTATAAGGCATAGAAATGTTATTGCAACATTTCGACAAGATCTCACTTGTCATCATCAGGCAGGCTTCTGTCTGTGACTGTGACATGTATTGATATATATGATTTGGAAGATATTTATTGCTAGATGGAAATGAACTGATTTTGGACTGATGAATGAGAGAAATACTCTTTGCACATTTTCTGGGCACTCTATTCTTTCAAATTCAGAAGTTATAGCATAGCCAGGATACGAGTCCCAACTACATATTCTTTGGGGATCTAGGGTCAAAATCAGAAATAACCGAAATTATTATTTTTTGCTTAAGATATCTTGTCAATCATTCCTGAATTGTTCCGTACATAAATATGGCACAGAACTCAAGAATGATCAAAAGTCCCCTTCCTTTCATTTTTTGACAGGTAGAACGAACAGTTCTCTCCAGAGAAATTTGTCTTTCAGAAGGAAAGAAAAAGAGAAGGAAATGCCTTTGTCTGAATTACTTTTAATTTCTGGAAGAAATTATAAAGTTTTAACTAGTTAGGAAAATTTAAAAAAATAATAAAAACTTCTTAAACAGTATTTAGGATTCAAATCTATTTATGCTTAGAGTGAGTTCACTGAAATAAAGAAGGAAATTTATTCGACCTAATAAGTGTATAACTATGGCCCTAAAAATTCCTTATTCTATAGAATTTGTATGCTTTCCTGGACTACCAATTCTGCTAAATTAGTTTTGGCCATTGTGCAGAGAAGGCATGAAAAGATTGTGTTATGATAGTCCTATAATGATGAAAGGTAAGATAAAATGTCCAAAAATATAGGGAATGATCACTTATACTACTTTAGAGACAGGATAAAGAGCCATTCCTACATTTCCACAATGATAGTGATTACCAAACAAAGTTCATGTTGCACTTTTACTATTTATCAAACAAAAAAACTCTACAGCCAGAAGCATTTTTTCTATTGCTTGCTTTGCTGAAACATCTACAAAAGCTAACTCTAGTGAGATGGCAAAAATTGCAAAAAAATATGTAGACAGTCCAAGGTAATGAAATAAAAATTCAAGGTCAGTTAATCTATTTTATTATGTGTGGGTAGAGTTAGATTCATAGTGTAAGAGTGGTGGAAAGTTAATAATTCAAGCCCGAACCAAGAACCTAAACATATTAGTCTGTTATTCTGTAGCATCTAAGAATATAAATTCCAATCAAGGTGGTTTTTTTAAAAAATAGGGTGTTTGTATTTGATAAATTCAATATTTTTATATATTGAGGAAGTTGCTCCCATGACTCCAATCGCAACAAGAGATATATTATGGTTTGTCACACAGTTGATTGGATATTTAGAATAGATTTGGCATTTTTATTTGTCTACTAGCTGTTCCCTGCCATGCGTTGCTGTGGCCCAGTCTGGTTAAATGGCCAACCAATCTGTGTGTAGAGCTACACCTGCACACACAAACATGTACACACAACCACCGTATAACCCCCAACCTACCTACCTACTTACTGTATTTCTCCCTCTCTCCCTCTACCTACCTACCTACCGTATTTCTCCCTCTCCCTCTCTCTATCCCCCTACCTACCTACCTACCTACCTACCTACCTACCTACCTACCTACTGTATTTCTCCCTCTCCCTCTCTATCCATCTACCTACCTACCTACCTACTGCATTTCTCCCTCCCTCTCTCTATCCCTATAGCTGCCTACCTACCTACCGTATTTCTCCTTGAATCTTATGGACAGAGTATTTTATGTCATAAAGGATGACACAATACCTGTGGCCCACTGCTCTCTCTGTATCCATCTACCTACCTTTTTAACAATTTTTAAACTTTCGATTGTGTGTACCTGGCACAGGTGTGACATCTACACAATCTATATATATCATTGGTGCCGTACTTGAAAGGAACATTGTGTGAAAATTTGGAAGCGATCGGTGCAGTACTTTCGGAGATTAGTGGTTTTGAACAAACTCTTGTTACATTTTTATTTATATAGATTGTGTCCTTCCCAAGACCTGGTTTAGGCAGATGTTGTTGTTTGATGGTGTTAAAGCTATTATCACATGATATAAGCTATTTCAATTAAAACTGACTTTTGCAATTGACTGACAACATTTTTTTTCCTTCTCTATTTTCTTTATTCAAGTTGCATTCTTATTGTATTTCTTTGGATTGCACTGTTATGTCCAGAACTGCATTGTTTCTTCTTTGATGGACTGGTAGAAACATCTACAATTCAATTGAAGTTAGTGATACTGTCTATAGTATCACTCTAGTAGTTGTATCTGCCTATTTTTTTTATTATGGCTGTTATTTAAAAAAAACAAACCAACAACAAGGGTAAACATGGGTAGTGCAGTGGCTCAGCATTTGAGATGTTGGGCTTGTTGGCTGGAAAGTCAGCAGACCAAAGTGCCATGCAACAGGGTGAGCTCCCATGCTTCTCCCAGCTCCTGCAATCCTAGCAGTTTGAAAGCAAGCAAATGCAAGTAGATAAACACTTCAGTCAGAAGGTAAAAACACTCCATGACATTGTGCTGGCCACATGGCCTTGAAATGAAGATGAGCACTGCCACTTATAGTCAGCAATGACTAGTGGAGTAAAATTCGCAAGTACTCCTTCGATCTTCTTTCCCTCTAGGTCAGGGTGTCATACTTGCGTTATCACGGTGGTGTCACATGACTTATCAGGACTTTTCCCCCCTTCACTAAATGGGGTGGGGGCAGGGGCAGCACGTGACGCATCCGGCCCCCGGGCCACGAGTTTGACACCCCTGTTCTAGGTAATATTTCTTTATCAGGTTTTGTTATTGTTGTTGTTGTTCAGCTTTTTTTCTTTTCTCTGTTCTAGCTTCCTTGGTTTTGGTCTTAGCATGCTGATCTTATTTCCCAGTCTGATCTTCCGTTTTATTGATGCACTTTGACTTATTTTCTTGTTTGTTAATTTTTCATCCAAGATCTTCAGTTATAATTGCAGCCATGCTATACATCAGTTGGTTTGTTTCTTGCAGTGGGCTAATGGTTGTATATGATATTATTACATATGTATCTTTTAATATTTTTCTAATGCTAGTGAGCTCTTTCCTCCAGAGACTTTAGGAAAATAAAGTAGGAGAACCTCTGTTGTATAAGACCACACACTTGTAAATCAGACTGCCAACAAGTAGATGGCCTTCACTAAATTGTCTTCTATATACTTAGTTCTATACAGCACCCTGGCACAATTAAAATTAATTCTGACTATAAATATCCCTTAGATGATGCTGATTTCTTGCTTTCTGGTTCTCTATCCTATGAAGAATTTTTTAACCATAAACTCTTGCTTGAAGCCACCATTATTGAATATATTGTGTCTTCTCAACATTCAACCGGCTTGAATTGTCTCTCCAGAAGGTGCTTGTATACATTGTATTAAATTATGTTATCTTATTTACAAATGCTTCAACATTTGGTTAATTAACTACTACTTATATTTATCAGAAACGTTTTAGCAGAAAGCAAAGAGATACTTTAAATTAGCAATTGCTATGGGCAATTGCAAAGGGGAAAGAAGAGAGATCATTTTAGTATCTAGTTGCATAAAAAGAGACAATTTAGTGTAGTAGTTAAAGGCCCTGAAGTAGAACCCAGAGAAGTGTTTTAGATGTGCCTTTAGCTCATAAACCAACTTGTGGGCCAATTATTATCTCTCAACTCTAGGAAGAAAGCATTGACAAACCACTTCTTACAATGTTTTCAGGAAAACTGTGTCGACTTTTTCTTCCAGTTGCCAGGAGTTAACATATGCACACAATCTCTAAAAAATAAATGCATACATAAAAATAAAAAATACCATAAATTTCACAACTGAATAGCAGTATATTCCATAATGATGTCTATTTCACATAAGCTACATGTAAATCTAGTCTGTTTCATTTTCACATCAATGTGTAGTAAAAACATAAACCAATTTGCATTTTTTCAAATGCATTTTTCACCATTAAAATTTTTCACTTACAAAAACTGCCATGGTTCAGCTTTGCAGAACTAATAAAAATAAAACAGGAACATTTGCTGCCAAAATCGTTTTTGATTGCAGAAAACTGCAAACAGAAAAAGGTAGTCCATTGTAGGCTAAGCAGCTGAATATATATAAAAAAAATTAATCACTGCAAATTTGGTAAATGGCTAAGTATTGCACTGAGAGATAGGCTAATTTGTGGAATTTTGAAAGAAAACTTTTAAAAATAATCTCAACAAAGGCAGATTTAACATTTAAGTGAACATTTGAAATTGCTATCTCCATGACAACTTCTGCTAGAAATAGTATGCAGCTTCATTTAGGGGACAAAATATAGAGTGTAACAGGTCAAAATGAATTGTACTATTGTTATAGCAGAGGTTCACATTCATCAGCTCAATGCAGATATAAAGGAGATACCTGAAGAAAAAATATATATGCTGGGACACATTCAAATAACTTATCACTCAGGAAAAACAGACCATTACTAAGGATAAACAACCAAGGTATTCCTGTAAAAGGAATGTGGTAGTGCATGTCACAGAAGAAATTGATAATGAAAGTGAAACAACTATATCTAATTTGAGCTGTGTAGCCCAAAAGATGAAATCAGAACAGCAATGTGGCTTACACAGAAATGAATTGCAAAACCATATCAATACAATTGAACACTGATTCTAC
Source organism: Rhabdophis nuchalis (assembly GCA_039707465.1). Taxonomy (NCBI): domain Eukaryota; kingdom Metazoa; phylum Chordata; class Lepidosauria; order Squamata; family Natricidae; genus Rhabdophis; species Rhabdophis nuchalis. The sequence goes on from CM077643.1 coordinate 365,041,316, forward strand.
TGAATCAGTTATATCAAAGCATGATTGTGAGCAATATTTCAGAAATAATAAATTAAAGCAGCAAAAATACAATTAAATTTTTTAAGAATATTTGAAAAGAATATTCTTTTCACTTCTGGAAGGAACAGCATCCAAAATCAGAAATAACAGAACAGAGGTTAGCAGAGTTTATTTCCTATTATAAATATCAATTTATAATATGAAATAAAGTATTCACAGAAGTAGAATTGGAAGACTTTTGAAGGTCTACCTAAGGAAAACAAAGTGCAATCTTGCCAAAAGCAGCTCAGACAGTAGAGAAAAACCAGGGAGAATTCAGTAGTAAAGGAAAGTCAGATTTTCTAGTATCTTAGAAAGAACAAAATTCTCTAATTAAAAAAAACAAGTTGAATGAATCAAAGAATATCTGAGCATCTGGAACAGCAGAAGAACAACAACATAATAAGGTTGAATGGATTGAAAGTTACTACCAAAAGCAAAGCTAGCACAAGTAGTAAAAGATGCCTAAATTGTAATGTCATATATAACCATCAGCCCACTGCAAGAAACAAATCAACTGATGTATAGCATGGCTACATTTATAAAGGAAGATCGTGGATACAAAATCAACAAACTAAAAAATAAGTCGAACAGTGCATCAACACAATGGAAGATCAGATTGGACAATGAGATCAGCATGCTAAGATCAAAACCAAGGAAGCTAGAACAAAATAAAGAAAAGGAGCTGAAGAACAAGAAAACAAAAAAATCCGATCAAGAATATCACCTAGGGGTAAAGAAGATTTAAAAAGAACTGGGGAAAAAAGAGAAGCAAATAACAGCCATAGCCAAGAAAATCAGAGATTCAAAGCTTGAAATTCACCCTATAGACATAATCTCCAATTTCAGTAGAATCAGAAATGTTTCTACCAGAAATTAACACTATCTGAGGAACATTTATAATCAGAATTAAGATATTTGTCCATACATCAATTTTAGTTGTGGCTATTCAAATGCCAGGGTGCTGTGTAGATCTTCATATGTAGAAGACAACTCACTGATGGCCATCTACATGTGATTGAACAAGTCTGGCAGTTTGATTTGGAAGTATATGGTCTTATATAACTGAAGTCCTTCAACTTCTATTTTCCTAAAGCATCTGGAGAAAAGAACTCACTAGCATTAACTACTTAGAAAGATGAGTAAAAATGTTTCTGATCTCTAGCTAGTAATCCACCTTAATTTCAACAATTGTCATCATCATCATCATTTCTGGATACTGAATTCAGAACTGGGGATAGATTATGCTGTAATGTTGAAAGTTGTGCTCTGTTTGCCAGTGGTTTTAAGGCAGAGCTTAAAACATACCTTTTCAGATATAAAGCTGAAAACTGTTTAGGGACTGGTAACCTAAGGAATTTTCTATCTTATTATGAACTTGTTCAAACACTACTATCAGCAGGAGAAGACCTCCTAAACATGTCCTGAACTGCTTAAGTTCACGTAGACCTAAATAAAAGGATCTTGTGTTGTACCAAATTATGGACTGCAGGCTCTTGAAAAGATGCACTTATCCCCACATTCTTTCCACTATTAGGAAATGGTTGAAGACTATCTTCTTTATCCAGGTCTCTTAAAGTTGAGCTAGTTTTTATGACATTTTAAGGCCATATGCTTTCTTTTTTTACAGCTGCATTGAGTGACCTATGGATAAAAAAGCAGAATACCAACAAGAATGATCTCTATCACAGCATTTTCAAATAAAAGATATGCAACTTTTTGTTGGCTGAGAACACAAACCAATTATAAGGAAAAATAAAAATATAATGTCAGCTTCATTTCTTAACAACTTCATATGAATACTGTAGAGAGAAAAGTAAGTTAAAACTTTAGTGAATTTTTTCAATTAACCTCATAATTTGGGTGGTTGGGTGGTCAGCCACTGAATCTACACAGCAGATGGTCCTTTGTGATATATTCTGCGTCACTTGGAACCACTCAAAATACAATATGGCACTTCTAATTTCTAATGGCATTGAATTTAACTAAATATCAGGTTGCAAAATTGCAACTTATATAAAATTGCACATACTCATATATAATATTGTCAACTAATTCTTTGATTACTAAGACGTTATAGTAGATGAACTGCTTTAGAAGTTACAGCCTTGTCAGATTAAAAAAAAATAAGAAATGGAAAGAAAATATTCATTTTGTTTATCTGTGTAAAAATATAGTTTTTCAGTATACTAATTATGACATTATGTAAATTATCTTATTTGCATTACAGTTCTACACATGACCTAGTGCAAACTGTAAAGGTGGGCAGCAAGGTATTTTTTACATTATCTCTTGTTTCTTCCTTATTGTTTAATCCTCTGGGAAATATTGACTAGCCAAGAACTGACAGGGGATGGGAAGTGTTAATATCTGTACATGTTGAAAATACATGCATTCATATTGTTATTTATCCAATAATTCCTCCCTCCGACCTGTCCGCTCCCACAGAGTTGGCCTTCTCAGGGTGCCGTCAGCCGGTCAATGCTGACTGGCGACCCCCAGGGGAAAAGCCTTCTCTGTGGCGGTTCCGACGCTCTGGAACGACCTTCCCCCCGATATCCGCACCATCACGGACCTACGCCTTTTCCGTCGGATGGTAAAAGCTCATTTCTTTCATCTAGCCAGCCTGACATAGATTAGGGAATATTTTAATTCATTATTTATGGGTTTTAATTATTTATTTAAATTTTAGCACAGCTCTACTGGTTTAATTGTTTTTTATATTTTGTATACTGTGGGGTTTTATCTTTCTGTGCACCGCCCTGAGTCCCTTTTTTGGTGAAAAGGGCGGTATATAAATTGAAATAAAGTAAAGTAAAGTAATTAATATTGTGGAAGGTTATTAGATCTATAACTACTTTTAAATTCCCTTTTCACTCCCAAATAATATAAACAGTAGAGGTGGATCACATCTACATTTAAGTAGTCAGTTCAGGCGTGGATTGCTGCTGGCATTACTGCTGGTTTGGCATGCGCACTTGCGCCTAAAAAGGTTTGCACATGCGCACTACATTAGAAAAGGGGGGAAATTACATTTTTGCAATGAAGATTGTTCTGCGCATGCGCAGAACCAAAAATCAATTATGGCACCACCGCCAATAGAACCAGGTCAGGGCCAAAGTTATACCTACTCAGCCAAACTGGTCCAAACTGGTAGGAACCCACCTCTGAGTCAGTTGCTCATATGTGTACCAGGAGTTTAGCTAATTTTGGCTAAATTCAAAAAGAAAAACAAAACCAGATATGATTAATAATTGGATTAGATCTCATGACTTAAGCTCAACTCAAAAGTCTATGTTATTTTACTATTAAACAGCAGACAAATATGTATGAAAATTTTATTTATTAGATTTATGTGCTACTCATGTTGCCTAGAGGTGACTCATATTATAACGCTAATAAAATCCCTAGTACTTTTTAACACATATGCATACAGATTACAAACCTCAGAGAAAGGAACAGGAACTCCTTGTCCTACACATGTTCTTTCTGCATCCCAACTGAATTTACATCATTGTCTTCTCAGAAAATTTTTAGTGTGTTCTCAGCCAGCAAAACATTGCCAACTCCATGTTGTATCACTGTTTCCCATTTCAGCATAAGTAGGCCTCAGACTCATAAAACTCTTCCTTCTTCTAGCATACAGTGAAAAAAGCATTAAAAGTATCGAGCTTTTATGGCCAAATTACACAAATTCTACTTAAACTTTATTGCTGTCTGAAACAAATCAAAATTAAATTAGGTCTTCTAATTATGACTATTGTAGTTGCTGTTCCTGATTGTAACTGCATTCCTGTTAACCTGGGAAATGATACTTTTTGACTCTCTCTCTCTGCTGTATGCTAGGAGTGGAAATGGGGAAGCATTAAAACTAAAAATTGGGCTGGTTCATTCATAAAACATTAAACTAAGATTTAATGTTGTGTCCTTTCTGGACCATAATTTTACATTGATGGGGTTCCAGTCTAGTAATCTCTTTTTAATGAATTCTTTGCTAGGCTTCAGAGCTTTCTCTTCTTTCTGTCTCTTTAAGCTCCCTCAAACCTATCTTGGCATTTGGTCACCTAAGGAGGACATCTGATTTTTGCCAAGCTGTAGGTGACATGCCAATGTAACTCAGAATTCCTGGCATTTGAAATCCATATCTCTCGCATGATTTCTCTCTCTTTGACAATGGAGAAGAATGGCTGTCTGACCTTTTTTAACATCTGCTTTCAAAGACCAAAGTGTGCCTGCTTAGTCATCTTCTCTCCAGGCTAAACATGGCCTTTGCCCCAGATCTGATATTCTAAACTTTTAATCATTTCTACACATTTCTGGAAGTTAAACTTTTCAATCTTCTTAAATGCATAGAATCTTGAACATGTGGATCTATGAAGATAAAAGTGAATTTTGTTTCTCTGTCTAACATAACTGATACGGTGGCTGCAATGATAAACTGTATCTGTCTCACTTATAGTTATGCTTTCTAATAAGGAAAAATCTAGATTTCTTATGGATAATAAGCGCCAGTGGTTGGGGCGCAGACTGTGATGTTGAATGATTTGCCTTGGATTCGAACTGAGATCATTCTGTCATTTTGGGGATTGTATCTCAGTATTGCTTTTCCTACTCTTTTATTGACTATGAAGGCTACTCCATTTCTTCTGAGGGATTCTTGCCTGAAGTAGCATACCTGATGGTCCTTTAAATTAAATTAAATTAAAGTAGGGGTTTAATTAAATTAAACCCATTCCTGTCCATTTTAGTTCATTAATTCCTAAGATGTCGATGTTCAGTTTTGTTATCTCTTGTTTGACCACGTCCAGCTTGCCTTGATTCATGGATCTTACATTCCAGGTTCCTATGGAGTGTAGCTCTTTACAGCATCAGACTTTCCTTTCACTACCAGATACATCCACAGCTGAGCATCCTTTCAGCTTTGGACCAGCTGCTTAACTCTTTCCGGTGCTTCTAGTACTAGTCCTGGCTCTTCCCCAGTAGCATATTGGACACCTTCCAACCTGAGGGGCTCATCTTCCAGCGTCATATCTTTTTGCCTTTTACTACTGTCCATGGGGTTTTCGTGGCAAAGATACTGGAATGGGTTGCCATTTCCTTCTCCAGTGGATCACGTTTTGTCAGAGCTCCCTGCTATGATCTGACCATCTTGGGTGGCCCTACACAGCACAGCTCATAGCTTTATTGAGCTATGCAAGCCCCTTCACTATGACAAAGCAACTTCACAAAGCATCAGGAAGGGTATCCAGCCAGTAAATGCTCAGCTCTATCCAGTTGTGCAAAATCTACCCCAAATTAAGACACAAGATCACAAAAAGGAATGGTTTTTTTTCTTTATTTTGGGGAAAGGGCATTTTATTGCAGTCTTAAGGAGTAGAATAAAAGTGTTTCTTGTATCCTTGGATGAATCAGAAGTCATTTTTTAAAATTTCATTTTGTTTTCCTCTTTTTTTCTTCATACCTCTTTTTTCTCTTCTTGTTCTGTTCTTACTCTTTCTCTTTCTCTTGTTTAAGCTGTTTTTTTTATTTATATGCTTTATAAAATGTAATAAAATTAGTATTTATTTGTCTGAAATTATATAGGATTTCCCTTGGATTAGAAGCCCTCCAAGGTCCCTTCACATTCTGTTATTCTGTTATTCTGTCCCTTCCAATTCTTTTGTTCTGTTATTTAAAACAAGATAGTAGTGAAGCTACAAGTTCGTTTTTAAAAGTATAAAAGGTGGAAAAGAAAAAGAAATTTGACTTTTGGATTGCATTAAGGCCATGATCCATAAAAATAGGTGGCTCTAAAACAGTAACATGAACTGATTTCATTGAATGTGAAGTGATTGCTCATTCTTCCTGTGTTTAATATTTCTCATTGTATAGTATTAACAACTATAATTGGATGGCAATGTTGAAAGATAGTATTTGTCTAAAAGATCCAAAAGGGAGAGAAACAGAGATGAGCCAATTGGTTTATCACAATTTATTGTGGTATCTCCTTTTTTCATACTAAAATCCCCTTCATGAGTTTCCCAGAAGACTGGAGTTTATTTGAATTGTTTTCTTTCCTGAATGGAAAGCCATCCTTTTGCACCATCACCATCCTGGGTTCATCTGGCCATAATTAATTTAGAAACCTTAGAGCTTTAAATTGCATGGATAGTGTTAAGCAGATTATTCAGTGCAGATTTAAATTTTTAGAACAGACTTTTCAACAATAAATGAAAGTTGCTAAGGATTTTCTTCTCACTCTTTTCTAACTGTATGTGGTTAAATTGAAAATACATTAATTAATTTATTTTGTTGTCCCACACCCATTTCTTTTCATCAAGCTTCTTTTTTTTATTGAAAGTGCCTTAGCTTCTTTGCTTATTATAGTAACAAAGAAAGGGAAAATATAAAGGAGAAGGTTATAATACTATGAAAAGCTTCACCTTTTAAAAGCAAATTCATTCATGCCATTGCTTTAGAAAATGTTCCTTCCTTGAATATGAAATAAGACCAGACATTCTGTTGTGTCTTCACTATGTTCTCCAAATCCAAGAGCTGACATTTCCTGCCCCAGTGAATCCCACAAATGTTATAAATCACATATAAAGACAGTCATTCTTAATTAATGTTGTTGCAGTCTAACCACCTACAGCAAACAAAATATGCATTTGTCCTTTTACTTAACTCACCTACACAGTTTAAACCTACATGGCATTCATAGCACTGTTCCAATCAAAACCTCATCAAATACAATGTTGCTAGTTCTGCTTTGGGTCTAAGAGAAATACTTATTGTCAAACTAGCTGTACCCAGCCACGCATTGCTGTGGCCCAGTTTGGTTAAGTGGCCAACCAATCTGTGTGTAGATCTACACCTGCACACACAAACACCTACACACAACCACCATATAACCCCAACCTACCTACCTACTGTATTTTTCCCTCTCTCTCTCTATTCCTCTATGGGCCACCTGGGAGTGTGCTATCCTCTGCACCTTGTTTTGGGCCTAGTAGGCCCCCATACAGTGTGGAACATTGGGGGCTTATTCGGTTGTTGAGGAAACGACCATTGGAAATGTGAGAGGTGTGTGTGTGAAGAATCATAAGAAGCAGTCGGGTGGGAGGAGCTACAGCGAGGTGAAAATCTGAGAAGTGCGTACCTTTTACGTTTGTGTTGCTTGCACATGACACACGTGTGCCAGCCACACAAAATGTATGTCTGATTGTTACTCACTTTCTTAGCAACATTGTGTGAAAATTTGGTGGCGATCGGTGCAGTACTTTCTGAGATTAGCGATTTTGCACAAACTATTTTAAATTTATATAGATATACAGAATGCCTTTTTTTCTCTTGAAAATCATTGATTGTTAGAAAGGGAAGTCACAGGAACTTTTCATTTCAAAGGCTTCATTACTTGGAAATATCTTGCCTCACAAGTTGCAGCTTAAATTGCAATTATCAGGCCAAACGTTAAAGTTTTTAGATTCTATGGTGCTCATTTCATGTTAGTCCTGTGATGTGTAACATCTTAGATTCAAATAGAGAATTCAGAAACAATGCAAATCTTACACTGAAATTCTCATCAACTTTCTATCTATTGCTTAAGCAGCAGGGAAAATAATAGCAGTGATAATAGCATTTAGACTTATATACTGCTCTATAGTGTTTTACAGCACTTTTTGAGTGGTTTACAATGTCAGTATATTGCCCCCAACAATGTGGGTACTCATTTTACCAACATTGAAAGGCTATCCAGTCAGGATCAAATTCCAGCCTGCAATACTGCATTCTAACTACTGCACCACCATGGTTCCTAAATAATATTGGTCACTCAGTGATTTTTGAATTTCCTGGATTTATGCATCTAAAACTGGGAAATGTGCTGACAAATATGAAGATGACCATAGTGAATTAATAAATGAGATATAGATAACAGTATTAAACTGATAAGATCTATTCCTTCCCCCCTCCCATTCTAGGAAGGTACATCAAAGTAAAATAAAGATAAGGGACAAGGAAAGGTTGTAAATTGGCATCCAAGCTCACGCCACAAGAATGCCAGCATCCCGATAGGGATCTATGGTGACATGACATGCTGCCTTCCACTAGGAGAAAGAGAACTCTACCAAGGGGTCATCCTCCAGATCACTTCAGGTTGGCCGGAGTCCCCCATGTATGGGGTTGGAGTTCTCTCTTTGGATTTTGAGGATGGGTGGAACTCTATAACATTGCTGCTTTTCAGAGTGGTGTCTTTAGTGCATTGGGTAAATGCGGTTGGCTTTCCTGCCAGTAAATGATCACTTTCCTTGGTTGGCATCTTTGACCAGTATTCGGCATTCCCATGGCCTTTTCTGCACTTGAAACAGGCAGTTGAGTTGCCACTCTAGGGATGTTCACTTTTGTCATGAAGGGGTGGGAGAAGTGGCAGTTGCCCCATCTGTCCCAGTGGTGTTTCCAGATGCTTCCGGGGTGGGAGAATCTGCTTTTCCCCATTGGTTCCCCTTTGTTTATCGCCACCTCCATCCTTGCAGTCCACAGCACCTCAGACCATAAGGCAGTGATGGCGAACCTATGGCACGTGTGCCAGAGGTGGCACGTGGAGCCATTTGGCAGGGCACGTGAGGTATTGCCCTGTCTTTATTTATTTATTTACATTTATACCCCGCACCTTCTCCAAAAGGACCCAGGGCGGCAAACGCACTGGCCAGCTTTTTCAGCCATTTTTAAAGCCATTTTTCGCTCTCCCCAGGCTTCATATTAGACTGGGGAGGGTGAAAACAGCCCCCTGGAGGCCCCCCGGAGGCCCTCCAGAGGCTTCAGGACCTTCCCTGAAGGCCCCGGAGGATTAAAAACGATACTACGAGCAAACCATCATTTTTAGTCCTCCGCAAGTTTCAGGGACCTTCAAGAGGCCTCCTGGAAGGCTCCGGAGGACTAAAACAATGCTGTGAGCAAACTGGAAGTCACTTCCAGTTTCCTTGTAGCATTGTTTTTAGTCCTCTGGAGCCTTCCGTGAAGCTCCTGAAGCCTCCGGGGGGGGGCTGTTTTTGCCCTCCCCAGGCTCCTATAAAGCCTCTGGAGCCTGGGGAGGGTGAAAAAAGCATGTAAAAAATGGAGCGGGGAGCATCTGTCATGTGCGCATGCGCACTGGGGGGTGTGCACATTACATTATGGCACTTAGGGCACTCGAGCCTAAAAAGGTTTGCCATTGCTGCCATAAGGTCCTGAAAACCCTGCAGCATGAAGCACATGACATGCTTCTTGAGGTGATCCTTTCATTCCAGCTCCTCATTCAGGTCATCATGATCCAACAGGGCTTGCAGCTCATACCTCCAGCCCTGCTGCCAACTGCCTTGGATGAGGCCGACCACTTTTGTTTCTCCTTCATGGTGGTCTTTCTTTCCCATGCCGATGGACCATCTCAGCCTTATGGGTCTTCCAATGCAGCTGGTTCCTCCGCCAAGCATCTGGAGGCTCTATCAGCTTCGGTTGTGGTGGAGGTTTTCCTCCAGCACTCTGCTTCTCCATGCTTGCTGCTCTGGTCATAATTGTTTGCAGGGTCCCCTCAATAAAGCAAAGCTTATTCAGGTTGACCCCTATTTGAAAGCTTACCTAATGTAAGGATTTCCACTCCTCTCTCTTCAAGAAAGCAAACTCTTGAAACCAGCATCATTTCAAAAGGAAGCTTTATTGAGTGATAATGATAGCAAAAAAAATCAAAGCAGGATCTGAAATTCGCATTCAAAACCATTAGGTTAAAAGTTGTAGAAACCGCTCTCCTCCATCCAGCTTGAAGGCAAGCCAATTCACAGGTACAAAGTTGATGTGAGAACCTCACACTGAGAATGTGATAAGAAGCTGTTCTCAGGCACCATTCACTCATTCCTTTGGAGCTGAGGCAAAATAGATGGCCCCAGGCTATTCATTCCCCCTCCCATTCCCTGGAAGGTACATCAAACTAAAAGAAAGACCAGAGACAATGAAAGATTGTAAATTGGCATTCAGGCACACCCTGCAAGAATGACAGCATATTGATAGGGATCTATGGGGACCTGACAGTCCTAACACCTTAGGAAGCTTTGCCAGGTGCCTCAGCTCATTGATACTCATGGTGACCTAGTCAGCCTCTAGTCTGTTTACAATGGCCCCATATTCCTTTTTCAGTTTTTTTCCCCATCAAGTTTTTTTTAATTTCATAATGTATAAAATAGGGATGTTCTTTAATTTTCTCCCATACTAATAATAATGCATTTCTAATGTCATGTCTTTGGAAATACTTATGTATTTTGCTTTTTCTGTATCAAAAAAAAGCATGCCAGCCCTATTGGAGATCATGTCCCTCAATAATCTTTTGTGCCTCAAACCAATCCATTCTTCCACCCAAGTAAGTACCAAAGGCTCATAATACATCTCCTAGTCTGGCAGCACCAAACCTCCAGTTTTTATAATCTTGCAGCATTTTCAAACATCCTTGCTGTTTTCCCTTGCCAAATATATCTTAATATTGTTTTATTTAATTCTTCAAAGTACTTTCCCAATTTTATTGGTATTGTTTGAAATAAATATAATAATCTCGGCTGCCATTGTGCCTTTTAAATCATGTATTGCGACCTATTTATATTTTTAAATTTTAAATTTTATTTATTTATATTTATTTATATCAATTTTATCATGTACTTAAGAGCTGACCTGTTGCTACTGCGAGAGTCCCCGCTCTCGCAGGTTTGGCCCTCCACTCTAACGAGGGCCCGCCTTGATGAGGGGTTTATTAATCCGGAGAGGTGGAAGAAGCGTGGTCTAAGGGGTTTTTTAGTTGTTAGGCTATTGTCAGTTTTAGGGGGTACCAGGGAGGGGGGAGGGTATAGATGCATAGAGATGGAGACGGAGAGAGAGGGCCAGGCCAGCAGACGACGGAGGGTGGCGGAGGGAGCCGTGAGCAGGGGGGAAACACGAGTCATCCCGTTAGAGGGCAATTCCATCCAGATGGTCGTGGGGAGACGCAGGTCCGAGGGGAGACAATCTCTATCCTCCCGGTTGAGGGCACAGAACCGTTGGTTATATACGGTGAAGTGCCACAACCCCCGCTTGCTAGGTGGTCGGGAAGTACAGAGCCAGGGCTTGAGGCTGATGTTTTGCAATGCCAGGTCCGTGGTCAACAAAGCCCCCCTCGTACATGACCTTGTGTCAGAGGAGGGGCCGGACCTGGCAGGAATAGCGGAAACCTGGTTGGGCCACGAGGGTGGACTCCCCCTCGTCGAAATGTGCCCACCAGGCTACCGTGCTTTTCATCAGCCTCGGGCCCTTGGCAGGGGCGGTGGGGTAGCGGTTATTGTAAAGGAAAGTCTTGAGCCGAGAGAGACCACTGTGCCACAGACTACCGGTTGTGAGTCCCTCTGCGTGAAGTGGGGCCTAGGGAGGCAGTTGGGCGTGCTGGTTATATACCTGGCTCCCCTCTATGTAGCAGCAGCCCTGCCCGAGCTCCTTGAGGTGATCGCTACGGTGGCAGTGGAGACCCCCAGACTTTTAGTCATGGGGGACTTTAATCTGCCATCGGTGGGCGAATCATCCGGGGTAGCTCGGGAGTTCATGGCTTCCATGACGGCCATGGACCTGACCCAACTAATTTTAGGCCCCACCCACGAGGGTGGACATACACCGGATCTTATCTTTGTCTCTGGCCAGTGGAAGAGTGATCTGGGTTTAGGGGACATAGTCATCACGCCCTTGTCATGGTCAGACCACTCACTTCTCCGGCTCGACTTTCCAACCGCTACCCCCCTCCGCGGGGAGGCGGAACCCGGGTCTCCAATTTGGTTCCGCCCCAGGCGCCTGATGGACCCGGATGGGTTCCAGACGGCGCTTGGGCCATTTCCTGTACCCCCGACCCGCGCCCCGATCGAGGACCTTGTGGTCGCATGGAATATTGCGACCACGGGAGCCTTGGATCGGGTCGCGCCCTTGCGGCCTCTCTTGCGGCCGCGAGTCGCCACGGCTCCCTGGTTTACCGAGGAGCTGAGGGTGATGAAACGCCGCAAGAGATGCCTAGAGAGAAGATGGAGGAATACCCGTTCTGAATCTGACCGAACACAGGTAAGAGCCCATTTACGGACTTACATTGTGGCGCTGAGAGTGGCCAAACGTCATCATTGTGCCACCCTCATAGCATCCGCAGAAAACCGCCTTGCCGCCCTGTTTAGGGTGACCCGCTCCCTCCTTCAACAGAGGGTGCGGGAAGCCCCGCTACAGGGTAGAGCAGAGGAATTTGTGATTTTTCTGCAGGAGAAAATCGCTCAGATACAGAACGGGCTACCCTCCATTGATGGCCCAGTGAGATGCCACGAGACAGATCTTGTTTGGGAGGAGTTTGACTCCGTTACTTCCGAGGATATGGACAGGTTACGTGGGCGACTGCGAGCCACCACATGTTTATTGGACCCGTGTCCCTCCTGGCTTGTACTGGCATCCTGGGAGGTGACACGAGGCTGGCTCCAAGAGGTTATCAACGCATCCTTGAGTGAGGGTTCCTTGCCTGCCTCCCTAAAAGAGGCTATGGTGAGGCCCCTCCTCAAGAAGCCCTCTTTGGATCCAGCTCTTTTGAACAACTATCGTCCAGTCTCCAACCTTCCCTTTTTGGCGAAGGTTGTTGAGAGTGTGGTGGCACAACAGTTTCCCCGTCACCTGGAGGAAGTTGAGTATCTAGATCCGCGCCAGTCCGGCTTTTGGCCCGGGCATAGCACCGAGACGGCATTGGTCGCGTTGGTCGATGATCTCTGGAGGGCCAAGGATGGGGGTTGTTCCTCCATCCTGGTCCTATTAGACCTCTCAGCGGCTTTCGATACCATCGACCATGGTATCCTATTGCATCGGTTGGGGGGGTTGGGGGTGGGAGGCACCGTTTTACGGTGGTTCTCCTCCTACCTCTCTGGCCGATCGCAATTTGTGTTGGCAGGAGAGCAGAGGTCGACCTCGAGACCCCTCACATGTGGGGTTCCTCAGGGGTCGGTCCTCTCGCCTCTCCTGTTCAACACATACATGAAGCCGCTGGGCGAGATCATCCGTGGTTTTGGGGTAGAGTATCATCTCTACGCTGATGATACGCAGCTGTATATATCTACCCCAAACCACCCCAACGATGCCGTAGCGGTGATGTGCCAGTGCCTGGAAGCCGTACGGATCTGGATGGGAAGTAACGGACTCAGACTCAACCCGACCAAGACCGAGTGGCTGTGGTTTCCGGCTGCCCGATTCAACCAGCTAACTCCATCGCTGGCCATAGGGGGCGAACATCTTGCCCCTGTGGATGGGGCGCGCAACTTGGGTGTCCTCCTAGATGCCCGGCTGTCCATGGAAGATCAAGTGACAGCCGTGGCTAGGAGGGCGTTTTACCAGGTTCGCCTGGTTCGCCAGTTGCGCCCCCTATTGGATCGGGACGCCCTTCGCACAGTCACTCATGCTCTCGTGACATCTCGACTGGACTATTGTAACTCTCTCTACATGGGGCTTCCCTTGAGGTGCACCCGGAGACTGCAGATGGTCCAGAACGCAGCCGCGCGGGCAATCCTGGGTACCTCTAGGTTTACCCATGTAACACCTCTCCTGCGCGAGCTGCACTGGCTGCCTGTCGTCTTCCGGGTGCGCTTCAAGGTACTAATTATCATCTTTAAAGCGCTCCATGGCTCGGGACCTAGCTATTTGCGGGATCGGATCCTGCCCCATACTTCCTCACGGCCGATTCGCTCCCACAGAGAGGGACTTCTCCGGGTGCCGTCCACTAGACTTTGTCAGCGGGCGACGCCCAGGGGAAGGGCTCTCTCTGTGGCGGGCCCTGCCCTCTGGAATGACCTTCCCCCCGACATTAGAACGACCACGGACCTCCGCTCCTTCCGTCTGAAATTAAAAACATATTTTTTCTGCTCGGCCGGTCTGGGATAGTCTCTCTCTATGGGGTTTTAGTGTATAGTGGGAATTTTAGTTTAGATTGGGTATTTTAGCACAGGTACTATTTAATTTGTTTTTAAGATGTTCTTGATTGTATATTTATGGTTTTTAGTTTCCCTGTGCACCGCTCCGAGTCCCTATGGGGAGAGGAGCGGTCAAGAAATTAAACTATTATTATTATTATTATTATTATTATTATTATTATTATTATTATTATTATTATTATTATTATTATTATTATTATTATTATTATTATTATTAAACTATTATTATTATAAGATATTCATTTTTATACTAGCAGTTTTTTTTAACCTTTGCAATGATCCATTCTTGACTTTTATTTATTATTAATGCCTTCTTTTATCCTACATATGCTATCCTAGTTCTCTTGTAACCTACATCTTCCAACCCATCTCTCTGCTTGGCATCTATTGCCCATCAGGATAATGGCTGTAACTATTCACTTCACAGCCACTTCAATTCTAAAATTTCAGTTAGGGCAGCTGAAAAATGCTCTTTTTATCTTCTCTTCCATACTATTTCATCCTTTCTCATAATTTCCTGTAACATCTGTTAATAACAACACCCCTCTTCATTTACATTTTAATGTAATTTAAATAAATCCTTTTAGCTTTGAACAATAAACCTATTTAGACTGGAATAGTATGAGTTAAACTGCTTGTTTAATGGCATGCAAATACATTTCTCATGAGAACAGAAATCTTTCTTCCCTTCCTTCACAGACCTCTGCTAATTATGACCAACTTAGATTTAATTCTTTTTAAACTGATGCACCACCAAACAACCAATTAACTGCCAAATTTATCTACATTATGGAATAGATGAAAAGAAAATGAAAACTATTTTCTTGGGCAAAACCAGAACTATTTGCTAAGGAAATCATTCCTACCTAACATTATAACTTTGTTTTAGGGAAGCTAATGTAGCATAATTGTTAAAATAGCATTTGTCAATTTTATCAGCTTTAACTCAGAATTTCATGGCCAACATGGGGAGCTGGGAAATTCTGGGAATTTAAGTCTACATATCTGAAAGTTGCCAAGATTGAGAAACTTTCAGATATGTAGACTTAAATTCCCAGAATGAGAAACAGTGGGTTACAGTGTCAAGTTTGGATATAGGACGATCCATGTTCAGTGGTGGTTGCAAGGATGGATAGTGAAGAACCAATATCCTTAAAGATGGATAAGAATATAGATACTGTATATTCAACCCAGTGTATTTGCATTGTCTTTCATTAGTTGGATGAAGCTCCAAGGAGTACAGTAAAGAGCTTGTCATGCATGCTTAGTTCTCTCATCATGACTTAATCTTACTTAATTAAAGATAAGGTTGCAGGAAGTAAAGGACCTGTTATTTAAACTCTTCTAATTTTGTTCCTCTATTTTTTATATTCTTTCAATTGAATCACATTTTGGAACATATATATTCTCTCACACACATTCACACAGATACAGGAACATGAGTATCACACTCATTGCCAAACCATACACAATTGCATAAAGGCACAACTTGCTCATTATGCAATTCTTTAAAAATAGCATAAAATAACACATAAATTAAAAATATAATTGTTTATCTATGCAAATGGATTGTGAAAGAGCAAGAGGCAGAGAGAGACAAAGAAATTAAAACCTTGGGAATTTCAGCAAGAGCCAACCAGGCAAATGACATTTGGTCAATATAAACCATCTGTTTGGAACTTGCTCTTCTGTTCTGTTTCTCAGAGTATATTAAAAACATTCTGTTTTATCCTTGACATTTTGGTGGAAGATTTCAGGTATATTTCCAGATACATGGCTAGCAAATATATCTGCTTCCATCAGATTTCAGTTGTGTGAGTATGATAATTTCATTGCATTAAGTTAACAAAAATGTCCATTTACTACCAGAGGATGGGAAAGTATAGAGTACAAGATAATACATGAAACATTATATGATTAGTTCAGAAATTCCAAACTCCTGGTTTGAAATTCCAATTAATATGGTTGAAAAGGATTATGAAGATAAGGAATGAAATTAAATAATACATAAAATTTGTAGTATCAGTGTTACTAAACCTCTTAACACAGGATCCTAGTTGCTCTTATTTAGTCTTAGATAAGAAACCAGTCTGCTCTAGATGGATACATCATTCCATCCATTTATCCATATGTTTGGCGCTGAAGTAGGTTGTCTCAAATCTGAACCCAAATTTGTAGATATATGTTCTAAGAAAGCTCAAGATATTTCTCACCCCGACTCAATGGACCACTAATGGCAGATCTCTTGAATCCCCCATGATGGGGCAATCATGCAAAATAAGCAAGTGAAGGAGGAAAAGACCCATTTATGACTGGAGATCATATGATGAGCTTGGTCCAAGTTTACTTGAAAGTGCTCAGGACATATCATGACATTCTCCTTAATAGGACCAACTGAGATTTTGGGGGGTTTTCCCAACCAATTTGGAGTTTGAGATTATTTTGGTTTGTTGGCTCTCCAATGTGGCAATGAGGGACACTGCAGTATAGCCATAGATATCTCACTTGGTACATGCTAAACTCAGGGGTAGTCTTCAAAAATTTCAGCAATGGGTTCTCTGCCCAGTTGTTGGGTGGGCTTGGCCATAGTGAGAATGGCCTATGCGGCCTCCTGTGCCATGGCAGGAGGGGTGTTTTCACTTTCCCAAGGCTCCGGAGGCTTTCCTCAAGCCTCTAAGAGGACGAAAATGCTTCCTCTAGGCTCTGGAGGCACTCCGGAGACTGGAAATGGGCCCATTTCCAGCCTTCCAGAACTTCCAGGAGGCCCATTTTTCCTCAAGCCTCTGCATGGGCCCTGCACTTACCTTGCATTCAAAATAGGCCATATGGAGACTCCTGGGAGGGGAGGGGAAGGGAGGGTGGGATGGGCAGAAGGGGTTGAGTGAATGGGGACAGCCAGGGGTAGGATTTAAAAATTCTCCAAACCGGCCATAGTGTTAACTATGAGTTCTCCTGAACCCGGGTGAACCTGTAACAGTCCACCTCTGGCTAGACTCCTGGCCCCATGTGTTCTTTTACCCTTAAAGAGATTGTTAATTGAAGCAAATGTGGATTATAGGGGTGTCCCAGTTGAACAAGGCAACCTATAGGACAATGTTGGTGAACCTTGCCGAAATGGAAGCATATGCCCATGTGTGCGCTGGAAACCAGAAGAGCAGCTGCCTGGTGCACATATGCATGCAGGGAAGATGATCTTCCAGTTTCCAGCGCATGCATGCGCACAGCCCACCTGGTCTTCACATGCATATGGTCATCAGAAACCAGAAGACCAGGTGGCCAGTGCACATGTACGTGCCAGAAACCGGAAGATCATCTTTCCAGTGTGCACATGCGCACCGAGTGGCTGCTCTTCCAGTTTCTGGTGCCCCCACATGCATGAAGTCCAATTGCCAGTGCACTGGAACCCAGAAGAGCAATGGGCAATGGCTGGAGGCCTCAGAGAAATGGCTCTGTGCTCCACTTCTGGCACGTGTGGCACAGATTCGCCACTATGGCTATAGGAGAACAAGCATTGAAAATAGTCTATACAAACAGATACCAGATACATACCAGATGCTTGATATTATGTATATGATGCTTTACATGAGTTATAAGTTCATGCTATTTACATTCCCTCCTTATTCTGCTCTGTAATTTATGGTTATAAATTTTAGAACATTTAATTTGGATGCCTGATACCTACTGTTTTTTTCACTGCTGCTTTCCCTGAACTTAACACCCCATCCTTGCCCTCTTTTGTGTTTTTTGTTCCAAACAGGGATGAACCATTTTTACAGCAAGCTCATTGCAAAATGCTCCATGACAACTACTCCCACCCACAGAAAAATAAATGCCAGGCATTTGCCATTGTGTAAAGCGCAGGAAGAGATGTTTATCCTCTTTTAACACCCTTATTCATGTTTGTATGGTGACATGATTGATCACAGAGGTTAGTTTAACTCAGAGGCAATCTGCCCTAACCCCACAACTGACTGGATTTAACAGTAGTCACAATATGGTAATGCAGTTGGGGTAACTCTGTGAAAAGGTATCTTGAGCAGAATGATCATCTGTACAGTGTTCTGCAAGGAAAAAAAGAGAGCCAAACTTGTAATAATCTAACCATCTGAATCTTCATCTAAGAATCTCTGATAAGCTTCAAAAATGGAACCAACTGTCTTGTTCTTGGCAGGAATATTCTTCACTTTTGCTGAAACTATGACTTTTATATTTTTACATTTAAGGTGCTCTTAAAATCTTCGAGAGCAAGTAATAAAACCACCTGCATCAGAAAAGCAAAAAAAAAAAAAAGAATATATAAACGACCTTGCATGGAGAGACTTTGGGGTGACATTTATCAGCTAGCATATTTGTTTCTGTTTGGGATGAAGCCAAGCAGGTTGGAGTGCTCCCTATTACACCATGAAGCAGAGTTCTGGATGTTGATTAACTGCTAGCTTTTCAGTGTGCCAGTTATCTGCCCTGATAAGAAAGGCCAGTGCTGCTATTCTTTACTGGGTAATATCATATTACTGCATTAGCCCATTTAACTCTAGAAAACCTCGAAAGCTTGGCTTTGTATCGCTCTGCAATTTACTTGGAAAAATGCCATGTATAAGTGCCTCCAACAGAGTCAAGAGTTTACAGCCAAAGAGTCACAGAGGCTAGCTTTTTTCTAAGCAAGATACTAAAATTTCTGGAACGCTATTCATAAAAAATATAGCACAAAGATATATCCTTGTGATGAATGTCATTGTGAATGTTTATAGTTGTGTTTCTGGGCTGGGAAATTAATCATCCTTTTACTAAAAAGGGAGGGTGATCACAACGCTGTGATCCCTTCATTAACAACACTGGTATGTTTCTGAGTGAAATTCAAGGTGCTGGTTGTCATCTTTAAAGCCCTTACATGGCTTGGACTGGATTACCTAATGGGCCATCTTTTTCTAAGAGTCTCTATTCATCTAATTCAGACTGGACATGCTGGTGATTCCATTAACTGTTCTGTCCGCGGTGTCCAAATAGACAAGAACACAGGCTTGGCTGTTTGCCACTGTTAATTAAGCAAGATAACAAGTCCTTTGGCTGAGAGCCCAGACAACTCACATCACAAGCTTAGCTCTACAGTGACCTTTCACACAGATATTCAAAACTCCTTCACAGAACAGGCATGGGTTTTAACTCACAGACAGACATTCATGGCTCCTTTCTGAACAGTTATTTCCTGCAAATGTCCCCTCCCATCGCCTCACCTATAAGCTCTCTTGGGAGGGGCCAATCAACAACCACTTGGTGCTTAATCATCATCTGTGAGCCTGCCTGCAGAGTTGCTACTTTCGCCTCTCAGCTCTTCTCACTCTAGCACAGTGGTTCTCAATTATTTTCTGTCAGGCCCCCCCTAGGAAGAAGAAAACATTTCGCGCCCCCCGCGCGACTGTAAATAGTATCATTTGTCTATAAAATTGTTATAAGTACACCTCTGCATAACACTGTATCCTTATTAACGTATAAGAGAATAAAAAAAAGAAAGAAATGTGGATCAATTTACAACAAAGAATAGCTTTATTAACTGTAGCAGAAAAGATTTAAAGTACATTAAATCCTTAATTAAACTATAAACATTTTTTGATTGGACATGTCAAACCATGTGACCGGGTGGGAGTGGCCAATTTGGAAAATGTGAAACTCACTTAACGATGGTCTTGGTTAGCAACCAAACTTTTGGGCTTAATTGTGGTCATAAGTTCTCTCTCTCTCTCTCTCTTTCTTTTTCTTTCTTTCCTTCTGTCTTTCTTTCTCTCTTTCTCTCTCTGTCTCTTTCTTTCCTTCCCTCTTTTTTTCTCTCTCTCTCTTTATTTCTTTCTCTTTCTCTTTCTTTCTCTTTCCCTCTTTCTCTCTCTTTCTTTCTCTCTCATTTTTTCTTTCTTTCCCTCTTTCTCTCTCTCTTTATTTCTTTCTCTTTCTCTTTCTTTCTTTCCCTCTTTCTCTCTCCCTCTCTTTCTCTCTCTCTCTTTCTGTCTCTTTCTTTCTTTCCCTCTCTCTCTTTCTTTTTTTCTCTTTCTTTCCTTTGTCTCTTTCTTTCTCTTTTTCTCTGTCTGTCTTTCTCTCTCTCTCTCCCACTTTCTTTTTCTTTCTCTCTCTCTCTTTCTTTCTCTTTCTTTCTTTTTCTTTTTCTTTCTCTTTCTTTCCCTCTTTCCCCCCTCTCTTTCCCTATTTCTCTCTCTCTCTCTCTCTCTCTCTTTCTTTCTTTCTTTCCCTCTTTCTCTCTCTCTTTCTCTTTCTTTCTGTCTCTTTTCTTTCTCTCTTTCTCTCTCTCTTTTTTCTCTTTCTTTCCTTTCTGTCTCTCTTTCTTTTTTCTCTTTCTCTCTGTCTGTCTTTCTTTCTCTCTTTCTTTCTCTCTCTCCCACCTTCTTTTTTTTCTTTCTCTCTCTCTGTCTCTCTCTCCTTTGTTTGCCCATCTGTTACTCTCTGTGTGTGTGTGTGTGTGTCTGTCTCGCATTCAGGCACTTAAATCACTCATTCTGTGTCTCTGTCTATCTTTCTCTCCCTCCCACTCTCTGTCTCTCTGTGTGTGTCTGTCACTCTCTGGTTCCCCCCTCCCTCCCTGTCTCTCTGTGTGTCTGTGCCTCTCTCTGTCTGTCTGTCTTCCCCCCCCCCCCCACAAACCTCCTCAGCTCCTGGAAGTAGCCTGACCGGCCCGCCAGCCCGCTGGCTGTATTTACTCGCTCGCTCTCTCACCCATCCACCGGACGAAGGAAGCTAGCGTCCGATGGGTGAGCAAGCGAGCGAGCAACCGCGGCCAGCGGGCCAGCGGATTGTTGGGCGCTGCCGCAACTTTCCTTACCCGCCCGCCGGCCAGTCGGCCACAGTTACTCACTCGCTCGCTCACCCACCGGACGCCAGCTTCCTTCGTCCGGTGGGTAGGTGAGCGAGCGAGTAACCGCAGGCGGTGGGCAGGCAGGTTGTTGGGCGCTGCTGCAGCAAGTTTCCTTGCCCACCCGCGCTTGCTTGTTCGCTCGTTCACCGGCGTCCCGGTCCCCGCCCCCCATCCCCGCCCGCCGCCTGCCCCGGCCGCCTGGCTGCGCGCTCTGCCAGGGGGCTGCCCCCTCCTCCTTCGACCTCACCTTTCCACGCTGATTGGCCCGAAGCGCATCCCCTTCCTTATCCCCGCGTCCGCTTTCTGCCTCATCCAGCCTAGCGGTGCTCAAGAGGCACGGCTTCCGGCTGCTCCTTCTCTGACGCCTTTCTCAGTCGCCTTCGGGCTTTACCTACAGCCGCTGCCGCCGCCGCGGAGTGGGCCTGGGATGCCAAGGCGGCGGCGGCGGCAATATCGGTCTTTCCGGGTGTGCGGCTCCTGACTATCAAACGCGCCCCCCTTTACGGAGCCTCGCGCCCCCCTGGAGGGGCGCGCCCCACTATTTGAGAAACGCTGCTCTAGCATCAGAGACAAACTGTCTTTGATCCTCCCCACTGCTCCATGACTCAGGTGTCTCCTAGTGGCCAACCAGCCTCTCTGGTCCATGCTCTGAGTCCAAACACCCCCCAGGGTCTTCCTCAGCTTCCGGGGCAGACTCAGACTGTGCCTCACTATTGGAGTCCATCAGCAGCTCAGCCGGTCCCTGCTGGGCCACAACAATTAGCCAAAGAGTTTCAGTTGGTGAGCACTAGGAAAGGGCCCTTCTGTGCTATAGCTCCTGTTCTGTGGAATCTTTTCCCTTTGGCAATTGCAATAACCTCAACCCTGTTGACTTTTCAGAAGGCTTTAGAAACTTACCTGTGTACCTAGTTCCATCTCTTGGCTTTACTGTTAATTGGTCAATTATCTTAGATACTGTACTTGTGTTTTTGGATTGTTTTTATTGATTTTAAATGTTTTATTGTTTTAGGACTATAAACTGCCCAGAGTCATTTGGTTGAGATAAGTAGCCATATAAAATCAATCAATCAAATAAGTTGCATTTAAGTTTCACATTCTCTCTTTCTAGGTACCAGGAGAATACAGATTGCTTTCTTATGAAATTCAGTTCCATGGAAGTAGCAGACCATAAAAATATATTGCACTCTGAATTCTGCAAATGTAAAGTGTCCTTTTAATTAGGTTGAATTCCTGGTGACTATATGGAGTTGTTTTGGCAATATAATATGGTGGATTGTCACTGGGGCTCTTTCATTTTTCCCTTCCCAATCTGGGTTTAAAATTCTGAGATTTCTTCATAGTCTCCCATTTATCACTAACTAACTAATGTTTCTTAGGTGTTTTTTGACCAGTCATGACCAGTTAGATATTGCTACCTAGAAGGATGAATTGTACAAAACAGTGAAAATAAAACTATGTTGAGGAGATAAAGAAAAGCAAAAGATATCTTCTGACATTTCTCAGAAGTTTCTGTTCCCATCTTATTCCAACTTATCTAACTGCTTGCCCACAGCAGACTTCATTGCTGAACAGCCTGTTTAGCTTAGGCTGGAGCACATACATGCCATTTACTTTCAGAGATTGACTTGTTCCCCTGTGAAAGGGTTTAGCGTTGTCCGTCCTGTGCCAAGGGTATGTTTGCTGCAGCTGAAGGTGATCAAGAACATCCTCTCAGCTCAGCACAGTTGAAAATACTTGGTGAATAACTGCAATGTAAAATCCTTGCCTATATATTAAGCACCACAATGTTTCAGCATATAAACACCTACGCCTCGCTCATTATAGATGTGTTAAACTATAGCTTCACTTTCTGTGTTTAAATAATGACAGGCCATGTGCTATTATCAGTGGATTAATTCCATCCTGTTTTTAGGCACCTAGCAATTCTGTCTGGCCTATTCATTGAACATGAGAAATGTGGGAAGGGAGGAGGAGGAGGAGGAGGAGGAGGAGGAGGAGGAGGAGGAGGAGGAGGAGGAGGAGGAGGAGGAGGAGGCAGCTTTGGATAAACCAGGCTACCAATGTTTTAGCACACAATGTTGCCTATTACTCAGGAACCTATGCCCTTCTAAATATTAGAAAAATCTTAATCAAATGTAAGTCCACAGGGCATGTATTCTATAACCGAATAGTCATGAAGACTTCAGTCCCACTTATCAGATTGCCAAACTTGGGCAATATCTTCAAATGGACAAATGATCAATGACCTGCTGATTGAATTAATGTTGAATACCCTCAAGAGAGTCCACTAGCAGAACAATGGCTGGACAGCAAAGGCCAATACTAGAATAATTAGATATATGTAGATTGCAATTAATGGGAATAAAGTCATTCTTTATGTCTCGTCATATTCCAAATATTCAATATGAGAGATTGTCAAGTCCAGGACAACAATTTTACTCTATAATTTGTTTTATTATTATTTATTACACCATAGATACAAGAATTAAATGAAAAATCCATAGCAGCCAAGTACATAGTCAGGACAAAGGTACCTTCACACCAGGACTTTAGAGTCTTATGAAAGGCCAGTAGGATCAGGACCGTCCTAATTTCTGGAAAGGGAATGTTCCATAGGGTGGATGCTACAACAGAAAGATATACCTGGAGTTCATAATTGACAGGACCTGAATCATACATTGTGATAATTACACTTTTCATCCATATTTCCTTGGACTGTAGTTTGAAGTATTCTTATCAAACAAGAAAATGAAATGATCCTTAAAAATCAAAATATTGATCAATAAAGTCTGAGGGATAATATTTTCTGTTTCAAAATCTACATTTTATGCATGTGCATTAAGAATACTAAAGAAAAAATATTGATTATAAAAATGAAGAATAATTTTTATCTACATGCTGGTAAAGCTCTTTTAACATCATTCCCGGAATCCAACTAAGCTAATAGGAATCAGCTTTTGCATCAATGATCCTGTATTCTTTGACAATGCAGTAGGTAGCTTTTGAAACTGACACAGTCTAATTTGTCAGCCCATCCTGCTTTACAAAAGGGAGGGAAAGGTAAGTAAGATAAGATCTGTAATGATTATGGAAATAATTAATAATAACGATATAGCATTCATCTGTGCAGTGGACAAAATTGGTCACAGATGGAGTGTTTCAAATAGGTTTGACTGCAGGAGGCAAGCTGTATTCAACCAGTACATGTGATAAATAGGATTTTTGTTTCCAGAGGTTCACACAGCAATAAATTAGTTAGGCTTTATAGTACACAGATCTCTCTCTTTGACTAAAAATGTAGTGGCCTATTTATAATTTTCTTTAATGTCAAACATGTTTGATATATAGACCAGCATGTTATATACAATTTGTAATGTGAACCAACAGATCAAGTTCTTTGCTTGATTGATTTTCCGTATTTAGCAGAATAATACAGTGTAACTGACAGGAATAAGGGGAGGGGGAAGGGAAAAGAGACTTTATCTTATTGTATATTTCATGAAATATGTTATTTATGTACCCACATATTCCCATTGTTTGATGAAGAACGTCTGGACTGTTAAGTAGACCAGCCATCTTCAGTTGTACTAGAAGAATTGAAGAATACATGTTCTCCATATGTGGATCTCTATAAAATATATTCAATAATATAAGTCATCTAGGGCAGGGGTCCCCAACCTTTTTTGCACCAGGGACCAGTTTCATTTTAAAGTAAATTCTGCGGACCGGCTGGTGTAGAGGAGAAGCGGGGGAACAGGCGGCACATGTGCACGTGGGGGTGGGAGTCGGCTCACTCAGCCCTCTAGGGCAGTGGTGGGCAAACTCATTAGCCGAGAGAGCCAAATATCAACAGTACCATGAATGAAATTTCTTTTGAGAGCCAAACGAAGGTGTGGTCTGTTTTGTGAGAGTGGCTCAGCGGTCATGTGACCAGTTGGGTGTGGCTTGGAAAATGTGGTGAAACTCACTTAGCGACAGTCCTGCTTAGCAACCAAAATTTTGGGCTCAATTCTGGTCATAAGTTCTTTCTTTCTTTCTCTTTCTTTCTTTCTCTCTCTCTCTCCCACTTTCTTTTTCTTTCTATTTTTCTTTCTCTTTCTCTCTCTTTTTTGTCTCTCTCTCTGTCTATCTCTCTCTTTATCTGTCTCTCTCCTCCCTCCACCCATCTGTCATTCTGTGTGTGTGTGTGTGTGTGTGTGTCTCCCTGTCTCTCTGTGTCTCTCTGTTTGTCTCTTCCTCCCTCCCCCTGTCTCTATCTGCATGTCAGTATCTCCCTCCCTCCCTCCCTCCCTCCCTCCCACCCCCGGAAGCAGCAAAAAGCCCAGCACGCCGGCCGGGGAGGCCACGGCTGCCTCTTCCTCCCGCAGCAAGTGGGCGAGCAGGAGCACCCGAGGCCGCGGCCACCCAAGCGCCGCCGACTCCATCCGGGCGCCGCACGCCCACCTCTCTCCCGGCCCCGTGAGAGGTTGTTGACCTTCTACCACTGCACCATAGAGAGTATTTTAACTTACTGCACGTGTATGGTTTGCCAATTGCACAGTGGCAGATAAGACAATTCTCCAGAGGGTTAAAGTCAATGTCCAGAGGACCATTGGTTGCCCTCTCCCCTCTTTGGAAGAGCTTTATAGCTCCCGCTGCCTTAAGAAAATTGAAAATATTCTTAAGGATCCATCTCATCCTGGGTACCCTTTTTTTTGAACTATTACCATCTGGTAGACGGTACAGGATAATAAAAACAAGGACAAATAGGTTAAAAAACAGCTTCTATCCCAAGGCAGTAACTACATTGAAGTATAGTGCCATATTAATGTAATATTGGGTTTTCAAATTCAATTATATAGCATGTGAAGGATGTGTGTTTATGTTTTTATTTTTATAGTTATAATGTACACTAAAGATTACATTTAATTTTGTTGTACAATGTGCAATGACAATAAACTAAACTAAACTAAACTAAACTAAACTAAACTAAACTAAACTAAACTAAACTAAACTAAACTAAACTAAACTAAACTAAACTAAACTAAACTAAACTAAACTTGGGAGTTAGTGTTGCCAGGTAATGGGGGGAAGGGGAATAATTACTTAGGGCTCATATCTCCAAGGGAATATACAAAAGTATGTTTTCAGCCAATAAACACTTTTAAAGCTTTACTAGTATAAAATTAAAACTCCATATCCCAGGAACCTTATTTTAAAAGTGGTTGTTTATGGATTATTGCTTTCTTCAAATATGTAACAGTATTCAGAACTGAAGAAAAACTTTTGTAAAGTAAGAACGTGAACCTTTTGGGGCTGTCTCTTCTCAAGCTGAACATGGGATAGTAACTGCCTTATTTTTTTATGGATAGTCTAGTATTGGAAGCAACACCTTTGGGAGGAGAGAGATTCAAACATATTTTCTGCAGTTGTCCCTTATTGTATGGAATCTGCTATGGGTTTTTGCCAATATTTTCCTGAACTTTCTGACTTACCTTCTGTGAGGCTCCACAAAGGACAGAAAATATACAGCATAAAGGTGACTCCTGAGAACACATATTCAGTGTGCCCTCTAAGATAACAAATCAGAGAAATGCTACAGAATTAGATGTGAGATACAAAAGGTCCAAGATGTACTTCCAGCTTGGCCTGCTAATTGATTCTGAGAATTTTCAAACAGGTTGTAACATCCAGAGATTTTTTTTCCTAGTTGCTGGTAAAAACAGGATAATAGAAGAACCAGAAGGTAAAAACACCCACTGAGAGAAACAATAATGACAGAATAACTCAAACACTACTCAGGGTCTCCCTCTCCCTCTCCTCTCCCTCTCATATACAGAGATGAAAATAATAATCCATTCTTGTATTTCATGGCCTTTATGGCCACCTGTCTACTATTTTCTTTTCATATGCCAATAGTGACACAGTTTGGTACTTGATAGAATGAGCTCTAATCTATGAAAATGTATGCAAAATGTGTGCAATGCATCTGTTAATCAAGACTTGACATTATCTTTGCAATAGGAAAGTATTTGGGTTGAATGCACATTTTCATATTCCAGTGTCAGCAATACTTACATCCAGTTTTCTTGTTTTGGGGGTCTTATTTCTGGATTGACTTGCTGTTGAAAAAATAATGCTCTGAACAGGCATTTTAAAAGAATTTTGAGTGAACATTCTAATCATTTAATTGCTGACCTGGTGAGCTGATCCTCATTTCCTATTGTTTCTTTTCACCTCACCAGATATAGAAGAAAAGACATATTGCAGGTTCTTTCTATTGAACAATTACATCTTATTGGACTCAGACTCCTGTGGAACAACATCCCCCAAGAGATGAGGATGTTGGGGATTCAGATGTCCCCAACCCTAATAATCTTTTGTTTTTTGCTTGTTAAATTCATCAAGCATGAATTAGATAACAGATAAAAGTATAAACATGATTATGTATATAATAAATCAATACGAATACAAGGGAGCATTGGGACAGGGGTGGTATGCTTCTGCATGCCCCTTAAAGACCTCTTAGGAATGGGGTGATGTCCACAGTCTAAGGTTAAAGTTTTGGGTATTTGAGGAAGAAAAATGTTTTGCAAAGAATGGAAGTCTTGACTGTTTTCCAGGTATCTTGGGTCAGATGGGTCAGTGAGCTCTGTTACTCTTGAGGATGAGTGGAGTCAACGTTTATCCTTGGGCATCCGAGGATGGTAGGGATATGGTTGGTGGATTTGTGTTTTAAACTGCTCAGAATTGCTTGTATAAATGGATGGCTCTACAGAATAAATAAATCAACGTTTATCATAGACTACAATAAGCAATTTGTGGTCCCCATAGTTATACATGCACCCCTCCCCTGGTCATTTTCTGGAGATCCCTCTGAATATTGTTATTGAAAATTTAATGCTGAATTGCCCACTAGTTTGAGTCATAACAATTGTAGCTCTCAAATAAGCATATTGCAATTTCAATATATGGTGAAATCACCCTAGGAAATCCCACAAAATCATGAACTAGAAAAAATCAAATAAAATATCAATTTAATTTGCAATTATATTAAATATAATTGTTAAAATTACTGTCTCTGCATAAAAAATTTCAGTCTTCTACATTCAATAGTAACTTTAGGAGTGACTCAGGAGCCTCATTCATGATTTTCAAAGACTAAGATCTAGTTCCATATTCCTGCTTTAGGCCTTATTTGGCAAACCTTCCATGTGAGCGTCTGCAAGGTCTTCTGGGAACTCTTTGGGATGCTCATAAACCTGGCAGGAAAAGGCTGGTAAATTCAGCCAACAGCCATTTATTCATTTATGCTCATCTTCTCCCTGCTGGTATACTGTATATATCTGTTGTAATAAAATACTTACTTTCTGCTGTAGTATTAGAAATCTTTTATGTGGCACCACAAGTCAGTAAACAACATCCAAGAATTGCATGAGTCTACAGATAGATTTTAAAAGTTTTATTTTAGCAATGTAAACATCTCATATTTACTGTCTCACTCATTCAGAGTATACTTGCCAGAAATCCTTCTTCTTATTGGCCAGGTGACAAAAGTCTATTGAGAAGCTAGAACTCTCTTGGAGATGAATGTTGATAGAGAAGAAAAGCTGCCATTAAGTTTCTCCTTACCCCCAGAACTACTTTAGTAGTACTGGATTATTTCTACTTAATTAATGAGGCATCCAAAAATTATTTATTTATTTTGATTTAGGTGCTACCAGCACACACACAATGCAAAATAGATACGGCAAAAAGCTGCAATATACAGGAAGGGGTTGGCCATCAAAATAGTAGATATTCAAAGTGAGCAAGTATAAAGCAATGCATACTGTTGTTAAAAATTCAAATTATTCATACAATCTAATGGGATCAGAGTTAGTAGTGACTGGTGAGGAAAGAGAACTTGAAGTAATGATAAAGAATCCAATGAATATGTTGTCACAGTATGCATCCATTGTAATAAAAAAAAAAAGACCAACAGTGTCTTGGCCTTTCAGAAACCATAACTGAAAATAGCCAATATCATGGTAGCCCTACATAGGTCAGTGGTGTGATTCCATCTGGGATAGTCTATGAAGTTTTAGTCACTGTTCCTTCAAAAGGGTATAGTGGAATTAGGGAAGGTTTAGAGAGGAGTAACTAAGGTGGTAAATGGCCAGGAGCAGTTTCCCTATAAAGAAAAACTGTGGCATTTATGATTTTTTCATCTCTAAAAGGAAGTAAATGAAAGATGTCTATAAAATTAGTCATGGCATGGATATAGTGAACAAGCAAAAGCTATTTTTATAAAGTATATAATTAAATTTTGGAATTTGCTATCATAAGACACGGGTTGGACCAATTCATGAAAGTCATAGGGATCAATGGCTATTAGCCCTGAAGGCAGTGAGATTACCACTGAAGGCCATCTGCTGGAAGACCCGTGGGCCTTCTTGTGCAGTAAGTTATCCATTACAACAACAGACTGATTAGATAAGCCAGGTGAACAATCTTACAAAATCTTGTATATGTTTTTATGTTCTTCTATAAACTCTTTTCAGGTTCCAACTCCAATACAACTAAGAAACTCTTCTATTTTAGAGCATTGGCTCATCCTATAACCCATATCATTCCCTGTATTGTATATATACAAAGTCTGTATTCACATGCTAGCTTAGGTTTTATGAGTTCTTTTGAGGATATCACAAAGACAGTATATAGGTTTTGGCCAGAAAATTAGTGTTTTTAAATTAGTGTTTTAGCAAGATATTGGTATAATTGTTTCTGCAAATATTTCTGCCATTAAATTATTTAGAATATTGTAAATGATTCTTATAACCTAATAGCTACAACTATTCTTTATGTTCATTTCCTTATTTTTATGTATTACTAATACTTTTTAATTCCTTATAAATTATATGGTGACATTCTTTGGGGTTAAATCTCTTTTTACACAGCTTTCAATAAAGTCCTTTTGCAAATTAAGTGCAGGAAGCCCTCAAGATGCCTTTTTCCTTATTCCAATGCCAACCTGCTAGGATTGACCTTAGCCACCTACTGGCTTCCTTGGGCAGGTGCTGCTGTTCAAGCTTTCTGGCTGTGTTGCGCCTGTCACAATAATTGATCTTCTGCCTTTGGTTTCTCTTGCTTTGGTTGTAATACTGTTGGGTTGGCTGACTCAGCTGCTTTCAACTCTTCTGCCTTTGGTTTCTCTTGCTTTGGTTGTAATACTGCTGGGTTGGCTGACTCAGCTGCTTTCAACTCCAATGTGTTGGCTACCTGTTGTACAACTGCCACTTTTTGAGGCAAAGTTACTGCTCTAGTGTATTGGCCTTTTTTTTAATTATCAATCACTGGTTTGTTTTTTTCCTGATCCACTCTCTCATTTTTGCTTCCAAAGTACTCTTCTGTAGTTTTTCCTTGCCATCTCTGATCTTCCCTTTGCATTAATCTTTCTTCTTCTTGCAACCATCCACCAACTACTCTGATGGAATAGTTTCCATTCCATTCCACTCTGTTCCATTCCACTTTGCTGTTTTATCCCTGATGATGATAGAAGTCATGTCTTTCATGCAGGGATAAAACCATTTAAAAAGAAGAGGAGCTGGTGAAGACCTGCAGTTCTGGTACTCCTTTTAAAACTGGATTGCAATGAAAGTGCACTTTTTGGAACACATGCAGCCCATAGGTGATCTATTCATCCTTACATTATTTCTGTAATTCTTCTTCGGCAAAGTTATATCCCCTGAAATACTACCAATTTTATTTGGGGCCAATGACATGGATCCAATGACCTCTCACCTTCTTTGGAACACTATTTGAAAATCAAATTAATTCAACAAAGATTCCATCCAATTGACTTTTAATCTCTTAATCTCAGAGCTTTTATGTCACGATTTGGTAGTATATGGGGAGCAGAGTGCAAGGAGGCACAAATGTCTCATTCCTACTTGTTATTTTCCCTTGTGCTGTAAATTGCATTAACTTATTGACAAGCAATGACGTTATGAAGCTCACAGTTATGCTAGAATACCATCTGTTCCATTTTACAAGCTGTGAAGAAAATGGCATGGTGCATCTCATCAGCATGGAATGCATTGATGTATTTACTGCAGAGAGTTTTCAATGAAATGTTGAATTTTTAAGCTAGAAAAGGTGGCATTATAATTATTTTTTCCCTTAATCTTAAGGATTCAGTTTCTGCTTTGATACTTTATTATGCAAAGCGCATGTTTGTTTTGGGTAACATTATTATTAACTAGGGATGGGTGAATTTGCTTATTTCATATCCATGTCACTTTCACATGTGGTTAGCCATAAGCCCATTTTGCAAAAACATCTTGTTCAAATTCATATTTAAATATGTATTTCAGTGTTTTTCTCCAGCTAAGCATGCCTAGATAATTTCTCTCAGTATGAATGTAGAAATTAGAACTGTGCTCTAATTCAGATTTGAGGCTTGAATATAATGAATTAGGGCAAAGTTTTATTTATCTGAAGTTGATTGGATGTATCGGTGTGCAAAACTTTAGCCCCAATTGCATATTTTTGATTTCCAGGATGCTGCAAATGTTGGACTACGCCAAAAATTATACAAAATATTTTGAGGAGGGTAAAAAAGGGGAGTGGGAAGTATTGAATTCAGTGGTTACTCAGTTCTAACTTAAACACAGCCTTGCCTAACAAGACAACATGTTGTTTATCAAAAATTGTGAAGGGTGAATATGGAGGATGCTTAAGATAGTTGTGGAACACTTGTTAACCTTGAATGCATTAAAATATCCAGGGCCAGCATCAGATGAATTAAATTATAAGATATTGAATTAAAGTTTTGGGATACTAACTCATAGCTTGTTTGTATATATATTTATATAAGATCTCTATAAAGCAATGCATAAATACCAAGAATAGTGAACATGGATCAAAATTTGGAAGACTGACCTTACTTTTTAATCAGGCAAGTTTCTTTACAGATTGTGAGACTGTTGTAGATATGGTATATCTTGATCTCAATAAAACTTTTAAGAATGTAGCCTTCTACTTTTGACAATGCAGTTAGCTAGCTTGCTCACTCATCACTAAAGGAATATGTATTTCACCTAATTTACCAGATTGAGTGCTTTAATGGATTTAAGATACAGAAAAGTAAATACAAAGCATACATTAGTTTTTTGTTTTTTAAAAAAAAAGCAATTTCCCATATGGAAATCTCTCTCTCCTTCTCAGGATAAGTTTAAAAACAGCCTAATCAGCCATTTGTCAGAGATATTACTTTAGATTCCTGCATTGAGAATCCCTTCCAACTGTATAATTCTCTAAGCTTTTTCTGTGCCTTTGTGATTTCTAATTAAGTCATTGGTTTATGCAGCATAAAAACTTGACATTGCAATTTTGCATTATTTTTAGTTTACATATATAGATAAGTGCATTGTGTGAGTTTTGCGAAATAACATTCCTGTAGTGTCACATTTGTGATATCCCTTTAAAACAAGAATTTGTGTGCACTTTGTGTAGCTGTAGCAAGGAAGCATACAAAGCTGGGCACACATACCAGATGGAGAATTCATGGCTTGGCTTGGATCAGTACATCAGTGATAGCCTTGGGCATTGCCATTAACCACAACTGAACATGAGGCAACTGCCAGAAGGGCTATTGGACTTGTGAGCTGTTTCAAAGACATGCAAACTTTTCTTCTACACTATTTTCAGAAGGAAGCTGACAAGTTAGAACTAGTTTAGAGGAGGTTGGTAATGATGATAAGAGAATTGGAGGACATACCCTATGAATGACAAGCTGAAGAAACTGGGGATGCTTATCTAGAGAAAAGATGACCAAACAGAGAAACATTGGTGTTCAAATCTATAGAAATAAAAATGTAAAATAATTTGTACGAATCCACTTATCTCAAAAACTACTGGACCGATTTACACCAAACTTTCACACAATGTTCACAAGGACTTCCAATAATAGAATACATACTCATTTTGTGAGTAGCGCACATGTGTCGTGTGCAAGGTACACAAATGTAAAATGTACCCACTGATCATGTTGTCAAGCTCCCAAGAGAAACTTCAAATGATTCATGGCCTCACGTAAAAGTTCAAAGCAATGTCCGTTTATTGAATATGTCATCATGGCGAGCTTTGGTTGTAGCCAGGTCTGGCAATAATTGGATGGCTTCTGCACTTTACCCCCTTATGCCCCCTCCCCTCTGCTTGTCATAATTTACGTTCTCCAATTAGCATTGAAAATAATTGCATGCATGCGCAGTCACAGGCTGTCCTGAGATTCCTTTCCTGCCACAGGAATGTCAAGAATTTTCAGTTCGTTAAGGCAAAACAGATAAAATCCATGGCAACATCGGGATGTTGACATCCGGCTCCCCTTACTTCTCGAAAGCAACCTATGGGAAACAAAACAATCTGAATGCAGGTGTATGACTTAGGGATGCGTCCCCCTCCCCCCTGGCTTGCTTGGGTTTTATGCATGGAATTTTGCTATAAGACGGTCAGCTTGGATGTTTCTATGTTTCACCCACAATGCTTCCGATAGGGGATAACCCTTCCACTTGATTAGGTATTGGAGTTGCCTTCTGTGCCACCTCGAATCAAGAATTCGTTGGACTTCATAATGGGTTTGGCCCCCTATGACCACAGGGCCTGGGGGCGCACGGGGCAGTGGTCTCAGAGTGGAACCGATCACAGGTTTCAAAAGGCTACTATGAAACGATTGGTGTGTCTTCCCCAGCAATCGAGGCAGTTTCAATATCACTGTGACTGGGTTGATGATCTTTATTATGGGGAATGGCCCCACAAATTTTGGCCCCAGTTTTTTGCTGGGCAGTCTTAGTCTCAAGTATTTTGTTGAGAGGTAAACCTTCTCTCCCACCTGGAACGGCCGTTGCGGAGCCCGGTGTTTATCTGCCTGTTTCTTGTAGGTTTGTGTCGCTTTGTCTAGAGCTTTCTTGACATTTTCCCAAGCTGCTTTCAGCATCGACATCCAATCAGTCAAGCTGACTGAGGAGGGGGGATCTCTTGGATACTCAGGCATTGGGACGAAATCCATGCCGCTCACTACTTTAAATGGCGTGAGTCCTGTGCTGCTGTGAACAGCATTATTGTATGCAACCTCAGCGAAAGATAAAAGGTCTGCCCAATTAGACTGCTGATAGTTCACGTAGCACCTCAGGTACTGCTCTATCATGGCATTCAGTCTTTCTGCTGCCCCATTAGTGCTCGGATGAAAAGCTGAACTAAGACCCTGAGATGATCCAATGGACCGCAGGAACTCCCTCCAAAATTTAGCCGTGAACTGGACCCCTCTGTCTGAGATGATTCTTCGAGGTACTCCATGCAGTCGGTAGATATGCTTCTCTGAGGTCTAATTTGGTAAAGACTTTTCCCTTGGCCAAGTGAGACAGCATATCTTTCATGAGGGGAAGCGGGTATAGGTTGTGTACGCACACCCCATTTATCCCTCGAAAGTCTACGACCAGACGCATAGTTCCACCTTTTTTCTCTTTGAAGAGGACCGGTGCCGCAATCCGTGGCTTGGCTGGCTCAATGAACCCTCGTGCTAGGTTTTTGTCTATGTATTCACGCATTTCTTGCATCTCTCGAGGCATCATGGCATACAGCTTGGGTTTGGGTAGTTTTGCCCCAGGGATGATTTCAATGGCACAATCTGTTTCGCGGTGGGGGGGGGCAGGATGTCACATTCTGTCTCACTGAACACTTCTGCGAGGTCCTGGTATTCCACTGGAATCAGTTCAGTCTCTGGGGTTTTGTCAGATGTGGTTGCCAGTTGTTCTTGTGGTCTCTCTTGTGGGGCTCCCAATGTGAGTGGTATTTTTGCTTGCTCGTGAGGGAGGGGTTGAGGGCCAGGTGATATCCTAAGTCTGCGGGTGCCCCCTTGCCACCAGATGGTCGGTCCCCACTTGTCTAGCCAGGAAAGTCCAAGTATGACTGCCTCTGTCATTTTGGGGGCTATTATGAATCGAATTATTTCCCAGTGATCTGCCAATTCTAGTCTCACTGGTTCAGTTAGGTGAGTGGCATAGGCTCCTCCCATTAGGGAACCGTCAACCTGCTCGAACCGAATCGGGTGGTTCAGTCTTTTCGCTCTGATCCGCAGTTTCTGAACTGTGGTTAAGTTGATCAAGCACCTAGTGCAGCCTGAGTCTACAAGGGCTTGAAAATCTTCCTGTTTTCCCGTTTTTGGGGTTGTGAGGCGTATTGGAAAAAGGAAAGGGTAAATTGATTCACTCACCATTGGGTCATTTTCTCCCTCGTCCTCGCTGTCATAGGGTTCAATTGACTGGTCATCATTGCCTGGGGTTTCACTGCTTTTGCCTGGGAGGGAGGAGACCCCTGCAGCTTGAAGAGCCCTCCTGGATGTGTTGATGGCCCGTCGGGGCCCTCGTTCTTGTCGGGCCCTGGGTGGTAGGTCCAGCCTTGGTTTCGGGACTGAGGTTGGGCATGCAGCTACCATGTGGCCCATCCCCCCGCATCTGTAACACGTCACGGAACTTCGAGGGAGGGCTGGTCTCAGGTCTCGCTGTGGTGCCATTTCTTTCTTTTGGCGGGATGGTTTCAGATTAGGTTGACCCCTCTCCTTTGTGTCTGGTTCCTTCCTTGTGTCGTTGGCACATAGCCCACTGTCGACTTTTGTTGCCACTCAGAACCACTCAAAGAGTTGGTTTGGGATGTCACGATATGCAGTTACTTGGGTAATACGTTTATCCAGGCTTATTCTGAAAAAATGCACCAACAACCGTTCTGGTAGGGGGGGTAGTCTTCCAACTATCCTCCTGAATTCACGGATGTGCTCTTTGATGGGGCGACCTCTTTGCTTTAGGTTGCTGAGTTCCTCCTCTGCATATGGGTCCTCCTCCCCCTCTTCAAATCTGGCCTCTAGCACCTGCAGGAAGTCATCTATGTCTTGCAGTTCGGGGGCCCTCCGCTTATGGAGGACTGCTACCCATTCTTTTGCTTCCCCCTCGAAACCCTCTGCAATGGCATTCACCATGGTTCTGGGGGATGGGTAGAGGTGCTCATAGCGTTCTAAGTGGATATCAGCTGAATCAAGGAATAGAGCTAGTTGGTCTGAATTACCATCAAACTTTCCCCTGAATCGGGGTGGATCGTTTAGTTCCCTCCCTCCTCTGTTTTCCTCCTGGCCCCTATATGCCCATGCCTGATACAGCCGGTCATCTTCTTCAGCTCTAGGAGGGGGAGAGGGAGGGAGTTGCCTGCTCTTGGCAGCATGCTTGCTTCTGGGGCTGCGCTCCAGCATGCATCTCCTCCCTTCAGCAGGATCAGATATGCCTCCTCTCTCTTCCGGATGGCAGGCTGGCCTCTCGTCATGAAGGGTGGCTTGATCAAAATCCTCCCTCAGTTTCTCTACTGCACCCCCCAGGGATCCCATCTGGGTCTGGGGCCGTCTGGCTTGTTCCCAGTCCCACATCCAGTACTTATCTTTTCTTGCTTCTGTTGCTCCGCTGTTCAGGGGGTTGGCTGGCCTCCAGCTGAAATGAGGATTTTTTCGGCCATGGCCTGATCTCCTCCCTCTTTATCAGGCATTGCCTGGGGGAGGCGGGACTCAGGTAGCCTGGAAATCTTGATAGATTTCTTTTAAGAGACCTGGCTATCTGTCAAGCTCCCAAGAGAAACTTCAAATGATTCATGGCCTCACGTAAAAGTTCAAAGCAATGTCCGTTTATTGAATATGTCATCATGGCAAGCTTCGGTTGTAGCCAGGTCTGGCAATAATTGGATGGCTTCTGCACTTTACCCCCTTATGCCCCCTCCCCTCTGCTTGTCATAATTTACGTTCTCCAATTAGCATTGAAAATAATTGCATGCATGCGCAGTCACAGGCTGTCCTGAGATTCCTTTCCTGCCACAGGAATGTCAAGAATTTTCAGTTCGTTAAGGCAAAACAGATAAAATCCATGGCAACATCGGGATGTTTACACATGTTTTCACCTCCCTGTAGCCCCACCCATCAGACTGTTTTTCAACTGTCATTGTTGGAAGAGGCCTCATATGGAGGCCTCTTAGGGCCAAAAAGGCACAGAGGATAGCAAACTCCCAGGTGGCCCATAGAGAGAGAGGGGGGAGAAATACAGTTTAATAAAAGAAGGACTAGGGGAGATATGATAGCAGCCTTCCAATATCTCAGGGGTTGCCCCAAGAAGAGGGAGTAAAGCTATTCTCCAAGGCACCTGAGGGCAGAACAAGAAGCAATGGGTGGAAACTAATCAAGGAGAGAAGCAACTTAGAACTGAGGATAAATTTCCTGACAGAACAATTAATCAGTGGAACAGAAGTTGACTCCAGAAGTTGTGAATGCCCCAACCCTGCAAGTCTTTAAGAAGATGTTGGATAGGCATTTGTCTGAAAGGGTATAGGGAGTGATGGCTAACCTTTTTTGGCTCGTGTGCCAAAAGCAGGGGGAGTGCAGGGGTGATGTGCACAGGTGTGCCACATCCATAATGCTATGTGCATGACCCCCTGCATTTGGCATGCTTTTTATGTCCTCCCCAGGCTCCAGAGGCTTTATAGGAGCCTGGGGAGGGTGAAAACAGCCTTCCCCCACCTCCAGGGGGGGCAGGGCAATACCTCGCATGCCCTAAGAAATGGTTCCATGTGCCACCTGTGGCACCATGGGTATAGGGCTTCCTGCCTAGGCAGGGAGTTGGACTAGATGACCTCCAAGGTTCCTTCCAACTCTGCTATTGTATTATTGTATTACAGTAGATAGGTAGGTAGGTAGGTAGGTAGAGGGATAGATAGAGAGGTAGAAATAAGGTAGGTAGGTAGGTAGGTAGGTAGGTAGGTAGGTAGATAGGGTGATAGATAGAGAGGGAGAAATACAGTAGGTAGGTAGGTAGGTAGGTAGGTAGGTAGGTAGGTAGGTAGGTAGGTAGAGGGAGAAAGGAAGAAATATAGTAGGTAGGTAGGTAGGTAGGTAGGTAGGTAGGTAGGTAGGTAGGTAGGTAGGTAGATAGATAGATAGATAGATAGATAGATAGATAGATAGATAGATAGATAGATAGATAGATAGATAGATAGATAGATAGATAGATAGATAGATAGATGATAGATAGATAGGGAGAAATACGGTAGGTAGGTAGGTAGGTAGGTAGGTAGGTAGGTAGGTAGGTAGGTAGGTAGGTAGGTGGATAGATAGATAGATAGATAGATAGATAGATAGATAGATAGATAGATAGATAGATAGATAGATAGACAGACAGACAGACAGACAGACAGACAGACGGTAGGTAGGTAGGTAGGTAGGTAGGGGGATAGATGGATAGGGAGAAATACAGTAGGTAGGTAGGTAGAGGGACAGATAGAGAGGGAGAAATACAGTAGGTAGGTAGGTAGGTAGATAGCGGGATAGATAGAGAGGGAGAAATACAGTAGGTAGGTAGGTAGGTATATAGAGGGAGAAAGGAAGAAATGCAGTAGATAGGTAAGTAGAGGGATAGACAGAGAGGGAGAAATACCATAGGTATGTAAGTAAGTAGGTGTATAGATAGATAGGGAGAAATACAGTAGGTAGGTAGGTAGGTAGAGGAATAGAGAGAGAGGGAGAAATACAGTAGGTAGGTAGGTAGAGGGAGAAAGGAAGAAATACAGTAGGTAGGTAGGTAGAGGGATAGATAGAGAGGGAGAAATACAGTAGGTACTGTAGGTAGGTTGGGGGTTATATGGTTGTTGTGTGTATGTGTGCAGGTGTAGATCTACACACAGATTGGTTGGCCATTTAACCAGACTGGGCCACAGCAACACATGGCCGGGTATAGCTAGTATGTAATAGAGTTCTTTAAGGAAAGTGGTCAGGAACTTTATTTGCCACTGAACTGAAACTAAGACTTACAGAGCAGAGATGGTGCAGTGGTTAGAGTGCGGTACTGCAGGCTACTTCACCTGACTGCTAGCTGAAGTTCAGCAGTTCAAATCTCAGTGGCTCAAGGTTGACTCAGCCTTCTATCCTTCCGAGGTGGGTAAACTGAGGACCCAGATTTTTAGGAGGCAATATGCTGACTCTGTAAAAAAAACACTTAGAGAGAGCTATAAAAGCACTATGAAGCAGTATATAAGTCTAAGTGCTATTGCTATTGCTAACAGATATAATTTGCAGCTTCCTGGATTTTACTGAAATATAAGGTAGGATTTCCATTATACAACAGTGGAGCAGGCTGCCTAACAGGGTTTGCAAGTTCTCCATGTCTAACTATTTTAAGAGAAGGCTAGAGAGACATGTTTAATATTGGTTTAATTGATATTGGACTAGACAATCCAGTATCCCTTTTCAACACCCCAATTCTATGATTCTTTAAGTAAAGATTCTTATGAAATCCTAAATCTCAAGCTATGAGGATTGAGAATTTTATAGAAACCAGATGTGCACATAATGAAATATATGAAATTCTTCCTATTACAGATGACTGTTATTTTAAAGTGTCAGCCCTTTGAGGTAGACCAGATCAGAAGACAGATGAGACAAGGACTATAAGAGTAAATTATATTAACAGAATCTTGAAAGCCTGATGCAGTTTCTGTCTGGCCCCTTTTATACTATTAAAGTGGAGTTATCTTGAGTTTCTTTTTTACTTCTTCCTTCCCAGACTAAGTAAATGTTCTTGCATTTCTTCTTTAAAGTTTAATGTTGTAATATCTCTATGTAGAGGGATATTATACTATAGGTGCAATGTTGAAAGAGAACATTCTGAGATCCTTGTGTGATTTTGTTTATTAAATTTATAGGCTGCTCATTTCACCATCAAGTGACTCTAGTCAGCTTGGTCATGATAACGATTTCCACGGTGAGCAGCCCCAGAATAACTCTATAAAGTCAATATATATATAGTTCTATTGCAGCTGTGCAGCTGAGGTGACTGATTTCCAATCATTTCAGAACACATTACATTATGCCATTATACCAGCTGGTGTAGTTATATAAATCATATTGTTTGAAAGAGCAAATGGAAAACCCTGTTCATACCAATATATCACAACATAATTATGCATTATATAAACTAAAGTTAGATGATATCTAGGTCACATACAATCTATGGAGACCACCTGGTGGTGCTGCCTCCACAATCTTGTGAATCATCAAATCTGTGAGAAACCACTAACAACAGGTATCTACTCAATTGAACCATAGTCACTAAGGAGAAGAGTTGAGTTAAGTGACTGTATTTGAGAGCCTGGGTGTACATGAACATTTATTTATGTGGAGGCTTTTGTGCCTGGGGAAGAAAAGCTTGTGTGAGATTGTTAGCAGTGGGATACCTGATTTATAAGGGATAGCTTTGTTAGTGAGTATAGTGGCAAATATATTTGTATCTGCAAATATGTTTTGATGATTTCTTTTCTCATGGAATGAAATGAATGTAGAGGAGGCCATACGCATGAAGCAGAACTTTGAATTCACCAACCCCAATATTACTCTGAAAACTGTGTATTTATGCATAGGTATGATCTGTAATATTCAGACAACTCTTCAGACTGGCTGCTCAACAAGAATAAATATGTGCCCTTCCTTACTTTGATTCCAGAGTGGATTTATTTGAAGTTGCTCAGACCAACCAATATAATTTGCAGAAAGAGAGAAAGAAAAAGAAAGGACAGGTAGGAAATAAAGGTGCTATGTCTATTTTACAGCTCAACAAAAAGTGAAAGTTGCATTCAGTTACTCGCACTGATTCATTTATATAGCTTAGTTTAAGCCTTGGGGGAAGCATATCCACAAGGCCCACAGAGGATCACTCTAAAAGGGAAACAGATGCATATGGTGCCAGCTTCTTGCTGCTGTGCTGATGCATGTCTAGGGAGAAGCTCATAATATCCCCCAACTTAGTACATCCATCTTCTGCTTTCCCTGAGGATAACAGTAAAAGCAGTCTGATCAGGAGGTAGATGACCTTTTGATGGCTGGCAGCTGCACTTAACATTTGGGGATAAGCCAAAAAATATTCCAACATGATGCAACATAGATGGGATCATGTCACATACTGTATATGTATTGCAGCCAGGATTTAAATTGTCTCTTTTGGTGGTGGTGGGGCACCACCAAAAGAGACAATTTAAATCCTTCCCGGGTAGGGAAGGAGATGTTCTCTATCTTCATATTATATTAACTGATTTTATTGGATATTTGGTTTCATCTTCACATTAATATTTGGCAATTTCACTTAGAGAAGGATTTGGAGGTTATAACCAAGGACCTGAGGACATATTGGTCTTTTGTCAGCCTTACTAGCTAGACTAGATAGGAAACATGACCAGATGAGATAATGCTACTTTATTGTAAGGTTACACTAACAGAATCTTGCAAGTCTGAAACTACTTCCCTCCCCATCCCCTTTGCAACCCAAGGAGTCTCTTACCCCACCCATATTCTTGCTGCTGGCTAAGCTGCCTTTTATCTGGCCTTTCCTTCTTATTGTCCTCATACTGTTAAAGTTGCCCAATGGTCTGATGTAGTTTTCTACGTTCTTAAACACCCCCCCCTCCTTTTTCCCTGGAATGAACACATTTGGCTAAGTAGGAGCATGCTAGTATGCATTATTATATGTGGTTCTAATTCTGGGGAAATAATTGCTAAAAATAATGAAAGGATAGGAAAGTAGAAAGGATTTATGGGTAAGGAAGGGAAGGGGAAAGGAAAGGGAAAAGAGAAAAAGGGGAAGGGGAAATGGGAAAGGAATTCTTGTTTTCTGAAAGGGGTTGTTTCATGTTTCATACCCAATTTATCCCAACAAGTTAAATTATATTACTATTTGTCAAAAACGATAGATGAGAGAGATAGGAAAGGCAGGAGGGAGGAGAAAAAAAAAGAGAAACATTATAATGTTATAGTGCTGAAAATATGGACTTCTAAATTTGCTTTTTAGATTATGGTGTGGGTAGTAATGGGAGTCCTTCATGAAATGTCTGTAGTAAGTCTAAGGAAGGCATTTAATAATAAACCACGCGCTTTACTGATTGTACTTTTGTCTATGCCATTGATTCCTGAGAAGCTTTAAAGGTAACTTGCTTAAATCAAAGCTACCTTAATTATGGAGCCTTGATTAATTGCCACAATGCTTGAGCTTCCTTGAGACATATTAATCCTAATAGAGACACCAGAGGATCAAAGGCCTGACAAATGCCCACAATTGTGTTGGGAGCAAATATCTTGTGTCTCTGCTAATGTAGCATTCCAAGATGCATTGTTCTCATCCTCCCTTATTGCATCATTTTGTGTAATTGCTCCTGACTAGGCTAACAGTATTTGTGACAAATGAAATGTAATACAGACAAATACTCAAGGATGCATAGTGCAGGGCTAGCAGAAATGGAGAGCATAAATACAAAATGAGCAGCTGAAAGACCTTTAGGTTGACTGTGATTGGAACTTAAGGGAATAATGCAACCTTGCTCCCATTTTTGTTGAAAAGCAATTTAGAACTAAATAAAATACTAGACATCTTTAGCTTATACAGCAGTATTCTTGTCTGCCGTTATTTGCATTTAAAAACATCATCTCTCCATTTTAGATTGCTGTCCTGGGAACAGTGCTGATTTCAGGTTTTCTTCATTTATTCAAAATGAAATCAATACTTTCATCAAGCATTTTGATTTTTTAATGGAGTCTTTTTAATTATATTTAAATATGAATTTTAATACATTTATAATTATATAAGTGCAAAGCGTAGTGTGACAATGTGTTCTTTTTCCTCCTCTCATTGGACAGAGTAACTTTTTTTAATATTCTGTTTGCTATAACAACTATGTGCACCAACTGAAAAGCAATTAAGGTACATTATTAATTTATGAGTTGTTTTTTCTCATATGCATGTACAAAAGTGGGTATATGATAGTAACACTGTATGACTGTTGGAGCTCTTAAAATTAATGATTATAAGACTTTTTTGGCTTGACAGTCCTAATTTAATATGAGTTCCCTTTTCCAGT
This sequence comes from Rhabdophis nuchalis, assembly GCA_039707465.1. Classification (NCBI taxonomy): domain Eukaryota; kingdom Metazoa; phylum Chordata; class Lepidosauria; order Squamata; family Natricidae; genus Rhabdophis; species Rhabdophis nuchalis. The sequence goes on from CM077643.1 coordinate 365,084,108, forward strand.
ACCGGAAATGCCACAAGTTAACATTTTACATCCCACAATATATTTCCTACACACAAAGCCCTTTTGAGAAATTAGTTTGTAAAAGTAGTTACCATATATAGTTTTTGCAAGACTACTCCAACCCATAGTTTTATGTTTATTAAAATTCCTGCCACCCTGTTGTTACACAAGACCTTTTCACAAGATATTTGCATGATGATCAGGAACCTTATTATCATAACCTCCATGGAACCTTATGGAGAACACATAGTTTGTTCTCCAGATTGATGGTAGATAGAATGTCATGGCCTAATAAGGCCCATATTACATGTATTTCATTCTATAAAGTCTTAGACGATAATTAATTTCTAATCTAGTCTATATTTTATCACATTAAATAAACAATTCATTCAATTGATTATCCCTCAGTGTCAGGATGATGAAATGGGATTCATCTGACCTATTGGACTCAGTGCCCCAAAGCAGGTAAGGAATCTCTTGGGCATGGAATCCAACAACACAAGAAATGAAAAGCATAAGTCTTAAGGCCACTTAATACCAGATGGTCCATTAAATGCAAATAATACTACAGGAATACATAGCAGGAGCAGTGTGTAAATTAATGTATGAGTCAATAGTTCTCAGACTGAAATGGCAGCTTTGGAAATATGCTACTATATAATACTGAATAAGAAAATAGTAGTAGAAATGCTGTGAGTTTATAAGAGGCAAACTTCATCCTTGAATTGGCAGTGGCTAATTGAGGGTTTCATTTTGCTTCATTCTTTTTTGCAGTAACTTTCTTATCTAGAGAAGCCATGTCCTAGCATAGTAACTGAGTTAAGCCATGTAGTCAGAAGGTCTGTGATTTATTGACAAGTTCTGTTGAAGTTTAACAGTCAGCTGTACATATGAGAATCACTGAGAATTAAAACCTTCATTTGGCTTCATGTTATATTCGCCATGTACTTTTTCTAACAACTCACAATATGTCAATCATTTCTCTTTGCTGGATGTTTCTTTTTTTATAAATTCTTATGCTGAGATCCACAAAGCTGTTTTCTGGCAAAATCTTGATTTGTATCTGTTCCATATTGTCAATATGACACCACTAATATAATCGAATATCGAATATCGAATATTTATTTGTATAACCGCGTCCTCCCCCCTAGGAGACTCGGAGCGGTGTACAGGGAGGAATAAAACAGCATAAATATATATACATGAATACAATAAATACAATAAAAACAAATTAAATTTGACTATCCCTGCACTAAAATTCCCATTTAAAATTAACAATCCCTAATCCCTGGGTAGAGACTAACCTAGGCCGGCCAAGCAGAAAAAGTGAGTTTTTAATTTCTGACGGAAGGAGCGGAGGTCCATAGTTGTTCTAATGTCGGGGGGAAGGTTGTTCCAGAGGGCTGGGCCCGTCACAGAGAAGGCCCTTCCGCTGGGCATCGCCCGCTGACAAAGTCTAGTGGACGGCACCCGGAGAAGTCCCTCTCTGTGGGAGCGAATTGGCCGGGAGGATGTATGGGGCAGAATCCGATCCTGCAGATAGCTAGGTCCCGAGCCATGGAGCACTTTAAAGATGAGAACTAACACCTTGAAGCGCACCCGAAAGATGACAGGTAGCCAGTGCAGCTCACGCAAGAGCGGTGTTACATGGGTATACCTTGCGGTACCCATTATTGCTCGCGCAGCTGCATTCTGGACCAGCTGAAGTCTTCGGGTGCACCTCAAGGGGAGCCCCATGTAGAGAGAGTTACAATAGTCCAGTCGGGATGTCACGAGAGCATGGGTGACTGTGCGAAGGGCGTCCCGATCCAATAGGGGGCGCAACTGGCGAACCAGGCGAACCTGGTAAAATGCCCTCCTGGCCACGGCTGTCACTTGATCTTCCATGGACAGCCGGGCATCCAGGAGGACACCCAAGTTGCACGCCCCATCCACTGGGGCAAGATGTTCGCCCCCAATGGCCAGCGATGGAGTCAACTGGTTGAATCGGGCAGCCGGAAACCACAGCCACTCGATCTTGGTCGGGTTGAGCCTGAGTCCGTTTCTTCCCATCCAGATCCGTACGGCTTCCAGGCACTGGCACATCACCGCTATGGCATCGTTGGGGTGGTTTGGGGTAGATATATACAGCTGAGTATCATCAGCGTAGAGATGGTACTCTACCCCAAAACCACAGATGATCTCACCCAGCAGCTTCATATATGTGTTAAACAGGAGAGGCGAGAGGACCGACCCCTGAGGCACCCCACATGTGAGGGGTCTCGGGGTCGACCTCTGCTCTCCTGTCAACACAAATTGCGATCGGCCAGAGAGGTAGGAGGAGAACCACCGTAAAACAGTGCCTCCCACCCCCAACCCCCCCAGCCGATGCAATAGGATACCATGGTCGATGGTATCAAAAGCCGCCGAGAGGTCTAATAGGACCAGGATTGAGGAACAACCCCCATCTCTGGCCCTCCAGAGATCATCGACCAACGCGACCAATGCCGTCTCGGTGCTATGCATATTTCAAAAAAAATATGCTAACCTTAACCTTATTGTACCATAAAACACCATGACTTTGAAATCCCTTCTATTCTAAAATCCTCTTATTTCTAGTAACATACATTCTTCTATCCAAATCAAATAGTAGGCTGTCTAGTTTCAAATTAGGCAGTCCTAGTTCCCCTCATTTCTTTTCATCTTGAAGAATGTTAAATTTGACTCTTGGTTTTTTCCTTGTCATATAAAGCTATATAACTCTTTCTTCCATTGCTTAAATGATATATCAGTAGCAAAAAATACAAAGTGTTTGAAACAAAAGCATCATTCATATTCATTTTTATCACATAAATTCCCTCCAAGGATAAATGTAATTTTCACCAACTTAATATGTCCATCTTAATTTAATTCGATAGTTAATATAGTTATTTTGAAAAATATACAGTTCATATTGGTCATAATACTAATTAGTTACAGTATTTTATGTTTTTCAAAGTTTGAATATTGTTTTATGCAGTTTTACATATCTTCTATCTTCATATTTTGTGAATATATTAGTTTTTTTAATATTACTTTTAAATCCAACTAACAGCAAATTCCTTTAATTTATCCGCTTTCTCAATTCCTTCCATAGGGATTTTCCAAAACTAAAACTAAATCAACTGCAAATGTCCTTAATTTGTATACTTCTTTCTTAACCTTTACCCCAGAATTTCTCTCATCTTGCCATGTCTCTATTTAATACTTCCAGAGGTAAAATGAACCAAAAATGAAGATAAACGACTCCTTGCATTGTCAATTTTTGTCACGTTTTTGTTAATTCTCCATTGACAATTATTTGTGTCTTTGTGGGGTATAAACCAATTTCACTCATTTAATAACAATTTCTTCAAAGTCCATGTCTCCCAGAATTGTAAATAGTAATGTCCAGTTCAAATTGTCAAATGCCTTTTCTACATCTAAGAAGGAGAAAAAGCACCAGTCATTATGTTATTCTAAATATCGCAAAATGTCCAATGCATTTCTAATATTTCTTTATTGTCCTTTGAATAAAAACTAACATTGATATGTATGAATAAAGTCCTGTAAAATTATTTTCATCAATTCAGCCAATATTATTTTATTGTTATTGTTATTGTATTCAAATTTGTATACCGCCCTTTCTCCCTTACAGGACTCAGGGCAGTGAACAGGCAATGATAAAAAAACAATAATAAAAACATCAATATAAATACCTATTTTAAATATCTTTATTACTGTACAATATATAGCTATTGTACAGTAATAAAGTTGAACAATAATCCTTTGGTGAAATCAAATCTTAGTCTTTTTTTAAAAATTAATGCTATATTAGGATTCATACAAATTTCTAATATTCTTCCATTCTAAAAATAAAATCCAAAATCATATTTTGGAAAAGTTATAAAATTTTCATTATTGGTATAAAGTCTATTCATAGTTTGTTCTGTTTATCATAGTCTTAAATAATTTTTGTTTATTTAAGTATTCATCAACTGTTGTCAGACTCTTGACTTATCTTGCATGATATTGATGGAATAGTTTTCATATCTTTACATTGTCTGTGTGGCTATTATTTACTGCCACAACATCTCCAGTTTACTCCATCATTTCAATTAACACAGTGAAAAAAATGATCCCTTTTTTTTGTAGGCAGCAAAATGTACAAATATTGCAATGGATTTCTTCCACCATATAAAATGTTAAATTTGCTATGAATGCATGCCATTGACTGCTTCTCTTCAGCACTATTCTTAGTATCTTGTTCCAGTAGTCATCACTACCTTTTTCCAAAAGTTCTAAGGACTTTTCTTCTTTTTCCAACTCTATTGTTAATTTTTAAAAAAATATAAAAATTCAAGCCCAATAATGGTTGATATCACATACGATAAATTTTACATGGGAACAGGGATCTTAACCCGTGCCCCATTTTTAAATCCCAACCCTAAACATTAATAAGAGAGGCAACACACACTTTCCTCCAATATATTTAAGCCTTTTTTTCTTGATAACATGAATAATAATGAAAAGGGGAATCCAAAAATGTAACTGTGATGTGGCTATAGTTATTGGCTTTATTATACATTTTAGGTTCATCTTACAGAGAAAATAAGTTTCTTCTTTCTTTTAAAAAAGATAAATTGTTTTGCTTTAGTTTAACTTCTTCTGAAGGAACTGGGCAGTTTCGCAATCTCTTATGGAAAAGTGTTAATGACAAAAGAAAGCAAAGTTCAAATGAAGTCTATTAGGATCAATACACTTTTTCATTCAGAATAATATCTCTTACTTCTTGAATAACTCACCTTTTATTTTAAACCTTTCGTGCTCAGCTTTAAAAATACTTGTCAGACAGTAAGGGGAAATCCTTTTCTCTGGTGCTTACTATGAATCATGAGATCTTTCTCAAGTGATGCCTGCTCTTCCTTCCTTCAATGGGGTTCCTGTAGTTTTAAAACATGAATGTGTTCAGTTAGTCTTTTGTAATGCCATAATGTGTTGTACTGATAGTTAAATATTCTATATGAATGAAATATAACTGTCACACAATTAAACAAGTCATGAAGGCGAAACCGTACTTTACATCTCCATTACCCTATGACAGAGAAACTTAAATGAGTCTGTGCTTTTAAAAATATCTAACTGTGTACATAATTTTGCCTTCTACATTTCAGTATCTAAACCTTGTGATTTAACCTAGCAATTATTAGGAAGTCCCCAATATAATTTCATATCAATTTTGTATATCATCCATAGTCAGATACTGTATTTATATTCTTCACGCCTAATATCAATAGAATGAGTTATTTTGCATTCTACTAGCAGATACCAATTAATGTATCTTTGCGTTATCAGTCATAATCTTTCAACTGCTGTAAAATAGTCACCAAATTCTACATTTTAGGAATGAAATATAAATACCAATTGATTAATACTTGTCTTTGTTGAGTGAGTAGATGAGCTTTATGACTCATCTTGAATTGCCCCAAAATTGAACTTGCTCAACTACCTCTTTCCAATAAAATCTAGAGGCTGGAATGTAAAACATCTTATCTTATTTTGGATGGCATTGTATGCATTATCAAAATGCTTGCATCCTTTCTACTGAGTTGATATTGCAAACAATTCTGAATATAAAATCTGGGAAAGAAACTTTGAAAGATGGCCTTTTAGCATTAAATGTGATCTTGGAAAAAAAATACAAAAATGTTCCTAAATGGAAAAGTTTAATCTGTTTGCTTAGGTCTGAATTCCCAAATGCACTATAGCATGACAAACCAGAGAGGAGGAGAATAGATCCTAAGAAATCTAAACAGAAACTACACTTGGGAGTTGAGCTTTTAGAAATGGTCTTGCCAGCAAGGCCCAGCTGTTATTGCATGATAAATAATTTAAGCAATTTCTCTCAGCTAAAAGTGTACAGTGACAGATTAAGAAAAAATAAATAAATTTTTAACCGTGCCACTAAAATTTATATCAAAAAGCTTCAACTGAGAATCCTGCTTCCCAAAATAAAACAGACTCACAACACACACCATATCAAAATATTAGATGATGGGAAACATAAATTAATAAAGACACATTTTCTATTTCTCAGTCCTCGGAGACTGAAGCAATGAATGGCAGGAAATAGTATCCATATATTATTATTTTGGAGTGTAAACTTGGCACAAAAAAAGCATTTATTTCTTATTTCATTATAGGATGAGTCTAGCTTTTTGCCTTCTTGTAACATTGTTCAGATGTTTCTGTAAATACTGCCAAAGTAACTTTATCTTCAATTCTTTATCTTCAAATCTGATGGAAAAGGTTAAGTATTTAGGTATAGTGACTTCATTGTTCATTATCATTTTAAAATGTTTCGATGATTGAGGAATATAATTTGCTTCTTGACTGATGGTCTGAAGTTAATTTTGATGTTAATCTTTGCTTATCTGGGTGTTGATTGCTGCTGAGTGTTCTGGTGTTTCTGTTTCTTTTTTGGCTTGTTCATTGCCTCTTTAGAATTGAATATATGGTTGTTTATCTATCAATACACCAATGAAGGAAATGCAAAAAAGCTAACAGTAAACAGTCCAACCAAGACCATTCCCACCCAACATTAATATAATTGATAGCAAACCCCATTCCCTACTAACGCTGATAATGTTAGCTAGTTTGAATAAAGAAAGTCTGCAAGAAAGCAACCAAGCTCAGAGAGCACTATAGGACCTTCATTTCAGCCCCGCGTTACAAATATAAATATCTGTGTCTATGGAGATTCGAAGTCATCTGGATCATAGTTGTCCAAAAGGTGCTTTTTTCAAGAGGCAACTGGACTTTCTTTCTTGTTTTTCTTTGAAGATATTTTGCTTCTTATCCAAGAAACTTCTTCAGCTCTGAATGGATGGTGGGGAATGGAAGAATTTATACTCCTTGTATACAGCTAGTCATTTACATTCTTTCAGCAAGTTGTTAAGGCCACCTAGAAGTTTATATGTGTGCTCAGAGTCACCTGAGTAGAGCAAATGGGTGTGGAGCCTTCTTGGACCTTCTGAAAGGACTGTGTTGTAGACTGGAGACAGAAGATGTCATGTTCCTCCCACTCTTTCAAACCAACAATTCTCTCTGTCTAAAATGTGGACTTTGCTGTCTTCAGAAGAGTGGCCTTTGTATTTTAAATGCAGATTGACTTCTGAACCTAGTCCTAATGGGTTTCTTCTCCTAAGTTATGTCATGCATTTATCAAGTGGTTGTTTTGTTTCTGCAATGTACAGACCTGCACATTGCTCATTGCAATGTACTGCCTATGTCATGTTGCTCAGTTTGTGAGAGGGGTCTGAGCAACATGGTATATACAGTATAATGAACCTTTGGGATAAATATCTGTATGAAGCAAAAATTCCTTAGATGATTCAAAGAAAACAAAAAAAAATCTAGTACATTTTATTGTTAACCATTGCTGGAAAAAAAAACTCAAAACACAAATCTCTGGGCTAATAGTAATTTTCCAGGCAATACTCATAGAGATACGTGACAATTTTATTTGGTTTGTCATACATTGATTTGGAGGAACCTATAGTTAAAAAAGAAAGTGAAAAAGTGAAAAAAAGCAAAGCAGACAGGTTTGTCCATCCAGAGAGAGGGGCCTTTTAGCCTTGTGTTTATAAAAGTATGCCTTTCAATTCCTGGTTATTCGACCATGTTTGAGTTGTTTTGCTAGGGTTGTCATGTTTATTTTTTAAAAGGAAAGGCAAGCTTCCCATTTTTAATGAGTATATAGCTGGCTGTTATAATGCACTATTCTCCTTTTTTGGGGAGTAGCTATGCCTATTGAATTTAGCCAAAGTACATGCATAAGAATTCTATTTATTTCTTTGTTTTGTATTATTATATTAAAATTCATTACAATTGGGTCAGAAAGCATTTGAATTTTTTCATGTATGAGACTTATGACTAGGAATTTATTTACTCATTTATCTCATTTATATATAGCCGCCCATCTCTCAAAACAAGTGACTTTTGGTGGTGTAGAACAAAGCTAAAAAAATTAATACCTAAATCAATTATTTAAAATAAACCATTAGAAAAAGGCTAAGATAGTAGCTGAAGGGATGTTGATAATAATACAGTATCATTGTCTTCCTGGGCCTCAAAATAAATCTTAAGATGCTTTTCTAAAACCTAAGGAGCAAAGACTTCATCTCCAAGACTGACAGAATCAAATATTTGTAAGATTTGAAGGTTCCAAGCTGTGCTTTCTCTGATATATATGAAGAGACATATTGAGGTAACAATGATAAAAGTGCATTACTGTACACTAGATCTTTTACCTACCCATTGTATATTATTGTATTATCACAGGCTCTTTTACATATACCCAGTTCAGCAGAGAGCAGAGATGCCCCAGAGAGACAACACAACCCCACCTGACCTCTAGGTAACACACTCACAAGTACTCAAAGGCTAGTACTCACTGTTTACTATACTATTTCCCAATTCTGCCACAATTCCTGTTTCACCACTGCTTCTCTTTGTGAGTCCTACTTCTGGAAAACAGTAATTATTTTAAAACAATTAGTCCCTTTTAATAATTTAAACAATACAGTCAAAAGATGAACAGAAGTAGATGCAAACATTTCTTATTGACTCATCAGTATCTACATTACAATAACATGGTTAAAATCAGTCTCAAATATAAGATCTAGCAAGGGTATTAATTAAGCCTACAATGTATGCAGGAAAGCAACCAATAGCAAGCATTACAACCATGGATGGGGTAGATTGACATAAATCTGTTTCTGCACGCACAGTAAAACTTTAAATGCAGAGTTTTGATCCACCTGGTGACCCGTAGATAATAAGTGTCTCAGAATGGCTGAAGAAGGCATTTTATGGCCATGATTTGCTGTTGTTGTAATTATTATTATTATAGTGATTATTTTATTTGCCTTAGGCTGTTTCAAGCTGTTTTAACTTCCTGTTAATGAACACAAAACACACCATCATCCTCAGCCACCTTTCTGCTCAGCTTTGATAGCCACCAGTTGCAGGGCTGGCTAGAGAGGGGTCTTAAAGGGACAGGTCACCAGCAGCCCAGATGCTGGGCATTTTGCAGATAGCCTGCCCTTTCACATTTACCAGTAGAAGAGAATATTTGTACTCAGGTTTGAACTGTGGGAATCCTTGATGCTCTTTGAGCATGGTTGCTTTCTTGCATAATCTGCAGGAAAATAATCAAGCTCACCAAGAGAACACCAAGGACTCCACAATACATTATTGTTCATTATCATAAAGCAAATCATTTATATGAACATGAAGCTTGAACGAGGCAGCCATTCTTTCTTTCAAACTTTTGAGAATTTTATGCTCAAGTTACTACAAAAATATCAAGTCTAAGAAATAATGCCGGAAAAGGAACTCTTTCTCAGGCACTTTCCCCTTTTCCAAGTGGGGTTTATGTCAGGCATAAAAGAAGCTTTTTGCCTAATCATCTAGAGTGAAAAATATATTCTCTTTTCAAGAGATCAGTCATGAATCATTTTTGGAACAAAAGTGTCACTCCATGTCCTTTAGCAGTTGCTCCCTGAGATACTCCGTCTAATGACACAACTCTCCCTGATAACCTTGGAAGATGGTCAGACATACAGAACTGTGCAATCCAAAATACTTAGGAACTAGATAAAAAAGAAAGCAATTCTCAAAGCTACCTATGCACTTCTTGAAAATCAGTCCTGCAAAAAATAATGTGGTTCATAGGAACAAGAAAAATCTGAAAATATGAGAGTTTTATTCCCATTCCCCTTTGCCTTTTTTGAGCATAATGGCCTCATCTGAAAATTGTGCAGTGATATGGAATGCTTAGGTTTGAAAGAGAGCCTTCCCTTCCAGTACTACAGTTGGCTCATTCCAGTTGGTTCCCTTCCTGCCACTGACAATAACTGGCATAGCAGTCGCTGCTGCCAGCCCTGGTTAATCATCACTGACTCCTGCTGCTTCTACTGCCCTTAGCTGCATGCCATCATAACAAGTGGAAACTGTTAGCTGAACTAATGAGTTCAATGAAATCTTTAGTTCACTAAAAATGTTCCTATAATTCAGATATCCTCTCTGCTCCAGGTCTTCTGAAAGATGGAGATTGAAACGGGCATCTTGCTACCTAATCTAGGTAATGCAACCCATACTTTTAGCTTCAGGCATGACTCATAGAGGCTGGGTCTTCACATGAAGCAAATGAAGTGGTGGGACCGACCATCAGATTTGAGGTATAGCATACCAGGAGTAAATGCTTTCCCTATGTTTTTTTTTCTCCTTTGAATCTTCCTGCAATAAAAGAATTGAGCATATATGAGAGTAATTTCTAACCCAATCTTTTATCTGTTATGAGTTTTACTTGTTTTATTTTGCAGAAAGCTTTTAAAGCCAGTTAAAATGTGGGTTCCCCCTACTCAGATACACAAAGGATACATTGGCAGAAGGAACAGATGCTGTCCATGGTGCTGAAGTAGCATTTTTTTAAAAACAAATTGTCATTTTTCTTGTGCTGTCCAAGTCTGCATGGTGGGAAATGTCATTCTCAGATGACCAAAAAAGGAGAAATTAAATAAATAAAATCTGGGGTTATATGGAATGTAAACTATTGGCTTCATCATTTAACCACTGGGGCTTGCTCATTGGACTCTCTAATTTCATCAATCCCCCCTCCTCTCTCCCTTCCTTCTTCATTCCCTCTCTCCCTCCCCTTTAAAAGCTTTGCACACAGATTAAAAGAGTAAAGGAGAAGCTGTCAGCAAAGTGAATGAAGTTAAGGAAATGGTTTTGGATAAACTGAAGGAAGTAAATGAAAAAATGAGTATTTTAAAAATCAGCTGGGGATGGTGTTGATATATGAAGAAAGTAAGTCCTAAAGGCTGTGAGAACATTGGAAAATAGTAACATTTTAGATGTAGATGGTAGAAAAGGAAAAATATTAACTGTAAATGTGGTTTGCTTATATAGTGGCTTAATGTGCGTATGAACAATCCTTAATGTGCGTATGAACAATCTATCAGTGATGAGTGATTGGAATAACACTATTATTATTCAACTAATCAAAAGGAAAGGTAGCAAGAGTAAATGTAAAAGCTAAGAGTGGGAAGATGTTTGGAAGTATTTTGCTCAAACACTTAGAAACAGTTTGGAAAAGCAATGTGTATATTTCTCTGGTAAACAAAATCCAGAGAGCAAGAAAGAGAGAGAGAGAGAGAGAGAGAGAGAGAGAGTGAGAGAGAGAGAGAGAGAGAGAGAGAGAGAGAGAGAGAGAGAGAGAGAGAGAGAGAGAGAGAGAGAGAGAGAGAGAGATGTTTATGACAGATTCATCTGAAAAAGAACACATAGGCCTAAAAGTTTTAAAAATAAAAAGTTTTATTTAAGAATAAATACAACGTATTATATATAATTTATAATAATTTTATTTAAATGATAAAGTAGCTTTTAACTTAATGATACATGCATTATTGTGTAGCTTATTCTCTGCATGCACAATCACTCTATGCAAGAGATTCCAAAGCTGCTAAGCAGTACATTAACACCCAAAGAAAGATGGATTTATTTAATTCACCTACCTTATAATAGCAATAACAATAGCAATAACAATATGTACCTCTCAACAGTGCTTTACAGTGCTCTGTGGACAGTTTACAATGTCAGCATATTGCCCTTGACAATCTGGGACCTCATTTTACTGACTTTGGAAGGATGGAAGGCTGAGTCAACTTGAGCCCTATCAAAATTGAATTCCTGGCGGGGGACAGAGTTTGTGTGCAATACTGCATTCTAACACTGTGTCACCAAGGATTCTAATATGGTCCTGATTCTTTTCTGGGTCCAACTAAAAATGCTTATTAGGGTACCAAAGATATCACAAACTTGGACTTAGGTTAGTAGCAGGACTGCCAATTCTCACATACTTTGTCTCATGGTTTTAGATCTGCAATGGGACATCTTGTGCAGGCTTCTCTGTAGATAAGCTCAACAGTTATATTGCTTCCAATCTAACTCTTTTTCATCAATATATTGGAGTTGCCATTTAAAAAAAATATTGACTCGCTTTGAGAATGCAAGTATTTTCTCAGTATGATATTTATTATTCAAGTTATTGCTCAATTTCCATTACAATCATAAACTCCAAAAAAAAAATGGACAGTGTCTTTTGTAGTTGAACTTCCCATTTTCTTTCATACATACTTATTTTATATGATACTAGCATTTCATTTGTATTCACTCCTACAGAGACACTGGCATTTTCACACATACAGTACACTTTCTTACCTCACACATGAGCTATGCCACAGGTGCCCTAATTTTCTGATATGTTAACTGATCTGAGTGACAATTAAAAAGAAATAATTTGCCATTTAGGAACAGACTCTGATAAAAATGAAAGACTAGCACATATGTGTGAGGGGAACCTTTACCTTTAAGAATAAAAGAGACTTTCCCCCCAAAGAGCTCTGCACAGACTGAGTTCAAAAACAAAAGGATAAAAATGTGCTGCAAGTTCTTTCTGAATTTAGAATGTAGATGCTTCATCTGAGTTGCCTACTCAATTTATTTTCTGAAAAGAAAAATGAAGTGAAACACAACAGATGACTAAACTCAAGGAAGTTTTATTTTCATGAAATTTGTTTTACAGAAATTGCTTATCCCTCTCCCACCCTCCCTCCCTCCCCCCTCTCTCTCTGACATATGTATACTATGTATACTATTTTGTAAAATCTAGAACAAAATAAAAACAAACAAAACTTTACATAATTTGACATATTTAAAACAGCTAAAACAATAAGAGACTCAAGCAACATGAATTCAGTCTAAGTAAATAAATGAGACTTTAGGTGATATTAAAACCATCTATAATTGACCAAAGAAGGGGTCTCACAAACAGGCTGAAGCTATCATCCATGAGAAGATCAACAAGAAGAACTCAATCAAAGCCTCCCTACCTAATTTCAACCTTTAGTGAATAAATCAATGGTCAAAGGAATTCATTACTAGGAACCAAGTGCATGTACTGGTTTGGCATGGATAAAAAATGGCTATTGCACCTGGTTTCATTCTGGAGAAAATTCAAGCTGCTGTGTGACAGAAATGAAGAACAGCTAAGACATTATCTCAGTATAGTGGTCTGAGAAGAAATATCAGGGAAGAGACATTCTTCTTTTTCCCTAGATACATTTCTAGTTCAAGGGCAAAATAATTCAAGTATCAAAAATAATGTACAATGTGCAAGGCTTTTCTTCCCTTCAAGCAAACTTCTCATCCTTGGATTTTCATATTTCATAAAATAAAAATCCCTTCAGCTATATCTGGTGTTGAAAAAAAATAATAAACTTCAGAAAATGATACAGGAGTCATTCAAGCAAAAATAGACTTGCTTGTAAGGAAGAAGAATGTGGTGGGAGCTGAGAATGGTGGGGGGGGGAACTCTCATTTAATATCTCAGGTGTTGACTTTTGTGAAATAAATGCTTAGTGATAGCTAATACTGTCAGTGAAAAAAAATGCACCGCTCAGGTATGATCCAATTCAGATTATAGTGCCATGATTCAGAGATGGCATGATTCATTTTCATTTTTCATTTGCATATTGGGAGGCACAATGATTTGGTCGACCATATCTTAAATTCATTTAAAGTTGTCCCAACAGATACCAACGGAGAAGCATTAAATGACAGCAACGGCCTTTTCCCCTAGAATGAGATATAAATAGCAAAACTCTGTAAATCATTTTCCACCCATCAAAGTTTCACCAAGTGGGGACAAAGGGTAGTGGTAGTTCAGTCCATTTTTGTAATATTCTATGCCTCTTTTACAACTGGTCCAGCCAAGTGCCTACACAGAATTTGGGCTGAATTGCTATAGAAAGTAACAGATTTAAAAATAAAAACGAATGGAAATGTTTTTAAAGATTAAAATTTGCTTTTCTGGGGTGCTAATTGATGAATTACCTGGCAAATATTTCTAAGTCTAGGAAGAAATAAAAAAAATGTCAGCTGACTGGCTGATGGAGGCAGAGTGGTTTTGATACATTGCTGAAGAAATTTGACAATTTTCTCTTCTTGCTTTATGGGGGAAAGACAGAAAAAAAGGTTTCTACCCCTTCCTCTGACACTTTTGTTTAAAATTCTAGCTGGAAAATGGGACACAAATTGAACATGAAAAACACAAACAACAATTTGCTGCACATCTCACTGTGGGACTACTGTGTTACTCCATCCCTCTTTTTTGGAGGGGAAAATGCCTTTGAGTGAACATTGACCCCCAGTGACTACCTGGACTAAATCCCAGCATTTTTCTTGGCAAGATTTTTGGAATTGGTTTGCTATTGCCTGCTTCCTGGAGCCAAGAAAGAGTTACTGGCCCAATGCCAGTATGCTGGTTTTGTACCTAAATTGGGACTAGAACTCAGCAGCTCCTGGTTCCTAGTCTGGCGCCATTACCACTACACCAAACTGAGTCTCCATCCCTTAAAGGCTGTGATAGGCGGTATTGTCATCTAAACCTGTTTGCATGAGAAACCCTCGCATTGTTCAACTATAGAAGGGAAGTTCAAAATATATTATTATATACACTTCAGGATATATTAAAACAATATTTTAAAAGTCTAAATGAATTGTCAAAGCTCTTTGAAGTGTTCAGAAGTGGCAGATTTGACAATTGCTTTGACAATTTGATTTCATAATCCACTTTGATGGGAGACTTTGATAAAAGCATCTGCAAATGCAATAGCTGAACAAGTGACTACTATTTTGAAATAGACTAAAAACAACAATATAAATTCTTGAAAATTTCTTAACAGTGCAGAGATACTTCAATTTAGAAATAATGTTGGGGATCGCAGGTCAATTGCTAGCTCAAGAAATATTATTCTTTTTAGTAAATAGTAAAACAAAATATTGTTTTTAGTAAAAAAAAAAGTCATTTAAACTTTCCACATCAGATACATTTCAATGATTGATATGCATAAAAGAACAAAATTAGATTTCTTTGTGTGGGACTCTATGGTGCGGTCTTGTCAAATTCTATCTTATGAAGTCCCTAGTGCTATCTGAGCTTGGTTGCTTGCTTGCAGACTTTTCGTTACCCAGCTAGGTAACATTTCACTACTAGAAAGAAGTAGGGTTGCTCTCTGTTTATATAAAGCAGCTTGCTCTGTCAGTGTTAGAGGGAGTGTAGTTTTCTCCTCTAGAAACTATACATGCAGTCAAAGGGAAAGAAAGGCTTCAACAATAATATAGATAAACCTAATCAGTTAAAACTCTTTTAGCCTTAGAAGCAGCATTAAAACCACAGGACCTACCACATTGACCTTAGTACCTGCTACAGAGACCCAAGAAAACATAAGGCAGACAATTATATCATAGACCAGAAGAACAATCAGAATCAACTAAAAGCAGAGAACAAATGAGAAAACCTGAAGCCCTTATAAACAGAACAACACCCCCCCCCCCAAACTCTGATGAAGATGTGGTAACAAAATGTTCAGAAACCAACCCACAAACTCAGTGAATGAACCTTCATCCTTACACCCAACCTACAGATATTCGCCACTATTGCACAGAATAAACTTGCATCACTTTCCCCCCAATAGAACCAAACTGTCACTAAAGAATATTTGCCAATGATTGGAGAAACATATTATATCAGCTTGGTAAGTTAGTAAAAAAGCAAGCAAGCAAATAAATAATCAGTCATGAGTTAGGCCTCTTATAAGATTCATTTCAGGTTTGTCACTGAAGATTTCCATGAGATGCTGAATGGTTTTGAAGGAAAGCATTAGAAGCTGTACTGTAAGAGGTATTTTTAAATGGCAGTGAAAGGGATTATTTAAATTATTTTAGTTTCATCTCACTTTTACCTATGCATTATTTATTTTTAATTGTAATAATATAGTGCCTTTTTAACTGAAATAGAAACCACTGAGATTATATTCAAAAGTTCAATGAAACATAAAACTGTAAACTCGGTTATGATAAAAACAGCAGAAGATTAAGAAAGCATCAGCAAATTTTGATAAATCTGATAAAAGGGTCCAGAATTAATTTGCAATTGAGGAATTGTTTTGATAATATGTTGAACAGAATGAAAAATAACATGATCATGTATAATTTAATTCATTTCATAAGATTTTATAATTTTAGCAAATAAAGCTAAAACAAGGAAGTTGCCCTTAAAGCTCATTAAAATCATTAAGAAAATTTAAATCATTATGAAAATCATTATTAAACGCAAAATATGGGTTAGACTTTTACTACTCTTCCCTGGAAGCAGTTTAGAATCTGTTTTGAATAGACATGTTCAGAATTGTGCAGAATGTGATAGATATGTCTAATTAAGAAGTTATACACAGATAGATTTACTATAGGAAGATCTGTCCCAATCATAATCTTTTAGGCTCTTCAATGGTATATCTATTGTTGCTTTAATTGAGTCCATCTATGTGCAGCTGGTCATCCTTTTTCTGTCTTTTCTTCTTCCTTACCCAGCCTTAGAGCCTTCTTTAGACAGTAAACATTTTACATATTGTGTCCAAAGTATGGTAATGTAAGCCTGATCATTGTTCCTTCAAATGAGAACTTGATTAGACTGATGATCAATTTGTTTCTTGGATATCTAAGGTATTCTCAGAATCTTTTCCAACAATATAGCTCAATATTTTTTCTATGTTGCTTTTTCAAAGTCCAACTTTGCTTTTTACAGTATTATGGGAAAACAATCATTCTTTTTTTATAGGTGTGCAGTCCTTAGAAGATCATTTCCAAGGCCTTCATATCTACCATACCAAGTCCAAGTCTGCAGCATATTTGTTAATTGCTGGTTCTTAATAGATTCTGTTTAGATTGTCTTGACATATTTATTTTGGGTTTATTAATCTTAGAACCTACTAGTGTGCCAAAATATTTCATTTTTTTAAATCAAAATCTCCATATCTCCCAAAATATTAAATTGACAGTTCAGTAGTCAAAAGCTTTCTCTGCATCTAAGAAGATTGGTGCAACTTATTTTTCATTATGTTGATATAGATATTCTTTTTCATCCAGTACAAAGCTCACATAATCTTTTAATTCTCTTTTAGGTTAAAATCCACTTTGTTGTCCATGAGCAAACTGAAATAAAAAAATAGTCTGCCAAAATTAATGGAAAATATTATAATCATTGTTCAATAAACAAATAATTATTAATAGAAGTTAAACCTTGTCATTTTTTGCAAACAATGCAATATTGACCTTTTCCCAAGATTCTGGCATTGCATCTCCTTGTAAAATAAAATTCAGCATCTTCAAAAGTGGTTGCAAAATATTCAAAATATTTGTACTGAGTTCTGGTAATCTATCTGGCCATGGTTCTTTCCCTGTTTTAATCTTTTGAATGGGTTCTGATATATTCATTGTAATTACAGGACTATTCATAATTTGCGTCACAAAATTAGTGAAAATTTTGGTAAATGTTTTTTTAAGGAATTCCTTGATGTTTTATGATGATCTTTTATACAAATTCAAATAAAATCAAAAACATTTTCTTTACACTTGCATTATTCACTAGTTCCTTATCTTTTCTTGTATTTTAAATATCATTTTTTCTTTCTTTTTCCTTTTTCAATTTATATGTCAGGGAGTCCCAAAGGTGCTTTTTCTAGGCTACTGGATATTAATCTGTGTCATCAGGGTCACCTGGGTAGAGCAAATGGGTGTGGAGCATTCTTGGAACTGCTGAAAGGACTGTGTTATAGACTGGAGATAAATGAAGTTGTATCCCTTTCCCTCTGTTGAAACAGGAACGTTCAGTTTTGACATAGATAGCCTCTTTGAACCCTCTTTCTAACCAGTAGTCCTCTCTGTCCAAAATGTAGACTTCAAAAGAGTGGCCTTTGCTTTTAAATACAGATGGATTGCTGAATCTAATCTGGATGGTACCATTACCTGTGTTCTCTTATGTTGTGTCATACATTTATGAAGTGGTTGTTTTGTTTCCCCAATGTACAGATTTGCACATTGTTCACTGCACTGTACTACATATCTCATGTTGCTCAGTTTGGATGTTTTATCCTTGGAGTGGACAAGCTTCCATCTTAGGGTATTTTTGGGTTTAAAGTGTGCACATACTGTATGTTGTAACTTTCTAAAAGAATGCAAATGACCAGTTATTTGCAAGGAATATAAACCCTTCCATTCCCCACCAGGCTTATTGGTTGAGAAGCGAGATGACTTAAAAAAAAAAGCAAGAAAGTCCAGTTGCCACTTGAAAAAAGCACTTTTGGGACAACTATGATCCAGATGACTAAGAATCTCCATAGACATATGACAGGAAATAGTCTTCCATAATTTATTCCTAAGAAGCAGGTATTGTGAGTTGATTTCTTGTTTCCTCCTTTGACCAGGGGAAAGAGATACCTCACCCCCTACACCCATTGTGGAGATGGCAAAACAAGGTGTCATCTCGTCTCTGTTAATAAGTGATAAAACTGCCATCCCTCCCCACCACCAGAAGTTACCCCATTCCTTCATCCTATTCTAAAATCACTTTCATCTTCCTATCTCACTTCCTTGAATATATATTCCATAAATCAGTTGAACAAATAAGGAGAATTTCTTATTTCTTTCTTTACTCCTTTGCCAACCTGACCCAATCTGTTTTACTTGTTGTATCCATACTGTAGGTTTCTGGTATAGGTATAGGTTTAAAATGGGGACAATGATATCTTCTGGACTTCCCATTTTTCTAAACACATTCCTTAGGTCAATCAACGATCAATATAATTGAAGGCTTTTCTTTAATCAATTATTCATATATTACTTTCTTTTTTGTGTTGTTTGGCTTTCTCAATTATCCACTGTGCTAGAACAATAATGTCTCATGTTATTTTCTAAATTTAGAAAAAGCCTTTTCGAAAGCCATCTGGCACATCTGGCATCTGTCTTTTCATGTAGAGCTCTAATCTACTATATGTTGGATCATCCTAAGTATTATTTTGCTAGTGTGTGGAATTAAGGGTACAGTTCTAGCATATTTTGTTAAACATACTTTCTTTGGTGCTGATTTGTAAATTGATATTATCAAATTTGTTGGCCACCGGATTATTCTCCAAATTTTTTGGCCTAATTTGGTTAGAATCTTTGTAGATTCTTCTGTTTCTTCCCATATTTCTCTAGATATTTCATGAAGAGGCAAGTTAAGGTTCATTTATGAAATTATAAAATCCCAGAAGAGTCCAATTAGGCTATCAAGCCAACCTCCTTCTCAGTGCAGGAATCCAAATTAAAACATTTAAATAGTTATAAAATCTCCAGTTAAACACATCTAGTGAGAAAGATGAAGAAAACTCTTTGAGCAATTTTGTTATTGCTTACGTTGATAGGAAAATGTTTTTACCTTTCAGCTGGAATCTGACATATTGTGTGTTAAATCCATTTTTTCATGTACTGCACCCAGTAAAAAATCTTGTCATTCTTCTGTACATGGATGCCATTCTCCTCTCCTCTCCTCAACAAATATTGTTCCTTCAATTGCTCTTCATAAGACATTTCATCCACAATCATTCTTACTTTAATTCTCTAAACATATTTCAATTTCTGTGAATCCTTCTCAAGACATGATGGTCTGAACTGTCCAGACTACTCAAAGTGGAACTGACCAAAGCAGGATAAACTAAAATTATTACATTCTATGAATTGTCTTGCTGGAATGTAACATTTCATTTGTCATTTTTATAAAGAAATCACAGCACTAATATTTTATTTACAATACAATAGCAGAGTTGAAAGGGACATTGGAGGTCTTCTAGTCCAACCCCCTGCCTAGGCAGGAAACCCTATACCATTTCAGACAAATGGTTATCCACCATCTTCTTGAAGACTTGCAGTGTTGGAGCATTCACAACTTCTGGAGGCAAGCTGTTCCACTGATTAATTGTTCTAACTGTCAGGAAATTTCTCCTCAGTTCTAAGTTGCTTCTCTTCTTGATTAGTTTCCACCCATTGCTTCTTGTTCTACCGTCAGGTGCCTTGGAGAATAGTTTGACAGTGTAAAAAGGGTTTTTTTCCCTTTTCAGAAAGCTGATGAGAATTACGTTGGTCAAGTACTGTGCCTGCAGAAACAAAGTTTTGTTCCAAAGGTGGTCAGTGATTTCCTTCTCCGGCACATGGGTAAATACACCTGGAAACATCTACCTACCTACTCTCTCTCTCTCCCTACCTATCTACTGTATTTCTCTCTCTCTCTCTTTCTCTCTCTATTTTTCTCTCTCTATCCCTCTACCTACCTACCTACATTATCTCCCTCCCTACCTACTGTATTTCTCTCTCTCCCCCCTCTATCTACCTATCTACCTACTCCTTCTCTCCCCCTACTTATCTACTGTATTTCTCTTTCTCTATTTCTCTCTCTCTAGTCCTCTACCTACTTATCTATCTACACACACTATCTCTCCCTACCTACCTACTTATTGTATTTCTCTCTCTCTCTCTCTCCCCCTACCTACCTACCTACCTACCTACCTACCTACCTACCTACCTAACTAGCTACTCTCTCTCTTGCCCTACCTACCTACTGTATTTCTCTCTATTTCTCTCCCTCTCTATCCCCCTATCTACCTAACTACTTTTTTAAAAAAATTGCCTCTTCAAAACCTGGGTGCATCTTATGCTCCAGTGCATCTTATATTCTGAAAAATACAGTAAATACTGTATAAGTGTCCCTGAAAATAAGAATTGAAATCAGAGTTCTTTGGTCATAAGAAACATTGTCATGCTTCTGAATTAAAAAAAAGGGGGGGGGTAATATTTTTATTTTCTACAGTGCCAAAGAGAAGCAAAACACTCATGAAACATACCACTTGGTATGAACAATTATAACATCATCACTTTTATATGGCACATGCTATTGGCTAATGGCATAATATGCATGCTCCATCCCTTTTAAAAGTGAATTATTTATTTACTTTTCTATTAAAATCCTACTTTTATCAAGGGGTGGTGATAGCAGATATCCAAGGTGACATCCAGTGGATGATAGCAGATTCCCCACTCTTTGTAGAAGAACAGTTTATGTGCTCCCTTGGTAGAACATACATGCATATGAATTATTATCAATGGACAAATGATTCTCCTTAATGAAGACCAACAGTGTTATGGCTCTGTTTTCAAAGTGTGAAGAATTTAAAGTCAAATAATGGAAAACAATTGTCTTACTTTTGTTGAAGAACACAACATGCATAGAATGGCCAAACAGCCATTGAGAAAATGGACTTGGGATGGGAAGGTAGTATTTAACCTGCATTCAGATGTATTGGTTAATCTCTCTTTGAAGAGAGCAGGCAAATGCTGGCTTAAAGAATGCTTCAGTACTTCAATAAATAACTCAGTAACTCCATAAAAATGTAACCCACAGAACATTACAAAGCAGGAGTATCTGAGAGGAGGTGTCAAAAAGTCACAATTGCATAATCAAAGTCCTTACTCCTTTTTAAAAGTGGGAATTTGAGTGTGCAGTTGCATCCACTCTCTTGGGGTTCTTTACCTTTCATTGGATATTCCTATTTACAAGTAAGCAACTTGTAATGCTTCAATCCAAAGATGCTTCTTCATTTGACCACAGTCTGATACATAGTGTAATAAGTAAATATCCCAACTAAATCTCATTCAGATATGGCTAGTGCATTAGATACTTGGCGAAAGATGGACTGTTCTGGGTACTATTAATTATCTCCAATTCATTGTAATGGCTAAGTGCTTCCTACTATATTTAGTATAATATTCTTTCAGTTGATAGCTCATAAAATGCAGAAGAATAAAACAATTCTAAAGACAACACTATATGGAAATCCATTCTGCATACACAGAGCACGTGACGTCTGATTAAGTCCCATCCAATTTGATTTTTGACAAAAATTCCAACATTTTGTAAGAACAGGGATAGAAGATTGCCAAAATCTTACAATAGTAGAAAAGATTCCACTAGGAATTCCTGGGGCCCATGCTTCTTTCTTTCTGGCTTTTTTATGAGGTAGGCTGGTTTTATGAGTGGAAGAAGATTCAGAAAGGAGCATTAATAAGAGGGTAATGGACCAGATACAATGTTGTGACTGGATGTACATACTCGGATTGATTTTGTGCCATCAGATCAGTATTGATTCTTAGAAACCACAAATATAGACTTCTGGTTCCGGTCTAAGATGGAGGAGCTCTGAGCCGAGCTGCGCTGAGGGGGAATGTGCCTCCCTTGAGAAATTCTCCACGGTATGGCTACTAAGCCTTGCTGCCTGCCCCCAGATTCATCGGAGGGGCCGAACTGAACAAATTGGCTGAAAAACCTGTAAGCCCAGACATGGGGGCTGATTGTGGAAGCTATAGAGGCCGGTTGCTGTCGCTGCTGCATTTGAGGCATGGTTTTCCATCGCGGCTTGTACGGCCGCCGCTGTTGCTCCACCGCCGCTGTTGTTTTTCACTGTCGTCTTGTCGCTTCCGTCGTTTTGTTGTCCTCCGATCATCTCTCATCATCTTTTCGCTCTCCGTGGGCGTTCATCGTGGCCTTTGTTCCGCTTCTGTTCGTTGCTGTGCCCTCATTGCCTTGCTGCTTCTCCTTGTCTGCTCGCCCTACTGCCTTCCCTCTCCGCCCCAGCTGTTGCTTCTGCGAGCCGCTTTGTTTTTTCCCTTGTCACCTGCCGTCTTCGCTTGCCATCTTCGTTGTCATCTTCGTCGCCCTGCTGCTCTGCCCTTCATTCTCATTCCCTGCTGCTTCCTGCCACCTCCTGCCGCCTTGTTCTCCTGCCTCCTTACTTCCTCAACATCTTGCCTCGCTTTCTCGCTCCTATCATCGTTTGACCTCCTCATCTTCGCTACTGCCCAGTGTGCCCTGTGCCTCCCCCAAGATTTTGGTTTGTACCACCACCACTACCTCCACCACCAGCACCGCTGCCTCTTTCATCAGCACTGTCTCACTTTCATTGTTACCATCAGTGTCGCCACCATTTGCTACCACCAGCGGCGGCTGGGGTTTGTGTGGAGACAGGCTCTATGCAGCCTCCTGAATGGGCAGCCCAATTCGACATCCTGGATTGCTGTTTCAGGTCTGCTGTTTTTTCCTGCGGTGACTTGGTATGACCGGCGGGGGGGGGCATTATCGTGGCTTGTTGTGGCTTTAATTGCCCCCCATCATGGGTGGCCCTATTTATCACCTCCATTGTTATGTTGCCAATATTTTATTACCTTATCAACAAAGATTGAGAAATTTGACTGGTGGCCCTCCCGTGTATCCTTCAGTTTTATAGACCTTTGATACCACCTATGGCTTGTGGCGATCCCAGGAACAGTTCTCTACATCAAGACAGTGCTCTCCCTTTGACAATTCATCTTTTTAGACCATTTATGTACTCGGCAGCAGACCACCTTGCCCTGCGAGAATCCCCTCTCTCGCAGGTTTGGCCCTCAGTTTTAATGAGGGCCCACCTCGATGACGGATTTTTGAATCTAGAGAGGTGGCCGAAATGGAAGTTAAGGGGTTTTTTAGGAAAAATTTTAATTCGATTTTTAAGGGGTCCCAGGGAGGGGGGAGGGTTAACTGAAATTAGGGGAGTGGGTGTGGGTAATGACCCACTGGGTAATACTACCAGGCCGGCCCACGGTCCCGACGGGGAGGATGTAGGGTCCGATATTGGGTGTGTGTGTGAGGGCCTGCTTTACAGAGGGCTACACCATCAAGACGGTGTATGCGAGAGCTAGGTATTGTGGGAGCCGGGGGCCATATCATGTTATGAAAGGGCGTACCCGCTATTTGCGAGCGGTCGCACGCTCCAGTTCTCAGGGCTCCTCTTGCAATCCAGGAGGTCTGGGATCTCAGGGCCTGGGCCCTAGGCTGATGTTATGTAATGCCAGGTCTGTGGTCAACAAAGCCCCCCTCATCCATGATTTGGTTTTGGAGGGGGAGCCGGACCTGGCGGGTATCACGGAGACCTGGTTGGGCCATGAGGGGAGGAGTGAAATGTGCCCACCGGGTTATCGAGCATTTCATCAGCCACGGGCCCAGAGTCGGTGTGGGGGGGTGACGGTTGCCATAAAGGAGAGTTTAGACCCGAGGGAGACCGCTGTGCCACAGACAGCCGGCTGTGAGTCCCTATGCATGAAGTGGAGTCATGGGAGGCAGCTGGGCTTGCTGGTTGTATACCTGGCTTCCTGCTACATTTCAGCAGCCCTACCCAAGATTCTCGATGTGATAGCCAAAGTGGCGGTTGATACCCCCAGGCTGTTAGTCATGGGGGATTTCAACCTGCCATCGGTAGGCAAAGCATCTGAGATGGTTCGGAAGTTCATGGCCTCCATGATGGCCATGGACCTGACCCAGCTAATTCATGACCACACTCACACTAGGGGACATACGCTGGATCTAGTTTTTGTCTCCGGCCAGTGGATGAGTGATCTTGGGTTAGGGGAATTAGTCATCGAACCCCTGTCATGGTCGGATCACTCTCTTCTCCAGCTCAGCTTTCTAACCACTACACCCCACCGCAGGGAGGTGGAACCAGAAGTGTCGAGATGGTTCCGCCCCAGGTGCCTGATGGACCCAGAGAGGTTCCAGACGGAGCTTGGGCCAATACCTGCGACCCGGACCCACGACTTGACTGAGGACCTAGTGGCCACCTGGAATAGTGCAGCCATGGAGGCCCTGGATCGGGTCGTGCCCTTGTGGCCTCTCACTCGGCGCTGATCTACCTTGGCTCCTTGGTTTTCTGAGGAGCTGAGGGCGATGAAACGCCGAAAGAGATGCCTAGAGAACGTTTGGAGGTCCACTCACTCCGTATCTGACCGGACACGGGTAAGGTCGCATTTGCGGACCTACCTTGTGGCGATAAGAGTGGTAAAATGGGATTATCTCTCTGCTCTTATTGCATCTGCAGATAACCGCGCTGCCGCTCTGTTTAGCATGACCCGCTCCCTCCTTCACCAGAGGCTGCAGGAAGCTCCTTTACAGGGTCGTGCAGAGGAATTCGGATGTTATCTGCATGATAAAATCGTTCAGATCCAGGACGAGCTGGCCTCCGATTGGGTTAGTCCAGGCGGGCTGATGGAGGCAGGTCTTGAGACCGTTGTTTGGGAAGAGTTTGATCCTGTGACTCCTGATGACATGGACAGGATACTGGGGCAGCTGAATGCCACCACATGTTTATTGGACCCGTGTCCCTCCTGGCTAGTACTGGCCTCCTGGGAGGTTACACGAGGCTGGCTCCAGGGAATTGTTAACACCTCTTTGTGCGAGGGGTTCTTACCGACCGTCCTGAAAGAGGCGTTGGTGAGACCCTTCCTCAAGGAACCCTACCTGGACCCAGCTGTGTTGGCCAACTACCGTCTGGTCTCCAACCTTCGCTTTCTTGCGAAGGTTGTTGAGAGTGTGGTGGCGCGACAGTTCCCCCAGCACCTGGAGGAAACTGTCGATCTGGACTTGCACCAGTCCAGTTTCCGGCCTGGGCACAGCACAGAGATGGCATTGGTCGTGTTGGTAGATAATCTCTGGAGGGCTCGTGATAGAGGTTGTTCCTTTATCTTGGTCCTATTAGACCTCTCAGCGGCTTTCGATACCATCGACCATAGTATCTTATTGCACCGGCTGGGGGGGTTGGGAGGCACCGTTTTACGGTGGTTCTCCTCCTACCTCTCCGACCGGTTGCAATTTGTGTTGGCAGGAGGGCAGAGGTCGACGTCGAGGCCTCTCACATGTGGGGTGCCTCAGGGATCGATCCTCTCACCCCTCCTGTTCAACATCTATATGAAGCCGCCGGGTGAGATCATCCATGGTTTTGGGGTAGAGTTCCATCAGTACGCTGATGATACTCAGCTGTACATCTCTACCCCTGACCACCCCAACTATGCCGTCAAAGTGATGTCCCTGTGCTTGGAAGCCGTGCGAGTCTGAATGAGGAGGAACAGGCTTCGACTCAATCCGTCCAAGACCGAGTGGCTGTGGTTTCTGGCATCACGATATAGCCAGTTGGTTCCATCTCTGGCTATTGGGGGCGAGTCATTAGCTCCCGCAGAGAGGGCCCACAACTTGGCCCTTCTCCTGGACTCTTGGCTGTCTTTGGACGACCATATGAAAGCCGTGGCCAGGGGGGCTTTTTATCAGGTTTACCTGATACGTCAATTGTGCCCCTTTCTAGATCGTGATGCCCTACGCACGGTCACTCAAGCCCTCGTCATCTCCCGCCTGGACTACTGCAACGCTCTCTACATGGGGCTTCCCTAGAGGTGCATCCAGAGGCTCCAGTTAGTTCAGAATGTGGCCGTGCAGGGGATTTTTGGAGCCCCAAGACACTCTCATGTAACACCTCTCCTGCGCGAGCTCCACTGGCTGCCTGTGGCCTTCTGGGTACGCTTCAAGGTCTTAATAACCATCTTTAAAGCGCTCCATGGCAAGGAACCTGGTTATTTCGGGACCACCTCCTACCACATACCTCCCTTCGACCTGTCTGCTCCTTAGGGTGCCGTCTGCCGGACAATGCCGGCTGGCGACTCTTAGGGGGAGAGCCTTCTCTGTGGCAGCTCCTGCCCTCTGGAACGACCTGCCCCCCGATCTCCATACAACCACGGACCTGCGCCTCTTCGCCTGGGCATTACAAAACACACTTATTTTACGCGGCCGGCCTGGCATTGTTTTTAAATTTGATCTTAGCAAGGGTTTTTTATGTTTTTAGCACGGGTTTCTAATTTAAATTATATTTATTATATTTTTCTACTGTATTTAGTGTTATAGTATTTTATTACTCCCTGTGCACCGCCCTGAGTCCCGCAAGGGAGATAGGGCGGTATATAAATGTGAAAAATGAATAAATAAATAAATTCTCCAGGTCTATTTGTATCCCCAACCTGGCCCTTCAGGGCTTCCTATAGCAGCCCCATTGCAAATGTAATAGAAATCATTAATCTTGCTGCTGATCATCTTTTCGTTTTCGTTCCTCCTTTCCCTACATTTTAGACTTCTCCAGACAGCTAGGTCTTCTCATAATGTATTACATTGATTCTGGTTATTTGTGCCTTGAGTGAGAACTTTTGGTTCATTTGATCCATTATCCGTTTGCTTGTTTTTTGGCGAAGCCATAATATTTTTAGGAATCTTCTACATCATCAGAAATCAATAGTATTAATGACCTCTCCAACCTGCTTCTTCAAACTCCAACTTTCAATTCAAATAATATTGTTAATATTGCCTGCATGTTTTTCATGTTTGTAAATATAAACACCTATACCTACAGATTTTTGAATATTCCACCCAATCATGCCCATGGGACCATTTTACAGAGATCATTTTAGTTTTTTTGAAGAAATTTCTTAGAATCAATTATTAAATTGGCAGAGATGTATAAGTTGATTTCAGGGTTCCTTTCTGTTTCTTAAGCCATATAGTCCAAATATTACTATTTTCAATTTTAGGATTCTGGTCTCCATCCACAAGACTCATATCTTGCTAGCATGTCCTGTCAGCTTCAGACTGAACTTGGTCATATTAGCCTGTTCTTAGATATCAGATGTATTAAATTGGAACATAAACTTGGATAACTGTCATATTAAAGGACTATCCATGAAATCTAGTTGATATTAATTTGTCATTGACTGCACTGTACCTAAGTACTCATTGTAATTTTTTGCTTTGATGAAAATAATGCTGTTCTTTGGCTTTTGTGTGTCCTGAATATTTAACAATACAGGTAGTTATCCCTTATTGACTTCTCATTCAGGAACCATTACAAGTTATAATAGCCCTGAATAAATGGTAGCTATGACTGGTCCAACTGTCACTGTGCTCCTCAGTGACACTGTGCAACTCAGATTTATGTGCTGGGCAATCTGTTCACACTTTTCAACAGCTGCAGCATCCTATGCTCCTATGATTGTCATTTAACTCTAGTAGGTCCCCTAGCCTTTCTATGTTTACATCCTGCTGTGCTATTCATCCCTTGACCTCCCTGGTGTGCCATCATGCCACATCATCTATCTTTCCTACATTTGCACACAGCCTCACCCTCACAAACCCATACCTGGCATCCCCCAAATCACATGTGGCTTTTACCAGCCCTCCAAGGGCTTTCCTCATCCACAGCACTTCCCAACTTCTGTGTCCTTACTTGGAATTCCCACCATTTTCCGCTTAATGACCTACACATCTTGGGGTTTCAACATCACTAAACAATACGGTCATATCACGTTAAATGACCACATTACTTAGTGGCCACAATCCAGGTTCCCATTACCATGGTAATCAGGGACTACTTGTATGATACTCTGATTGAAATTGACAAATTCCAATCAATTTCAATATGCTGATATGGTATCAATGTGTGATTCTTGTGCTGAGCTTTTCCAGTTTCTATGCTTCTTGCATTCCAATTCTCACTGTAATTCTGTCTTTGCAGCTTCATTTTTTTCCAGCAACTAAATGGCCTGAAGACTTTAATTTAGCCGTGTCATAAACACCATTATTAGTCCAAAAGATCCTCGTCCCTTCTTCAGCAGCACATTAAGGGCCATCTGACCTGAGGGGCTCATTATCTAGCACTATATCATTAATCACTTTATCTAGTTTTTATCCATTAAATTCTCTTGGTAAAATAGTGGTTTATCATTGTTTTCTCCCAGAGGCTTTGGAATTCTCTCTGCACAGAAGTGATCCACCTCCAGCACATTTCTATATTATTGCTCTTTAGAAGATGCTTGCTTTAGCTGGACAACTCATATAATCTTCAAGCCTTAGGTCAGCGATCCCCAACCTTTGCAGCTTTGCAGACTGGGGGGGGGAGAGGGAAAGTGGACCATGCAAGGGGTGAGTTGGCGTGTATATGCAAGTTGAGCTGTGCACATGCATGGCCCGGTCCCAAACACGCCACAATCTGGTAGTGGGCCACAGTCCCAAGGTTGGGGATCCCTGCCTTAGGTGACTCTGATGATGGTATGCATTGCTTATCTGTTCTATGAAAGCAATGTCCTAATGGGACATGTTATCCAGATTTGAAAACAGATTAGAATGGTAAAATTGTATGTCTCTGATTTATTTACGAATGGAATTTGCCATATTTCAAAATATAATGTTGAAGGTAACATTCAACATATAGTTTCCAAAATGAATGTAATGCTAGCCAAACAACAATCACCAAAATTGTCAGAGCAAACTACTATATATAAACAAACCCCACTCTGACTTGCACTGATGATGCTACCTACTTGGATAATGAAATGACTACCTCTAAACCAGGGCTGTCAACTCCCCGCCCACAGGCTGGATGCAACACATGCTGGCCATGCCCACACCTGGTTTAGAGAAGGGGAGAAAGTTCCAATATGTCACATGATGCCACCATGACGACACGAATTTGACATCCTTGCTCTAAACTATCAAGTTCCAAAACAATACAAATCAATATTTTATCTATCTCGCTGTCTCTCTCACTGTCTCTCTGTCTCTCTCTCTGTCTCTCTCTCTGTCTCTCTCTCTCATCTACTGTACTTATCTATCTATTATCTATCTATCTAATTTATATATGTCCAAATAAAAGCCATACAGTATATAAAAAGAGACAGTTAAAAGCAAAGTTTAAAAAAATAGAATTAAAACAAAGATAAAAAGATAAAACATGTGGAAGGGGTACCCTTAAGCCACAATCAACTCCACATTTGCATGCCCTGTATGTACCAACTCTACTACTGGGGTGGGTATGTGTGTCCAGGTTCCTCTGAGAACATCTTTCTTCCAGTGTTTATTCCTGACACCAAAAATTGGAGAGATTCTACTTCTAAATAAAATAATCCTAAAATATTATTTCTATTATTTAGATTGTTTCAATTGCTGAGTCAACTGGATTGGGAGGGAAACTAGTTAAGAAATTCCCACTGCTTTGATAGAAAATATAAACTGAACCATAGGATTTGGATTGTTGAGTCCTTCCCATGTCCTCCATATATTCTCCAATATTTGGAGCAGATGAAAAAAGATTCAATAACTTTTTTTATACCAGCTTACCTTTTTTCAGGATAAGAAAAACATATTTTATTATTTTATTCGTCTTTAGCTGTAAGGAAAAATAAAATGGAGGTATGGTGAATAAGAAACTGAATTTACAATTTTAATTTTGCATGAAAAATGAAAAAAAAATGCCAATATAATAGTAATAAAGAATACAGCCATTGTTTTCAATGTGGCCACCCCTTTGCCCCCTCCCACAGCAGCAGGGCAGTAAAATTGATTTCTAGTTTATCTAGCATCATTTTGAGTCCCTTGGCAAACTGGGAAATAATTGATTTCTTGAAGCCTTACAGCAATGGTTAAAAATTGATAAATGTTGAAGCAGGCACAATATTTTATAGGTACTCTAGAGTTGCGGGAGCCCCATATTTCTTTCTCATCACCATCTCTAGATCATAAGGCAGAGTTTAAAAGGTGCTTTATCTTAATCTCGACAAATTACATCTAGGAACTCCAAGTCCAACTCTGCAATTGCTGCAGGCATCAAAGGACCTTTTAAGTCAGATAGTAACTGTTAGTAATTTACAAGTCCAAGGCATCTGCTTTATTTATTTATTAAATTTAAAATTATTAAATTTCCAAGCCACACATCTCACTGATATAGAGACTCTAGGCAGATATTTAAAGCTTAGTTTACTGTTTTCCTTTTGTTAAACAACATAATAATACATATATTTTAAGAAGATACTTGGTTGATATCTAGGATGCTGGCAGCAACCTGTATCAACCATTAGCAGCAATCAATGGTATTTGTGATACACTTTTAAATGTGCAGTTGACCAAGTTTCATGTTTAAATAATAAAAAAAAACAATATTTTGGATACAAAAGTCCATTGACAATCTAAACTGCTGACTTTGCAATGACAAAGTCAAAACTATTTCACATTTAATATGTGAATGCAGCAAAATTGCACAAAGTGATTACAAAGCTAAACATGACCGAGTTGCTAAATTAATCCACTGGTCAGAATGTAAAAATGCGACTTACCTGTATCCAAAAAGTCATGGGAATATAAAGTGGAAAAGGTTATCAAAAATAAGAAGGTGAAGATCTTGTGGGACTTTTGAATACAGATGGATCATCATTTGGAACACAACATGCCAAATATAACAGTTGTCGAAAACCAAAACATAAAATTTGTTGATGTCGTGACAAGACACCCGAGTCAAAGAAAAAGGAACTGGTAAAAATTATGAAATATTACGACCTGGAATCAAGTCTACATAGCTATGGATGAAACATGTAACAGAACAGAACAGAACAGAACAGAACAGAATATAATTCTTTATTGGCCAAGTGTGATTGGATAATCAAGGAATGTGTCTTTGATGCGTATGCTCTCAGTGCACATAAAAAGACAAGATACATTCATCAGTGATACCCATTGCCATCAGGCACTTGGTACCATGCCCAAGAATTTTACAAAACATATCAAGAAATTTCAGCTTCCTGCAATAACACAGCAGAACTGCCAAAAATTGTGCTACTCAGAACATTGTATATTTTAAGATACTTGGTTGATGCCTAGGATTCTGGTAGCAACCCGTATCAACTATTAGCACCAGTCAATGGTATTTGTGACATAATTTTAAACGTTGACTGTTTCGTGTTTAATGAATAAGAGATATTTTAAAGGTCTTCTTCCATAGTCACATTTGTCACCATAGCCTCTAACTTTACCTAAAAAATAGTGAGTCTCAACTTTTAACAAATGTTTTCTAACACTATTAGTGTGATCCAAGCTCACTTCTCTCACTCCTGATGTCATTACTATGCTTTCCTGAAGGTATTACAATTGAATTTGTAAACTCAGTTGTCTTGAGAGAGTTTACCTTGAACCAACCTCTAAAGTAGATGCTACTTTTAAAGGCTGCTTCATTTTAAGTTAGGTTTCAGTTGCAAAAATTTGGACTGCTCCTAGTTGATGGAGTTACATTTTTCTATATTTCTTCTGCTTCCTACTGATCAATCAGATTTTGCAGATTAGGATGTTCAAATATTGGTAGATCAAGTAATATTTATTGTTTGTCTATTTTTGTTTGCCTATGGAAAAAGGTCATAGGAGCAATTGATTTTTTTTAACAGCCAATTAATTTAAAAATGCATACATTTAGAATATATGGAAGAAACACTTAAATCCCCAAAGATAGCAAACACTAGTGCTTCCTTATCAGATCTCCTGGAAAGCACCTGAATAGATGAGCTGATTCCACTTTATTGTAAAGCTACATTAAAAGATTCTTAAAAGTCTGATTGTATAAATGTGTCTTTTACAGACTGAAAAGTCAGTCCCTTTGAACCTATCTCTTGCCCTTAAGCAGTTGTGGGCTATGCCCTCTCTTATCGTCAGTGGCTTAGGCAACATTTCTTCACTCTGTCTCTCAAGGTCTTCCTCACATACCATTACAGCACCACAAATCCTTAGATTCTCAAAAAAACCCCACCCTTATTACTTTGTTTTGCCTCTGTCCCGTTCAAACTTCAGTTCATTGCTTCTTTTCATAGAGGTAACTTGTGAATTGAATTGGAGAATGTTTCTGAGTTTATTCCTTCTAGTTATCATATAATCCACTTTAAAATAGGATATATTTCAGAAAATTATAGAAAATAGATGAATGCATGTGAATGATGGTTGGATATAGTCTTCGTACCTTTGGGAATAAATCCAAACATCAGATTTTATTTTCTTGTATATTAAGGAAACCTACTGTTCAAAAGTATAAGCAGTTTTGGACTAGACGAATAAGCAGTTTTCAGAATTTATCTCATGATTCAGTTGTACACCTCAATCAGTTGTTTTAATTTTAGAACTTGTGACATGTTTTGCAATAATTAAAAAAATGAGATGTTATTAATCTTATCATGTACTGTAATGCTCTCTACATGGGGCTTCCCTTGAGGTGCACTCGAAAGCTACAGTTAGTGCAGAATGCAGCCGCGCAGGTGATTACGGGAGCCCCTAGATGCTCCCATATAACACCAATCCTGCGCGAGCTGCACTGGCTTCCTGTGGTCTTTCGGATGCGCTTCAAGGTCCTGACGACCATCTTCAAAGCGCTCCATGGCTCGGGACCTAGCTACATGCGAGACCGTCTCTTGCCCCATACGTCCCTTAGACCGATACGCTCCCACAGAGAGGGCCTTCTCAGGGTGCCGTCGGCCGGACAATGCTGACTGGCAACACCCAGGGGAAGGGCCTTCTCTGTGGCGGGCCCTGCCCTGTGGAACGACCTACCTCCTGAACTCCGTACCATTACTGACCTCCACCTCTTCCGCCAGTGTTTAAAAACACATTTGTTTCATCAAGCCGGCCTTGAATAGCCTCCGCTGTTGACTAGTTTAGATAGTTTTAAAATGGGGGGTTTTAATTGGTTTTAGCACAGGATTTCATATTTAATAGGCTTTTAAAATTTTATATTTTTGTATTGTTTTGTATATTTTTAGTTTTCCTGTGCGCCGCCCTGGGTCCTTTTGGAGAAGGGCGGGATATAAATCGAATAAATAAATAAATAAATAAATAAATAAACAAATAAACAAATAAACAAATAAATAAATAAATAAATAAATAAATAAATAAATAAACAAATAAATAAATAAATAAATAAATAAATAAATAAATAATAATGAATAATTTTTTATTTCATTTCCTATACAAAAGCAGCTTGAAGTGATTTATAAAATATAAAACCACACACAAAAACACAAATTAAGAAAAAAACATATAAAAACTATACACAATAAAAAGATGAAAGAAAACAAAACAAAAGCCATTCATTTAAATATCATGTATGGTGTAAATTTCAGGAAAAAAGATGTAGTTAAGGGAATATTACAGAGCAAGTCCATCTGGGAGCCACTGAAAGAGGACACTGCAATTCCAGGCTTTAGGACTCTTCAGAAATCTTTGCAGTCAATCAAATCTGTAACAGCATAGATAGTCCATCAAATAACCTGCACTCAAATTTTTAGAGACATATACTTCCATATGGCTTCTGAATCAAACTTAAAGATCATCAGTACAATTTGTTATTTTAAGCATGATGTATTATATTACTGAACAGAAAGAGGTTCAGGTTAACATAGAATAATGCTATACGTCCCTGCTGCCTCCCTTTTTACTTTTTTGAAATGCTTTTCAATTTTGTGTATTTTATACTTTTCAGCTTTTCCACCCTTCTTTTGCTGGTCTCTGACGTAATAAAGATTTAATTGATTGACATAGAACATTGCATCTCAAAAAAAAAATATAAGCTAGGAAAACTGCCACAAATTTGCACACATTAGGGAAATTGTGCATAAATATTCATAGGCGTATTCACATACTTACAAATACCCTAATTAAAAAGAAAACTCTAATATGTAAATAGAACAATTTATAAATTTAACTTAGAATCTTCTACCTATAAATATTTTAAATTATTCCGTTTGCCAACAATTGGCAGTTTGAGAAGCCCTATTTCCTTTTCAGAGAAAATTCTCTGAACATTAATTTGTGTGGAGGCTTCTCTGGATATCTGTCATTGTCGAAAGGTGTCTACAGATTCTTCAGAAGTAATGCAATAGCCCTGTTCCTGAAGTTGGGTAATAAGTTTTAATTTTATTTAACCAAATTGAAAAATATTTCAGAGCACTACAATGAGCTACATATTCCATTATGCAATTACTGTCATTTTGTCATTATTAGCCTTGTGTTTGTTTGTTTGTTTGTTTGTTCTAGCAATAAAAACACAGTATAGAAAATAAAAAATAAAAAAGGCTACAGATTGTATGTTTTCCTTTTACATTAAAATGTTATGGTACATTTTAAGGAAATTTCGCTGTCATCTTTTTTTTTTCAGTGCGACATTGCAGGAATTCTGGGGTCTATGAAATACTTATTGGATATATTGGATATGAGCAGAACTAAGTCATCTGCTTATGACTGTAGGCTTTGCACTGAACATTTGAGGGAGAAAGAAGCAGAACAAAGTTTTTCAATGGCAACTTTAAGATGTATGGACTTCAACTCAAGGACTCCAAGATGTTCAACTTCAGTACTGACTGGGAAGTTCTGAGATTTGATACCCACTCATTGTAAAATTGCCATGGTTGAAAAAGAGTGTGTAAGGGCAATAGGAAATATGGTTAGAGTTGCATAATGCACATGGATAAAACCAATAATTTGGGGGGTTTCCCCACTGTGTTCAGACATCTTTTTTG
Organism: Rhabdophis nuchalis; assembly: GCA_039707465.1. Classification (NCBI taxonomy): domain Eukaryota; kingdom Metazoa; phylum Chordata; class Lepidosauria; order Squamata; family Natricidae; genus Rhabdophis; species Rhabdophis nuchalis. Next base: position 365,119,319 of record CM077643.1, read on the forward strand.
TTTTTTTTTTTAAAGAGACTGTTTTAGATATAAGCTGCAGGTTGTATGTTCTTTTTTTTTACATCAAAATAGTGGGAGTTATGCTTGACTAGCTGAGGGGAGGGGGTTCTCTGTAAAAAAAGCACTTGGGGTTATCCTAAGGCATTAGTATGAACATTGTCATCTTGTATATCCTTTAAAAACTGAATTTGGCAGTGGGGAGAGAAGTAGATCAATAATTGTTAGCAAGCTATAACCACTCTGTTGCTAAGATCTGATCAGTTTTTGAGGAACATCAAGGTTCTCGAGCAGACTGTTTGAAAGCAATGAACTGGTGAGCAGTCATAGTTTGCTGCCTTCTGCTAGCTTCCAGAGGTTTCATTATTCAACATGATATTTTTGTATGTGGGCAATCTACTTTGAAGGCCAATATTAAAGAAACATTTGAAGTTCCAGAGTCTGATCTTCTTTAAAGAGTGATCAATCTGTTTCTGCAGGCTTAATCCTGCCAAAAGGCCCTCAGCACACAGAGTTGTTTTTATCAGATTAAAAGATTAACAGGTGTGTAAAGCTATCCTATTTCCCTTGCCTTACTTAGAAACAAAGCTCTGAGAAGTTACGGGTGTTTATAATTTATTGAAGAGGGAGAAGGACAACAAAAGAAAAGGGAAACGATTCAATGATAGATACAAAAAAGACCTAAATGGACACTGTTATGAAAAGAAATTGAAAAAAAGAATAGGACAGACTATTGAAATGAAGCAGCTGTCACAATATATGACAGCTTGTTCAGTCAGAATGAAAATTTGCTGTCACTGCTATATACCAATGATCGGAATGTAGCCTGTGTGAAAAAAATATTTAAAAAGCAAAGTTCTGCAAATTTATTTGAACCATTGTATCTGTTTACCCATACAGTCCCAAGATCTTTAACTCCAATTTATAGCTAAGAAAATATTCATTATTGTGACAATATTTTATGTATTAATGTAGCAGTATTTTAAAAAGGGCTAAATTTTTGGAGAGGGTTGAGAAGGGGAAATATACAGTATACATCTATACTTGAAAACACTTTGCAATGTAGTATGAGTCACTAAATAATTTAATCCTTTACCACATGAATTGTAAGCATTGATATATGTATTCTGAGCATATGCTATACTGTATATACATCATATACAGTATCCCACATAATATAGTTGTTAAGATACTGTCAACAGCATATTGGTTTGCAAGGTGGCCTCTACAGTAAAAATCATAACTTGCACAGAATAGTGTGCTTGACTGTGCTTGAGGTAAAACTTGGATTTGGTTACAATTTTAGTATACTTATCATAATGTACAAAAACTAACCAAAACTCTCCTTAACATTACCAAGGAATGTTACACATGGTGTTGGTATACCTAAAAGCATGAATCTAGTTTACTCCTTCAGTATCTAATTTAAAAGCATTTGATGAAGGCCTTAAATCACCAAAGCTGTAATAGGAGGCACATATCATTGGCTTATTTGTTGCTGTTCTAGATTACACCTAGGAAATCAAGTGGAATAAACTATACAGAGTAAAGTTTAATTAATGAAATGAAATGTATTTTTAAATGTTTTGTCTGTTTAATTGTATTCTTCTCCTTTCTTTATGTTTCACAATTTAAATGAAGGTAATCTGAAGTAAAGAGGATGAATAAGTTGCATGAAAGTGAAAATTTAACTTTAGTTATGAATGAAAGTGCTAAAATTCCTATCAGAAAGTATTGCTCCTCTCTCTCCCTCTCCACCCTTCTCCCTCTCACTGGAAGGCTGTGGTAGTTGCTTATTATATTCTGTGAATGATGAAAGAACTAGGGGTGCATTTTATGAAGATTGTGGCATACCATGAATGAATGTAATATGGAGAATGGAGTTATTCTGTTACAGGACATGAATAAATGAGTGAGAAAGAGATAAGAGAGAAAATGATTGGGCAATCAGGCAAGAATGATAATTGCTTTTAAAAAATGGGTGGTTGAAGAATGCACAAATGTGGCTAAGTAATACATCTAAAGGAACAATTGGTTTGTCTGACAACATAATGAAGTATATAAGGGTGAGATATTAACTGTAGAAAAGACAATTTTGGGTGGTGTGAAATGTAACTTGGCAAAAAATGTCATAGAAAATGAAGTTGAATAACTTCAAGAAAAGGAGAAACAGTGTGAAAAATAATTCAAAAATAGATTAAATGACCAGTACAATGAATATAAATTGGATTAGAGAAAAGAGAATGTGGAAGCTATTAAAACAAAAAGAAAAATCTGCTATCAAGAGTCAGAGAAGTATGTTGAATTATGCTAATGGAAAGTATTTCAAAAAAGATGAAGTGAAAGAGGCCATGGATAATAAATAAAAGACATAGAAAGAAATGAGTGCTGTAAAAAAATGAAAACAAAAGAAATATATAATAAGAGCACTTAGATTTATATGCCAGCTCATAGTGCTTTACAGCTATAGACCTCTCAAGCTTACAAAGTCAGCATATTGCCCACAACAATGAGACCTCATTTTACCAACCTTGGCAGGATGGAAGGCTGAGTCAACCTTGAGCTGTTGAGGATCAAATTTCTTGCAGTCAGCAGAATTACTACTGCACCATCATTTATTTATTTATTTATTCGAATTTATACCCCGCCCTTCACCTTGTTAGGACCCAGGGTGGCGCACAGGCATTATTTAAAAACCACAATAAATACAATATACAACATTAAAATATATTAAATTATTTACCCGTGCTAAAACCCATATTTAAAAACCCAACCAAATTATAATTTATATATAAAAGTCAGAACGGGGGGCTATCCTAGGCCGGCTTGTTGGAATAAATGCGCCTTGAGATGTTGGCGGAAGAGGCGGAGGTCCGGGATAGTGCGAAGGTAGGGGGGTAGGTGGTTCCAGAGGGCCGGGCCCGCCACAGAGAAGGCCCTTCCCCTGGGTGTCGCCAGCCAGCATTGCCCAGCCGACGGCACCCGGAGAAGGCCCTCTCTGTGGGAACGGACCGGACGAAGGAATGTATGGGGCAGGAGGCGGTCTCGTATATAGCTAGGCCCCGAGTCGTGGAGCGATTTAAAGATGGCTTATATAGAATAATGGGTTTGCAGAGAAAAGACAGTTGTAATGGATTTAAGCAAAACCCGAATAAAATATAAAATTGAAAAACTGTAAGAAAATGCAGATAAATTTTAATGAAAATTAAGATAAAATGTTTGGAAGCATGTGAAAAAGGCTAAACAAGAATTTCCAGTCAAATAAATGGAATTAAGAATAAATGAGGAGACGTTTGGGGATAAAATTGAAGTGAAGAATATTTTTAAAAATTGCATCGGAATTGTAGCAGCATTTCAAAGGATGGAACTGAAAATAGTGTTATAAACATTGGCATCCAAAAGAAAATGATGACTGGGAAGCCATAATGTCGTGAGAGTATTAGAAAATGATAAGGGTGTAGGTGGGAATGCTATACAGCATATGAATAAGCATTAAAATATGGCTTGCTTATGCTGTGATTATTAAATATGTGTCTGAAGACTACATCTTGGCCTGAATATTGGAAGAATGCTATTATTCCACCTGTAGCCAAATGAAAAAGTGGAAAGAGCAAAGACATAAAACAACAGGGGAATTTGTTTAATATGCCAGCGGTTGTGTTTGAAGAAATGCTGATTCAAGGGGTTCAAGAAATATGAAGAAATAAAAGCAAATAAAATATATCCTTATGCTAAGAGAATCTGCTCAGAAGTTTAGTAAATCACTGATAATTATATAAATGTGGGAAAGCAAGCTGATTGTCCTATTTTTGATTTAGATAAAGCACAGAATAAAGCAAACTGTCTTATATTGTGGAATGTTGTGTATGGCTGTGTATGTCCTGTCCCAAGGCAAACAGAGAGACAAATACATAAAGAGATGGCTTTTTCTGTTTACCAAATGAGGTTTACAAACATGCACACTTAGAGTAAAGAGATAAGTTTCCTCCAAAGTTCAGCAAGTTTGACTTAACAAGAGTTCCAAATCAAAGTGCCACATATGAGAGTAGTCAGGTAGAGTTTGAAGATCAGAGCTTGTTGAAGATTCATCAGGCGGTCTAGGTTAGCGGTGTCAAACTGGCAGCCCCTGGGCCAGATGCATCACATGTGGGCCACACCCACCCCATCTCTGCAAAGGAAAAAAAAATCACAAGATGTCACATGATGCAATCAGGTTTGACACCCATGGTTTAGGTACAAGATCAGAGTTCATGATTCACATGGAATAGGAGTTCATGGGCAATAGTTGTCAATGGACACCTCGTGCTTTGGGTTCAGTTTTAATAGAAGCAAATCCTGATGTAGCTCATTTAGAGGGGTTTATATATGTGCCCTATTAAATGGTATTGGTTTTCTTTGAGAATTTCAAACTCTGGTTTTGTTTTGTTTTTCATAATGTCCCTCCTTCCTTCTTGAAATCTAATTTTATTCTTCCAAGTATTTGTACTGTAAATACATCAGCAATGCTATATTCCAGTATTCACTGAATTCTTGGTCTTTTTTAGACTATTCATAAAATATGAATGAAGCACAAATATGTGTAATTATATTTTTCTTGCTGTAATTATCTTGCTGTAATTGAAAGAGAAGCTAACAGTAAAATTTTGGGGCTTATTATTCCCTTTATAGAATGCCATACTTTTATCAGACTCTGTATAATAATATGTCCTTTAAATGTTTTATCTTTTTTTGGGTCTTTCTACTATAAGTATCTATGAAGCTCATTGGCTCCTTCTAAAAATTAACATTTTGCTTTTGGGAAATTTTATCCACTTTGAGGAATTCTGCCTTCTCCTTGTCACTATTTATGCACTTATCATTTTCTCCAAATATCAGGTTCACCTCACTCTATTTCTTCCTACGTTTCTCATTACAAACAGCTAAAAACTATTTTAGTTGTTTTCCATTTCCCTTACAAGCCTAATTTCAATTTGTATATTAGCCTTTTTCACTCTCTGAAGATATTAACTAACTGGTTATATATTTTCTTAGATATTATGTTCATCTTCCATTTCCTATAAATTGGTCCCTTCAAATTCTTAGGGACCACACCAGTGGTGGGTTTCTGCAGGCTTGCACCTACTCGCAAGAGCCGGATGGTGAAATTTAGAGAACCGGTGAGAGGGGGTTCCACTGGCGGACCCAGAAGTAAGTCTGGCCTGCTGCTGCCAGTAACCCAATGGGAAGGAAAGGAAAGGAAGGCAGAAAGTAAGAAAGGAAAGAAAGAAAGGAAAGAAAGAAAGGAAAGAAAGAAAGAAAGAATGAAAGAAAGAAAGAAAAAAAGAAAGAAAGAAAGAAAGAAAGAAAGAAAGAAAGAAAGAATTTATCATCACCATTGAGCCCAAAATTTTGGTTGCTAAGCAAGAGCGTTGTTAAATGAGTTTCACCACATTTTACAAGTTGGCCACTCCCACCCTGTCACATGACTGTCAAGCCACGCCCACAAAATAGGCCACACCTAGAGAGTAGGTTCTAAAAAAATTTGAAACCCACCACTGGACCACACAATGTTTTGTTTCTTATACTTCCTCTGATTAGTTGTACTGTGTTATCATTTGATTTGGAAGTGTTACCACTTTGGAGTAGAAGACTGTGCAGAGAGTGGTAAAGATCATTGGAAGTTCACTTCCTTCTATCCAGGATGGACAGAAAGACAGAGAGACGATTGATGGAGATTTGATGTCATTTTTGAATAACTTCACATTTTTGGATGCTTCTATTATATTGTTATCCTTGGGATGGTGACATTGTTTGGTGCATTCCTTCTTTCAAGAGTGGTGCATTGGAATTTCATTTTAATGTGCACCATTGTGTAAACAGGAAAATGACAATAAAAATGACCAGTCTTAATCTTTTTCTTCCCATTGTATTAATATTACACTTACACAATCTTATTTTTAAAAAGTTCCCTTCTGTACTGCCTTTGTCTTAAGAATCTGAGTTCATGGAATCCCACCAATTACTTATCTACTGACCTTAAAACCGACTCTTCTGAAATCAGCTGTGGATTGATTTCAACTGTCATCCAATTTCTCTTCTTGTAGTATCTTGTATTCCATTCCTGCTCCAGAACATTTTGATACATCCAGTTGACATGTCCTTAACTCAAAGTCTTTCTTCCTGGGATTGCATGATTATTGTATAAGCCCAGGAAAACATACTGCTTTCTTAAAGAGATGATGACCATGTCTCTAGTTCAGTCCTACAAAAAAGGACAGCCGTAGCTTAAATGTGCCTTACTACAGGGAACCCAGAAACTGGGCTTAATATAGTTAATGCAATTATAGACAAAACCTCTTTCAGCTGTTTGTGAGTGACAAAAAAACATAGTGGCTGCCATTCAGGTTCTTCCAACAATTAGAAATAACCTATAGCTAGCAATTAAAGATGAGAAAGAAATTTCCCAGCTATACATCTCCTGGCTGAAAGCATACTTCATCCCACTCAAGACTTTGAATGTAGGAAGATACTGCTATTTCTGCATCCTCCTCCGCCTTGCTAGGCTAACTGAGGATGCTTGTTTGTCTTATTTTTCTGTCCTCACCATTGTCCCCTCTGCCTCTTGAGGCAAATATGACTTACAAAATGAGCAGCCAAGGTACAGCAGCAGCTGCAGGCAGAATCCCACCTACTCTTTGATAGACACTGTTGTCTCACCAGTTGAGGAGAAAAGGCTTCTAACATATAAGAAGATGATCAGAATCCCATGGCTCAGTGGTTATTCCAGGAACAGACTGTCTTGATTTGTTTTCTCACATGAAGGAAATTTCAGGTGGCATTTGAGACATTAACTGTGGGAAGAATGGTTGATACATTTTTACTTTCCTTTAATCTTTTCCCCATTCCTTTCCTCATGTATTTTCTCAATTCGTGAATGTCAGTAACTTTTTAATTAAGATAATGACCTATTATAGTACTAGGAAATCTGTACTCCACATATACACCCTGGAAGACTTGTGGTCGTAGGGCTGTAATGGCAAACCTATGGCCCGCGTGCCACAGGTGGCACACGGAGCCCTCTCTGAGGGCACGCAAGCTGTCACCCAGCTCAGCTCCACCACACATGCATCCATGCCTCCTGATGGCCAGCTGATTTTTGGATCTCTGCGTGCATGTGGGGGGGGGGGGGTTGGGGGAGAACACAGGTGGAGCAGCAGTACCCCATAGTGTGTTTCTGGTCCCAGGATGCTTCAGGGAAGCCTGCTAGGCCTAAAATGGGGCATAGGGGGTCATGCACATATGCGGGCATTCATGGGGGGGTCACAGAGGGAGAGGGGTGCATTGTATTGTGCATGTGGGCACGCATGCACATGCGCACATGTGATTTCAGCATGCAAGGGAAAAAGGTTAGCCATCACTGTCATAGGGGTTTGGGAAGGGGGGTGCTTTGCTTTTTTTAAACATCTACAGTAGGTGATTCTGGTAGGTTTAATACCAGAATCACCTACCCCAAATCTCCCATAACCATCCTGAAATAGCAGCCACCACAATAATTACAGTAGTAACTAATTAGTAAACAGTAACTTTAAGTGTACTAACCCTATACTCAACAGCAAATATATTATTAATGGAAGGATGGAAGAATGTTATTTTATCCTGCAAGGGGAATGATAGGAAATTATGGATGATTGCTTTTATTTATTTTTATTTTTTGCCTTTTGGAAAAACTATAATGGCTAAGCCCATATTTTGTGTTCCAACTTTTTTAGGCACAATCTGTATTATATTCTGCAATAATTTTGAAAAATATCAAGAATAGAAAGTATGAAGTAGAAAGTATGGAAGAGTTAATGGCCAGGCTTAGTATAAGGAAGCTATTTATTGACATGAGTTCTAAATGAAAATGTTTGGAAAGGAGTGCCATAAAGAAAAGGCTTCTGGCCATCCACTTTCCAAGATGGATGAAATTTTAGCAGGGTTTTCCTTCTCTAAAACAACCTTTAACTTAACTACACTTAAATATGCATTTACCAAAGAAACATTATTATATGCAATGAAGCAATTTTGCTCATTAGAACAGGGGTCCTCAACCCTTTTAAGCAGGGGGCCAATTTATGGTCCTCAACATTGTTGAGGGGCCAGATGTTGCTAGGTGGTCATGTGACTGGGTGGAGGTGGCCAATGTAGCAGTCTATTAAACAGGACAGACAAATTAAACTTTAATTTGTTATGCTCCTGGGGATGGAGAGCAGGTTAGTGAAGGGACGTGGCTGCCTTTGGGGTGGGTGGGTGGGTGAGGGACTTCTGTTTGTGTGTATGTGTGTGTGTGTCTCCCCCTCCCCTCTCCCCCCCTCTCTCTCACTAGACCAGGGATGCCAAAACATTTTGCCGTCCTTGGCCTCCAGAACCATTCTGCCACCCAACAATCAACCTGTTTTTGGCCTCCTTATCCTCCAGAACTACTGTGCCACCCAAAAACAGACCCATTTTTGGCATCCTGACACCTCCACACATCCCATTTTTGCCCTTCTCGGCCTCCAGAAGGCAGGTGGGGCCAGTCAGGTAGGTGGGGCAATGTGGGTAGGCAGCCTCCTGGTCCCACGTGGGCCAGTTTAATTGCTTCAGCAGGCCATATCCAGCCTGTGGGCCGTAGTTTGAGGACCCCTGACTTAGAGGCTTCAATTATTCTCTCTTCATTTTTATTTCTGCAGGGCAAAAATGCTGCCTGATGTGGCACACCTCAGATATTAGCTTCACTTCAATACCCCTAATGAAGTTTAACATAATGAAGTAATAAATTCAAGAATGTGCTTCTGCATACATTTGTTTCATGGATTTATTATCAGCAAATCCATAGATAAAATGCATTGGGATGAAGAATTGAAACCAGAGAAAGATCTTAAGGATCAGAATGTGTACTCTTCTCTACATTATCGACAATTTACAGAAAAAGGCAGCACATTTGCATTAATGGTCATTTGAGGTCCAGACTGATGCTCTTAGTAATTTCTGGAAATGATTTGGAAAAGGAAATACTGTATGTGAACCAAGTATCCTCAAAGGTGCCAACCATGGTATAAACAAAGATTGCTATTCCATTATCTCCCAGAGATCTAAACTACTGGAGACCTCTGTCTTTAAGTCTTCTCACAAGGAGCAACGTATGAAAAGTAAAGAAAAAGAAAAATATATACAGAAGTGATTTCCTCCTTCAACACAAGTATAAACACAAACCGTATCAGCTTCTCTTAAATAAAACAAATAATCTCTCTTCATATATCTTATCTCTTATCTATAAGCATATTTTAAAACCTTATCATTCAGTCCTAATCGGCAAAAGTCCAATGAAGTTTATCAAAATAACAACAAAATATTGACTTTAAACTTGCTCAAATAAACCACACACAAACACACATACATGTATATATTGTTTTACTTTTAATAATCTTTATCTTTAATTGCTTCAAATATTTATTTTTGCATCCTGCCTTTATTATTTCAACAAATAACTCATTCTACAAATAACTCATCTTTTTTTCATCCTGCCTTTATTATTTTCATAAATAACTCAAGGCAAACATGCCTAATACTCCTGTTTCTTCCTATTTTCCCCACAACAATAAACCTATGAAATGAGTTGGACTAAAAGAGAGTGGCTGGCCCAAGGTTATCCAGTTGGCTTTCATGACTAAGGCAGGACTAAAATTCATGGTCTCCTGCTTTTCAACCTGGTGCCTAACTACTAGAACAAACTGGCTCTTAAATAAGGTCCTAGAACTTGATTTTGTTTTCATTTGGAGATGGGGCTTTCTCAAAATTCTTCAAAGCCTTAAATAGTTTCTTTTGTAAATAGAAAAGTTATCCAAGTCATCCTTTTTATTTGCGCATCTTTCAAGCACCAGAGAAATCAGAAAGTCCAGACAGTTCAAATGAAGATTTATTGCAAGCTTAAGCTCTCTACAAGAATCTGAACTACTAAAGATCAAATCAAATTGGCAGTAGATAAAAGGCAAAGGAATTCAAGGTGGGCTGGACTTAGATCTCTGGTGGGTATGAAAGGATCTGTGATTGATGACACATTTGACCCCACTCCCTCAGGCTCAGCCTGATCTTTTCCTACAATATCCTTTTTAATTATTTAGACAGCCAGTTTTATTTGTATATTCAAGGAAGCCACTTTTCCCACACGTGTCATCAATCACAAATTCTTGTATTCATTTTTGAATCCCCTTCGAGATCAGACTTGGTTTGTCCAATAATATTTATTCCTTTTCCATAACTGCCAGGAAAGAATTGATGAAGTGAAGGTGGCTGCTCCAAAAGTAGAGCCAATGACCATGGTGAAATGAGGAGCCAAGTAGACTAGCTCTTTGCAATTCTTCTTTGGACTACAAGGAGACTCGAGATTGCCCATACATGCTTCATACATTTGCAAGACAATGGTCTCTGGCAGGTTTAGAGTTCTGAGAGATGAGGGGATAGCTATATTGTTCTATTTCTGGTCAGCACCTTTAAAGATACCGGATTTTTCTTTTCTTTTTTTTTTTTTGGATTTATATAACTGCACCCTCTGCCCAAAGGGACCCGGGGCGGTGCACAGGAAGTTAAAAAACACAACAGTATCACGATATAAATAGTTAAAATCAAATTAAATAAATTATCCCCGTGCTAAAATTTAAAGGTTAAAACATAATCCCATTCAAACCCAATTAAAACAATTTATTATACAGACTGTAGGCTAGGTAAATAACTTAGGCCAAGCCGGCCTGATGAAACAGGAGTGTCTTTAATTTCTGGCAGAAGGTGCGGAGGTCCGTGGTTGTTCTGAGGTCGGGGGGTAGGTCGTTCCAGAGGGTTGGGCCCACCACAGAGAAGGCCCTTCCCCTGGGCGTCGCCCGCTGGCATTGCCTAGTGGACGGCACCCGGAGAAGTCCCTCTCTGTGGGAGCAGATCGGCCGCAGGGATGTATGAGGTAGGATGCGGTCTCACAGGTAGCTAGGTCCCGTGCCATGGAGCGCTCTAAAGATGGTAATCAACACCTTGAAGCGCACCCGAAAGACCACAGGTAACCAGTGCAGCTCGCGCAGGAGCAGTGTTACACGGGAATACCTAAATGTTCCCAAGATCGCCCGCGCGGCCGCATTCTGGACCAGCTGTAGCCTTCGGGTGCACCCCAAGGGGAGCCCCATGTAGAGAGCATTGCAGTAGTCCAGCTGGGATGTCACAAGCGCGTGAGTGACTGTGCGAAGGGTGTCCCGGTCCAATAAGGGACGCAACTGTCACACCAGGCGTACCTGGTGGAAAGCCCCCCTGGCCACGGCCGTCACATGATCTTGCATAGACAGCCGGGTATCCAGGAGGATGCCTAGGTTGCGTGCCCGGTCCACGGGGGCCAGATGTTCGCCCCCTATGGCTAGTGATGGAATCAACTGGTTGTACCGGGACACCGGAAACCACAGCCACTCAGTCTTGGATGGGTTGAGTTTGTGTCTGTTGTCTCCCATCCAGATCCGTACGGCTTCCAGACATCGGGACATCACTTCAACGGCATCGTTGGGGTGGTTTGGGGTAGAAAAGTACAGCTGCGTGTCATCAGCGTAGATGTGGTACTCTACCCCAAAACCACGGATGATCTCACCCAGCGGCTTCATGTATGTGTTGAACAGGAGTGGCGAGAGGACCGACCCCTGAGGCACCCCACAAGTGAGGGGTCTTGAGATCGACCTCTGCCCTCCTGCCAACACAAAATTGCGAACGGCCGGAGAGGTAGGAGGAGAACCACCGTAAAACGGTGCCCCTCACCCCCAGCCCCTCCAGCCGATGCAATAGGATACCATGGTCGATGGTATCAAAAGCCGCCGAGAGATCTAACAGGACCAGGATGGAGGAACAACCCCCATCTCTGGCCCTCCAGAGATCATCCACCAACGCAACCAATGCCGTCTCTGTGCTGTGCCCGGTCCAGATACTCAACTTCCTCCAGGTGATGGGGAAACTGTTGTGCCACCACACTCTCAACAACCTTCGCTAGAAAGTGAAGGTTGGAGACTGGACGATAGTTTTCCAATAAAGCTGGGTCCAGGGAAGGCTTCTTGAGGAGGGGTCTCACCATCGCCTCTTTAAGGGAGGCCGGCAAAAACCCCTCACTCAGAGAAGCGTTGACTAACTCCTGGAGCCAGCCTCGTGTAACCTCCCAGGATGCCAGTACAAGCCAGGAGGGACACGGGTCCAATAAACATGTGGTGGCTCTCATTCGCCCACGTAACCTGTCCATATCTTCGGAGGCAACAGAGTCAAACTCCTCCCACAATGGTATCTCAAGACCGGCTTCCGACAATCCCTCTAGACCACTCTCGGTGGAGATCAGCTCGCTCTGGATCTGAGCGATTTTATCCTGCAGATAAACACAGAATTCCTCTGCTCGACCCTGCAGAGGGGCTTCCCGCGGCCTCTGTTGAAGGAGGGAGCGGGTCACCCCAAACAGGGCGGCAGGGCGGTTCTCTGCGGATGCAATAAGAGTGGCACAATAGTGACACTTGGCCACTCTCATCGCCACAAGGTAAGTCCGTAAATGGGCTCTCACCTGTGTTCGGTCAGATGTGGATCTCCATCTACTCTCTAAGCGTCTCTTGTGGCATTTCATCTCCCTCAGCTCCTCAGTAAACCAAGGAGCCCGGGGGCTCTTCGCCACAAGAGAGGCCTCAAGGGCGCGACCCGATCCAAGGCTCCAGTGGCCGCAGTATTCCATGCAGCCACTAGGTCCTCGATCGGGGCGCGGGTCAGGGTCACAGGTAATGGCCCAAGCTCCGTCTGGAACCTCTCAGGGTCCATCAGGCGCCTGGGGCGGAACCATCTTGGAATATCTGGTTCCACCTCCCCGCGGTGGGGTGTAGTGGTAAGAAAGTCGAGCCGGAGAAGTGAGTGATCTGACCATGACAGGGTATGATGGCTAAATCCCCTACATCAAGATCACTTTTCCACTGGCCTGAGACAAAGATCAAATCCAGCGTGTGTCCTCCCTCATGTGTGGGACCCTCAATTACCTGGGTCAGGTCCATGGCCATCATGGAGGCCATGAACTCCAGGGCTACCTCGGTTGATCCGCTGAGTGATGGCAGGTTAAAGTCCCCCAAGACTACAAGTCTGGGGGTCTCAACCGCCACCTCAGCTATCACCTCGAGGAGCTCGGGCAGGGCTGCTGATACGTAGCGGGGAGCCAGGTACACAAGCAGCAGACCCAACTGCCTCCCAGGGCCCCACCTCACGAAGAGGGACTCACAACCGGTAGTCTGTGGCACAGTGGTCTCTCTCGGCTCCAGACTTTCCCTAATAATAACCGCCACGCCCCCACCCCTGCCTAGGGCCCGCGGTTGATGAAATGCACGGTATCCTGGTGGGCACATTTCCACGAGGGGTAAACCCCCTTCGTGGCCCAACTAGGTTTCCGTAATCCCCACCAGATTTGCACACTTCTTTTTCACTCATGTTCAGAAATTGCTTATTAACTGTTTTTCAGCTACTAGCAGTCTTTGGGTCAACATGTTTTACTAAACAAGGTGATTTCCTCTGATCCTTAGCAACAGAAAGTTTAAAATAAAAGTATAAAAACTTTATCCCAGGTAAATTTGAAAGAAGATTTAGAATTAATTATAAATATCCTTCCCATGAGAAAATTCTTTTGTTTTCAATTCTTTAAAAAAAAACCATAAATAAGACTTTTAAAATTGGACACTAGAGGGAACTAGAAGGAACTAAACTAAAGATTACAATTAAGAGAGAAGAATAGATATAGAATGGAGCAAACTGTTTTAACATTGGACATATTGAAGGTTATTTTTGAATAATGAATCCAGAAGTTAATTTTAAGAGTATCTGTCTTGATAGGTAGACTGGATTTTAAAGATGTTATGGATATTTTACCAGATAAGATTGAGACTGATCTGAAAGTGGATTTTAAAATGACAAGCTATAAGAATTCTTTTCCTTTTCTTTACCATATTTTCATTCTTGTTTTACCTCTTTTTCCTTTTTTCTTTCTTGCACTTTTCTTATTTTACTTCGTATATTTTTATTGTTGTAAGTGTAACTTTTAATAGAATTATGTTTAATATATATAAAGATTCTGTGCTAAGTTTTAGGGGAGTTTCTTTTTCAGCAAAGAAATCAGCAAGAAAGGCTTTCCAAATTATAATTTAAAATAATTTTTCTATGATTTTACTGCCACTGCTAGAAATCGTGCCTTTTTCTTCAGTGCCCACTCAAAATCAACACCTCTTATTCTGATGCTGTCACTTCCACATTCTGTTGGTATCTAAATCTCAAGTCATAACTGATGAATCAAAATGCCAGCAGGGAAGGGCTGCCTAAAATCTGTCAGTTCAACTCCTTACAGCTTTCTCACAATAAGGTTTTAAAATGTATGTGCGCACATGTTTTTCTTTTGGCCACCCACATGTCAAGTTGCAAGTCATTCTTTGTATTTGCATTGTTCAAGATGCACCATTTCTTATGTGGCTAAAAAAAAGACCAACTATGAAAGAGAGAGAGGGGGAGGGGGGAGGGAGAAAGGGAGAGTGAGGGAGGGAGAGAGAGAGAGAGAGAAGAGAGAGAGAGAGAGAGAGAGAGAGAGAGAGAGAGAGAGAGAGAGAGAGAGAGGAAGGAAGGAAGGAAGGAAGGAAGGAAGGAAGGAAGGAAGGGGGGAGGGAGTGTGTGATAGAGAGACAGAGAGAAGAAGGAAGAGAGAGTAAAAGAGAGTGGGGGTGGGAGATTGAGAATAGAGTGTTTGGGAAATTGCAAGGTTTGCACAAGTGGTGAAACAAAAGAAGGAATTGCAAATGGAATAGCATGGCTAGAAGCCCAGGTAGAAGATCTCTGTTGCAGTCTTTTCTTATGATTCCTGGTTGTGAGGTGGATAATAGATAGATGATAAGCATTGTAGAAGAGACAAGAACAGAGAATTTAAAAGATTTAATGGCTATGATATTAGCGGATTATACTAAAAAAAAAAAAGAACACATCTGGGGGGACATTGATATGATTTACAGAATCAATTCAGCATATGCCAGGATAAATAATGTACCCAGAGAGATACACATTAAATTTATAAGAAGGTCAACAAGGGATGAGATCCTGAGAGCACAAAGAGGAGGGCCCTTGATTTATCAGCAGAATGAGATAGCCATATTGAAGCAAATCCCGAAAAAAATCCGAAATATAAGAAGGAAATATTCCTTCTTATCTAAAAAATTACATAACAAGGGGGTTTGGTTTAAATGGCTGATGCCTGAAGGAATGTTGGTGTTCTGGGAGGGAGGAAGAGTTAGAATGAAAACAGTAGAAGAGGCGGAGGCCTTTCTTAAAAAGCACTCCTCAATCCTAGATGATGAAGATGTCGGAACGGGAGGGGCCACGGCTCTGCCTACTGGTGGGGTGGAATAATAATAATAATAATAATAATAATAATAATTTTATTTTTCTATACCGCGTCCTCTCCCCAGGGGGACTCGAAGAAGAAGAAACAATAGCAAAGAGACTCAGATCACAAAAATGATTTTTTTTCTTTTTTCTTTTATGTATGGTAATTCCTGTAAGGATGTTAATAGAAACAAAATAATTGAATGTATGAAATTTTTGATTATGAAATGTATGATTTGAAATGTATGTACCCCTTCCTATTTCTTTATTTTCCAATGAATTTGATATCGTAAGAAGACTCGGAGGTGGTCACCAACCCCGATATGGAAGCTCTAAAAAATTGTTAAAATACCCTATTTACCCCTTTCCTTTTATAAAATTGTAAAACCAATAAAAATCATTATTATTATTTTTAAAAAGAAGAGACAAGAACTATATTTGAAATTCTGTGAAAAGGCATTTAGAAAGAACACTTTTAGTCAATGGAGGGGCATGCAGAGAGAGTTGAATTATTTAAATATGAAGTTTTTTTTTTTTAAATGTGCTGTACTTCTAAGGAGTCTGCTCAGTCTCTTGTGGATTACTAGTTTAAAACAAGTTTTCCCATAGGACACGGAGAAACTCAGCCCTTAAATTCAGTAGCTTAGTGTTGTTTAAAGTTACTAATGTATCTATGTTATACTGTTCATGTGGCTTTATGCAGTTTCCTAATTATATAAATAAAATGTATCACAGTATCACAATTAAAGGAGAGAGGTTTTTTTTAAAATGATTGGATACTCCCAAAAGGATTATTTGGGAGTATTTCTTTTTATACCGCCTTGTTGTGGAACGCTTGTTAAAAACTGTTTAAAATGAGATCTGAAGGAGGAAATACCTAAAGGAAACAGCTGTGAAACTCAAGACCAGCTTTGGTGATACATCAGGGCTACAGTAAATATATTGAAGGAATATAAATATAAGGAGGCATACGATATATCACTTGATTTATACCACATATCAAGCCTGTTAAGTGATCTTGGATATTTATTAGATCATCTGAACTCACCTTGCAATGATTTTGGATTCAGGAGAAGGGTCATTGAACTAATAACAACAATGACAAGGAAAACCCTCAAGGTTGAAGGTGTAGTTTAATTTTAGATAGAAATACACATACTTACACAATTGTATTGTTAGCTGGTAGCTACATTTATTTACCATCTTCAAGAGGGTTTTTTTTAATGAATCATGTGTCACATAGATATACAGCTGCCCTATATTTTTTTTCAACTGGTGGAGGTATGGAGAATATACAGGTTCCATTCTTATGGTTTGTCATTCAAAAACATAGTCAGTTACTTAGTTATCAGGAACTTATCCCCCACTGATAAATTGGCAACCTTCTGGGACTTGTAGCCTCCTGCCTGTCAGACACACTTTCAACCAGCAGCCCCAACATCAGATATCATTTCACATTTTGGCACTTGGTGCTCTGTCACACATGCAGAGCAAAGGATGAAGGCAATTCTAGTCTGAAGGGGATGTTTTATTCTGAATGCTAAGTTATGGGTTTACTCTTGCTGTAATAGCTCCCCTGCCTCCTCAGCTTGGAGTGCTTTGAATTCCTAGGGCAGCTTGGTGATATGATTTACAGCTGTGTTTCAGGCTCATTGTTCTTTGCAAGCCCACGAGGAGAATGCATAGTAAGCTCAACCTCCTCTCTTTGCAAGTGAGCTTATGTGGGCTCAGATGCAGCTTCCATGACTTCTCAGTGATTGGATTGGTTTGATTTAGCTTCACACAGAAGTCTTTAACATCAAACTAACATAGAGGAGGAGAAGGAGAAATCTCATTGTACTTTCTAGGGAGGAATGGCAATATTCTTACATATGTATGTGCTAAAGAAAGTCTCAAGGCAGGAGGAATTTTATGACTTGGCAGCTTTGTAGATGGGATTCCTGTTCTATGAATATGGTGATTTAACTGCATTTAATAGAAGCAGGAACACTTTATGAGACTCTTTCCTACCAACACTATTGAGTTTGAGCAATTCTACAGCAATTTTACAGCAGAGAGATTCCATAACCCACATGTTTTCCCAATTAAAAAAATAATATCAAGAATTGAAGATTCAATAAGATTTGTATTCCATACTTGAAATTGGCTTTTGGTGTGGTTCCTTGGTTAAGGTTCAAATTGAAGAAACTTCACTCCAGAATCCTTTGCTGACTCAGATTTAATATAAGGTGGGAAAGAACTTCTTTTTTTTCTCCATCTCCCAAGTGACATATAATAAAATGAAATATATGATGTGATATTGCAGCAGTCAGTATCTCCTTGTCTCTCATAAGACAGTCAATAAAACAGTAGGAGGCTGGTAAACCTGGACAACAAAGGAAGCAGATCACATGTTTTATTTTACTATATATTACCAGGAACCAGAGTAGAGTTTCATGACATAAAAGAATAGCATCCTCAGGTTATATGTTGAGCAGAAAAGTTAGCGACCTCAGTTACTTACCAAATTACACATACTTCTTCCGAAATTGATAAAAAGCTTCTGAGTTTAGTCTACGTTTGTCAAAACAGTACTGTACAATTCATTCTGTTTTGCTTTACTACATAATGGTGTGATTCAGAGTAAGTAAAATACATAGAAGAAAATATTGGATTTAGAGATTAAGGTGAAACACGTATTAAAGTTCCTGATTGTTTTGAGCAGTCGGCATTCAGTATAAAGCTTCGAGATAGGATTATAGCAAAGCTATTTTTTTAAATATAGATCCATATAATATGCAGGGAGTCCTTAACTTACAACCATAATTGAGCCTGCAATTTTGTTCCTGGACCATAATGGTCCTAAAGCGGGTCACCACAGAACCATGCCAATGTTATGACTTTGTTTTTTGCAGTGGTCAATAAGTGAACATGGGAAATGTAAAGTGAACACCCCAGTTGTTAAGCAATCAATGTAGACTAAAACCAGTATCCCGACGCTGGTTTAGAACCCAAGAAGTAATTAATGAAATAGCTAATTCTATCCCCACAATAAAACCCTGTGAAATAAACTTGAGCTAAGAGACAATGACGGGGTCCAAAGTCAATCCAACAGTTCTGTGTCCAGGGGAGACTTGAAACTGTACTATTTTATTCAGGGAGGACTATAATTGCCATTTCTAAAGAAAATCTGTTTACTTCTTTTAGAATTAAATGAGCTATGCCCCTTCAAATTTTAGGCTTAGTTTATAAAAACCCTTCTAACGTTTCTACAAGTGTGTGTGTGTGTGTGTGTGTGTGTGTGTGTGTGTGTGTGTAACAAAAACTTAATTTTAGTTTTTAAAATATACATTTATTTAAAATAAAATAAATGAAAATATAGCTCCCAAGATACCATTCCAAAACCAAGCAGAGTAATTGGCTTTAAAAAAAAAAAGACTATATGGGTCTGATTCATTTTTTGAAGGTTCCTTAGGATATGTATGGAAGGAATAGTAGAAAGAATAATTTAATTGTATTTAGTAAATCACATTCAATTTGAATTAAATCAAATTGCACTTTTGCTTGTATCTCCTTATTTTCTAGAATGTGATACTCAATTGTCATCAAAAGGCCAGTGTAAAGCTCAATCTGGGGGAAAAGGCACACATAATGTTACAGCAACTCTCTTATACAGTTTAGGCTAAGAGATGAATGTGATTATTAAGGGGTTGGGGTTAAGGTGCTGACCTAGAAACCAGGAAACTGTGAAATCTTTTCTCACCTTAAGCATGAGCACCTACTGTGTGTCTTTGGGACGGTCACTTTCTTTCAGTCCAGTTCATCTCACAGGTTTATTGTCGTGGAGAAAAGAGGAGGAAAGAGAGTTATGTATGTTCACCGCACTGAATTGTTTATAAAGTAATAAAGATGGTATAAAACATTTAAATAAATTTCAAAGTTTATAATTGAGTGAACATTTGAACTCTGATTGCCCTCAGTTGAACTACCAGATCTGGGCTGCAAAAACACAGAGTTCCACTAGATGGCAGCAAAAGAAATATTGAAAATTCTAACTCTTTGCAACCACCTATTGGTATTTCAGATTTTTGCCGCCATTAGAAAAAAATATTATTTCTGTAATAGCATAGAGCAGGGGTCTGCAAAGTCGGCTCTTTTAAGACTGGTGGATTTCAACTCCCAGAGTTCCCCAGCCAGCATAGCTGGGAGTTGAAGTCCACCAGTCTTAAAAGAGCCGACTTTGCAGACCCCTGGCATAGAGCATTTTCCACACTGTCATACATTTGTTATACTTATCTAAACTATCCAACATCTCACCTCTAATCTGAAATAAAAAGCAGGCATACAACAACCTACATAAATAAATAAATACCGAATCAAAACAAATTACTCTCTGCTAAATTACTATAAGATTGGGTCTGAAAAATCTGCAGTTTTAAAATATTATTTATTAATGTTTACATTTTACATTGCTTTCATACTCACATTCAATTTTCATGTCATTCTTTTATCAGTTTATTGCATGGTGCTAGGCAGGCTGCTTGATCTTACTTTAGTTAAGCAATTAGTCTTCTCAATTCCCCATCTTTGTTCCTTTACCTTGTCTGAATCTTCTGTTGTCCTTTTTACTCAGCAGTGCACAATGTTATCCTTCTAATTAGAACATAACTGAAAGAAAAAAGAGGAAAGAATGAAAAAAATGGAAAGTATCATTTTCTTCCTAATATTTCTATGATTATTAGTTACTTTAGAAGGGAAAATGTACATAAGTATACAGTATTTGTTTGATTTAGGACTGTTATGCCTGTAACGTCAGATGGGTAGAGAAACCACACTATAGTTTATGCAAACTCATGAGTAGATGTGGGCAAAACTACACTTTTTTTTTCCCCTTTAGTCTGCCCTGTCATGTCAGTAAAATAAGTATACAATTCAAATCCTGATTAAAATCGAACTAGTACTATGTATTAGAAATCCCTTCTCTTCCCTGAATTTAAATTTGCTATTTCATTTTAGGTCAATTCCAGAACAGAGAACTAGTCCAGTTTGTTTGTTTGCTTTAAAGACTGAGATATGAATGAATTTTAAAAGTTTTTAAAGTTAGAATAATAACTGAGTTCTTATCACCAAAAATAAAAGGTTAAGGTTAGGATATGGTGAAATAAATCTTTCCCTCCTGGGTTTTGTACTGCCTGATCTTCTGGCCACCAATTAACAATAGACTCCTGTAGTTAGCTTATATTGTACCAGTTGGAAGCATAAACATTGCAATCAGAGGTGGCATTCAGCCGTTTTAGACTGGTTCACCCGAACCGGTAGTGGAAATTGTGAGTGTCCTCCCCTTGCCCAGGCTCTATGCCATCCTATTTAGTTTTCAAGCTGTACACATGCATGCAAGCCACGTGCATGGTAAAAGCATATGCACGGAAGGCTCTGTGCATGCATGGACGCGCATGCTCACATTTGTGAACTGGTAGTTAAAGTAAGTGACTGTCACTCCTGATTGCAATGTTATGAGATCTTGAGAGACTTAGTTATTCACATGTCCATTCAAAGTAAACGAACTTTGGCTAGCGGGAAAATGACTTGCATCTAAATGGAAGGTCTTCTCAAATAGTGGTTTAGGAACTGTCATGATATGAAAATCCAAAGGTAGGTCTTTCCAAAACCTGGATGTTCCAGAAGACTTTAGACTTGAGTGTTGTGGAGTTCCAGGTCCCAGTAATCTTCTATATAAATAAAAATGTAAAATAGTTTGTACGAATCCACTAATCTCAAAAAATACTAGACCGATTTACCTCAATTTTTCACACAATGTTCACAAGGACTTCCGATAATAGAATATCTACTCATTTTGTGCCTAGTACACGTGTGTCATGTGCAAGGTACACAAATGTAAAATGTACCCACTGATCAGGTTTTCAACTCCCTGTAGTCCCGCCCACCAACAGTCATTTCCTCAGAAACCTATGGAGGCCTCTTAGGGCCAAAAAGGCACTGGGATAGCAAACTCCCAGGTGGCCCATAGAGAGAGAGAGAGAGAGAAATACAGTTTAATAAAATAAGGACTAGGGGAGACATGATAGCAGCTTTCCAATATCTCAGGGGTTGCCACAAAGAAGAGGAAGTCAAGCTACTCTCCAAAGCACCTGAGGGCAGAACAAGAAGCAATGAGTGGAAACTAATCAAGGAGAGAAGCAACTTAGAACTGAGGAGAAATTTTCTGACAGTTAGAACAATTAACCAGTGGAACAACTTGCCTCCAGAAGTTGTGAATGCCCCAACACTGCAAGTCTTCAAGAAGATGTTGGATAGCCATTTGTCTGAAATGGTATAGGGAGTGATGGCTAACCTTTTTTGGTTGCTGCCAAAATCAGGGGGAGTGCAGGGGTGATGTGCACAGGTGTGCCACATCCATAATGCTATGTGCATGACCCCCTGCATTTGGCATGCTTTTTACGTCCTCCCCAGGCTCCAGAGGCTTTATAGGAGCCTGGGGAGGGTGAAAACAGCCTTCCCCACCTCCAGAGGGCAAAAAACGGCCTCAAAAGAAGGCCTAAATCAGCTGGCCAGGGCACACATACGCACTGAAGCTGACAGGGCAATGCCTCGCGTGGCCTAAGAAATGGTTACGTGTGCCACCTGTGGCACCCGTGCCATAGGTTCGCCATCATGGGTATAGGGCTTCCTGCCTAGGCAGGGAGTTGGACTAGATGACCTCCAAGGTCCCCTCCAACTCTGCTATTGTATTATTGTATTACAGTAGATAGGTAGATAGAGGGATAGATAGAGAGGGAGAAATAAGGTAGGTAGGTAGGTAGGTAGGTAGGTAGGTAGGTAGGTAGGTAGGTAGATAGGTAATGTGATAGATTGAGAGGGAGAAATACAGTAGGTAGGTAGGTAGGTAGAGGGAGAAAGGAAGAAATATGGTAGGTAGGTAGGTAGGTGGATAGATAGCGAGAAATACAGTAGGTAGGTAGGGGGATAGATAGATAGGGAGAAATATATTAGGTAGGTAGGTAGGTAGAGGGATAGATAGAGAGGGAGAAATACAGTAGGTAGATAGAGGGAGAAAGGAAGAAATATAGTAGGTAGGTAGGTGGATAGATAGGGAAGTAGGTAGGTAGAGAGATAGATAGAGAGGGAGAAATACAGTAGGTAGGCAGGTAGGTAGATAGGGGTATAGATAGAGAGGGAGAAATACAGTAGGTAGGTAGGTAGGTAGAGGGAGCAAGCAAGAAATACAGTAGGTAGGCAAGTAGAGGGATAGACAGAGAGGGAGAAATACCATACGTAGGTAGGTAGGTGTATAGATAGATAGCGAGAAATACAGTAGGTAGGTAGGTAGGTAAGTAGAGGGAGAAAGGAAGAAATACAGTAGGTAGGTAGGTAGAAGGATAGATAGAGAGAGAAATACAGTAGGTAGGTAGGTTGGGGGTTATATGGTGGTTGTGTGTATGTGTGCAGGTGTAGATCTACACACAGATTGGTTGGCCTTTTAACCAGACTGGGCCACAGCAACGCGTGGCCGGGTATAGCTAGTAGAGTTATAAAAAATAAAATGTCTGCTTCACATTCCCACATTTCTATCACAGAGCCAGTTCCATCCTGAAATTTGTGTTTAATTGCCAGCCACATAAGCAGAACAGAAAGAAAACAGACACCACGGGATTTGCATCTTGGACACTATTCTTGGCTACTTCAAGAAAACCAATATTTTGATAATGTACAGGAGTGAGGCAAGCACAACTTTTTTCTTTTTTTTTCTTTTTTCTTTTTTAGTAACTTCTTCTTTGGAAAAAATTTTTTATTGGTTTTTTAAATATACATAGGAAAAGGGATTTAGGGTAGATATGACATTTAGTAGCTTCCATGTCGGTGATGGTGGTCCTCCCGAAACTTCATACAAGTACAATTTTTTTAGAAAAAACAAAGGATAAGCATACACATACTTTACATTGTATAGTTCATACATTCAATCATATTTTTCTTTGCCATCTAATTGAATCAACAATCATAATAAAATTTCTAATAAAATCATTTTTGAGATCTAAGTCTTTTTGCTATTGATTCTTCGTCTCCTTTCCCATCGTCGGGCGGGGCCATCGCCCCCCCCCTGTTCCCTCATCTTTGTCCCCAAGGAGTGAAGAATGCTTTTGAAGAAAGGCCTCCGCGTCTCCTAATGTTTTAACTCTAATTCTACCTCCTTCCCAGAAGACCAGCATTCCCTCTGGCAATAACCATTTGAACCAAGTTCCTTTTTTATATAATTTCTTGGACAAGAAGGAATATTTCCTTCTTATTTCTCTAATTTTTTTGGGAATTTGTTTCAGAATGGTTATTTCTTTATCTTGATACCTCAAGAGTCCTCCCTGTTGGGCCCTCAATATCTCATCCCTTGTGGACCTCCTTAAAAATTTAATGTGAACCTCTCTTGGTACATTGTGTATTCTAGCATATGCTGAGTTAATTCTATAAACCAGGTCCAAGCACAACTTTTTTCCATTTTGTTCTAACAATAATCTTCCCAAAATCTTTTCAGCTTTATTATGGGATTTCCCATTGCCAATGAAAATGTTTTGAAAATAAACAGGGTTTTCCCCTACACTTGTTAAAGTCATCAGCTGCATTGGAATTATTTCCTTTTTTCTCCCTTAATTTTCCTGAATTTAATCACTCTAACCAAGCAACCCTTGACTCAGTTTTTAAAGCATTAGAAGAAATGTAATTCATTGTTTGTAAAAAAAAAAAAGTTTAAATACTGTGTGTGTGTGTTTGTGTGTGTGTGTTTCTGTATTTGGTTAGTCAGTCTAGTCTGCTTGCCTCCTTGTCTTTCCTTCTTCAACTAGATTCTTAAGTTTTCTTACTGTTTCTTTTGGTCACTAGAGTTGCATTGACTAGACAGATTATTTGAAATGCATGTTTTGTTTACAATGAATCAGACAAAAGGTTATGGGTATTTTCTCTGCTGCCTAGCAGACAAAAGAAAGACAACAATCAACAGGATGAAATGGCTGAAGTCACTCAAGTTGTTATCTCCCAATCTTACCCTCTTGCAAAATCTTAATTAAAAATCCAATTATACATAGCCTCTAACTAAGCTGATAAATAATGCCCAAAAAGAACAGGGAAGAAACTGTGTGCTATTGCTATTGTTCAATCATCCAGGCTATGCAAAACCTCAAAAAGATTGTTTCACAAAATGTACTCATGTGAGCCAAGGTACCTCTACCTCAAAGTAGAGAAACATCTCTTGAAAGGCTTGTTAAAACAGGTTCAAGAGCCTCGCTTCAATAGCAATCCCAATGGGCACGATTTGTGTGCATATATATTTACATGAAGACAACCTGGGAAAGCACTTGAGGCAGGTGTATTGAGCCTTCGAGCATGTGATTGACTCCTTTCTTTGAGAAAGGGCATTTTGCTTGCATTTTGCACAGCACTCTTTCAAATGCTTTGGAAATCCTATTCCATAACAAAGCAAAAGACAGATCTGATGACAGCAGGGTTAATAAGACTTTACCACGTCCTATAAAACTGCTGATTCTGGCTTGATTTCTTAATTAAAGAAACTTTTCAAGTTTGTTGAGAAAGCAAAATTCCCCACCACGTCAGACAGACAGGCTCTTCAGTAAGTTCATTGACATGCTTCTTCCAGACGCTATCACTAATTGTGCAAAGTTGCTCAGAGGCATTCTCATATCCAAGGGCGATTGCGCTAGTCTGCCTGCCGATCTTCTTTTCATTGCTTATCACTAGGGTTGTGCTAATTCTCAAAGGGCCATTTTGCTTTGATTAAGGATTGTATAGTACATTCCATCCGATGAGCATCACAAATTGATGTGTGTCCCCCCCTCTTTCAAATGGCCGGTGGTATCACTTTGCTGGAGGGAATTTCTGACTAAGAGAAACAATGGAAATGGGATATGCTGTTGAATGAAGTGTTGTCACGAAAGGAGATGCATTCTGTGCATCTATTTAGCAGGACAGATTGGGATTCACTTGTACCAATCCCATCCGGGATTGTTCTTGCAACTTTGCTGTTACAAACAGGACAACTGTATTTGCTGAGGTCAACATCTGAATAAATAGCTGGAATAACAAAAATGTTCACTAATGGACAACACTTTGCTTTCCATTGGGATGAGGCATGCAAGACATATAGAACTGATTGCTTAATCTGAGATTAAAATCCAGTGCTAAATACTATTTTACAGGAATAAAAGTTACATTTCTGTAAATTACTTATTGGCACATCCCGTTAGTATCTTTTGCTAACTAGTACTGATGAGAAAGGATAGAAACCCTCCTGTCTCTGACTCCAAAGGAAAGCCAGTGACCTTTCCTCAAACAAAAATAGGAAGTCTGTAAATATGCTCAGAAAAATCCAACACGGCAATGGAAATCCCTTGATAATGGTATTAGAACAAGATTGGTGCCCTTAGTTGCTTACATAGATGCTATATAGCCATGATGGTAAACCTATGGCACATGTGCCACAGGTGGTACACAGTGCCCTCTCTGTGGGCACATGAGTCATCTCCCTAGTTCAGTTCCACCGTGCATGTGTCTGCACCTCCCACCAGCCAGCTGGTTGTCAGATCTCTGGCACACATGCAGGGTGTGGGACATGTGCCGTGGAGTGGGATGTCGCATGTGCATTGGAGGTAACATGCAGGGGGCCACCCACACATGCCTAGGGGGGCACATATGGGGGCTATGTACACATTGCATTTTGGGGGTTCAGGCACACTTTAGGCACTCACTCCTGAAAAGGTTAGCCATCCCTACTATATAATAATAATCTTTATTGTCATTGTAAAAATTACAATGAAATTGTACAGAGTACAGTATAGGAACCTGATTGGTGCCCAGTTGCCTAGATGCTATAAAGAGCACAGAATACATTCTTTTTGTTGTTGTTCTTCCACTGATAAAGAGTGCTGAAATCTGTCATGTTGTATTCCATTCCCTCTCTTTAATTAAAGATAACAAAAATGGCATTTTATGTTATCCATTCTGAAACTGAGCCTTATTAGCAGAGATAGGCTAGAACTGGGGAATGCAAACACCTGTTTATCAAACAACATAAAATTGGAAATGTAGAGGAATGCAGACAGATAACAACTGGATGTTTGCCTTTATTTCATGTGATCTCATTAGCATCTATTTATTTATTCCCTGTAATTTATCTGTAAATTAAAGGTTCCACTCCGACTATGAAGTAGGTTCAAAGAGAATAAAATTATTCTGTTGGAATAAATACTTTATGGCTGTCATATGTTATCCATGGCAGAGAAAGATGAGTGACGCTGTGGTCTTTTTTCACAACTAATGCTGATGCTGACTCTGCTAGGCTTAGGTTTTACCAGCATTAACTCCTGCTGCAAAAGTGGTTTGGGGTTTCTACTATAGTCTCACAAAGACTGAAAATTTATTTCAAAGTGTTATTTTTTGTGTTTCCCCTCCAAACCTACTTATTGCACTCCGTTATCAATGGCTTCTTGAAGGCAATGAAGATGTTTTATGGAGTGGTTAGCATGGGAAGAGTCATAAAGGCCACAGTGTGATTTGCTAAAGGCCTAGAACAGGGATGTCAACTTGCAGCCCATGGGCCAGATGCGTCAAGTGCTAGCCACCCCCACCCCCATTTTAGCAAAGTTGGGAAAAGTCACAATATATCACTTGACGACAATGTGACAATGCGGGTTTGACACCCCTGGCCTAGAATTTGATACAGATCTTGAATTCTGTAGTTTTAAAATGGGCTTTTATTACTGCTTCTGGATATATCCTTTCTGATGACTAAGTTTGGGGCTATATTGCAACTTTTAGTAGCAATTTATTTATTCCTAAAGAGGGTTATTGACTATTTCCCTCCCCTCACTTGTGAATGGATCAAAAGACTTCCTGACCGATCGTCCACAAACAGTAAGGGTTGGGTCCTTTACATCTTCCATGCTGAAGCTCAGCACAGGCTCCCCTCAGGGCTGTGTGCTCAGCCCCTACCTCTACTCCAGAGGGAGCTTGGGCCAATTCCTGTGACCCTGCCTCGCGACTCGACTGAGGACCTAGTGGCCGCATGGTTAAGTGCGGCTACGGGGGCCTTAGACCGAGTCGCGCCCTTGCGGCCTCTCTTGCGGCGTCGAACCACCCAGGCTCCCTGGTTTACTGAGGAGCTTCGGGGGATGAAGCGCCACAAGAGACGCCTAGAGAGCAGATGGAGATCTTCTCGCTCCGAAGCCGACCGAACACTAGTGAGAACCCATATTAGGGCTTACTTAGTGGCGATTAGGGTGGCCAAACGGGAGTACTGTGCCACCCTTATTGCATGCGCAGATAACCGCCCTGTTGCCCTGTTTGGGGTGACCCGCTCCCTCCTTCATCAGAGGCCGCGGGAAGCCCCTTTACAAGGGCAAGCAGAGGAATTTGGGATTTATCTGCAGGAGAAAATCACTCGGATTCGGAATGAGCTACCCTCCATCACCAGTGGTCCTGTGGGACTGTCCGAGACTAGTCTTGAGGTTCCTTCTTGGGAGGAGTTTGACTTTGTTACCACCAAGGATATGGATAGGTTGTCAAGGAAACTTAGGGTGACCACATGTTTATTGGACCCGTGTCCCTCCTGGCTTGTACTGGCATCCTGGGAGACGACACAAGGCTGGCTCCAGGGCATTGTCAACGCATCTTTGAGTGAGGGGTCCGTACCTGCCGTCTTGAAAGAGGCAGTAGTGAGGCCCCTCCTCAAGAAGCCATCCCTGGACCCGGCATTATTAGAAAACTATCGTCCGGTCTCCAACCTTCACTTTTTGGTGAAGGTTGTTGAGAGTGTGGTAGCCCAACAGTTTCCGCGACACCTGGAGGAAGTTGATTATCTAGACCCACGCCAGTCCGGCTTCCGACCCGGTCACAGTACCGAGACGGCATTGGTCGCGTTCGTTGATGATCTCTGGAGGGCGCGGGATAGAGGTTATTCCTCTATCCTAGTCCTATTATACCTCTCAGCGGCTTTTGATACCATCGACCATGGTATCCTATTGCGCCGATTGGGGGGGTTGGGGCTGGGAGGCATCGTTCTGCGGTGGTTCTCGTCCTACCTCTCTGGTCAGTCGCAATATGTTTTGATAGGAGGGCAGAGGTCGACCTCGAGGCCCCTCGTATGTGGGGTTCCTCAGGGGTCGGTCCTCTCGCCCCTCCTTTTCAACACATATATGAAGCCGCTGGGTGAGATCATCCGTGGTTTTGGGGTGGAGTACCATCTGTACGCTGATGATACTCAGTTGTACATATCCACCCCAGACCACCCCAACGATGCCGTCAAAGTGCTGTCCCGGTGTTTGGAGGCCGTATGGATCTGGATGGGTGGTAACAAACTCAAGCTCAACCCTGCCAAGACTGAGTGGCTGTGGTTTCCGGCACCCCGGTTCAGCCAGATTACTCCAACTCTGGCCATTGGGGGCGAAACACTGGCCCCCATGGAGAGGGCGCGCAATTTGGGTGTCCTCCTGGATCCCCGGCTGTCCATGGAAGACCATGTGGCGGCCGTGGCCAGGGGGGCGTTTCATCAGGTACGCCTGATGTGCCAATTGCGCCCCTTACTGGACCGGGCTGCCCTCCGCACAGTCACTCAAGCTCTCGTGATGTCCCGACTCGACTACTGTAACGCTCTCTACATGGGGCTTCCCTTGAGGTGCACCCGAAAGCTACAGTTAGTCCAAAACGCAGCCGCGCGGCTGATTATGGGAGCCACTAGATGCTCCCACATAACACCGATCCTACGCAAGCTGCATTGGCTTCCTGTGGTCTTTCGGGTGCGCTTCCAGGTCTTGACGACCATCTTTAAAGCACTCCATGGCTCGGGGCCTAGTTCTTTGCAAGACCGCCTCTTGCCCCATACATCCCTTAGACTGATACGCTCCCACAGATAGGGCCTTCTCAGGGTGCCGTCGGCCGGACAATGCCGACTGGTGACA
Organism: Rhabdophis nuchalis; assembly: GCA_039707465.1. Lineage (NCBI taxonomy): Eukaryota > Metazoa > Chordata > Lepidosauria > Squamata > Natricidae > Rhabdophis > Rhabdophis nuchalis. The sequence goes on from CM077643.1 coordinate 365,148,661, forward strand.
CCCAGGGGAAGAGCCTTCTCTGTGGTGGCCCAGCCCTTTGGAACGACCTACCCCCTGAACTTCGCACCATCTCCGACCTCCGCCTCTTCCGCCAATGTCTAAAGACATACCTATTCCAACAATAGGTATGTTGGACCTCCTATTACGGAAACCTGGTTGGGCCATGAGGGAGGACATCCCCTCGTAGAAATGTGCCCACCAGGATACCGAGCCTTCCATCAGCCTAGGGCCCTAGGGAGGGGTGGGGTGGCGGCGATTATGGTTAGGGAAGGTCTTGAGCCAAAGGAGATCATGATCCCTCAGACGACCAGGTGCGAGTCCCTCCTTGTGAAGTGGGGCCTAGGGAGGCAGTTGGGCGTGTTAGTTGTATACCTGGCTCCTCGCTATACAACAACAGCCCTGCCCGAGCTCCTAGAGGTGATAGCCGAGGCGGCGGTTGAGACCCCCAGACTGTTAGTCATGGGGGACTTTAACCTGCCGTCAGCAGGCTAAAGTCCCCCATGTAGCTCGGGAGTTCATGGCTTCCATGACAGCCATGGACCTGACCTAAGTAGTTGTAGGCCCTACCCACGAGGGCGGACACACCCTGGATCTAATCTTCGTCTCGGGACAGTTGAGTAGTGATCTGGGAATAGGGGATCTAGTCATAACACCCCTGTCATGGACAGATCACGCTCTCCTTCAGCTCGACTTTCCGATCGCCGCACCTCACTGCGGGGAGGCGGAACCGGACATTCCTATATGGTTCTGCCCCAGGCTCCTGATGGACCCAATAAGGTTCCAAAGGGAGCTTGGGCCAATTCCTGTGGACTTGCCCCGCGACTCGACTGAGGACCTAGTGGCCGCATGGTTAAGTGCGGCCACAGGGGCCTTGGACCGAGTCGCGCCCTTGCGGCCTCTCTTGCGGCGACGAACCACCTGGGCTCCTTGGTTTACCGAGGGGCTTAGGGAGATGAAGCGCCACAAGAGACGCCTAGAGAGCAGATGGAGATCTTCTCGCTCCGAAGCCGACCGAACACTAGTGAGAGACCATATTAGGACTTACTTAGTGGCGATAAGAGTGGCCAAACGTGAGTATTGTGCCACTCTTATTGCATCCGCAGATAACCGCCCTGCCGCCCTGTTTGGGGTGACCCGCTCCCTCCTTCAACAGAGGCCGCGGGAAGCCCCTTTACAGGGTCGAGCAGAGGAATTTGGGATTTATCTGCAGGAGAAAATCACTCGGATTCGGAACGAGCTACCCTCCATCAACAGTGGTCCAGTCGAGCGGGCCGAGGCTGTTCTTATGGCACCATCTTGGGAGGAGTTTGATTTTGTTACCACCGAGGATATGGACAAGTTGTCAAAGAGACTTAGGGCTACCACATGTTTATTGGACCCGTTTCCCTCCTGGCTTGTACTGGCATTCTGGGAGACGACACGAGGCTGGCTCCAGGGCATTGTCAACGCATCTTTGAGTGAGGGGTCCTTGCCTGCCATCTTGAAAGAGGCGGTAGTAAGGCCCCTCCTCAAGAAGCCGTCCCTGGATCCAGCATTATTAGAGAACTATTGTCCCGTCTCCAACCTCCACTTTCTAGTGAAGTTTGTTGAGAATGTGGTGGCTCAACAGTTTCCGCGACACTTGGAGGAAGTTGATTATTTAGACCCGCGCCAGTCCGGCTTCCGACCCGGGCACAGCACCAAGACGGCATTGGTCGCGTTGGTTGATGATCTCTGGAGGGCGCGGGATAGAGGATATTCCTCTATCCTAGTCCTATTAGACCTCTCAGCGGCTTTTGATACCATCAACCATGGTATCCTATTGCGCCGATTGGGGGGGTTGGGGCTGGGAGGTACCGTTTTGCGGTGGTTCTCTTCCTACCTCTCTGGTCGGTTGCAATATGTGTTGGCAGGGGGGCAGAGGTCGGCCTCGAGACCCCTCATATGTGGGGTTCCTCAGGGGTCGGTCCTCTCGCCCCTACTGTTCAACACATATATGAAGCCGCTGGGTGAGATCATCCGTGGTTTTGGGGTGGGATATCATCTGTACGCTGATGATACTCAGTTGTACATATCCACCCCAGACCACCCCAACGATGCCGTCGAGGTTATGTCCCGGTGCTTGGAAGCCGTACGGATCTGGATGGGTGGTAACAAACTCAAGCTCAACCCGTCCAAGACTGAGTGGCTGTGGCTTCCGGCGCCCCGGTTCAGCCAGATTATTCCAACTCTGGCCATTGGGGGCGAAACACTGGCCCCCGTGGAGAGGGCGCGCAATTTGGGTGTCCTCCTAGATTCCCGTCTGTCTATTGAAGATCATGTGGCAGCCGTGGCCAGGGGGGCGTTTCATCAGGTATGCCTGATGTGCCCCTTACTGGACCGGGGTGCCTTACGCACAGTCACTCAAGCACTCGTCACCTCTCGACTCGACTACTGTAATGCTCTCTACATGGGGCTCCCCTTGAGGTGCACCCGAAAGCTGCAGCTAGTCCAGAACGCAGCTGCGCAGGTGATTACGTGAGCGCCTAGACACTCCCACATAACACCTATCCTGCGCGAGCTGCACTGGCTTCCTGTGGTCTTTCGGGTGCGCTTCAAGGTTTTAACGACCATCTTTAAAGCGCTCCATGGCTCGGGGCCTAATTATATGTGAGACCGCCTCCTGCCCCATACATCCCTCAGACCGATACGCTCCCACAGAGAGGGCCTCCTCAGGGTGCCGTCGTCTGGACAATGCTGACTGGCGACAGCCAGGGGAAGAGCCTTCTCTGTGGCGGGCCCAGCCCTCTGGAACGACTTACCCCCTGAACTCCGCACCATCTCCGACCTCTGCCTCTTCCGCAAGTGTCTGAAGACACATCTATTCCATCTAGCCGGCCTAGCGTGACCTCCATTACTGACTATTAGACAGTTTTAAACTTGGGATTTTTAATTTGGTTTTTAGCGAAGGGTTTATTTATTAGAATAAGTTTTTTAAATTTTATATATTTTACATATTTTTTATGTATTTTAACATCCCTGTGCGCCGCCCTGGGTCCATTTGGAGAAGGGCGGGGTATAAATTTAATAATAATAATAATTAAAAAAAACAAGCCGGCCTAGCCTAACCTCCCATGGGGACTTTTAGATAGTTTTAAATTGGGTATTTTAAAATTGGGTTTTTAGCATAGGATAAGACGGTTTAATTTATATTTTAAATTGTGTATTTATTTTTGTATTCTGTATGTTTTTTAAATTTCCTGTGCGCCGCCCTGGGTCCTCTGTGGAGAAGGGCGGGATATAAATGTAAATAAACTAAAAAACTAAACTAAACTACTCACTGTATACATATGACTGCATATCCTCTGATCCATCCAACATCATAATAAAATTTGCAGATGACACAACAGTGGTGGGTCTCATAACTGGAGGGGACGAATCAGCATACAGGGAAGAAGTCCAGAAGGTATCCGCATGGTGCTCAAGAAACAACTTACATCTAAATACTAGCAAGACAAAGGAGATGGTGCTAGATTTCCAGAAGCACAGAGAGGAACCTGCCCCACTGTATATTGAGGGGGGCTGTGGGGAGAGGGTTTCCTCTTTTAAATTCTTAGGAGTGCTTATTAGCCAAGATCTCACCTGGAAAAACAACACGTCTCTGGTGATTGGAAAAGCCCAACAGAGACTTCATTTCATTAGAGTCAGGTGGAACAAGGGCTGATGACCTCTTTCTATCGGTCCACCATATAAAGTGTCCTCACATATTGTATCACAGTGTGGTATGCTGGTTTAACAGTTGCAGAGAGGAAGGCACTACAGAGAGTGATCAATTCGGCACAAGAAATCATCGGTTGCCCTCTGACATCACTGGATAACATCGCCAGATCTCGCTGCTTTAACAGAGCAAGGAAGATTCTCATAGATGATTCACACCCTGGTTGGTATCTCTTTGCACTTCTACCATCAGGCAGAAGATATCAAAGTATAGCCAGCCGAACAAACAAGTTTAAAGATAGCTTCTATCCTTGGGCTGTGAGACTTTTAAATTCAACCGCAATCACTCCATGCACATGCTAGTTTTTTCTTTTTTCTTTTCTCTCTTTTTTTTGTTTCTGTTATAATTTTGCACCAGTGAAGTTAAAACCAATATCATTGTAATTTTATTACAATGGCAATAAAGATTATTATTATTATTATTATTATTATTATTATTATTATTATTATTATTATTATTATTATTATTTCATACTCAGATTTCCTTCAGAAGGAAAGGAAGGGAGGAAAGAAGGTAATGACAGAAAGAGCGAAAAATAATGAACCTACAACATGAATATTGTTATTTTAATTTGTAAGATATTTCTGTGTAATACTTCAGTTTATGCATCTGAAGAATGCTATTATTTACAGTCCTGATATATTCCATTTACAATTTCAGAGGGTTCTATTTTTAGTTTTTATTCCATGGAGAAGTTTTCCGAACATCAATAAATCCTATTCTTATAATATGTACAATACACAGTGCTCTCAGCAGACAGCTTTGAATGGAAGATCTGTCTCTGTAGTACTCTTTATTTTCTGCTAAGAATGCAAAGACAAATGGAGCAATCCCAGGATCCAATCACTGGTTTTGTCATAGATTTCTTTAGCAAAGGGGAAAGAAGACTTCCTGAAACAATATAACAAGTGTAGAATAAAAAAGATAAGGAGATATGAGCAGCAATTTGCTAAAAGATACCCCAAACATCTTGAAGGTTTAAATGAGACATTCATATATCAGGCTGTAACTTTTAGGACTGTAGAAATCTGTCTTAAAATGGGTCACTGCTTCCATCTTGATGAGAATTAGACAAAGAAATCTTCACAAGACATGGGTGATAGGGGCTGATGTTTGACAATGTAACAAATATCTGGTCTTCTGCTGAGCTCTGATATCTCCTGAAAAATGATGAACTAGGGGTTTATAGTGTCCTAGTATCATCTGAAAGTAAAGGCAGGAGAAACTTCTAATTCTCTGTTTCCTAGGATACATTTTGGAGGAAAGAGTTCAACTAAATCCTTTTCATTAGTATTACCACCTGAATCGCTCTGAATCAATTCTAGCAGTGGTATATCAACCATTAAGCAGACTAAGCACGTGCTTAGGGCAGCAGGCCCAAAGGGGGCACCACAAAGTTGAGAAAGAAAGAAAAAACCCAATGAAGATTTGTACAGTATGTACAAAGGAGGGAGGCACCAAGATTTGTCAGTGCTTAGGGCACCTGTGAGCCTTAATCCACCACTGAATTCTAGTCTGACTGTTGGTGCTGTCCAAGCAAGTAGCTGATGATTTTTAAAATTTCCTTGGGACCTTTTAAGAGTTTCAGATGCTATATTTGTAACAAACAAAGTCCTAAGATGTATCAAGTTTGTCTTCAATTGTCTTATTCTGAAAAACAGAAGTTCCTAGCATGAAGTTATTTATATCTGTCTGCCTGAAATATAGTGCATTGCATTCCCTCTTCACCTAAGCAGCTGGTATCACAGAATGTCACCCAAACCCCACAAAAGGGTTACATTTTTAAATAGTGATTTCTGATTTTAGCAAATTTGAAATTGAAACTACTGAATGTTTTAATCAAACAGGAAATATGTGACTCCATCTAAAGTTAAGGAACACATCTTTGAATTATTGAATCGGACTCTAAAGCAAATCAAGAAGTCCATGCATATTATCAATAGGAATTCTTTCCAATCATATTCACTTTATTAAACTATTCCAAATTACTATAATGAAGTCCATTTTATGAATATTTTCTTCATATTTTAATGGCATTTATTAACAACTATTGCATTCTATGTTGATGTCAATTCATTTTTTTATTCTATAAACTTGCATTAGACAAGGTTAGGGAATAAACACTTTAAACAAAGAGATCAACAAAAGATAGAAGGCACTAGTGTGATGAGTCTTCCAAGTCATTTACAAACTACTTGAAAAGGTAATACTGTGGCATGAAACTCCTACATCCAGTTATTAACATTGTGAAAATTCAGAAGAATATAAATTAATACAAGCATATTATATTTTGTGAGCTACCCTGCTCATTGACAGAGATCCAATCTAATGAATAATTGGCAATATTCAAAATGTTATTCTTTTCCCAAAGAAGATGGAGGTTTGCATTAGCCAACTGAACAAATGTGGCCCACAGACCTTCCTTATCAAAACATCTGGCACCAGTATAATTACTTTAATGAGAACAGGTTTTGTCTAATTGGTCTATATTTAGTAATTTTGAATATGAGTGTCTCATTAACAGTGATATAAAATGAATCTCATTCTCTTTTGTGATCCACTATTATTCTTTTTCATTGTAAAGTAACAACTTTTTTTTTTTACAAAATAAGGATACTGTATTAAAATTTAGACAGGCAATGTATTTTAATAAGGAAAAACATTGCAGTTTATCATAACAAATATCCTTAGAAGAAGGCTTTAGATAGATGCTACTTACTTTGATGTAGTAGTTTTAAGTTACTTCTCACTTCTTCTTACTACTCTAATGTAAGTAATAATCCCATTTCATTCGGAGTGATTTCCCCAAAGCCTCAAAAGCAATCCTGGTCTAGATCAGATCAAGAACAAGATTTTTACTTTGGGTTCTTGGCACATCTGTCAAAGGGATGGAAAAAAGAACTTTCTTGGTTGCTTTAAATTTTAGGAGGAACACTATTAAAATGTATCTAAGACTTTAGAACATATAGTACAGTTTAAAACATTCAAACAACCCTTACAATAATAATTATAGATGTTTTGCTTTATTTGTAAATGAAGAATTTCATGCAAACTGTACTGTGAGATAGCAGTTAGCCAAAAATTACTCAATAATTTTCCTGGCTGTGTACAGACTTAAATCTGATCACCCAAGTTCTAGTTCAGCAGGTTAACCACTGTTGGTTAAGAATTGTTTGTAATTGGGTAACATTAGAGTCAAACAAACAAAACATCAAGTTTAGTCTGGTGGTTAAGGAACCAGGCTTAAAAACCAGGAGATGATGCTTCTAATTTGGGAATGAAAACTGGCTGGGTGATTTGGGGCCACTGTCTCTCTTTCGGTCCAACTCACTTCACAGGATTGTTGTTGCAGGAAAAATAGGAGGTGGAAGGAATTTTAGTTATATTCTGTGCTCGAGTTATTTATAAAATACTGAAGGCAGGAAATAATAAACAATCTAAATAAATAAATAAATAAATAAATAAAAACTTTAAAGCAATTCTTTTATTTCAAAGTTAATGGTAGAAAAGACATTCCCAAGGGAGAAGTGCTAATTATATTATTTAATATTACCAAGTATTTTTTTTTTTTTACTTTTTGTTGCTTACAAAGCTCTTTAGTAGTCATGGCAATATAAGCCTCTATCTGAAGCTTCCTGCCTATTACAGTTCCTGGAATGACTGAGGAGTGTTATCATGCTATTATCTCAACTGCCTAAGAAGTACAATTGGCAGGTTACAGCAAGGGGTTTTCTCTGTAGCTTCTTAGAGTAATCCTGCATGCCATTTCCCCAAATACATTCCAGGAAATGCATTTGCCTACTCATTGTTGGCCTTCTGTTTCATTGTTGGCCTCTTCTGTTGGCATTTCTAAGCCTACCATTTTTATGATATTTTAAATAAATCAGGGGGAATAAACCTCAGAGTCAGCAAAGCAAGACAATATATTAGGAAAATCTTGGCCTTAGGTTGAGTTTCTGGCTCTATTTTCAGAATCTGTTATGTTTGATCTGTTAAAACAAGCTAAACTACAAACCAAAGTTTCAAACAAGTAAATAAGGCCATAGTTAAAATCATCAGGGGAGGATTGAGGGCTGTATAGTGAATGGAGCAAGGAGACAAGCATAACAGACCATTGCCATGTTATCTCCCTTTTTTCCTTGTGGAGAATTGGGGTATTTTGTTAGGTCTCAAACTGTGTTAAAGCTATTTTAGGGCTTACACTTTTGTTTTCATGCATTTCCTATTTCAAAACTATTTTTAAAAATATTGGTCAGCTCATTCCATCACCACTTAAAAACAACAACAGGTTCAGATGCCACATGAAATCCTTGGCTTACAAACTGCTTACTTTTTGGCACAATGGTTGATACATTGGTCTCATAAAATACTAAACCAAACGGAACAAACCATATTATGGCTGGTGATCCCCGCCCACATTTGTAGGGAAATTTAAACAGTCCAATCTCCCTCCTCGAAAGTATATGAGAGTGTGAAAAGAGGAAAGAAGAAGATATAAAAAATGGGGAATTTGTGGCCAAACATCATGAATGGGTAAATCTGTCTAGGTTCAGTAGGTCATAAACCTTGAAAATTTGAGAATTTCTAGATTGGGCATATTTCTTTTTGAAGTCCCATTTTTAGAAAAAAAATGTTTCATTTGCCACAGATGAAAGACAATACACATATTGGTCATTCCAATGGAAACTAGTAAGGAATGGGACAGGTGGAAATGTGCAGCTGTCAAAGTTCCGATGGATGCCCTAATTAAAACATGAGCCTAGAGCCAAGCTTCAGAATAAATCCAGTTACTTATTAGGAGCAACATATCAGCACATACCCAAGTGAAGCCAGCTCTGACCCCATATAATTTACAGCCCAATTATGGCCCCCGGAGTAAATCGCATTCTGCAATGAGGCACTTTCGAGGGCTCTAGAGCTCACTCTCCTGGCTGCTGTGGGTATCCTGGGAAACAGCCTTGAGAAATATATGCCTGGAATATGCTTCTGTTTGTGGCTGTCATGCAGCTTCATCAGTTTCCCATCCCCCTTGCCTATGGCAACTCAAGAGCAGGCCAAGGATGCTTTGTGAGTTGAGAGCAATGTATTTTTATGTGTTTCAGCATGTGTTTTAGACTGTCATCATCCAAGTTTAATGCAGGGATGGTCTTACTTATATGCAGCCCTAATCTGCCCTTCTTCCTCAATGGAACACAGCAGGAATCAAACCACGAAATCAGTATATCCTGCAAATATACTTAAGCAATAATGTATATTCTGCAAATATACTTCACATATACTTACTTACTAGTACTTATGTATTCATGGATCTCCTGTTTCTGGGGATTTTCCTTTGTTAATTCCAAGTGAGAGAACACTTCCCAAGGTGGAACTGGTACACCAGTCTGCATGGGGCTATCCTTGAAGACCACACAGAATCTTAAAACATGGTCATGTAACATCTCTGGTACACAGGTTGAATTGGTTATCAGTATAATTAATGGTGATATTCAAGGCCTGCTTACCATCTTTAAAATCTTTCATTGTATAGGATCTTGTTGTCTGAGGTGTTTCTCCTGTGGTGTTTGCCTGCCTATAAGATCTTAAAGAGTCACCATGCTACATCGTACCAATGACATATGATAGGACCCAGGAGTTGTGCCTTCTAAGTCACTAGATCAGCCCCTCGGAACATCATCTGCTCAAAGATTTAAACAGTCCTCCTTTAGACAAGTTTTAAAGCTGTAATTCTTTCCTCAGCAATTGAGCAAGGATATATGTTGGCTCATCTTATGTGGGTTTTGTTATAATGTTTACTGCCTTTTTATTCCACCATTTGTTTTGTTTTTCCTTTCTTTGTTTTTGGTTTGATTGGTGCTTGACTTTTTAAAGTTGTTTATCTAAATGCCATCCAGAGTTGTTCTGAGTGGGCAGCCAGATATGTGATAAATAATAACTGAATTGTACTTGGAAGACTACAGACTGTTAAGTCAGGCACAATAATACAACATGCTATCTTTCCTGAGGTGTCTCCAAATGCATTGACATTATGAATTCTCAGTAAGGACTGACAAGTTGGGAGTTCTAGGACTTGACATCTGGACATCTATGAAGCTTGAGAAAACTATCAGATTCTCTGCCTTTTGAGTCTGTCCTTCCCCAATTCTAACTTTTTGAATGTTTATTGGTGTCTTGCCCTCCTCCTTATATTGATAGGGATTATATTGTGTGGAGTTTCAAAAACAAAAATGATAAAGCCATTAATTATTTTGATTTAATAGCTGCAATATCTGAATAACATAAGCAGAGAAAGGATAGTTATCTCTACAACACACATACACACACTGAGTCACCAGTGATGTGAGGCCCACAAGGTGTTCTGTGGGAACAATCTGTGAAGATAAACATCTGCTTAGTTGCACTCATAATTGCTAATTATATTTATTACTAATTATCTTTTCTTTTTCATATGGCTCCTGAGGAACACCTTGAGGTCAAAACTGATTTGCTGGTTCTGCGCAGTTATGTATATTCTTTAACCCTTTTCTTCCTCCAAGAGCTCATGATCTGCTTCATCGAACTTCCTATTTTGAATAAGACATGTGAAGCTTTTCTGTGAGAAAGAGTTGATTCATTTGGTGACTACCCTTTCCTGAATGGTAAATTGCACAGCAGAGATAATCATTCTTAATGCTTGGCATGCATTTGTTTCTGTCACACTGAGATGCCAAGACATTGTCTACTAGATGTTTATTCATTGTTAATTAAGGATTAACATATCCTATCCCCAAAATACCACTAAATAACAAAAGACCATGAAAAAATTTATAAATGAAATATACAGTAAATATATATATATATCATACCTGATTAACAGATGAAATCAGTAAGTCTACCTATATTAGATAAAATCATTCCACATTGGTTTCAGTCTGATCATCAGAATTTCTACAATAAGGTACAAGAGTACCTAAGATAGACTTCAGATAGACCCCAGGAGGACAATCACAGCCTGTGAACTACATGTAAGCCTTCTTTATTTCCAGGGTATGCCTTAAGCCCTCCTGAGGCAAGACAAATAAAAACATACCAATATTGTTGGATTGAATATTGCCACATTATATGTGGGCCTGAAATGACTTTTTACTTAACAATAAAATCCAGAAGTAAGACTATCCTGAGATTCCAGGGGACAAATGTGGCATCCCAAGGATGAGATATGCTGGATGGTCACATTCTAGAACTCATTCTATGAAGATATAATATGGTTGGCTTTTAAAAAGGACACTTGCTTTAGGGCAATAAAACAGTAAAGATAAATGGTGGTGGTGGTGGTGGTGGTGGTGGTGAAAGATGATGATGATAATGATGATTGGAAAGTCTTTCTGAAAACTTTGAAAGATTTGTGAAAGTCTTCATCTTCCAAATATAGTAAATATCCATAACATTTGCACATCCTAACAGGTTGCTGTAATAATCTTAATTCTAGATAAAATACCTGGTCCCCAACATAATTGAAATAAGAGATTTATTTTGCTTTTAGGAAGAAACTGAATTATTTTTTAAAGCTACCTTTTCCTATTTGCGGAAATTTGATGCAGATTTATTGTTCTATTTTCTCTCTCACTTCAAAGCAGATTTATAGAATTTAGTGTCAGCCTTTTCCATACCAGGAAAGATGTGCTTCAACTAGCTCCATAAGTACAAGATTATTGAATAATCGCGATGGAGGAGAACTCCTTACTTCATAGACCAAGTTGCTGATGACTACTACCTCCAGGAAGTTCTGGGAGGTCGGGATACTAGAAGAAAGGTTAACCTTCTATTTTCTATATGGGGTAACAGGGGACAGAGATGGAAAACAAAGGAAAAGCTGGATAACTATCTGATTTGCAAGATCATGCAAAAACAAGCAAACCTTGTTGAACCATTTTTCTGTTAGTCTGTTTTTCACAGTTGCTGTTCCTCCCTCAAGCTGATAAAGAACTGAGGTTTGGACTTCCTATCTTTGCTTTGCTTTAGAATCTCTCAGTGCACAGCATGCTAACATTTTGCCTTAGTATTTTCTATTTATCAAGCTATTCTATGTATCTGTTTCACTTACTGTAACCAAAACTTTGATTCTGTAGAGATAAGCACTGCATTTTTGTGAGCTCTTATGATGGGATCCTGTTCTCTGTTGGAATACTTGCCTAGAGGTGGGTGTAAAGATGCTTCAAAATTATCTACTGGAGAAAGACTTGGAATGATTATTTCTCCCAGTTTCCCTCCCCCCAAGGATTTCTTGAGGGTGTGTGTGTCTCTTAAAGAAAATATTAGCATGGGAGAAAGTTCCTTCAGTGCCTTTCCTTAGCATTTATTACTGTATTTGTCCAGTTTATTTGGAAAAATAGAAACAAAACTCTTGAGTTTTCAAACTTGCAAATTGATTTTTCTGTTTAATTTTAAAGAACTCAGAAAATATCATTTGAGCTGTTGAAGCTCTTCTGAACTGTAGAAGTGTTGAAGCTCTCCTGGGACAGGAAAAGGTTGGTTGAAGTTTAGGAGGTTGGAGTGGGCAAGGATTCTTGTCAATGAGAATAATGACTTGCCCACAAGCTTGGTAGACCTACAGAAATAAAAAAGATATTATTCAGTTAAATTGACATAAATGATTATTTATTAATTAGATTTTTATAACCGCCATCTTATGTGGCATAACTCTGGGCACTTCAAAAGCAAGTCTAAAACAGTAAAAACAGTAAAACAAAACAAAGAAAAAAAACTTTCTGACTAAACTTTAGAGGTTTATTGAGCTCCAGTTTGTACAATCCCAAGGATTGTGGTGAACGCCAGCTCTTTGGAAAACAAGGATGGGTGTCTTCCAGATTTCAGGTACTAGTCAGGTACTTTTACCAAAAGGCATATTGCCTAGGTCCTGCTAGATGGCAGTGATTGAGAGAATGGACCTGGAATGCGCCCACTCTGACAGATATAGTACAATGGACACAAGTGACATACAAGATGAATCTTTGTAAAGACCTCCAAGTTGTGCACCAGTTTCACCCATGGAAGTGCAACCTCAGCAAAAGTCAGAGGATATATCACCGAAGCAGGGGGGGGGGGGGAAATTGAGCACTCTGTCTTGCTAGGATTGAGTCAAAGCTGATTCCACTTCATTCAAAACATTGCAACCTCAGGCACTGGACCTGCACCAGGACAGATTAGTTGGCCAAGGGTGGAGATGAAGTAATGGATATTATCAGTATCCCGCTGATACTTCACCAGGTGCCCTAGGCTGACTTCTCCAGTGATCTTGTATAGATATTGGAATACAAAGGCTATTAATGAAATCTCTTTTCTTTGAAAAAAAATATTTTCCCTATCCCATTGAATGAGAATGCATGAGAAATGTTCAGCCTAGTAATAAATAGAACATTTTCCATTTGGAGCGTTATAGGTTCTGGATGTGACTATTTAACTGGCAAAAGGCAATAAGAAATATTGAGTGCTTCTGGTAATCTACCATATATGTCAGTCACTTTCAAACTATTTCTTCATTAACTGATGCTTTCAATCAATCCCTTGGTCTTCATTTTATAACTTTCATGCGAAGGTGAACCTTGGAGTTCCAAGAAAAGAGATGTGTAGGTCTGAAACAACAAAATAACTGTCTTAAGGTGTCAACCTTAAGCATGAATCCAGCTTCACAATTTTATTTGGAGATCTGCTTTAGCAATCAATTATTTTTATCCAGAAAAATGTTTCTTAGAGTTTCCAGATTTGGAATCTGCTTTGCCCAAAGATTTGTTCTTTTAATTTTTTTTACCCTAGAACAAAAGGACTGTTATTATGGCAGTCTACAGGAGAGTGGACCAAAGGAGTGAATAACGAAGATGATTAGGGGACTGGAGGCTAAAACACATAAAGAATGGTTGCTGGAATTGGGTATGTCTAGTTCAGTGCTTCTCAAATAGTGGGGCGGGCCCCCCAGGGGGGGCGCGAGGCTCCGTAAAGGGGGGCGCGTTTGACCTCGGCAAAGGATTTAATTTTTTTTAAATTTCTAATGCACTTTAAATCTTTTCTGCTACAGTTAATAAAGCTATTCTTTGTTGTAAATTGATCCACATTTCTTTCTTTTTTAATTCTCTTATACGTTAATAAGGATACAGTGTTATGCAGAGGTGTACTTATAACAATTTTATAGACAAATGATACTATTTACAGTCGCGCGGGGGGCGCGAAATGTTTTCTTCTTCCTAGGGGGGGCATGACAGAAAATAATTGAGAAGCACTGGTCTAGTTAAATGAAAAGAAGGACTCGAGGTGACATAACAGCAGTGTTCCAATATCTCAGGACTGCCACAGAGAAGAGGGGGGGATCAATGTATTTTTCAAAGCACCTGAGGGCAGAAGAAGAAGCAATGGCTGGAAACTAATCAAAGAGAGAAGCAACCTATAACTAAGAAGAAATTTCCTGACAGTTAGGACCATTAATCAGTGGGACAATTAATTGCCTCCAGAAGTTGTAAATGCTCCAACACTGGAAGTTAACCATTTATGTGTCTTTCTTTATCCTCTGATTTGAACAAAACAAGTTTCTCCTCAGTCTTATTTTCAGAATCATTTATGTACAAAGCTACCCTATCTTCCATTACATCCGTCAAAGTGAAAAGTCTCAAGCTTGGGAGGTTTAAGTTGGCAAATTTGTCCTTTGCACAGACTGCAGGAAAGCAAAGACAAGAGGGAATGTTCTGTTCTCTTTGAGTCATCCACTCGTCAAGAGTTTTAATTTGTTGCCAACACTGTCCTTCTGCTAAGGATGAGTTTTCTGCTGCTAAAGATCTTCTTTTGCATATTTAAATATTTTGATTATATGAAAGATCAAATACACAATCTGATGACCTTTTGAATTTTTCCAGCTAACTGCAGCCACATGCAGATTTCAAAATAAAAACAGGCTTTGGTATGTATGTATGAGTGAGTGTTTAAAAAACTATTTAGAGTAGTCTTAGTGTTTACAACAGATGCTTTCTCTTTCTCAGGTGTTGGGTTTTAATAAGTCAATGAGCTTTTATCACATATGAGTGATGGCTCAGATGTATTTTATCAGCACCAGGCCTCAAAGCAAAAATAGCATTTTGTTACTATTCATTATGATTTTATGTTAAAAAGTTAAATAATTGATGGCATCTCAACTATTGAGTACCTCCATATATAGGGAATTCTTTAAAAACATTTCTTGGCAGAAAATATATGTGCCAAGTTATACATTAGGTCATAGCTGGATGATGATTCAAGTATATTTTTGCTATTGTGATTTGCATTCTGAAAAAAAAAACATTTTCCCCCTGTGGAAGATACCACTAAAATGGATTAATACTTGGAGAGATGACACCATTTTTTCTTTCTACTGAGAATAATTATGCATAATTTGAAATTTTGATTTTAAAAGATAAAAGCATGGTTGAAGAAAAGTACCACTAATTTGTATGGTCCTTTTTCTCTTCTCTTCTCTTCTCTTCTCTTCTCTTCTCTTCTCTTCTCTTCTCTTCTCTTCTCTTCTCTTCTCTTCTCTTCTCTTCTCTTCTCTTCTCTTCTCTTCTCTCTTTCTCTTCTCTTCTCTTTTCTTTTCTCTTTCTCTTCTCTTTTCTTTCTCTTCTCTCCCCTGGGTCCTTGCAAGGAGAAGGGCGGGGTATAAATTTAATAAAATAAAATAAAAAATAAAATAAATTCATAAACAAACATGTTTTCCCTCATAGTGCATATTTATTTATTTATATATTTAGTCTGTCAGTCAGTCATTTCATATTTTATATTTCTATCCATCCATTTCCCTCAGAGGGGCTCTGAACAGTGTACAATATATTATAATTGATAAATAAAACAACATACAAAATTAACATTAAAATTAAGTTGGGAATAATACACACACAGACACACAATCTACCTGAGAACCCTGTTGCACATCAAAATGCAGCATAGCCTTAATGTATAATCTTAATTTTGGGGCTTCCTTCCATGAAAGTAGAATGAGCATTTGTGTTTCCTTTGTTGCCATCCGTATGCCTCAACATCTATTCCAGAGACTTACCCAGAAAATATTGAGATTGTGCTAGAGCAAGAAATGGAGTAGAACCGGCAGATACATTCTTGGAAGAGAGAATCCTGTACCCTGAGGTGGGGGGAAGTGTTCAATCTACAACGCACTTGTGTTACATTTTTCAGGATATCAAAATGCTATGTTATCTTATTAACATACTGATAAAATGTTTGCCATGTCAACTTATGGACCCTGATGGGTTCCAGGCGGCCCTTGGGCCACTTCCTGTACCCCTGACCCGCGCCCCGATGGAGGACCTCGTGGCCGCATGGAATATTGCGGCCATGGGAGCCTTGGATCAGGTCGCGCCCTTGCGGCCTCTCTTGCGGCAGCAAGCCACCCTGGCCCCTTGATTCACCGAGGAGCTAAGGGTGATGAAGCGCCGCAAGAGATGCCTAGAGAGAAGATGGAGGTCTACTCGATCTGAATCTGACCGAACACAGGTAAGAGCCCATTTACGGACTTACATTGTGGCGCTGAGAGTGGCCAAACGTCATCATTGTGCCACCCTCATAGCATCCGCAGATAACCGCCCTGCCACCCTGTTTAGGGTAACCCGTTCCCTCCTTCAACAGAGGGTGCGGGAAGCCCCATTACAGGGTAGAGCAGAGGAATTTGTGACTTTTCTGCAGGAGAAAATCGCTCAGATCCAGGACGAGTTAGTCTCCATTGATGGCCCAGTGGAATGCCACGAGACAGATCTTGGTTGGGAGGAGTTTGACTCTGTTACTTCCGATGATATGGACAGGTTATGTGGGTGACTGCGAGCCACCACATGTTTACTGGACCCGTGTCCTTCCTGGCTTGTACTGGCATCCTGGGAGGTGACACGAGGCTGGCTCCAAGAGGTTGTCAACGCTTCTTTAAGTGAGGGTTTCTTGCCTGCCTCCCTTAAAGAGGCCATGGTGAGGCCCCTCCTGAAGAAGCCCTCTTTGGACCCAGCTTTATTAGCCAACTATCGTCCCGTCTCCAACCTTCCCTTTCTGGCGAAGGTTGTAGAGAGTGTGGTGGCACAACAGTTTCCCCGTCACCTGGAGGAAGTTGACTATCTAGACCCGCGCCAGTCCGGCTTTCGGCCTGGACATAGCTCCGAGACGGCATTGGTCGCGTTGGTTGATGATCTCTGGAGGGCTAGGGATGGGGGTTGCTCCTCCATCCTGGTCCTATTAGACCTCTCAGCGGCTTTCGATACCATCGACCATGGTATCCTATTGTGTCGGCTGGGGGGGGTTGGGGGTGGGAGGGACCGTTTTACGGTGGTTCTCCTCCTACATCTCCGGCCGATCGCAATTTGTGTTGACAGGAGAGCAGAGGTCGACCTCGAGACCCCTCACATGTGGGGTGCCTCAGGGGTCGGTCCTCTCGCCTCTCCTGTTCAACACATATATGAAGCCGCTGGGTGAGATCATCCATGGTTTTGGGGTAGAGTATCATTTCTACGCTGATGATACTCAGCTGTATATATCTACCCCAAACCACCCCAATGATGCCGTAGCGGTGATGTGCCAGTGCCTGGAAGCCGTGCGGATCTGGATGGGAAGTAACAGACTTAGGCTCAACCCGGCCAAGACCGAGTGGCTGTGGTTTCCGGCCGCCCGATTCAACCAGTTGACTCCATCACTGGCCATAGGGGGCGAACATCTTGCCCCTGTGGATGGGGCGCGCAACTTGGGTGTCCTCCTGGATACCCGGCTGTCCATGGAAGATCAAGTGACAGCCATGGCCAGGAGGGCGTTTTACCAGGTTCGCCTGGTACGCCAGTTGCGCCCCCTATTGGATCGGGATGCCCTTTGCACAGTCACTCATGCTCTTGTGACATCCCGACTGGACTATTGTAACTCTCTCTACATGGGGCTCCCCTTGAGGTGCACCCGAAGACTTCAGCTGGTCCAGAATGCAGCCGCGTGAGCAATAATGGGGACCGCAAGGTACGCCCATATAACACCGCTCTTGCGCGAGCTGCACTGGCTGCCTGTCGTCTTTCGGGTGCGCTTCAAGGTTTTGGTTGTCATCTTCAAAACGCTCCATGGCTCGGGACCTAGCTATCTGCGGGATCGGATCCTGCCCCATACATCCTCACGGCCGATCCGCTCCCACAGAGAGGGACTTCTCCGGGTGCCGTCCACTAGACTGTGTCAGCGGGCGACGCCCAGGGGAAGGGCCTTCTCTGTGGCGGGCCCAGTCCTCTAGAACGACCTCCCCCCCGACATTAGAACAACTACGGACCTCCGCTCCTTCCGTCAAAAACTGAAAACACACTTTTTCTGCTTGGCCGGCCTTGGTTAGTCTCTACCTCTGGGGTGTTTAGGGAATTTAGTTTTAATGGGGTTTTTAACGCAGGGACGATCAATTTAATCTGCTTTTATCTATTGTATTTATTGTTTGTATATATTTTATATGTTTTAATTTCCCTGTGCACCGCTCCGAGTCCCCTTGGGGAGAGGATGCGGTATACAAAATTAAATATTATTATTATTATTATTATTATTATTATTATTATTATTATTATTATTATTATTATTATTATTATTATTATTATTATTATTATTATTATTATTATTATAAATTGCATACATTGCTAACTTGCTTATGCATACTTTTTCATTCAAAAATATAGATCTGGTTTTATTTGGTTTCATCCCCACTCAAAAATTAAGACCTTCTTTTGATATGAATCATTACTTTCATAGATTGGAAACACAAAAACCAAATGCAGTATTTTTATTTCTTTTCTTTCCCAAAGACTTTGCATCATCTTTAGATCCTTACCGGGATTCAGTATAGCAATTGTTTATGTTCTGGGGGAAAAAACAAATCTAGGATGCCAACAAAACCAGCCATGCATTTCTAGAGCAATAGATTTGCAAGATCTCTGGTATACACCATGTAGCAAAACTGAATAAAGTCCAGTAATATCCAGCCTTCTCTGTCAAACATCCACACAAAAGAAGTGTGTGTATTTGTGAGAAAAGCATCTGAAAAATTATATGTTTCTTAACATTTTGTGCAAAAAATCATTTTTTAACATTTACATTTGTCAATTAAGGAATTATACATAACATCAGGGAATATAATTGTTTCCACAACACCCTGTTAGGGCCCCAATTAAGGGAGGAAGCATACTGTTTCCTTTTCTGCCTTTCGGCTCATCACCAGAGACCATCTAGACAGAAAGCTATGAATTCCATTGTGTAAATTTTTTATATGTGTGTTACGTTTATTGATCAGCTCAAAAACGTAACATCAGGGAAGTGTACATCAGAGTGTTTGTAAGGACAGCTGTGCACATTGAACAAATTATATGCAGAAATAGCTAAGGGAAATGGGATTAAGAATGTATGCAGATCTTTTTCTTTAAGAAAATGTATTAGAGTCAAATAGACAGAAATATAGTTTTCTGCTATGATGGGCCATCATGGTGACGTGGGTTTACTCTGAATTATACATTCTTAAATAAAATGAGCATATTACAGGGGTTCTCCAAATAAACAATTTAAAAATAGAGGAATCACTTTTAGCTAATGCAGTGCTGAGGGTTCTGCTTATAACAAGAGGTTTTTTTTAGTTTGTTTTCCCCATTAGCCAAGCTCTATCTTCAATTGCACATACAGTAACTGGCTTATATCTCCTGCAGTGTCTTTGAACACATTTCAATTGTTTTCCCCCTCTCAAATCACGATAGAATGCAAACATATTGCTATAGGCAACTAGTATGGAATAAAGCTCTCAACATAATAAAAAGGTGGCGTCACCAAACAGAAAGTTTATACCGTCTCCTGCTCCAACAGAACTGTCAAGATATTTTAGCATCATCCAAAGTAAGAAGACCAAGCTTTGCTCATCTTCAGGATCATTGCTTAGTAACATCCAGAAAATCAAAGCCAGAACATTATCATCTAAAAACAAAACAAAACCTCTCTTCCTCTATTTCTTGTCTTGTATTTGTAAATGAAATGAATGAAATATGAAGAGTTTTCTGCAATGAGTATTTATTTGGGCTTTGAAAATGAACTTATCACCAGCAGAGCAATCCTTTTTCTTGTGGTTGGTGACAAGAGGATAATTTCATTTTTCCTAGTACAACTAGCTAAGTGGTAGCTAGATAACCAGATAATAATTAATTAATTATAATAGAGGTAGATAATTATATTACCAGAGAAAAATAAAAGCTCAGGGAAAGCACAGCGCTGTTTTCTCAAACATCCTTTCTTCAGGGGTTCTCTCACCACTATTTCCACTAATTTGGAAGAAAGAGGGAAGGAATCCAGTCATAGGGATTTGGACATTCAGTATACTTATACAAATGAAGGCAAATATACCTGTCCTAGAATAATATTGCAGAATCCAATCTGAGACGGTCACCAGGACCAGAGTTTTAGTCTTCCAAGTTTTCAGACTCGTACTGGAGTCCAATTTCAGGAAATAACTTTCTCTCTAGATTGTGTGCACTGTGCCTACATTCTGGACAGTGTGCACACATTCTGGAGTTCCCTGAAAATGGACTCCAGCATGAGTCCAAAGGCTTGGAAGACCAAAACTCTGGTCCCTGTGACTGACTCAAGTGAGATCCTTCAGTATACTTGTAGTTGAGGCTTAGCCCTACTAAAATTGACTTGTCAATTATGTGCACATTGCAGAAACTTAATGATGAATGTGGTATATTAACATAAATGCAATTTTGTTTTTGTTGCTTGCAAAATGTTCAGCTCACTGCAATATGAGATTGATACTTGGTATAATGAATAATGGCAATTATTTCATTTTTAATATGTTAATAGCACTGTTTGTTTATACGCATGTACTAAAATAACACAATTGGCTGGGTTGGAGCTATTTTTATATTTTTACTTATTTGTAGCATGTTTAAAAAATATTCAACCATATGTTATAACTCTGGCCAGAATATATTAATAAAACTGAAGGCAATCAGAATCCAAACTTTTACACAAATCTATCGTGCTCTAGCTGTAGCCGTTTCTGGACTGGGAGATCTGTTCATAGTCAATTGTACCTTAGTTATTTCAAGGCTGGATTACTGTAACACATTCTATTTAGGTTTGCCCTTGAAAAGGGGAGCCTGTTTGGTGCAATGGATAAGGCACTACGTTAGAAACCAGGGGGCTGAATTCTAGGCCTCCCTGAGGCATGAAAGTCAACTAGGTAACTGTGGCCAATAGGGATGCAGTTTTGAGTATATCAAGGTTGGCCTATTCAACACCATTATAGTGCAAGCTGCAATGGCTCCTACTGTGATGCAGTTCAAGTGCTGGATATCACCTTAAAATCTTGCATGTTACTCAGCCAGGTTACTTGCACAACTGCTAATCTCTGCCTGTCTCACCAGATCTGTTAGTGGATATGCGTGTTTATGTCCCCTCTATTCAATGGTGTTATCTTGTGGGAGTTAGGAGATGTTCCTTCTTTATTTAACAGTTCTCTTCCCTATTAAACAGTGTCCTCTCTGAGGACTCTAAACTTCAGGGCCTTCCAGAAGGTTGTTAACACTTGGCTTTTCCTGAGGCACTGGGCCAGGATGTTAGATGAGTCCAATATAGGAATAGTTAGTGAAGTATTATCATTATTTTAACATTGCTTTTTCATGATTGATAGAGATTGCATTGCATTTGTATATTGTACTTAGCTGCTCAAAGTCTTTTTGTAAATTGGGAAGTCATATCCATTTTATAAACAAACAAGCAAATGCCATAGCAAGCACAGTTATTATATGTGTAGCATAAGTTGCAAATATATATATACTGTCTCCTTTTCTGCCTTTCAGCTCATCATCAGAGACCATCTTGACAGAAAGCCATGAGTTTTTAATATGTGTGTTAGTATTATGAGCTGATCATAATACTCATAATACTAACACACACACACATAGTGTGTAATTGTTCCACAACACCCTGTTAGGGCCCCAATTAAGGGAGGAGACATACTGTTTCCTTTTCTGCCTTTCTGCTCATCACCAGAGACCATCTAGACAGAAAGCCATGAGTTTATTGATCAGCTCATAAAACTAACACACATATTTTTAAAAAATCACACAACGGAACTCATGGCTTTCTGTCTAGATGGTCTCTGGTGATGAGCCGAAAGGCAGAGAAAGGAAAAAGTATGTCTCCTCCCTTAATTGGGGCCCTAACAGGGTGTTGTGGAACAATTATAGATACTAATCCTCCTGTCTCAGCTGATGCAATGGGAGAGCCTGGCTGGCTGAAAGGCTATAGGCTCTTGCCTGATATGCAATATAGCTCCGGTTCGAATCCCAGTATGGGTATAGCTAGCTGATGAGAGCTAAAAAGCTCGAGATAGATCTATACTAGTCTCTCTGATTTATTTATTGATCAGCTCATAAAACACACACACACACACACGTGTGTGTGTTAGTTTTATGAGTGTGTGTTTATGTGTGTGCGTTTAGTTCTATTTGGAGAAAGAATATATATATTCCTTCTCCAAATAGAATATGTTCAATTACTATCCTGGCACAATCCATGGGAAAAAGTCAGGTCTTCCTGCCTCTGTGAAAGATGCACAGGGTTTGGAGATCTGACACCATGGGAAGAGCTTTTTCCAAAACACAGGTGCAGCAGCAGAAAAGAGATGTCTCTAGAGTCCCACGAGTTGACATTGCCAGTTTGTCTATAATTGTTCTCTAACTGCATAGTCTTATAGACTTATATTAGTCAGGATGGAATTATTTGGTTCATCAAATTGTCCATCATTTAGTTCCATATCTTTCCTGAATCTTCTATTTCATGGTGACAGTGGGTGCAGGGGAGAGCAAATGGTGAAACCTGCATGATGAGATCATCACACAAACACCATAATTTGTGCATTTGCAATTTTGCATCTTAATGATGACCTTACCATATGTATGTTGTCAGTTTGCCATTATTGTGATTTGTGATGGTTGTCACCATTTAGTTCTAGTGTAATGTGAAAATAAGGAGAACAGAATACTATTTCCTTTCTCTCATGTACATATAATTTGCAAACAACTCTATTATATTATTATGATGATATTATTACAGCCTCTGTTTTCTACATCTTTTCCAGTTCTACAGTGTTCATTTTGACTAAGGCTATTGCAGTCTCAGAATAAATTGATATTAAACCATTCTGATATTGGCTGATTAATTTCAGCACTAATAACTCCCAGAATGGAATTTATCTTTTTCCCAGGAGCCAGATATTCTGCTGACATTTTCATTGAACTACCCATTAAAATATCAATGTCCCTTTGCCCATTCAGGTCTGGTTATTATATTTTGGAAGATTATTGCTTTTTATGTCCCCCCCCCTTTCTTTTCTGCTCAATATGTACCACTTCATTCTCATGTGTAATTGCATTTGCACTTTGATGTATTTACCTGATTTAGAGCCATGAAAGGGATGCGGTGGCTCATTGGCTAAGATGCTGAGCTTGTCAATCAGAAAGGTCAGCAGTTTGGTGATTCGAATCCTTAGCCTTGCGTAATGGAGTGAGCTTCTGTTACTTCTCCCAGCTTCTGCCAACCTAGCAGTTTGAAAGCATGTAAGAATGCAGGTAAGAAAATAAGGACCACTTTTGGTGGGAAGGTAACAGCATTCCATGTGTCTTCGCCATTTAGTCATACCGGCCACATGACCACGGAGATGTCTTCAGACAGCGCTGGCTCTTTGGCTTTGAGACAAAGATGATCACTGCCCCCTAGAGTCGAGAATGACTAACACATATGTGCAAGGGGAACCTTTACCTTTAAGCATGTAAAGTTCCATTTGGTCAGGACAGCGCTGCATCCAAGGTAAAGCCTCTCTGTGAAAGTTTCTTTAGAGACAACTTTGTTTAACGTGATCCGTAATGGAATGCAACATTGGGGCTTGTTAACAAGGCGAACCAGATTGTGTTTCAATACAGAAATACATTACATGAAAGTAATAATGAATAGGACTTAAATCTATGGTTAAAC
Organism: Rhabdophis nuchalis; assembly: GCA_039707465.1. Classification (NCBI taxonomy): domain Eukaryota; kingdom Metazoa; phylum Chordata; class Lepidosauria; order Squamata; family Natricidae; genus Rhabdophis; species Rhabdophis nuchalis. The sequence continues at coordinate 365,172,413 of CM077643.1, forward strand.
ATTCTTCTTCTCACCTCCTCAACTCCCAATTAACCCAAAACCAATTGGCCAACATTCTAACACTGATCATATGTGAACAACTAAATGAGATGCATTGGTTGTGATTACTCTGCTTGTATCTAATTATACAGCAGATATAAAGTGAGAAAAAATGCACATGGGTTTCCAAAGGGAATTAAAAACAACTTTAAGGGCAAGTAAAGAGAATTTAAATTATGTCTAAAATTCCTCCTGTTGCTACTTAGCACTAAATTAATTAAAACCACCATAACCATAAAAAATAATACAATAGATAAAATCTTTTATTGCCTTGTAGAATGGGCTCCATTAAAATCTGAACATTTATCATGCAGTAATTTTTGCAGCATACTTATGTTTTGAGTGGATAAAGACATGGAATGACTGGGCAATATAGTGGCCTGTCTTTCATCTCTTGCACAGTTCTTGAAGCAATTCAGATGAAAAATTAAACAGCTCTATACATCTTGCAAAGAGAAGACTTTTTTTCACTGAACTCCCATTGCATCAAATTTACTAGTGCCCATTTTTCACTTATCAAAACCTATGCAAAAAAACAATAGCCAAGTTTACATAACATGCTAGAGTGGGCTCAAAGTATTGTGGGAACAGTCCTAACCTTCCAGACTTTCCCCCCAAGTACTGGGATAGGATGACATAAATGAAAAGATTTAGTGGTGGACTGCTTATGAAAGCTTAACTTTTTCAAGTTTGTTTTATATTTTAAGGTTTTAAATAAATATATGCTCCTTTATTATTGATGTTGCTTTAACTGTTGGTTGGGCGCCTCACAGAATTCAATGTAAGATGTATATATGTATGTGCATCTATGTCTATATTTATGCATGTGTGTGTGTGTGTGTGTGTGTGTGTGTGTGTGTGTTTAAAATAAATTAAATGAATAAAATTTGCTTCCCAAATTTATTTGTTTAGTGTAAAGTGCTTTAACAGTGACACCTGGCAAATGTATTGTATTGTAGTGCAAATATATCCCTGTCTTGTTGATTATATATAATTATGAAAGCTTGTCAAGTATCACTTGTTTGTTGTTTGATTTCTGGTGTGAATGTACAACTAAGCCATGCAACTAAAGATTATTCAGTTTTTCTATACCATTCAATGCATTTATTCTTTCTATTCTATCTTTATTTGTGGCAAATTTTCTTTCTGCTCTTTCAATCTAACTAGATATAACTATCCTCAGGATGACCAGATGATTATCACTTTCTAAACTTGGTTCCACTAGATTACCCAGAAAATTATCGCATTATGGGTTACAAACCAAAATGTTGCAATATATGTCCAGCATTCTCCCCAGAGGGTAGATCTGGCCAATCTGTTACTTTTCAATGCACCATTAAGAATGCAAGGATTTTCACACAAAGACTTGTGAAATTATAAGCTGTATTTTTTGCCTCCCTTGGAAGATGGGTTCTGCTCATTCATCCAGATAACAGTTATATTTTTATTTTTGAAAAAGAACAGTCATTTGGACATAAATGTGCATTTAGATTGCTTCCAATCATGGTTATTGCTAAAGGGTAATGCAAGGAACAATCTGCTATGTAGGTTTCTATATATCCTCATTGTGCTTTAATTTAGTTAGAGTGCATTGAGCTGAAGGAAGGGAGGAATCGTCAGCCAAAATATCAGCAGAATCTAGAGAGTGCAATATTGCTAAAACATAATCTGTATTTGTTTTATAGATATTGATATAGTTTGCCTTGCAGGTCACAAAGCATTTTTGGCAACAAGATGATTACTGTAGCTCTGATCTGAATCACTTGCCAATTTCTATTATTTTGAGAATACTATTCGTTTATTTAACTTAAAATTGAACACATAGTGCTGGATCATATGTTCCCATATCCCATTCTGGAATGGTTTGGCCACAAGTATTTACTTTCCAAGTGCAAACATCAATTGTGGATGCTAAAATTAATTAATATGGTTTGACATCAAGCTTTGAAAGCAGTTTTTTAAATATAAAATTTGGAAGTGTTCAATTTCAGATTTTGTTATTAGATTTTAATACTGCGATTTGGGGGTGGATGATTCAGTTATACAGCCTCAAATATAACACATGAAAACAAAGAGTAATCCTTAGTCTTTAAAAAGATTGGTAACTAATGTTTTAAGGAGATTCTTACTTCTGTGTCTAATGTATAAATAAAGCTACTTCTAACAACTTTGGGTTGTAAATAAATCATCAGAGAATGACAACTCCGATTGCCACTTCTGTTCTCTTAGGTAAAGTTTCATTTGGACAGATTAAGCCAGTAAAAGTTTTGAGAATTCTTTTCAAGATTGGCACTCTTAATTACACAGCATCAATTAATTCTCATCAAAGTCAAAATGATTAAACCTACAGAGGTATATAGATGTTTACATGGATTTTGTTATTTCATCAACTCCTATAAGCATACGTACACGTTAGTGAATTATTGGTGTTCATAACTTTTACTTCTTTAAGAAGGAAAGTAGAATTAATATATTAAAAAGCAGGTTTTTCTTTTTATCTGGCAAATTTCAAAGAAGCCCTTTGGTTTGCTGAAGCATAAAACAAAAGCCAAATAAATTATCCTCATTCATGAGAGTCATATGGCCTATTCCTTTAGACATTTTCAAAGCTTGTGCACATATTTAAATGTCAGAACATTCTGGAACTGGATCCATAATCTTGCAATGCCTACAGCTTGCACTTGAAAAGTTTTTATTAACACTTCAGTCTCTTCTACACAAACAAAAGCAATCAATCAGATTATTCAGTCACAGTTTGCCCCTGGCAGACAACAATCTCCAAGCTAGCTAAGAAATAGGAATGCATACAACAGTGCTAAAGAAAAATGTTGTTTTTTACTGAACAAAGCAAAGGCAAAAACCTAACACATTACCACAAAGAAAACACTCCTCTATTACATTTATATTATCACATTATGCCACATTTTGGGATGGGTGCGATCACTGTAATGTTTTGAAAAGCCCTTTCCTATTTTCATTTATTATAGAACCAAGAGGTGAAACAGTCTTTTGTATGAATTAGAATTAGATTAGAATAGAGCTGGAAGGGACCTTGGAGATGCCCCTGCTCAAGCAGGAGAACCTATATCAGTGATGGCGAACCTTTTAGGCACAGAGCACCCAAACCATATGGTGTGTGTGCATGCCAGAGCACTGGAAATCCGATGACCAGCTGGCTGGTGTGCATGCAAACCTCAGAAACCTAATGACCAGCTAGCTGGCACATAGGCACACCTTGGAAACCTGACAATCAGCTGGCTGGCATGCAGGTGTACCTCAGAAACCCAATGACCAGCTGGTTGAGCTGGGACAACAGCATGCATGCCCACAGAGAGGACTCTGAGTGCCATCTCTGGCATACATGTGCCATAGGTTCGCCATCACAGACCTATACAATCTCAGACAAGTGACTGTCCAGTCTGTTCTTAAAAATCTCCAGCGATGGAGCACTCACTACTTCTGAAGGCAAGCTGGTTAATTCTCCTTACTGTTAGGAAGTTTCTCCTTAATTCTGGGTTGCTTCTCTGTATGTACAAACATAGAGACTAAGCACAATTAAGGTCTTCTTGTGCTCAATATTACAACAATACAATACAATAAGACAATACAATAGCAGAGTTGGAAGGGACCTTGAAGGTCTTCTAGTCCAACCCCCTGCCTAGACAGGAAGCCCTACACCATTTCAGACAAATGGCTATCCAACATATTTTTAAAGACTTCCAGTGTTGGGGCATTCACAACTTCTGGAGGCAAGCCATTCCACTGATTAATTGTTCTAACTGTCAGGAAATTTCTCCTCAGTTCTAAGTTGCTTCTCTCCTTGATTAGTTTCCACCCATTGCTTCTTGTTCTACTCTCAGGTGAATAGTTTGACTCCCTCTTCTTTGTGGCATCCCCTGTGATATTGGAACACTGTTATCATGTCTCCCCTAGTCCTTCTTTTTATTAAACTAGACATACCCAGTTCCTGCAACCGTTCTTCATATGTTTTAGTCTCCAGTCCCCTAATCATCTTTGTTGCTCTTTTCTGCACTCTTTCTAGAGTCTCCACATCTTTTTTACATTGTGGCGACCAAAACTGAATGCAGTATTCCAAGTGTTGCATTACCAAGGCATTATAAAGTGGTATTAATATTTAATGTGATCTTGATTCTATCATTAATTCATGCTCCTAATTCATGCTCCTTGCCCCAGTCTGAAGTTTAAATTGTTTTAATCGGGTTTTAATGGGAAATAGTTTTAATGTTTTTTACAAAATTTTAGTACAGGGTTAACTATTTAATTTGGTTTTAAATATGTATATATTGTTATGTCTTAGATGTTCTTAATTTCCTGTACACTGCCCCGAGTCCCTTCGGGGAGAGGGAGCGGTTTAGAAATTCAATAAATTCTAATTCTAAAAATTCCTCTATTTATGCAGCCTAGAACTGTGTTGGCTTTTTTGGCAGCTGCTGCACACTGCTGGATCATATTTAAATGATTGTCTACTAGGACTCCAAGATCCCTTTCACAGTTATTATTATTGAGCAAGGTACCACCTGTACTGTACCTGTGCATTTTGTTTTTGTTGTAGAACAAATGCAACATGTAAATGTTCTAAATGTAGAACCTTACTCTTTTCATCATTGAATTTCATTTTATTAGATAGTGCCCAATGTTCAAGTTTGTCAAGATCCTTCTGTAGCTTAAGCCTGCCAGCTTATTCCTGCCAGCTTGGTGTCATCTGCAAATTTGATGAGTTCCAAGTGGACTTTGTTTTGGAATCTAAAGCACAGGTAGCTATTTTGGCAGTTGATAAGGACAGGGTATATGGAAAAGAGGGCTGGAGACAAAAGAGATTTGAGCCTGCTCAAGTAAAGTTTAAGAAGGTAATAAAGCAGCCAACTGAATAGGCTACTCCAGAAACAATGCTGCATCTCTAAGCAAAGAATCAGATAGAACTCCCCCAAACTCCACTCACGAAAGCCACATATATACAAAGTAAATAATTTCTTCTTGGACCTAAAGTGATCAGGTTGGCAAAGCAAATAGATCTTTTACTTCCAACATTTTTTTGTCCAGTATCTACCCATCTGAAGTGGTAAACTCATTTTTTTCTGATGTTAGATACAGCCTTGAAGTTGAAATATCAGAAAGACAACTGGGTGTGTGGGATTGGACTGGACTAAAAGAACCTTCTGTAAAACAATGAAACTGACTAACAGTATCTAAATGTTTTGGAAATCCATGGAATGTAACATTACACTAGCCAAGATTACAAGATCCCCCTTGTGAGTGCTTCTTTCTTTTTCAGGAGGAGCAGGAGCAGGAGGAGGAGGAGGAAGAAGAGGAAGCTGTCTTAAATGTGATTGTAAACATTAAAGAAGTGCTAACAGATGAGATAAAAGCAATGGAAAAAGAAGTGTTTATTATGCAGGACTGTTTATTTCATCCTGGGATTCAGAACACAACAAGGGGGAAAATGAGGCATAATTACATATTAGATTTCAGTATAGCCAGTTTCACCAATTTTATAGAAATACCAGACAGGATCCCATGGAAAGAAATTTCTTATCAAAGGGAGCACAGAAAAATTAGGAACTTCTAAAAATAAGATATTTTTTGTATTTAGTATTTTAAGAAGTATAATTGTCTGATTTTGCAATGAGGAAAAATGGGAGGCACATAGAAACCTATGTGGATGTATCAATGGAACTCAAAGAACTGTATTAAAAATGGATGATAGGCGTAATCAACAAGGAAACATGTCAGTCAGTGGTTAGCATATACAGAAAGAAACTTAGGTATAATAAAGCACAAAGGAAACCTTTATAAGGAAGTTAAAAGTAATGAAAGCTATGTCAGTAGTATCCAAAAAGTAATGCTATCCAATTGTGTTCTAGGGCAGGGTGCTCATCTTTGAGGAATCATGTAGAATGTATGTAGTAGCAGAGGACTAAAGAAGTGGAAATTGTTTTCCAGACAATTTAACATTGATATTAGGCAAGCTTCTGGGACAAATTATTGATTAGTGAGCACTTAGAAAAGAACACTTTCTTGGCTGCAACCAGCACAAGTTAACAAGAATAAGTCATGTCAATCAATCAGATTCCTTTTTATTGGTAGTGACTAATGTAATTGACCATTGAAATCTGATGGACATAGTGTGTCTTGATGTCAGCCAAGCAATTCACCAGTAGTGGGTTGCTACCGGTTCAGACCGGTTCAGCCAAACCAGTAGTGGTTTGGCAGCTTGGGTCACTGGAACCAGCAGTGACCCTGAACCAGTTCTCCTGGCAGTGACATAGGTGCCACCATCTTGTTTTTTGGTTCTGCGCATGCACAGAATAATTTTAATTGTACTGTGCATGCGTGCACAGCGTGCATCAAGCATGCATGCATGGTGCACACACAAGCGAACCAACAGTAGTGCTTGCCAGAACCCATCCCTGCAATTGACATAGTTTCCCATGGGATTTAGTAGCCAAGATGACAAAATATGGGGTGGCTTACACTAGCTGTACACAGAAGTTAATCAGCCATAACAAAGGAATGCACATCAATGTCTCTATATTAAGCCAAAAGGAAGTGTTAGATGATGTATTAAACTTCTCCATTTTGGTTCTGGTGCTGCTCAAAATATTCATAATTGATTTCAATAAGATATAGGGGAGGGGGCAGAACTGTTAAATTGTTCCAGGAGACAAGACAAAATCAATGGGTTTAAATGGGTAAAGTGTTTTTAACTGGATATGAGAAAACAAAATCCCAATAATGTGGAATAATGGAACCACCTGCCCTGAGATGGAATGTAATCACCTTCTCTGCAAGTGCCCAGAAGCTGAATGGTCATTTCTTTGGGAAAATACAATACATACTGGATTACTGCACTAGAGAGGCAGGACGTAATCACCAAGATTTCTTCCAATCCTTATAATCTATGATTCCATGTTTATTCCAAACTCTGGAATCATGGACTTTAAGGATTGGAAGAAATCTTGGTGATTCCATATACCAGCATATAATACTTCAGATCTATTTCACATTTCCTTTCACTTGGAGCATGCAATGATAAAGCCAACTTTACTGATATTCTATATAAAGCTACAAAGATAGGTCTGAAATACATGCACAAGAATGATCTGATAGCTTTTTCTTTTACTTTAGGTGGTTGGTAAGATGAGCTTCCAATGTTTGTTTTATAGATATAACTTTCCTATACAAATATCCTTTTTCTCACTATAGCTCACCCCCCTCCCCAATTTGAAATATATTTTTACTGACTTAGCTTAGCATCAGCATTCAGCTTCTGAGAGCTTTTTACTTCAGTTTCTTTTCTTTTCTTTTTTTAAATGCTGCTAACTCAGCGGCTACAGTATATGTTAAGTCAACTTTTATGAGCCACTTTTTTTCCCTCCTTCAATTTGCTCTACTTTCAGGGACTAGACACTAACGTCCAATGCATTATTTAAATCCAACTCACCCTTGAAGCATTTTGATAGAATCTTTAAAACAGCATTATTCTGAGTGATGGTTTTCATCTTCTTCTAGGTTTGTTTATTTAAATAAAATGTTTCCACAGTAACTGGCATTTTTAAATGAAAGGCAATCCGGCAAGTATATGACAGCCTTCTTGAATATTTTTGCAATAACTTTGGGCACTTTTTATTAGCTTATTGGCATTTATGGCTTTTGGTGAGGTATGAATAAGACTATGCAGTGTTTTTCCCCTTGAAATCCCCTTGAAAGGATATTGAAAATTAATGGAAATATTGCTGAACAAAGAACAACTATCAAATCTTAGAGTAAGGACTACATTCTTATTTTGACAAATGGTATGCATATTGATGAACATTATTACATTGTCACTTTGGAACTGATTTTGCACGGATAAAAAGATAGAAAGAAATTATTTTTGTGATGTTTAACTGATGGCATGTATCATTGTTTACATTTTACTGTTCTTACATTTCCTTACAAAGATCAAATCAGAGAAATGGCACTCATTGTTTGTGTGTATTTGTGTATGTATTTGTGTTCAAAATATAAACTGTGTATATCTATGCAATTTGGATTTTTTTAAATTTCTCCTTGTGTGGCCCAGTTACCTTATTAGTCAGACAGGCAGCATACAAATTTAATTAATAAATTAATATAAATAAAAAATGTGCAGCACCCATCATGTCATCAAAATACAGTATATAAAGTGCAGTGCACTGGTAACAGAATTATGTTTTTCAATCGTCAAACAACTATTACTACATCTTGTGGTAGATTGTTCCATAAAGCACTATCGTAGGAAGTCCTCCATCCTGTTCATACCAAATATCCCATCATTCTTTTGATTGCTGGAATTTTTCTCCCATTAAGAAAGGAAGAAAAACATCAGAAATGAAATTTAATTTTAGGGGTTTCCAATTAAGATAGTGATGTGAGAAGCTGAGCCTTGAGATAGCTCCTCTGAGACTAAATTCCAATTTTATTCAATTATTGTTAGTGTAGTCAACTTTGTGCCAAAAGGAGTGATTAAAAATTCTTTCAGTAAGAAGAGCATTAAGGCAGGCAGTGTAAGTCGACCTCAGATGAAAATGTCACTGCAATAAATATTATTGTGGTCTTGAAAAATGCCAATTAAAGGCTAAGAAGCATCTGAGAAAAACATTTCACTGTTAAGGCATATGAGGTTTATCTTTTGGAGGCATGGGTGCAATGTGATTTGCTTGTCAAGGTATTTCAAGTGCTGCCATAATCTCAAATGACCCTTCCAGTAGCTGAAACAGGCTTCAGCATGTGGACAGTTGCCAGTGAAGGCTAGAAGCATAGATCATGGCAGTGGAGAATGCCTCAAAGCAATGAATATGATTGTTTTCAGATGTCAATGGGTTTTGTGGTTTTTGTTTATTTTTGCACAAATAAAGCAGCCCTTTGAAGCCTGTTTTATACAAACCTAATTGTCAACTTCTTGTGTCCTCTCTTTCTTGGTGTTTAATCTCAGAGAAATGTGTTCAGTATTGGAACAACAGAAGTCATTTGCATGTGATTTATTTACCTTGAATAACTGTTGTTACCGTAGCATTTTACAAATTTATCTAGTTTGCTTGAAAAGTCATTGAAGTTGGTGGTGGATGTCATCATACTTTGTGGACCTGAATGTCACAAATACCAGTATATGTTTAATTCTCATGGGATGCTTGTTAGTTTACTAGCCATTAAAGCAAGAGACAGAATTGATAGATTTATCTTAGGTTTTGTTTCTTAAATCTTCATGAAATGGTCAAAACTAAAGTACAGCTCTACTCAAAGTATAGCCATATTTATCTGTGGAATTTAGTATATGATAGATCAAAGGAAGAATCTTCCCCTCTCAGTTCTGTCTTGTGTCAGCAACATCTTTTTCCAAGAAAAAAAATCAGGAAAAGTAATCCAGAAGGGAGTGTTCCTAGAGGAATTCTTTATTTATTTGGTGCCCCCCCCCATTTTTTCATAAAATACTCAAGGTGGCAAATATATTTAATACACCTTCTTCTTCCTATTTTTCCTCAACAACCACCCTATTAGGTGGTTGAACTGAGAAAGACACACTGGCCCAGGCCTAAAGTAGGACTAGCAACTTTGATTTCCTGGTTCCCAGGTGTTAACCTTGCACTCTAATCACCATACCAAACTACACATTATGAAAAGTAAAAACTAAACTAGCCAAAACTAGCATACATTGATTATTTGAAAGTTCAATATAAGGTGGGCAACTATTTAAATAAATAAGTAAACAAACAATATCCTTACAAAATTAATCAGTATTTAAGTTGGTTAATACCTATCAATCTCAATGCCACATGAAGGCTGAAATTAATTTTATGGAAACTGGCTATATAACAAAAATCTTGCAAGTGTCAGTGTGCTATATCTCCTTCTTATACTTCAATGAATTGGGAAAGTGATGGCTGAGCCACTTTTGAATGTTATCTCATTATTCATGACTTGAAACCTATTGTAGCCCCTTTTGCCTAGGTAATAGTTCAATCAATCAATCAATCAATCAATCAGAATAGAGCTGGAAGGGACCTTGGAGGTCTTGCACATCTCTCTCAAGGTCATCTTTCTTACTCTCCCTACAACTTAAATGTATGATGATCACCAAGAAATGTAAGGTTTTGGACTGAACTATGAAGTAAAAAAGAAAATCCTAGAAAAAGGTAATAGAATACTATTTCCATATTGTTACCAAGAAAGCAACAAGGAAATGCCTATTAAGTCACCTTGATCTAATTTCATTTGCCTATCTAGATCAATTTTACCAATATTAGCATTATTTAGGACAATTATCCTATTTTAGGATAATATCACTATCTTATGAAATAATTTGATTTCTAATTTTCTGACCAGAAGAAAATTTTGAGAAAGTTTTTTTCCCCTCAATTAACTCTGATGTTCTTATATTTATTTAGTTAGAAGTAGACCACATGGCCTGTGTTTTATTCTACTATAATCTTTTCAAAGACCTGTAGCTTCACTTTCCCTAAGGGAAAGCATAATATTGAAACGCCTGCTTGAAGTTTTTCTAGACCAAGAACTATGGACAACTAGAGATGCTGCTGAAAGCTGGAGTGATGTATACTATAAAACAACCATCTCAGTGTTACCACCCACATCACTTACAAGAAGAAAATAAAGAATATGCAAATATAATTGAAATAAGTCCTAATCTGGGTGAGAATCAGCTGGAAAAAGAGGTGTCTCTTTGGAGAAATTGAAAGACAATTTAAAGCTTATTTAAAATCAACTAGTGACCATAGTTGTAATGCAGGGCTTGCAGGACTAGAGTGCTTCTTCCATTTTAATACTGCATTTAAAGTGCTACATGTATACTTATCATCTTTTTTATCTAAATCTCTGTACTATCAGGTGGGCTGTGGGGAATGAAAAGTGATTTTTTAACGAAAAAAATTGAAAATCCACATACACTGTTCTACTAATAATTAGTCATTGCAAATTGCCTTTAATTTAATTTAATTTAATTTAATTTAATATTTAAATTTCTATACCGCCCTTCTCCCTTCCGGGACTCAGGGCGGTGTACAGGCAGCAGTAAAATCACGAATAAAAACATAGAAAGCAATTAAAAACCTATTAAAAATACATTAAATAATGAATTGCTATATGAATATATTCACAATCACATAGAGCAGGGGTCTGCAAAGTTGGCTCTTTTAAGACTGGCGGACTTCAACTCCCAGAATTCCCCAGCCAGCATAGCTGGCTGGGGAGCTCTGGGAGTTGAAGTCCGCCAGTCTTAAAAGAGCCATCTTTGCAGACCCCTGACATAGAGATTTCAGAGATGTGAATTAGAGAAACTTGTGCAAATATTCCTTTTTCAATCTTAATCCAGTTGTAAATGCAATTGATCTAAGTGAAGGTCTCAGCCCAGCCTATTTTCAATATAAAACCTACAAATGTCTACATATAACATTTCCAGGAGTGAACGAAATTCCTGAATGTTAGTATTAGCAATCTGAATCAGAATTTTAATGATACTTTACTAGCAAAATTTAGAATTGCTTCTCAAACTCTGCAAAATATACTTTAATGGGCATTTCTTCTTCAGAAAGAGCAGGAGGGATGGCACATTTCACATCATTTAGCAGCTCTCAAATTGTCCTCAATATAGTGCCTACTGGTCCATTTAGTCTTTCGTCTTATATAACATCTGGCACTTGTAGATTGTGTTCCTAGTGGCCAAGCATTGGGTTAATTATTTGATCTTTTTAATCCTTTATCAGAGCCCTGACTGTTCTTTTTGGGAAAGTAAGACAGAAGGAAAAAATAGAGTGCCTAACACTGTGGTTATATTTTTGTAAAAGGAAGAGGGGAAGAAGGGAGGGAGGGGGAAGAAAGGAAGGGAGAGGGAGGGAGGGAGGGAGGGAGAGGGAGGGAGGAAGTTTTAAGTTGCTATAATAATTGACTAGTACAATAATTTTCTAATTCACTTCAATAGAAAAAGAACTGCTTTTGACAAAAAGATTGTAAAATATAAACAAGGCATTGCAACTGCTGGTATCAGAATGGATTGTGAATTTATCCACACATCCTGCTTTATGTGGCATGAAACGGTGCCACAATCTGTTCCTTAAGAACTTGGCCTCACAATGTAGGCTCCAAGTTGTCACCAGCCTGCTGCAGAACCAAAGAAAAATTAAAGTTTTTCAAGGGTAAAGTAGTGTTTCCCCGGTAAAAGCCCAAGATTTCCTTTATAGTATATTCTAGGACACATGGAAGAGAGAATTGAGAGTGCAGTTCAGGTCTACTGTGGAATATATCTACCATCTAGTTGTTGACTTTTCCAATTTATGACCATTTCATCTGTGGCTATGAAATAAGTAGGACGCCTCACTTGCATAGCCTGTATCTTTCTTTTGGATGGTTGGTGTGTGAGATGGACATGCTCTTATGTATGGACTGCAAGGAACCCATCCGTAACTGTACTGAAAGTAATCCACATTAGCAAGTGTAATCTGCTCTTCAATCAATTAATTAAAGGGGACCATGTATTTATTTTTCCAATATTGCAGTATCAATGTTTTAGTACAATAAGAGCATAGAAAATCCATTTACATTGTTCAGTTGTCAAATGTATTAAATACATAATTCAAGACATTTTTCTCTGAGAATTTAGTTTTGTCAGACAGTCACATTTATAGTCCAAATCTTTGCAGGTATAGGACAGTGATGGCGAACCTATGGCATGGGTGCAACAGGTGGCATGCGGAACCATTTCTTAGGGCACGCGAGGCATTGCCCTGTCAGCACTAGCGCGCATGTGTGTGCTGGCCAGCTGATTTAGGCCTTCTTTTGTGGCCATTTTTCGCCCTCTGGAGGCTTCAGGGAAGCTCTCGAAGCCTCTGGAGGTGGGGAGTGGAGGCTGATTTTTGATTATGATTTTTAAGGGCTGATTTAATAATTAAAAAATCTTAAAAAATCTAACACATATCTAAAAAACAGCAGCAATCTTAATGGGTCTCTGTCTGGATGATCTCTGGGTTGAGTCGAAGGGCAGAGAAGGATGACAGTTTGTCTCCTCCCTTAAACGGGCCTCAAAACAGGAGCTGTGAAAATATTCTCTCATCAATAAGAGTCCTGTAAAAGGCTGATGTAATCAGGGAAGCCGGTTAGCTCAAGGCATAGAAAGGTTTGCCTGATATGCTGGATCAGCTCATAAAACTAACACATATATATATGGGTGATATGCTGGAAAGTGCCGGTTCAAATCCCAGTAGAAGGAGTATGGCCAGCTGAAGAGAGGCTAATAAGCCCAAAATGGATCCATCCTGGTCTCTTACTTAGTAAATCAGCCCTTAAAAATCTAACACACACACACACACACACACACACACACACACATATATAATATATGTGTGTGTGTGTGTGTGTGTGTGTTAGTTTTATGAGCTGATCAATAAATTAAATTAGAAGAGACCAGGATAGATCTATTTCGAGCTTATTAGCTCTCATCAGCTGGCCATACCCCTTACTGGGATTCGAACCGGGGCTATGTTGCATGCAAGGTGAGAAACCTCACACTTAAGCCAAACCAGTTCCCCTATTACATCAGCTTAGACAGGGTATATTAGTATAGGTAATTGTTTCACAACAACCTGTTATTATTAGGCCCCAATTAAAGGGAGGAGACATACTGTTTCCCTTACTGCCCATCGGCTCATCGCTAGAGACCATCCAGACAGCAAGCCAAGAATTACGTTGTATAATATTTTAGATATGTGTGTTAGTTTTATGAGCTGATCAATAAATTAAATTAGAAGAGACCAGGATAGATCTATTTCGAGCTTATTAGCTCTCATCAGCTGGCCATACCCCTTACTGGGATTCGAACCGGGGCTATGTTGCATGCAAGGCGAGAAACCTCACACTTAAGCCAAACCAGTTCCCCTATTACATCAGCTTAGACAGGGTATATTAGTATAGGTAATTGTTTCACAACAACCTGTTATTATTAGGCCCCAATTAAAGGGAGGAGACATACTGTTTCCCTTACTGCCCATCGGCAGTAATATATATATATATATGTTTTCTGAGGTTTTCGCGGGTGTTTGTATGTAGGTCTTTGGTTGTTCGGGTTTTCTCCCGCGTAGAATTGGAAGTATCTTCACGACGTTTCCATGAAATCTCATTCATCATCTTCAGGCTGGTGCTTCCGGCTTGGTGCTTCCAGGAGCAATGTGAGATCTCAGCCAGTTCCTCTTTTTAACTGCCAGTGGGGGTGTGACTGATTGGGTCACCTCCCGCCTACCAGCCATTTGGAAACCTGCCCTCACTGACAAACGAGTCCCTAACACAAAGAATGATACCAGACCCACACTCACGAAAACCACACAGGATGTTACTATCACACATCCACGCAAAAAGCAAACCCAAACCCACACCGATGATGACCACAAATCCGAAGCCCGACCACAAACCAGAAGCCAGACCAAAGCTGCATTATTAGCCACTTTAAACCCCTCCAATCCATACATGAAGCAAACTGATGCCCACCACGGAGATGTGGTACGACCACAAACGCGAAGCCAAACAACAGCAATGCAGCTCACCAGGTCAAATTCCTCTGCAACTCAGACTAACACAAGCACAACCAGGCCCCCACCCAAACAGAACACGCCCCCATCCAATCAGAGCACAGCCAAACTCCCATCCAATCAGAGCACAGCCAAACCCCCTACCAATCAGAACACACCTCCACCCAATCAGAATGCAGCCAAGCTCCCACCCAATCAGGTCACACCCCCACTGGCAGTTTTATTTATTTATTTATTTATTTATAAAATTTATATAACCGCACCCTCTCGCCGAAGGGACCCGGGGCGGTGCACAGGAAATTTAAAACAACACAAATACAAAGTATAAATAATTAAAATCGAATTAAATAGTTTATCCCTGTGCTAAAATTTAAATAGTTAAGACATAATCCCTTACAAACCCAATTAAAACAATTTATAATACAGACTGCAGACTAGGTAAATAACTTAGGCCAAACCGGCCTGATGGAACAGGAGTGTCTTTAATTTCTGGCGGAAGGTGTGGAGGTCCGTGGTTGTTCTGAGGTCGGGGGGTAGGTCATTCCAGAGGGTTGGGCCCACCACAGAGAAGGCCCTTCCCCTGGGCGTCGCCCGCTGGCATTGCCTAGTGGATGGCACCCGGAGAAGTCCCTCTCTGTGGGAGCGAATCGGCCGCAGGGATGTATGAGGTAGGATGCGGTCTCGCAGGTAGCTTGGTCCCGTGCCATGGAGCGCTTTAAAGATGGTGATCAACACCTTGAAGCGCAAGTTAAAAAGAGGAACCGGCTGAGATCTCACATTGCTCCTGGAAGCACCAAGCCGGAAGCACCAGCCTGAAGATGATGAATGAGATTTCATCGAAACGTCGTGAAGATACTTCCAATTCTACGCGGGAGAAAACCCGAACAACCAAAGATCTATATATATATATATATATATATATATATGTTTTCTGAGGTTTTCGCGGATGTTTGTATGTAGGTGTTTGGTTGTTCGGGTTTTCTCCCGCGTAGAATTGGAAGTATCTTCACGACGTTTCGACGAAATCTCATTCATCATCTTCAGGCTGGTGCTTCCGGCTTGGTGCTTCCAGGAGCAATGTGAGATCTCAGCCGGTTCCTATTTTTAACTGCCAGTGGGGGTGTGACCTGATTGGGTGGGAGTTTGGCTGCATTCTGATTGGGTGGAGGTGTGTTCTGATTGGTAGGGGGTTTGGCTGTGCTCTGATTGGATGGGAGTTTGGCTGTGCTCTGATTGGATGGGGGCGTGTTCTGTTTGGGTGGGGGCCTGGTTGTGCTTGTGTTAGTCTGAGTAGCAGAGGAATTTGACCTGGTGAGCTGCATTGCTGTTGTTTGGCTTCGCATTTGTGGTCGTACCACATCTCCGTGGTGGGCATCAGTTTGCTCCATGTATGGATTGGAGGGGTTTAAAGTGGCTAATAATGCCGCTTTGGTCTGGCTTCTGGTTTGTGGTCGGGCTTCTGATTTGTGGTCATCATCGGTGTGGGTTTGGGTTTGCTTTTTGCGTGGATGTGTGATAGTGACATCCTGTGTGGTTTTCGTGAGTGTGGGTCTGGTATCATTCTTTGTGTTAGGGACTCGTTTGTCAGTGAGGGCAGGTTTCCAAATGGCTGGTAGGCGGGAGGTATCATCTCGTTTATTCATGCTGTGTGGCCGTTTTTCTATCTCAATAGCTTCTCTGATTATTCTGTTGTTATAGTGTTCAATTTTGGCAATAGTTCTGGTCTTTTTAAAGTCTATATCATGTCCTGTGGCTTTGAAGTGTTGGACCAGGGAAGAAGTTGGTTCCTCCTTTCTGACTGAGTTTTTGTGTTCTTCAATGCGTGCCTTTATTCTTCTGTTGGTTTGTCCGATGTATGTGGTGGGGCAGGTGGTGCATGGGATTTCATATACTCCTTGATTTTCTAACTCTATTTTCTCTTTGGGGTTTCCTAGGATGGTGGATATTTTTCGGTTTGTGTAGAATGCTGTCTTGATGTTGTGTTTGTGGAGGATCTTGCTGATTCTGTCTGTGGTGCCTTTTATGTATAGGAGGAGGGCTTTGCCGTTTTCTTGTTCACTGTCTTGGACTTTAGTGGGGTTTTCTTTTTGGATTAGGTTAGTGATCTTGTTTCTTTGGAATCCGTTGGATGTTAGTACGTTGGTGAGAGTGTGTAGTTCGGTTTTTAGGTGTTGTTCGTCAGCTAAGCGTTTTGTTCTGGAGATGAGTGTCCTGGCTACAGAGTTGATCTGTGCTGGGTGGTGGTGTGAGAGTCCATGCAAATAGCGGTTTGTGTGTGTTTTCTTCTGGTAGATGGTGTGTCCTAGGGATCCGTTGGATTTCTTATAGACTAAGACATCCAGGAAGGGGAGTTGGTTATTGGCTTCTGTTTCCATGGTGAACTGTATTTTGGGGTGTAGACTGTTGAGGTGTGTGAGGAAGTTGTCCAATTTATTTTTTCCATGTGGCCAGATTATGAAGGTGTCGTCTACATATCTGAGCCAGAGTTTGGGTTTGTGATCTGATTTTTCTAGAGCTTGGGTTTCAAAGTGTTCCATGTAGAGGTTAGCAATGACAGGTGAGAGGGGTGATCCCATGGGTGCTCCTTCTATTTGTTTGTATTTTTGTCCATTATAGATGAAGTATGTGTTGGATAGGCAGTGGTTGGTCAGATCTAGGATATGTTTGGGGGGGCTATATTTGTTTTGGATAGCTGTCAAGGCTTCTTTGATTGGTACTTGGGTGAAGAGGGATACGACATCGAAGCTCACGAGTAGGTCGCTAGGCTGTAAGTTTTGTTTCTTTATGATCTCTATGAACTGGAATGAGTTTTTTACGTGTGAGGTGATGGATTCTGCATAGGGCTGTAGTTGTTTGGCGAGAAATTTGGCTAGGTTTTGTAGGGGAGAGCCTATGGAGCTGACTATGGGTCTGAGTGGGGTTCCTTCTTTGTGTATCTTGGGGAGACCATAGAGCTTAGGGCATCTGGATGATTTTTCTCTGGGAATGATTCTTTGCTGGATTTCTTCGCTGATGGGGGAGGCTTTTATTTTGGATCTAGTGGTTTTTTCTAAGTAGGTGGTAGGATCGGTGCTTAGGGGTTTGTAAGTGGAGTCTTGGAGTAGGTTGGTTAATTTGGTTTGGTAGTCAGATGTGTTCATAACCACCGTGGCGTTCCCCTTGTCTGCTGGTAGGATTATTATGCTAGTGTCTTCTTTTGGACAACTTCCTCACACACCTCAACAGTCTACACCCCAAAATACAGTTCACCATGGAAACAGAAGCCAATAACCAACTCCCCTTCCTGGATGTCTTAGTCTATAAGAAATCCAACGGATCCCTAGGACACACCATCTACCAGAAGAAAACACACACAAACCGCTATTTGCATGGACTCTCACACCACCACCCAGCACAGATCAACTCTGTAGCCAGGACACTCATCTCCAGAACAAAACGCTTAGCTGATGAACAACACCTAAAAACCGAACTACACACTCTCACCAACGTACTAACATCCAACGGATTCCAAAGAAACAAGATCACTAACCTAATCCAAAAAGAAAACCCCACTAAAGTCCAAGACAGTGAACAAGAAAACGGCAAAGCCCTCCTCCTATACATAAAAGGCACCACAGACAGAATCAGCAAGATCCTCCACAAACACAACATCAAGACAGCATTCTACACAAACCGAAAAATATCCACCATCCTAGGAAACCCCAAAGAGAAAATAGAGTTAGAAAATCAAGGAGTATATGAAATCCCATGCACCACCTGCCCCACCACATACATCGGACAAACCAACAGAAGAATAAAGGCACGCATTGAAGAACACAAAAACTCAGTCAGAAAGGAGGAACCAACGTCTTCCCTGGTCCAACACTTCAAAGCCACAGGACATGATATAGACTTTAAAAAGACCAGAACTATTGCCAAAATTGAACACTATAACAACAGAATAATCAGAGAAGCTATTGAGATAGAAAAACGGCCACACAGCATGAATAAACGAGATGATACCTCCCGCCTACCAGCCATTTGGAAACCTGTCCTCACTGACAAACGAGTCCCTAACACAAAGAATGATACCAGACCCACACTCACGAAAACCACACAGGATGTCACTATCACACATCCACGCAAAAAGCAAACCCAAACCCACACCGATGATGACCACAAATCAGAAGCCCGACCACAAACCAGAAGCCAGACCAAAGCGGCATTATTAGCCACTTTAAACCCCTCCAATCCATACATGGAGCAAACTGATGCCCACCACGGAGATGTGGTACGACCACAAACGCGAAGCCAAACAACAGCAATGCAGCTCACCAGGTCAAATTCCTCTGCTACTCAGACTAACACAAGCACAACCAGGCCCCCACCCAAACAGAACACGCCCCCATCCAATCAGAGCACAGCCAAACTCCCATCCAATCAGAGCACAGCCAAACCCCCTACCAATCAGAACACACCTCCACCCAATCAGAATGCAGCCAAACTCCCACCCAATCAGGTCACACCCCCACTGGCAGTTAAAAAGAGGAACCGGCTGAGATCTCACATTGCTCCTGGAAGCACCAAGCCGGAAGCACCAGCCTGAAGATGATGAATGAGATTTCGTCGAAACGTCGTGAAGATACTTCCAATTCTACGCGGGAGAAAACCCGAACAACCAAAGACCTACATATATATATATATATATATATATATATATATATATATATATATATATACATGCTCATAAAACTAACACACACACACACACACATATATTTGTGCCACAACACCCTGTTACGCCCCAATTAAGGGGGGAAGCATACTGCTCTCCTTTTCTGCCTTTCGGTTCATCATGAATGCTTCCTCCCTTAATTGGGGCTTAACAGGGTGTTGTGACACAAATATATACTTATCCTCCTGTCTCAGCTGGTCAGGAAGAGAACCTGGTGGCCTAATGACTAAGGCTTCTGCCTAGCATGTAATACAGCCCCGGTTCAAATCCCAGTAAAGGTATGGCTAGTGATGAGAGCTAAAAAGCTCGAAATAGATCTATACTAGTCTCCCTGACTTATTTATTGATCAGCTGAAAAACGTAATACACACACATACACACACACACACATATATATATTCCAAGTTGCCCAAATCAGAAAATTAAATCAATTTTTGGTTTCCAGTATTTAATACTTGACAACAGGTATGCTTGATATAGTTCCAATTTTGGAAAATCAAATCCTTCCTCATTAATGGGTAATTCTATTTTCTGTAAACATATTCTCAGAATTGAAGAACCCCATAAAATTTCTAAACAAAGAGTTAATTTTCTTTTTAAAAAATCCTGAAATTTAAACAGGATTTCCTCTCAGAATGTAAATTAATCTCGGAATAATATTCATTTTGAGAACATTCACTTTTCCCCAAAGGGTGAGGGTTAATGACTTCCATCTTAGCTGAAGAAACCTCTGAAAACTGATTATACAGTATATTAATCAGTTTTCAGAGGTTCATATGGGCAAATTCACCTGCATATAAGACTTGAATAACAGAAATTATTACAAATGGCAAGAGAAAAAGAACAATCATAGAAGTTCAACTCAGAGAAAACTGCAAAGGATTATTTCACAATTTTATGTATTTTTTTCATTTTTCCTTATTTAAAACAAATATATAATTCAAAACATATACAGTAACATATGACCACAGTTAGAGTATGCTTTATAAAGCTTAGGTTGACATGTTTATATGTTATGAATATGCCTCTTGTTTGTGAAAGTATCTGGCTCTATTACAGTAGCTTTCCATTGGTAAGAAAAATGTTCCCCTCCTCACCTCCAGCTTACGTATTGGCAAATTTGAAGGGTGAAGACCTGAACGTAACCTTCAGGGATAAAGTAATATTTACTTCAAAAACAAGGAAAGCATAAGGTTGTTAAAAAAATTTCTGTACATCAAATTAAAATGTGAGTCAGAGAATACTTTTTGTCTCTGGGAAAGTGGGGCTAGCAGGGCAAATCCCAGTGTCATAGTGACCCTCTTAGCTGACTTCCCTTTGAATAATTGGTATTCTTTTATCCCAAGGCATGCATTTTTATGAATCTTCAGATGAGTATGTCACCAAAGCTATGCATTTTTGCACTTTTAAGTTCAGTTGATAGTTCTATTTCTTCCTCCTCCCCCTCCTCAATGTAGTCCTCAATAGAACTGCATCTACATGGAGGAAAGTGTGCAGTGGAGAACCCCAAGGCTCTGTTTTAGGCCCAGTACTCTTCAACATCTTCATCAATGATTTGGACCAGGGAATAAATAGGGAATTCATCAAATTTGCAGATAACTCCAAGCTGGCAGGAATAGCTTACACTCCAGAAGATAGGCTTAAGATACAGAAGGATCTTGACAAACATGAACAATGGGTGCTATCTAACTAAATGAAATTCAATGGTGAAAAAAGTAAGGTTCTACATTTAGGCAAGAAAAACAAAATGCACAGGTACAGTATAAGTGGTACCTTGCTCAACAGTAGTAACTGTGAGAGGGATCTTGGAGTCCTTGTGGACAATCACTTAAATATGAGCCAACTGTGTGCAGCAGCTGCCAAAAAAGCCAACCCAGTTCTAGGCTGCATAAACAGAGGGATAGAATCAAGATCACGTGAAGTGTTAATACCACTTTATAATGCCTTGGTAATGCAACACTTGGAATACTGCATCCAGTTTTGGTCAACATGATGTAAAAAAGATGTGGAGACTCTAGAAACAGTGCAGAGAAGAGCAACAAAAATGATTAGGAGACTCGAGGATAAAACATATGAAGAACAGTTGCAGGAACTGGGTATGTCCAGTTTAATGAAAAGAAGGACCAGCGGTGACATGATAGCAATGTTCTGATATCTCAGGGGCTGCTACAAAGAAGAGGGAGTCAAGCTATTCTCCAAAGCACTTGAGTAGGACAAGAATCAACAGTGGAAACTAATCAGGAGAGAAGCAAGTTAGAACCTAGGAGAAGATTCCTGACAGTTAGAACAATTAATCAATGGAACAACGTGCCTCCAAAAGTTGTCAATGCTCCAACACTGGAAGTTTTTAAGAAGATGCTGGATAACCATTTGTCTGAAGTGGTGTAGGGTTTCCTGCTTACAGAAGGGAACTAGATTTATTGGATTAGAAGACCTTCAAGGTTCCTTCCAACTCTGTTATTCTATTCTATTCCTCCTCCTTCTCCTGGGAAATATTAAAATTAGTTCAGAAAAACAATATTAATTGTAGTATTTTCTCCCTATTCCATAATATTGTCTATATTCATCTATCACATAAGACCTCTCTTTTTCAGCCCAGTTCTCAAAATTAGCCCCTTTCTTTATATTTTTATTTCTTTTCTATTTTTCTCTATTCTTTTCCTTTTAGCACCCTTAGGTTTTTCCCCCCTCCTTTCTGTCCTTTTTTATTTTGCTCTATTTTACTTTAATCTTATTCTTGTGTTTAAAGTTTGTGTATGTGTGTGTAATATGAAATATTTGATGAGTCATGTATCTATCTCCCTGCCTGACATTTCAGTGACCCATAAATGTAGAGCAGTGAGCTCTATAGTTCCTTCTTTTTGTGAGTGAAAAATACAAAAGAAAGGCTTTAATAGTCCAGAAGATGTGTAGAGAGGAAGCAATTCCTCAAAATCTTAAATGCATTATGCCAACAATTTTATTTAAACGAAACTGTTTTCTGCATTAGAAATCCATTAAACTCTGACTGAATAAATAAAATAAAAGCAACAAAAGGAAATACCAGAGGGAGAGCTTTCTTTGATTGTTCCGAGGCAGTTTATTCAAACAATAGCAGGCCTCCGCTTCCCTTCATGCATTTGGGCGGGCCAATGGGGAAAAGGAACAATAACCCTCATACTTCAAACACAATAGAAAACAAAATGTCCATGTTATAATAAAGCAGAAGGCATTTTAATCTAGATTAAGACCATGTTTCAACATTACATTTTTGATCTATTTTTTCAAGAAAGGGCTCGTGTTGTCACCAGCATCTCATTTATTTTGTCTTTTATTTGGTCTTGATCCATCAAACTTACCATCCATCCAATTCGGTCACCAAGGGTTCATTTCTGGCTTCCAGGTTCTCAGATCTAGAATGTGAGCCTTAAAATAAGACTTTCTATAAAATTAAAAATGTAAACATGTTTGACAAAAATCCTATTGAAAATAGAAGCAAATGAGTATGTTCAATTTATTTATTTATTTTAAAAAATGAAATAAATGGATACAAAGTGAATAATGAAGTTTAACAGATTTAAGAGATTAATAGAGTTGGAAGGGACATTGTAGGTCATCTAGTCCAATCCCACTGCCCAATCAGGAAACCCTACATGATTTCTGACAAATGGCAGTTCAATCTCTTCTTAAAAACATCCAGGGTTGGAGCATCTACAACTTCTAGTGGCAATCTGTTCCATTGGTTATTTGACCTCACTGTCGGGAAATTTCTTCTTAGTTCTAGCTTGCTTCCCTCTTTGATTAATTTCCATCCATCCCTTATAAAAGGGGATAACATGACCCCGGGATACATAATAATAATAATAATAATAATAATAATAATAATAATAATAATAATAATAATAATAATAATAATAATAATAATAATAATAATAATAATAATTATTATTATTATTATTATTATTATTATTATTATTATTATTATTATTATTATTATTATTATTAAATTAATTAAATTAATTAAAAAAATTAATTTATAGACCGCTCCCTCTCCCCAAAGGGACTCAGGGCGGTGCACAGGGGAATTAAAAAACATACAAACATAAATACATCATAAATATATATTATCCCTGCGCTAAAAACCCAAAATGCTAAAAACTAAACCCCATCAACAGTCCTAAGTATGAAACAGTTGCCAAGCACCCATCTGTAAAGCACGTGACCCTGGGGATGCTGCAAAGGTTATCAAGGGTGAAAAATGGTCGTAAATTACATCTTTGAGTGCCATTGTCACTTCGGTCACTAAAAGAAACTGTGGTAAGTTAAGGACTATCTGTATTTCCCAAGCACCTACTTTTCTCTTGCTGCTGGCAGAGACCATGAGGTGAGCTGCTGACCCCTCAAAAGTTACCTCTGGGCTTCAAAGTTTGGTGGTCATGGGGCAGATGGACCAGGCCTATCCAAGTTTGAGTTTGAATTTGAGTTTACTGGGGTTTTTTACCGCCCTACTCCCGAAGGACTCAGGGCGGTGTACAGCCAGAATAAAAACAAATATACTACAGTTAAGAAAAGCATTTAAAAAACATATTAAACCTTGGCCGAAACATAGAAAAAAACCCCAAACTAACCCTGATTAAAATTAATAAAAAATTGAGTTTAAAAATCATGTTTTATGCCTGCCTGGCTTGTTGGAAGAAAAAGGTTTTTGAGACCACGGCGGAAGGTGCGTAAGTCAGGGATAGTTCTTAATTCCGGGGGCCATTCGTTCCAGAGGACCGGTGCTCCCACGGAGTAGGCTCTCCCCCTGGGTGTTGCCAGTCGACATTGTCTAGCCGACGGCACTATGAGGAGACCCTCTCTATGGGAGCGTACTGGCCGGTGAGAGGCTCTTGGTGGCAGAAGGCGATCTCGTAAGTACCCCGGTCCTAAGCCATGGAGCACTTTAAAGATAGTAACCAACACCTTGAATCGCACCCGGAAAACCACCAGAAGCCAGTGCAGCTCGCGCAGGAGAGGTGTTACATGGGAGCGTCGTGTTGCTCCCATAATTACCCGTCAGGCTGCATTCTGGACCAGTTGAAGCCTCTGGGTGCTCTTCAAGGAGAGCCCCATGTAGAGAGCATTGCATTTGGGGTTTAGCTGCCTCTCCCCCACCCACCCCCCAAAAAGCTTCAGGGAACAGGCTAGGATTTTACTAAAAGAAAGGAAAGCTGGCTGAGCCCAATATGATATGTTGATCTCCTGTTTACTACTATCTCTATGTTATTTACTTTCCATTTTTCTCTCATCTTTCCCTGATGACTAAATTTAGTATTAGCTCCTGGGGATATATTGGTATTAAATAGACAAAAATAATAGTACATTGCCCAAATCAGTGTTCTTCGGTTATGACTTTTTTCAGTATTATGTTCTCCAGATGTGTTGGGACTCTTACTCCCAGAACTTTCCAGGCCATTTTACTAATAAACATGCTAATTGGGAATTCAGGGAACCGTAGTCTCAATATGTATAGAAGTTTTGGAAATGCTGTTTTATCTCTCTCATAATATTGAGGCTATTCTCTCTTATCTTTATTCACTTGAACCAAATGGAAAGTGCAAAATGAATAATTGCAATATATTTGCAGAGTATAAATGGGCATGCACATGTGTAGATTTTGCTGAAGTAGAGAAATATGATTTGGCACATGGACAAAAGGGGCCTTCTTTATCTGTAAAAGTGAAGGAGGGGAGATGCATCTCACCACAAAAGCTAAAGGCCCCGAAGGAAATGGGAAGGTAATCTCAGGAGACTGAAATATATTTCAAGGTGAATCTTGCAAAAGACAGCATGGATAGATTTAAGTCCTATAAATGAAAAATGAAAAAAAAAATGAAATGAAATGAAAAAAAAAAGAAATCAAAACAAGTTTATTGTCAGAGACATGAGAAGCTTGCAGAATGTATTGGAAAGTCAAGCTCACAAACAGAGCAATGTCTAAATTGAGGTCTGTAACAGTCAACTTTACAAGGTAGACCAGATTAAACCAAAGCCACGTGGGTCAACACTGCATCTTCAGGTAGTCCCCGACTTACAATAGTTCGCTTAGTGACCGTTTGAAGTTACAACAGCACTGAAAAAAGTGACTTACAACCATTTTTCACATTTATGATCATCTCACGTGATCAGGTGATTTGCACTTGGATGCCTGGTAACTGGTTCATATTTACGATGGTTACAGTGATCACTTTTTGTGACCTTTTGACAAGCAAAGTCAATGGGGAAGCCAGATTCACTCAACAATCTTACTAATTTAACAACTGCAATGATTCACTTAACAACTGTGGCGACAAAAGTCATAAAATGGGCCAAAGCTCACTGAACCAATATTTCACTTAGCAACATAAATTTTTGCCTAATTGTGGTCATACATTGAGGACTACTGTATTGTAACAGCTATAATTGCACAACCTTGGAAGTCTGAATGTGTTTTCTCCTTTTTATCTTTATCTTGTGTGAACTAGAGAAGAACTTGTCTGAGATGTTTTCTCAAGTTACTTTCTTGGCCCAGGCTGAAGCTCCTTTTATCTAATTGTTGCCTTTATAGTTGCCCTTCCTTTTCAGAAGTGAGAGAGTCTACAATCCTTAGAAGATGACTACACATGCAACAATCAAGACCCTAGGCCATCTTGAATAAGACTACTATCTTCCCAGTATGATTAGCACTGGTTACGTAAGTATGATCTTAGTACACAGTACAGTTCCTGAGTGTATATGATATCGAGATAGAAAAATCAAGAAAAGAAAGCATCAAGCCTAGAAACATGACTTCATTCCAGATATAGGAATAACATAAGATGAACATTGTGAGATTCAAATTATATTTTGCTTAGTTTCTGGAGAATTGCAGGAAGGCATTTGTTTTACATAAGGATATAATTCCAGTGAGCTCTGGGAATAAGAAAAAGTTATCAGGTAGAAAGTAGTACTTGAGATGTTGCCAGCAATATCAGCAACCTCAATTGAACTAGTAGGGTTATGATTTAAGAATTTTGACTGAATTATGTGCAGCTAATTACTAAACAATGATTTTAAGGGGGCTCTTCATAATTGCTGTAGGTCTTTTTTGTTCAAAGTTACCCTAAAACACAATAGGCAAATAACTTGCTTGATGGTAACAATATAGCTATATTTTAAAGACACCATGTCTGAACATCATCTGACAAAGTATTGCAATTTAGATAAAAATAAAATTCAGAAAGCATACAAACAAATAAGAAAATTGCAGTGTGTAGACCTCATGCAATTAGACATTAAGATGTGCCTGGAAATTGAAGTTGGGAAAATGTAAGGCCCCTCCCCTCCAGTTGGTCTTTCATTATGATGGCTTATAATGCAAAGGAGAAATATCAAAAATCATCCAAAGGAAAGAACCCTACTTTCATTAGATTAGTCACTTGGTAGTACCGTAGTAGTAGTAGTAATAGTAGTAGTAGTAGTAGTAGTAGTAGTAGGAGGAGGAGGAGGAGGAGGAGGAGGAGGAGGAGGAGGAGGCGGCAATAAAGGAAGCTGCTGACAAAGAAAACAGAACTTGCCAACATGATACAAAATAGATGAATATTGGATTTATGTCTTGAAGATTGAAGTTCAAATCTCCATGGGGTGACAACTTTTTTTGTTCTCAATAAGACTAAACAATTCAAAAATTTCTATTGTTTTGGACAGAATGAAGAAAGCCACATAAACAGGCTAGAGATCTCTGCTGGAAATGCTAGACAAACACACTAAGAGAATTTGGAGTGAGCCTAGAGTGAGATGAATCTGTTGTAAGATTTGAGCAAAATCCAGGACTCAAACCTGAATAAAAGATTCTTTTGATTAGTACTCTATCAAGACTTTGAGATGTTTGGCTGAAGTAGTTACGTTTGTATGTATAGTAATGAATGGCTAGTAACACAATTGCATGGGCAAGACCAAGACTTTAGTAGCCAAGAGCACTCTTATTTACACCAATGACACTATTCATCTATTATTGTAAAACACTGGATGGAGAAATGAAAGGCATGGAAACTCAACAAAATAATGAGAAATTATCCTAGAACAGTATACAGTTTTCTGATGGATAAAAACTTTGTTGTTATTCATTTGGGAATTCTTTTTGAAGAAGTGAAGGACCAAACTATTATTTCCTGCTCATCTTCCATTAAGATCTGGCCAAGATCTTTTCCAGATTGAGAGGTTGCAAATATTAGTTTAGGGGAGTGATTCTCAACTTCCGTTACTTTAAGACATATAAATTTCATCTCACAGAAATCCCCAGCCAACATGCCACACAACTTAAAGTTGCTGAATTTAAGAAGCACTAGTTTAGAGGAAGCCAAATATTGTCTGTGCCTGTATTCCTCTCAGGGGTCGTATTGCCCCAGAAATTATCAATCTCAGCCCATATATTTTGTGCAGCTGAAATAGTGGCAGGGAACAAGCCAAAGGGATGTGTAGAAATTCACTTTCTTGGCCTTTCTTTCTCTCCCAAACACCAGGTTGCAAATAAAGGAGAAGTCCTTACTAGAAATAAAAATCCGCCTTCAATAAATTTAAAAGCAACTGATCCAGTTCTGCCACTGACTGGCAGCAATTCTCCATAGCTGACACGGAAGGAGATGAATCTTGGGGGATTCTGCAGCACACAAAATAAGTATTACTAATGCTCAAGTAATGGTTTGGTCTGCATTTTTCATTCACATGATCAAATTCATACCGCAGAAGCTAATACCTATTTTGGAATGCAATTATGAGAATAACTTTAGAATAGAGTAACTTTATTGTCACTTTGAATGTATACTGAGCAGCATAAGTTAAAAGGAAATTAATGCTTTGTATTTCACTCTCCTCTGAATTTCTCCTGAATCATGTTTCAGAAAGCATATAAATAATAGAATGGGCATTTTAGGATAACAAAAATGCAAAAATGCATTTGAGGGTCGGTGAGTGGATGGATGATCTAGAAATATTTATTGGAGTGGATATGCTTGTATATTCCTGAAATCACAAATTACAATTTGTGAGATGGAACAGACTTATGATTGAAAAGATGCCAAGAAAACTTGGAAATAAATTGAACTACCCATCCCTAGCTTTTGCTGTAGCAAAACCAGTCATAATGTAAGATTTTCTGGTCTGTGTGCCTTTTGCATGTTTCATTCTACTAAATTTCTACATTAATCTGTGAATTCGGAGGTAGGGCAGCTTTTGAATAGGTTCAGTCAAATATCCTTGGATTTTAATGCTCAACATCTTTAGAAATACTAATACAATTAGAATTGTGGGAGATGCACATGCAGATAGGTAGCATTGGAGTCATCATTAAAATGTTCGACTGGATTTGTCAAGATCCAAGTTTAAGTCAGTATTTTACCATGGAGCTTCCTTACTAGTTCTCAGTCCCCAAACTCTCATATTTTTTATTATCACAAAAGAATATATGTGAGATTGCTCTATGCAGTACTTGAGTTGGTAGCGGAAATATGAGCTTTGAGTAATAATTATAGCAATTATTCTAACTCCTGTTGTGCTTAATATGCACATACACATATAGACGGTTACAAATATTGTTCATTTTTATGATATCTGAAATGTTCTAAGCTCTAAATATTTTTTTAAATCTGAATTAAGCATTTAACTCATAACTTCCAATTTTTGCATCATCTTAGCACGTTTTTCAACTTTGCTCCATGGTACCCTGATTGTTGTAAAGCCCTGTCCATTACCTTTATTCCATCAAAACAATTGCCCAGTCCTATTTCCAGCAATATATAAAGCTTTTAAACAATGTAATAATTTAGTCAAACATAAAAAACCCAATTGGAAAGTGGAGAAAACAGGAAAAATAAGTTATCGGTGGTTGTTGTTGTTATAATTGTTATTATTGTTATTATTATTATTGTTGTTGATGATGATGATAATAATAACAATAATAACAAGAACAACAACAACAACAACAACAATAATCTCTTAACATATTTTAAATTTTAAATGTGTTAAAACATTTAAATATGTTAAATATATTAGGAGATAAATTATAACTGATAATTATTTTTATAATTATTAGACTAAGTCTACCAGCTAGAATGGTAGGGACGTGGTGGCTCAGTAACTAAGATGCGAAAGGCTTGTCGATCAGAAAGTTCGGCAGTTCGGCGGTTCGAATCCCTAGCACCACATAATGGAGTGAACTCCAGCTACTTGTCCCAGTTTCTGCCAACCTAGCAGTTTGAAAGCATGTAAAAATGCAAGTAGAAAAACAGGGACCACTTTGGTGGGATAGTAGCAGATTCCGTGTGCCTTTTGGCATTTAGTCATGCCAGCCACATGACCATGGAGATGTCTTTGGGACAGTGCTGGCTCTTTGGCTTTGAAACAGAGATAGCACTCAAGAATGACTAGCACATATTCTACCTTACCAGATAGAATGGCCAGAAGTTTTGAAAGGAAAGTAGCTAGCTGTTAAAACAAGTGCCATTGTTACATTCAAATCAAATTAGTGCAATTTCTGCATATGGGACTATAGTTGGCAAATTTGCATAATTTGTGATAGGTTTGTAATGCAGCAATAAGAATTATATATCTTTCCAATGCTAGATAGAAATGCATCTGGAGAACAGCACATTGAGTAAGATCAAGCTAAACCCAGGGTTTGTCTTTTTTAGAATGTGAAACCTGATAGTATTAGAGGAACAACTATATCTGACCCTAGTTATGGCCTTTACCACAATTTACATCGGTCATTGCTTCAGAGAAAAGAGAGCCGACACAGTTTATTGTTGTTCAGGTTTTCATCCTTATGCATGAGTTCTTCTCACAAAACTTGGCATTTATGAATTAATGTGATTGCACATTTTTTTTAAATTTTCTCCCCATATTTACACATCAAGACTAAGGGGGGGGGGGGGGAGAGAAATGTGATCTTGCTTGATTTCAAGAGCACTTCTGTGACCTGTCATTATCGCTTGTCATTAAGAACCGATTCACCTTTCACATGTTCTCCTTTGCTTAATTGGTTATTTTCTAGCCAGTTAAATTGCTTGACCCTTTAAATTTTTGAGGCCATTTTTATCTTTTCCCTTGCTTCAAAACATCCTACCTTTGATAGAGATGGCAATTAATCATAACAATTCTGTTGGCAGGAGATTGCCATCCCTTTATAGAACATCCTGTATGTCTCTGCTTCATAGTTTTCTATCACTTTGAATATGTAAGAAAAGGAGAGGTGTGAGTCTGGTTGCCAATGCCAGGGGAAAGTGTGTTTCAAACTGGTTTCTGATGCTCATTGCCAGCTGAAATATACCATATTTTTCGGAGTATAAGACGCACCTAAGTTTGGGGGAGAAAAACAAGAGGAAAAAAAATCTGCCTCTGCCTCCCAGCAATTTGCCTCCTTGCACCAAACAGCACACACTACAAAAGATATACATTGTTTGTGGTGTTACGTTTCAAACTATATACTTGCACAGATGCTGTTAAAGTTGATGTGGCTTTCTGGAAGTATACATTATTCTCTGCTATTTAAGAGGAGATACAATAGCATTGGGCCTCTTCAGACCAGACATTTGTTTTAAAACGCTTCTTCATTTTGTTAAGTTGTCTAGAACAATAATAAAGCAGTCTTTAAAAAATAAGTCTAATAATTTGAACATTCTATAGGCATTTATAATTATTGACTTACCTCCTTGCAGCAAACAGCCTATTTTGGTTTAGCCTGATTAGAAGAAGAAAAAATCTGCCTCTGCCTCCCAGCAATTTGCCTTGTTGCAGCAAACAGCAAGTTTCAGTTTCAATTTCAGTTTAAGCAAGGTTTAAGCACGGCTGCCAATGATCAGCTGCTTCAGGCTGCATGGATTGCAATAGCCCAGGGGTCTGCAAAGTTGGCTCTTTTAAGACTGGTGGATTTCAACTCCCAGAATTCCCCAGCCAGCAAAGCTGGCTGGGGAATTCTGGGAGTTGAAGTCCACCAGTCTTAAAAGAGCCGACTTTGCAGACCCCTGCAATAGCCTATTGCCACCTCCGCATGCCCCATTTTCTCCGTTTGCTGCAAGGAGGTAAATTGCTGAGAGGCAGAGGCCAAAAGGTGGGGTTCGGTGTGTGGGGCTATACACCCAAATTTTCACCCTCTTTCAGGGTGGAAAGGCGTGTCTTATAGTCTGAAAAATACATAGCATTAAAAAGCTATATAGAAAAAAGGACATGAATTGTAGTAATTATTTATTTGAAGACCAAAACATAGAAAGGTATATAGATGCTGAAGCGTTGCACATCTGGAAGAATTGTTTGTATGAGATTCTAAACAGAAAAGGAGCCACCTCCCTTAACAGGCGATATGGTGTATTTCACTAGAAATTTCTGGTGTTAGGCAAATATTGTCATCATTATTTGAATGTCAAGGTATGTTAACTGCTAAAAAAAATCCTATGTGCCTTCTTATTTGTGGTAGGCAGGACAATAATCAGATCCAGCATTTTGTTTTTCTGAAAATTTTGTTTTAAAAAATGTGGATGTTTATGTTCACATCTCATAATATAGTAGAGCTTTATATTATAGTCTTCTAATTTATCTAATTAATGTAAAATGTGCCACAGAGCCACCAAGTGGTAGCAACTAGCCGACATTGCCTAATGTTGAAAATACTATGCAAGATCAGATCTGGCCTGCTGCAGACAATATTAGGATAATCCTGAAAGAAGACAATGGCAAGCCACTTCCCTATTTTTGTGAAGAATACAACAAAAATATCACCAGGTACTGAACTTGCCTTGTGGGATTTTTCTTCTCTGTTTGAATGTAAATTCTTCAAGATCCCATTTTTAATGCAACTCACCACATGTTTGTCCTTTGAGTCATACTAATCTTTATCTTTATAATAAATAAATAAATATCCTAATGCAGTATGGTCATATACCAGCATTGGGAAGTGAGGTACAGCATAGAGGATACAATGGAGTAAAAATAAAATCTGAAAATATCTGAGAAGCCAGAAGATATAAAAGAGACATGAATTAAAAACAGAAAGTTTATATGAAAACAAGAATTTAAAAGAAAGGGTAGGAGCATTATATAGATGTAGGGGAGCATTAAAGGTTATATGAAAGACTATCAAATACAGAGAATTCTAATGTGGTGATCTAGTTGTTCATTAAAACTAGGTTTTATAGCACAGGTCATCATCCAATGAATTCTGAGCACTGCAAAGAACCTGGCAACTTTGCATGTTGTAGCGGGGCTGATATCAAAAAGCAACAGGGTGCTGTAAAATTGTCCTGTGTGAAATGTGTTATAAGGCTAGAATGAATATCTCTATAATACAGATACTGTAGAAGCATATGCTCTATTAGCTGACAGTATTATAGCAGTGCTTCAATATCTAAGGGTCTGCTACAAAGGAAGGGGGAGGAGTCAATCTATTCTCCAAAGCACCTAAAGGCAGGACAAGAAGCAATGGATGGAAATTACTCAAGGAGAGAAGCAACCTAAAACTAAGGGGAAATTTCCTGACAGAGATAACAATTAATCAGTGGAATGACTTGCCTCCAGAAGTTGTGGGTGTTCCAACACTAGAGGTTTTTAAGAAGAGATAGGAGAACCATTTTCTGAAATGGTATAGGGCAGTGGTTCCCAATGTGAGGGCCACACCCCACGGGGGGGGGGTTGATTTTTAATGGGGGGGGGATTTGTTTAAACCAAGTTAACAGCCTCTTAGGCTTCCTCCGTGTGAGTAGAGTTCACTTTTTGAGAAAATAAGAATTATATGTCACAGGGGAGGCATCAGGATTTTAGAGATGCTTAGGTAAGGCATGGCCAAAAACAGGTTGGGAATCACTGGTATAGGGACTACTGGTTGAACAGGGGGTTGGACTAGAAAAGCCTCCAAGGTCCCTTCCAACTCTTTATACTGTTATTTTATATGTCCAGAGTCACAGGGAATTCTGTCTCTGGAAAGGAATCAGCCTACATAGGACAGCTGAATGAAAAGCATGACACTGTGCCAGAATAAAGATCCTTTCTATTTGGTACCTGCTAACTTTTATTTTGAGATATACTATTCTCCAACACAATACCTCTTTCTTTACACCATTCTTTTTGCTGAAATTTGATCACAGAAACATGACTGCTAATAAATTTTATTTGATGCTAGTATTCATTTTCCTTGACAATCCAATGGGAGCAGAACAGGGATGCCAGTTCTAACCTCTTCTATAGAAGAGGTTCCACAAATCTACAGTGCCATTTAGAACCGGTTCCAGCTCCCTCCCCCTGCCCGTCCGCACATCATCAAGATGAAGAGCGACAGGAGGAATTCTGGTTTTTTTCCTAAAGGGTTAGGGGTGCAAGGGTCTTGTAACTTGACAACTTTAAGACTTGCGTGCTTCAAATGCCAGAGCTTCTGAGCCAACATTTTTGTTGCTAAGCAAGAGCGTTGTCAAGTGAGTTTCACCACATTTTACAAGTTGGTCACGCCGACCCAGTTACATGACTGCCAAATCACTCCCACCTGGTCACATGGCCAGCAAGCCACTCCCACCCAGTCACATGGCCGGCAAGCATCTCCCACAAAGCAGACCACACCTACAGAAGAGATTCTAAAAAAATTTGAAACCCACCACTGGAGCACAACATCCAAATTTATGTCAATCAGAAATTGTAGCATAACAGTTTTATCTTCCTGTGTCAAGGAGGGGGAGATTATGTTAGGGGATGGAACCATATCATAACTTTCTTCCATAAGACCGGAGGAGGAAGATTTGTCCCAGCAGTGACTTTCTTGAGCTGAATGTACGCTACTACAGTAAAGACTTTAGAAATTCTTCCTCATTTGTAGGTTTACAGAATTCATACCAAGAATAATTGCATAATTGCATTAGTTGGTTACACTCTTGCATTCAAAAATATGCATTTTGCATATAACAAAATGGATAAAACCTGAAATACCAAAGCAATCTATAGAAGGCACTGGAAGAAAACAGTAAAATCCCTTCCCTCTATCTTTTGTAAGTGCAAACTAAATAATGTTGTTGCTAGAAAAAGAAAAGAAAAAGAAAAAAGATTTCCTTAGAAAAAACCAAATTCAACAACTTTTTTTATTTTTTGTTTTTTTATAAGAAATGGCTGCTAGTCAGATTATATATTGCAAAATGCATTTCTGAGAATTTTGTAAGTGAAAACAGTCTTTGAACAGCTTTCACTTCTCTGATTTTTCTGATTCTCACTGCTAGGGCAAAATTAAGTAATTGAAATTGAGGGTTATGGCTATTCTGTAAAATGTTGAAAATAGTGCAATTTTCTGCATTCCCAAATGTGATTATTGTGCCCCATTTTGCCCGTAGGCACCACTCACCTGCTTTGCTGCATTTAAATGATGTTTCATTTCCTTAGAATATACACCTGGAGTCATGCATAAAACATTTGCAGCCCACACTTCAAACACCTGAAATCCTAATTGGGTCCTTAAAGTTCAGACTTCCCCTGCAGATCACGATTCTTAGAAACAGCATTTATTGTTTATAGCCTCTGGATTAAATAGGGACTTGGGCTACCAGCTACCAATGAAATTCTAAATATTTTCTCTTTGTCTTATATAACCTTCTTAACTATGTAAACAGTCTGAAAGGGTAGAATGCCTGAGATTATTCTACAAAATGCTTTAAAAAGAAAACCGTAGAAATAACATGATGAAATATAATGTCAGCTTGCCCTGTTCTATAGATATGTACGTTCGAAAAAAGGAATATTTTTCTCTCCTGTACGCTACTTCATCCTGGCAGGTGGAGAGATATCCCTGGGGGTAATTAGTAAAGCATACCATGCATATATGCCAAGAATATTCTTCAAGTAAGGTCACCCAAGGTATAAAGGTCATCTCAGCTACCCAGCAAAAGCAAGCAAGCAGCTATATTAGTCAGCAGTGATGTAAAAAGGTGCTGAAGGCAGATTATCCTTTTAGATGATCACAACAATGCCATTTATCACAATAATGTCATTTCACATTGCATAGGAAAAGGCAGTGATAGACCAATTCTCAAAACCACATGGATAGGAAAGATCAAGAGTCACCTCACAGTAAGATGGCAGCAAACAAATTTAATAAATAAGTAATAAATAAATAATAAAGTGTTTGATAATATAGTGTCAGATGATGGGCCCCTCAGATAAGATGGCCCTCAACATAATATTGAGGAAGACCTCAAGATATTTTGGAATAATAATGGAGTTTATGTTATCACCAGATAATTCCTTCAGATACTTAGCTGGTAATAATATCATGCGGGGGGAAATAATATGAGGCTACAAATATTGAATTACAGTGGGAACTGTAATTCTAGAAGCATGAACATGGGAAACCTTGACAAAACAAACAAATGTATTACATATCTTGGGCATTAACAAATTGAAATGACTTGAGATTGGATAGTCCCAATCAAAAGAACATTTTTTTAAACTATCTGGAACATTCAAGGTGAAAGTATAATCAACAAAACATAGAAGCAGATATGCTGCTATTGATTAAAGACTAAAAATACCAAAGCTGGAAACAATAAAGACACAATATAAATGGATGGTCTAGGGAAGAGACACGAAGCAGAAGAATGACTTATTTTCTGCCATTCCAGTTATTTCTTCATTACTACCCCATTTTTCAAGCAGCCAGAATAATACATCTAAACATGAATATCAGCAGATTGAGCACACAGAAATCAAACCATCTATGATATTGGTAAAAGGTTAAAAGTGAAGACTGTATTGAAAGTTATCTTAGAAGATACTTCATAACTTACAAGTACTTCTAATACCGGAAGATGAAGTTAGATAAGCAACATGGTCATTAACCAAATTGGAAGGCTATAGGAATTGATAGAATGTTTACAGAAATTTAGCAAGCAACAGAAAAAAAAATCTGTAAACGTTCTAATCAAACTACACCAGCAAATTTGGAGAATGACACAGTGCCCAACAGATTGAAAAGATCAGTATACATACCAATACCAAAGAAAGGAGATGTAAAAAAATTTGCAAATAGACCTAACAATATGCATGCTACAAAATAAGGATGATCTAATGCAGATTAGATCTACAGGGAAAGGCAGACGCCAACCAGAGGTGGGTTTCTACTGGTAGTCTTAATTTGACCTGGGTCACAGAACCAGCAGTGAACCAGGCTGGCCATGCCTCCAAACTGGTTTCCCCAGTCTCTACTGACATTGTCGGCATGTGTTTTATTAGTTTTTCATGGTCTTCATGCATGCACAGAACAATTTTGAGTGAAGCAGCAAAGTGCACACAAAGTGATATGGTACCAATGCCAGTAGGAACCCACCCCTTATGCCAACCTGAAAAACATCATCAATAAGTCAGTCAATCAATCAGTGAATAAATGAATGAGTGTGACTCCTGTACTGTGGGGAGGAAAATCACCATGTTCTAGCCACGCAAATTTCTTTAAAATTCTCTTCTTATTTGAAGTAATTTGTAAAACACATTCCTGAAATGCATATGACCTGGCTCGGGACCTAGCTATCTGCGGGATCGGTTTCTGCCCCATACATCCTCACGGCCTATTCGCTCCCACAGAGAGGGACTTCTCTGGGTGCCATCCGCTAGACTTTGTCAGCGGGCGACGCCCAGGGGAAGGGCTCTCTCTGTGGCGGGCCCGGCCCTCTGGAACGACCTTCCCCCCGATATCAGAACGACCATGGACCTCCGCTCCTTCCGTATGAAACTGAAGACCCATCTTTTTCGACTGGCCGGCCTTGGATAGTCTCTCTGTCTATAGATTTCAAATGTATTTTTAAATGGGATTTTAGTCAATAATTTTAGCACGGGATAAATTGTTTAATTGTGTTTTAAGTTATGTACTTTTGTATTTATTGTTCTTATTGTTTTATTTTTCCCTGTGCACCGCCCCGGGTCCCTGTGGGGAGAGGGAGCGGTTAATAAATTCGATTATTATTATTATTATTATTATTATTATTATTATTATTATTATTATTATTATCATCATCATCATCATCATCATCATCATCATTATTATTATTATTATTATTATTATTATTATTATTATTATTATTAAAAAATGAGAACTAATCTTTCTGGCATCAATACAAAAGAAAAGGTAATCACAATTCTCTAATTGTAGAGAATTTCCACAATTAGAATTCACAGGAATATTTATTTATTTATTTTTTTCACATTTATAACCCGCACCTTCTCCTAAAAAAGGACCCAGGACCCTCATATAATCTGAGATGTTAAGAAGAAGTAGCAACAGTTAGGGAAAACCTAGGAGATTTCTTCACAGTCCTGAGCACATCTTCAAACTGCAGAGTATATTGGTAGATTAGAAAGCAGAAGCCTATATTCTTTTCCATTATGATACCGTGGGTTGTTCTTCCACCTTAATTCCCAGAGCCCCCTTGCCCTACTTAATTATTTGTTGTTCAATTTGTACTTGAACTATTTATGAAGATACCTTTCATGTAACCTCAGTTTTTTTTAAAAGAATATGAAAACTCTGCTTAAAGGTCTAGATAAAATCAAATCAATTAATTTCTTTTAATAGTTAATTTACATCACAACAGGAAGCCATTCGTTTCTCCCTTATGGTCATGTAGAAAACAGTGACTTTTCTTTCACCTTCTTTGCTTTGCTTTTTATTTTAACATGTGGCACCAATGCAAAACTTAGTTTTAAATATAGAGCAAAGGGCTAAGGAATATCAAAAGATGAGATGCTAGAGTTTGCATAACAGAGAGAAAGAGCAAGCATGAAGAGGATACATCCTACTATTAAGCCATATTATTCTCAGTGAAATAATAAGCTGACCTTTAACTAGTCTGGAAAAAAACATGTTTATGTGTTCCTAACATCATTTAATATCAGAGAAGGAAAACGTGGTTGATCCACTGCCAGTTTTTAATAAAGGATCCAAAGAGCACTTAGGAAATTACAGAGTGTTTGATTTAACACATATCCTGGATAAATTGGTGGTAATTATTATAGACAAAATCATCAAGTATATAAAGAAATCAGTATGAGTTAAATATCAGTATTAATATAAGGAGGTTTATTTTATTAACCTGCAAATATTCAGAAGAGGTGTAATACATTTTTATTTAGGCATTTTTGTAAAAGAAGAATCTCCAGATATCTGGAAGAGAGATATGACTTCATAGTGACTGTTCCTATGCATTGGGATATCTTCAAAGATATGGAAAGTTTCCTGTTTTCTGATCTTCAACAAGGTATTGAAATAAAATGTTTTTATTCTATGGGCATTCTATTCGATGGTTCTTGGACTGCCTAGTTAGTTTAGACTGGTTATTCCTCATGGTGGTGGTGGTGGTGGTGAACCATCTTGAGTCCTTCAGAAGTAGGAACTCTATAAATCATTTCATAAATAAATATCTGCTAAAATTTGCTCCTATTGGTTGTCAGTTATGTGATCCACTGAATCTGATGAACAAAAAGAAGACAAATGTAGTTGTGCCTAATGTGGAAAAATTAGAAAAATCATGCATGTGGCAAATGTATGGTGTGGAAGATGTACACAGAGAGAAATCCTTCTTATATTACGATATAACATCAAATAAGAGTTGGAAGTCCTTTATTCAAACCCTCTGCTCAAGTAGTGCAGTTACAAATCCATCTGGTAGTGAAGCCATCTATCCACATTCTTCTATCTTACCAAGCAGTAAAATGTGGTCTACTTTGTTAAATGCCTTACTGAAGTCCTTGTATATTATGTCCACGACATTTATCTTGTCCACTAATTTAGTGAGTTTGTCAAAGAGGGTTATAAGGTTTGTCTAACATGATCTGTTTTTAATAAAGCCATATTGGCTTCTAGCAATCGCTTTGCATATTGGCTTCTAGTAATAGTTCATGTCACAAATGGTGACATGAATGGTGCTCACAAATCCACTTCTTGACTATCTTTTCCAGGATTTTCCTGGGTTAGGCTGATTGGTTTGTAGTTTCCTGGATCCCTTTTTTTCTGCTAGTTCCCTTGGTGCTCCAGGAGTTTTGAGGGATTTTGTTCAATGGTTCCAACATCACACCTGGCAGCTCCTTCAGAACCTTCAATGTAATCCATCTGGTAACACATCTGGAGAACATGGGTGTTGTTCTACCATTTTCTTGCCCATTATGACTTACATCCCTATTCTGTCTTCTACAGTACTACTTTTGATAGTTTGGCTGGGGCTCATACAATGCAGCTCAACTAAATTACAATAAAACTTTTCTCCCCTCCAAATGTAAATTGATTCTATAAAACACTCAGGCAAGAAGGAGCCTAGTTAATAACATCAATCCAAGCAAGACTTCTGGTTTCTTATAGCAATGCTCTGTTTAATGCTTCCAATCCTTCAATATAAAGGGTTAGCTCCTCATCTGTTTATTGTTTTAGTGATTGATTTCCATAAAAAACAAAATTACCTGTCTTTAAAACTCTGATAAATATTGTGCCACAGATGTTGAAACAATATTGAAAGTGGAGTCTTTGGTATTCTCTGAGTTTGGTTGTTTTGCTTTCAGACATTTCATTACCTAGGTAACTTCATCAGTGCTAGTGACTGTGGAATTTGATTCCTGTTTATATAGAGTAGCTTGCCCTGCCAGTATTTGTGATGGTGTGGTTTTCTCTTTGGTTGTTCTTTATTAGGATATTGTTTCTAGCTTGTTTATTTGTCTGATTTGAATTCCTGATTATCTGGATGTTGGATGATGGAGATGATATGTTCTGATCTTTTTCCCCCTTCTTAACTTTTTATTGATGTATCAATGATGTATCAATGTGATTTATCTCTATGTGTCTATTGATAGTTGATTTTTCTGAATGTCAGGTTCTCAGAAATTCGCTGGTCTTGATTCTGAGATATTGTACTACCGTAGTATTATTCTTTCTATAGGTTGTTATTCAAATACAAGCATATTACAGCAACTCAGAATACCAGAAAAAGGAAACAGACCACCTATACAGATAATACTCAACTTACAACAGTTCATTTAGTGACCATTTAAAGTTACAACATCACTGAAAAAAGTGACTTATAATCATTTTTCACATGACCATTGCAGCATTCCCATGGTCAGGTGACTAAAATTCAGGTGCTTGGTAACTGACTCATATTTATCACAATTGCAGTGTCCTGGGATCATGAGATCATCTTTTGGGACCTTCTGACAAGCATAATCAATGGGTAAACCTGATTCACTTAACAACCATTGTTATTAAGTTAACAATTGTAATGATTTGCCTAATGACTGTGGCAGGAAAGGTCATGAAATGGGGCAAAACTCACATAACAAATGTTTCATTTAGCAACATAAATGTGGGCTCACTTGTGGTTGTCAGCTAAAGACTACCGGTACAATATCTTCTAACAAAATGGATACTCACATAATTTTATCGGAAATTGCCTGACCACTCAACCCATTAGAGCACAACTATTACAATCTATAAAAAGAATAAGACTGACATGCATCAAAAATATCTCAGAAACAATCAGCAGACTATTATAACCAGATGCATCACTTTGGCATGCAAACCCACAAAAGATGTCCAAAACATCTTTAATAAACCAAAAGACCAAGTAGCTGAAGAAGCAAATATGGGAGTCATCTGCAATATGCAATGTAAGCATTGTACCAGTCACTAAATAGGACAAGCAGATTAGCAGAGCCCATCCATGAACACCAACTAGCAGTAAGAAGACACATTGAAAACTTATTTTCCCGACAGATCGACAGATTTAACCACAGTTTCAACTGGGAAAAACCATGAGCGTCTTAGACCAAGTAAAAATGCTAGGGAATTCCTGGAAATCTGGCATTCAAACAAATCAGCTATCGATAGCTAGAAATAAAACACATTTAGTTTCTATTCAAAAGAGACAATAAAAAGCTAAATAAAAATTTATCTCACCCCATTACCTCACACAGTGGCCTCATGAATATGTTAAGTAGGACAAAGGGGAGCAGCAAACCTGTGGCACTCTACATAGTAGGGGCATAACGCAGCATCTCTCTTCCCCAGACAGTACAGACTGGCCCTGAAAAAGAGATGAATCATCACAGCAGCATGTTGTTCACCTCCAGTTGTCTGAATTGATGGTATCAAAAGCTTCTGAGAGGTCAAGAAAGGCAAGAATGGATGCCATCCTGCCTTAATCAAAGATTATTCAAAAGCACAAACAAAGCTGTTTCCATCCCACACTAGGATCTGAGTTTTAAAGAAAGATAGACAATATACAATTTTTATATTTTAGTACTACAGAAACCCAGATCTCTTGTAATTAGGTTTTATGATTTACTCTGTGAGTTCATAGTCCTCATTTATCTTGGCAAGAAGTACTTTGGAATGAAAAGCAAAGAACATACTGATTTTTTTCGATATGACTCTATAACATTTCAGCAGTGCAATCTAAAAAAAAATAATTTGGCAGTCAAATACCTTCTCTAGTGATTTTTTCTTTATTCTTTAATCATGAGATAAATGATATTTTTTAAACTTTTTTTTACAGAAGATTGATTGGTCTCAGATTAAATTGATTACATTGTTAGAGGTAAATAAGTCACCTTAGTATTGTATTTCAGGCTCTTCTGTATCTTCTGTCCACAAATCCTTATAATACTTTCTTTATTTTTCAATTATGATTTAGACTTTCCTTTCATTTTTTTAATCTATTGTTTTTAGATAATAGAGGAAATCTTTGGCATCAGGCTGCCTTAAAAATCTAATACAGTAGATAAATTTCCCACACTGTCTTTATTTTTTTAATTTATCTTAGTAGTAGTTTTTCATGCTTCATTTTTAACTCATCAAAAAAGTTTGTTTAGTTAGTTTACTTTACTTATGGAAACAGCTTTTTCTTTTAAATATTTTCTTTTTCATGATGTAATGTTTAGTTTTAGATGAAGTTGAAAAGCTGTAGAAGTCCTAAGAGAAAAGAAATGCATACTAAACCAATTATTCAACACCTGAATTTCTTTTCAACAAATTTATAATTAATCTTTTCTATCTAGAGGAGGGTTGAACAATTATTGTAGATAGGGTTAACAATATGTCAAATATTCTGTTAAAAGAACTAAGTGTTCCAGAGGATTTTTTAAAAAAAATCAGCATTTAAATGTTTTAATGATTATATTGCCTTTATTCCTAAGGCTCTATTTAGGAATATCAAATGTTTGACCCAAGTGTTCTGATTATTTTTTTAATTGTCTGCAGATGAGACAAATTATAACTGGAGACTTTAATCATGTTTCAGATATTTTTTTAAAGTAATATTCTTCCAGCTAAATTTAATTCTCATATATGAAATGTGCTGGAGCTTATAAATTGGGTTTTAATTTCATAGTGATATGACAACTTTAATATCCTTCACCGACTTTTTTCTATTTCAATTTCACATCAGACTTGATCATTTATTATCTTGATTCTTAGTTGATTGATTATAACTGTGTTATAGATTAATTTGCAATATGTGATCATGGTCCAGTAACATTGCCAACTGCTCTAAGAAAAAAAAATCAACCTATATTTGTCAAGATGATATTTAAATTCATAATTAATAAAATATTTACATTTTTAAACAGGTGAAACAAAGTTTGAAGGTTTTGTTTTTATGGTTTTTATAGGTAGATATATCAGCATTAAGTTATCGCACAAGGTGATGATCCTGGCACATAGATTATTAAATTGACCATCATGTAATTTGATTTCATAAAAGAGTGACAAGACTCAGGTAATATTAAATTACTGATTGATATTTTAGTTATTTCTTTAGAAATATTGGAATTAGCAAAGGTGATCTTACCATATAAAAACAGATGTTTGGTATGATGTACTTTAAATTGTGTAAGCAAGTTTGGTTAAATATAAATATTCTTCATTTTTAATAATTGGATTTAAAAGTGCTGTTCTAATTCTACAATCAAGGTTATTACAAATGAAATTATTTTCTAGAAACAAAGAAAACTGATGGGAACCCCTCCTCCGAATGGTCCATCAAGTCTGCCCTCTGAATTTTTTGTTTCTGTTTGTTTTCTTTTTCAATTATTTATTATTATTATTATTTTATTTACTTATTATTTTTTTGTCAGATGATAGGCATGTATTTATTCCAAGCATGTTTAAACTCAGATACTAATAATTGACACACTATCTTTGCTGGAAGTTGGTTCGAAGTTTCCACTGCTCTTTCTGTGAAGTTATACTTTCTAACTTCCTTTCTGTCAGTTTGAGGTTATGCCCCTGTGTCCTTGACTTTTGCTTAATATTGAAAGCACTGCCTCCGGCCTGAACATATTCAGTTCTTCCAATCACTCCTGGTATGTGCTGTTCTTTTACACCTTGCATCATTTTTGTTGCCCATCTCTGCGCTCACTCATTCTTACCAATATCTTTTTTAAAATGAGGTCTCCAGAACTGAACCCAGTATTCTAAATGGGGTATGACTGAAGCCCTACCCAGTGGGATTCCTTTTTCCTACTGGTGATCCCTCTAATGATGTATCTCAGAATTTTGTTTCCCTTCACAGCTGCCTGGCCACATTGTTTACTCATCTTGCAGTCATCCACT
This sequence comes from Rhabdophis nuchalis, assembly GCA_039707465.1. NCBI lineage: Eukaryota > Metazoa > Chordata > Lepidosauria > Squamata > Natricidae > Rhabdophis > Rhabdophis nuchalis. Next base: position 365,216,316 of record CM077643.1, read on the forward strand.
ATGAGCGCAGGTACATTTTTTTTTCTTCCATTGTTGTGTCTAACACTGTACTCCCAACATGGTACTCTACTAGAGAATTCTTTTTCTCCAAGTGCATGATCTTACATTTAGAAACATTGAAATACAATTACCACATTTTGGACAAATTTTCTAGCAATATCAAATTGTTTTCCATATTACACATGTCTTCAGGAACATCAACTCTATTAAACATTTTGTGTCATCAACAAAAAGGAAACAAATCTCACCTTCTGTTCATCACTTACAAACACTTGAACAGACCAGGGTTTAAGACTAATCCTTGTGGTACACTGCTTGTGTCTGGTCTCTGTTCAGACAGTGCCCCATTAATAATCACACCCTGGGATCTATCCCTGAGCCAATTTCCAATCCACTGGACCATCCAGTGGTTAAGTCCTAGCTTGTACAATATTTAATGAGCTCATTATGTGGAACTGTATGAAATGCTTTGCTAAAATCAACATAGGCTGTGCCTCAGCACCACTTTCATCCAGTATATTTGTGACATGCTTTTTAAAAAGTCTGATTAATTTGACAATTTGATTAGTTTCTCAATTATCAAAACTGAAATAATCACAGAGACCTTGGGCTATTAAACTATTTAAACATTCAAATGCTGGCAATTAAGAACATTCTGGATATAAAAGCAGTTGAACTTGAAAATAATTGTTAGTATATACCAGTGGTAGTCAACCTGGTCCCTACCGTCCACTAATGGGCGTTCCAGTTTTCATGGTGGGCGGTAGGAGTTTTGTCCAATACTGAAGCACTTTCCTTTTTTAAATTTTGTGATTTGGTTTTAAGGTTAAGTTTTTAATTTTTATAAATTTGTACAGGGGTTTATTTAATTCGATTTTAGTTATATGTATGTTGATTGTATGGTTTTAATTTGTACCTGTACACCGCCCCGAGTCCCTTCGGGGAGAGGGGGCGGTCTAGAAGTCCAATAAATAAATAAATAAATAAAATAAATAAAAATTTGATTGACTTCCCTACTTTATAAATCACCATTACTGTGGAACCAGTGGGTGGTTAGAAAATTTTACTACTAACAGAGATACAAAAGTGGGTGATAGGTACAAAAAGGTTGATTACCCCTGGTATATACTACTGATATATCTTATTGACAACTATGAATATTGTACAAAACAAATGGAAATATTAGATATTTGGAAGTCTCAGATATCTCCTATAAGCTGTAATGTATCTATGAAAAACCATGAAAATTTGGACTGTAGTGTTTGCATTAAAAAAAACTTGAATTAATTATCTAAAGTAAACATGTTTTCAATTGTAGGTATAACTCAATATTAATATTCATATAAATATTATAGATTAACATTGATGTAAACAGATGGTTAAATCCAATTGAGAGAAATTAAAACATAACTGTTGTAATAATAAATATTATTCAATATTTATATTTAGAAGTATTTCCACATCTTTAACTTATTTCAAGCAGATTGATAAATTTGTTAAGAAAGTTTTATGGGGAGAACTAGCATATTTGCAACATCTTGGAACAATCGCAATTTTAACCCTTATTAACATAACACTAATTTGGGATGTTTCCAATAGATACAGTATAGACAAAATTCAGGGACTAATGGACTTATTAATAGATTAGATTTTTAGATTTTAGATTATTAGATTTAATGCTAATTAAATTTAAACACCATTTGAGTTTTTGCAAGAGGTGTTTCATTATCTAAAAGTGTGGAATTTTAGCATATTCAATTAAAAGTTCCTTTGATTTCATAATTTGGTTCAGGCACTTTTTTTTCCTTCTGGTCAAACAAGTTTGAGTCTCAGAGACTGCCTGTAGAAGTCACTGAAGTTTTTTGGCAAGTTTTTCAGAAGTTGTTTGTCATTGCTTCCCTCTGAGAGATAACGACTGGCCCAAGGCCATGCCCTATGGCAGGATTAGAACTCATGGTCCCCCAAGGTTCTAGTTGATGCCTTAACTACTAAATTGGCTGAGATCATTAGCAGAATCTAAAAGATTGAATTACTACCATCAATTTTAATTTTCATATTGTTGCTATTATTGTATGAAAAATGTGTAAGTGTTGTTAGCAGGATGTTAGTAATTTGAAAACATGAGGAAAAAAAAGCTGGGATTTTTATATTAAACCAATAATTAAGTTTTAATTAGTATTAAATATAGTTCTTGAGAATGCAACAACATGTTTTTTTTCATATTATTGGAGACTGCAGATAATGGTTTAAAGGGTTGCACCATCAAGTTCATTATGTTAAGAGTATAAAATGATGAAAAGGGCTTGCCACATACTGTACATCTCAACTGAAGTTCATTTAACTAGGTTCATATGGTTTTAGGAAGAACTATGTCTCTCAATATGAGTGTTGCCATAACTTTGGCAACTTTAATATGTGTTGACGTCAATACCCAGAATTCCCCAGCTAGTGCTGTTTTGGAAATTCTGGGAGTTTGTCCATACATCTTAAAGTTGTCAAGGCTGTAAAAAACAGCTGTGGTAGCATTCACAGTGAAAGAGAAATAGATGAAGGCAAAAAAAAAAAGGGGGGGGGGTGTTGGAAATACCCTGCTTTCTTATCCTGCTGCTTCAGTCACAGCAACAGTTTCTTTGAAATCACTTCTGAGTACCAAAATATTCATTGGAGAACATTTGGTTCAACCTTAATTCCCCATTTACCATTGTTCAATTTGTATCTCAGAAAAGGGCTTAGATTGTCTCCTCTGTTATAAATGCACAGTAGAATTATTTTGGTAGTAGACTCGGTTCTCAAACATGTAATAGACCCCTGTAGGAGAGTAATAGAATCTATTGTTCTCCAGGGCTACTGGAGGAAGTTAAGAAATTATAGTCTTAAATTGAAAGATTTTAGGTTAAATATTTGGAAGGATTTTTCAGCCTCAGGAGCAATCAGGTTAAATAGCAAGCTACGAAAGATGAATGCTGTTCTTTCTGAAATAAAAAGAATTGAGATTTGTATCCAGAATCAATGTACTGGTAAAAAATTTGTACAGCTTAATGATAAAACAATCAATAACTCAATAGTTCATTATTTTATAGATTTATAGTATTATTGCATCAGCATCGATATGGAAGGATTTTCTATACTAATTTATTTGCCAACTCCAACAGAATTATTCAGGAATGATGATTACTGGGTTTCTGGTCCCTGAAAATCACTCTTCTTGGCTACCAGTTTCAGTGATAGAAATTAAACACATTATTCAGTCACTGAAATCTAATAAATGTAATGGAAAGGCTTCCTACCCTCAAAACTTTTTAAGGCAAACATTGACTGGTGGGCTTTACTGCTGGAGGGCCATTTACCTATATAGACAACACTGGCCATATCCCAACATAGTAACTTTCCATCATAGTTCCCACATACAAAAAGAGAGACAAGGCAGACCCTAAAAATTACAGCCCCATAAGCCTTGTTGATATAATAGCAAACATATATGCAAAAGATCTCTTGAGAAAAATAAAAGATTGGGTGATTGAGAAAAGCATGTTAAGAAATGAACTGCTGGGTTTAGACAATAAATAACAGTTTTGCTCCACACTTCTTACAACTTAATACAGAACATATGGTAATTATCTATTACAATGTAGTGCAGCATTTAACTCCATAGACATAGACATCTTATGGAAGAAGCTTGCCAAACTAAATTTTGAACCCAGGCATCTATATCCGGTAAAGGCCATCTGTACAAATACATGACTGAAAGACCCACAACTGAAACCAATGATTCTCTCACACAGACATTTACCAAATGTCCACCCACGAGGGTGGACATACACCGGATCTGATCTTTGTCTCTGGCCAATGGAAGAGTGATCTGGGTATAGGGGATATAGTCATCACGCCCTTGTCATGGTCAGACCACTCACTTCTCCGGCTCGACTTTCCAATCGCTACTCCCCACCGCGGGGAGGCAGAACCCGAGTCACCTATTTGGTTCCGCCCCAGGCGCCTGATGAACCCTGACAGGTTCCAGGCGACGCTTGGGCCATTTCCTGTATCCCTGACCCGCGCCCCGATGGAGGACCTCGTGGCCGCATGGAATACTGTGACCACGGGAGACTTGGATCGGGTCGCGCCCTTGCGGCCTCTCTTGCGACGGCGAGCCACCCTGGCTCCTTGGTTTATCGAGGAGCTAAGGGTGATGAAACGCCACAAGAGATGCCTAGAGAGGAGATGGAGATCTACTCGGTCTGAATCTGACCGAACACAGGTGAGAGCCCATTTACGGACTTACCTTGTGGCACTGAGAGTGGCCAAACGTCATCATTGTGCCGCTCTCATAGCATCCGCAGATAACCGCCCTGCCGCCCTGTTTAGGGTGACCCGCTCCCTCCTTCAACAGAGGGTGCGGGAAACCCCACTACAGGGTAGAGCAGAGGAATTTGGGATTTATCTGCAGGATAAAATCGCTCACATTCAGAGCGAGCTAGTCTCCATCGATAGCCCAGTGGGATCCCCCAAGGCAGGTCTTGAGACAGTTTGTTGGGAAGAGTTTGACTCTGTTACTTCCGATGATATGGACAGGTTACGTGGGCGACTGCGAGCCACCACATGTTTATTGGACCCGTGTCCCTCCTGGCTTGTACTGGCATCCTGGGAGGTGACACGAGGCTGGCTCCAGGAGGTTGTCAACGCTTCTCTGAGTGAGGGTTTCTTGCCTGCCTCCCTTAAAGAGGCTATGGTGAGGCTCCTCCTGAAGAAGCACTCTCTGGACCCAGCATTATTGGTTAACTACCGTCCGGTCTCCAACCTTCACTTTTTGGCGAAGGTTGTAGAGAGTGTGGTGGCACAACAGTTTCCCCGTCACCTGGAGGAAGTTGATTATCTGGACCCGTGCCAGTCCAGCTTCCGGCCCGAGCATAGCACCGAGACGGCATTGGTCGCGTTGGTAGATGATCTCTAGAGGGCCAGAGATGGGGGTTGTTCCTCCATCCTGGTCCTATTAGACCTCTCAGCGGCTTTTGATACCATCGACCATGGTATCCTATTGCATCATCTGGAGGGGTTGGGGGTGAGGGGCACCGTACTGCGGTGGTTCTCCTCCTACCTCTCCGGTCGATCGCAATTTGTGTTGGCAGGAGAGCAGAGATCGACCTCGAGACCCCTCACATGTGGGGTGCCTCAGGGGTCGGTCCTCTCGCCTCTCCTGTTCAACACATATATGAAGCCGCTGGGTGAGATCATCCGTGGTTTTGGGGTAGAGTACCACCTCTACGCTGACGACACGCAGTTGTATATATCTACCCCAAACCACCCCAATGATGCCGTAACGGTGATGTGCCAGTGCCTGGAAGCCGTGCGGGCCTGGATGGGAAGTAACAGACTCAGACTCAACCCGTCCAAGACCGAGTGGCTGTTGTTTCTGGCATCCCGATTCAACCAGTTGACTCCATCACTGGCCATAGGGGACGAACATCTTACCCCTGTGGATGGGGCGCGCAACTTGGGCGTCCTCCTGGATACCCGGCTGTCCATGGAAGATCAAGTGACAGCCGTGGCCAGGAGGGCGTTTTACCAGGTTCGCCTGGTATGCCAGTTGCGCCCCCTATTGGATTGGGATGCCCTTTGCACAGTCACTCATGCCCTCGTGACATCCCGACTGGACTACTGTAATTCTCTCTACATGGGGCTCCCCTTGAGGTGCACCCGAAGACTTCAGCTTGTCCAGAATGCAGCCGCGCGAGCAATAATGGGAACCTCTAGGTTTACCCACATAACACCGCTCTTGCGCGAGCTGCACTGGCTGCCTGTCGTCTTTCGGGTGCACTTCAAGGTGTTAGTTATCATCTTTAAAGCGCTCCATGGCACGGGACCTAGTTACCTGCGGGATCGGATCCTGCCCCATACATCCCTGCGGCCGATTCGCTCCCACAGAGAGGGACTTCTCCGGGTGCCGTCCACTAGGCTATGCCAGCGGGCGACGCCCAGGGGAAGGGCCTTCTCTGTGGCGGGCCCAGCCCTCTGGAACGACCTTCCCTCCGAAATTAGAACAACTACGGAGCTCCGCTCCTTCCGTCAAAAACTTAAAACACACTTTTTCTGCTTGGCCGGCCTAGGTTAGTCTCCCGTCTTTTAATAGGGTTTTAGGGGATTTTAGTTAATTTAAAATTGGGATTTTAGCGCAGGGATAATTTTAGTTTAATTTGTTTTTACCTATTCTATTTATGTATTTTGTATTGGTATTTTTAATTTCCCCTGTGCAGCGCTCCGAGTCCCTTTGGGGAGAGGACGCGGTTTACAAATAAAATTATTCTATTCTATTATTCTAAATGATTCTCTCACACAGACATTTACCACATACCCATTTACCAAAGTGTTAGACAGGGATCTATCTTGGTCCTTTGTTGTTTATGTCAATGGAATAAACTTCAATGTCATTAAAAACATTGGGTTTTTTTGTCAAAATTCCTCAACTCTATGGATGTTCGCATCCCAAAGGTCCTTAACAGTCATATCAACGTTCCTTTGTATATGAACAACATGGCTCTGATGATGCACTCCCAAACAGTCCTGAGAAGATTAATGGGAAAATGTGGTGCTATTACAACACTGATTCTTTGAATACTAGTAAGACTATATCCAAAGTAGTGGTTTTGGAAAAAAGATGGTCCAAATACAACAGTAGGTTGGATGGGAAGCCTATAGAACAAAGGTCCTTCATATTTAGTGTTGATGTTTACAGATATATGGCCCTGGGTCAACCACTTCAATTGGAGTTCAGCAAAGGTCATAGCAAGCTCTAAAATGATGACTAAATTATTTAGTTATATGCACCCAAGCACTCTCCTGTCCATTTAAGGGTTTGCAGGGCAAGAATTGCACCAATACTGACATATGGTACAGAAATGTGGAGCCTATCAAAGGCTCCCCTACCCAAACAAAATCCAATATGCTGTTTAAGATTTGTTGTGAGGACTGCAGGAAACACCTGCAGCAGAAGAAAGAGCTGAAACAGGCATCCACTCTATTTGTAGTAGTCTAAGTAGTGGTGGAGGAGTCTCCCAATGTAACCAGAAAGATTACCAAAAGTGCCTTGAAGAACAAATACTTCAGTCCATTACATGGATCAATCAACTTCTCCAAATCACCTTACAGCTTGCCTTCTCAACACAATATCTACTCTCAGCCAGATATCAGGTTAATGCCCAAACTGATACTGAGTCACTTGCAAACACCAAGTCATTAAAATGGCTGGCCAAGAATAAAGTGTCTTTTCAAACAGAAGAATGTCTGACAATGTATTTGATTTAATGCAACAGGATTGGCTTTATCAGAGCAAGATTTGAGCAGCTAGATTTTATCATTAAATACATATAATTCCACCAAGTGCCATATTCTGAGAGAATGTCTGTTTGTGGAGCATCAAAAATAGAAGACATGGTTTATGACATGTCCAATTCATCTGTCAATACTACTTGACAGAACCATATATTGGGACTATAGCAAACCATTATCTCATTTTCTTCAGGGCACAAACACATGTAGTCATTAGAACTGTTAGGACTGTCCAACTGAAAACACATATTGGAACATATTGGAACGTTTTATGGAACATATTGGGACTGCATATAAAATTGATGAATTCATCTAAACATATACTGTTTTCTACTTTTATATTCATCTTATTTTAGATTTCTGCATTATGTTTTATCTTGTACTATTTTATCCCACTCTTTTATCTTTTCAATACTTTGTTATATTTCATTTTATTTGATTAGTCTATTTTACCTTATTTTACTGTATCTTACCTTATCTTATTTTATTGTACATTACAGTAGTCCATTGCTTTGCTATGAAATGGTTAACTGATGAGAGGGATGGGGAGAAATTCAAATGGTTAAGTATATCTTTTGCTGATTATGCTGAGACATACATATAACATCACATTTTCACAGGAGTGAAACCATGTATAACATGATTAGATGGCACAAGCTCAGAAAAATATAGTAGAGCATATGATACAAGATTCACTTTATGCACTATTTAGAACATCAGAAATGAGTCCAATCTGTCTTAGACTTAAAGAGAAGCCTCCTTTTTGAAAAACACCAATTGGACTTAGAATTCTTGCATCTCATTGACCAGCCCCAGAAAACACCAAACTGGCAATAATGTGTTTGTCTTTTCAAAACAATGGTATGAAATTTGGAGGAACAATAAGCAATTTGGGGAAAGTACATGCTGCTAGGTTTAAAAAAAACAGGGGTAGGGGTTTTGTTGGTTCTTTTTAATTCAGGTTAATTTTGCTGTTTGTGGAAAATAGTCATTACCTTTTTTTTCTGAATAGAAATTGATGAGGTTTCCAGGCCTCATTGCTCCAACAATGGAAATAAAAGCTATCACATTTCAAGCAGATAGGCTGAGGATTTGAGTGTTTAGAACTTTGAAGGAAAGGATTCGTTTAGCTATGTCTCATCAGTTAAAACTGGGAGGATACAGCAAGCTGAAGAGAACAACAGGGCATTTATCAGGTGCATGGTAGGACTAAGATATTGGTGTAAGAAATGATATGCTCTGTCCCAGACAGCCAGAAAATTTATAAACAAAATCCAGATTCTTCAGAACAGATTTAAAATCCTTTATTATCTGTCAGTCATTCAATTTTGGTACTCGTATTTCCTTTTATACGCTATTTTTTGTATTGAATGGCCCCCTCAATTTCCATACTCCAAATGAGGCCACCTGGGAATCCAGATGTACCTTCCTCTTTTAACAACAATTCTCTTCTCGTCAGCACATTGAAACTGCAATTACACTTAATTTGAGTATCAATTATGCTGAAATTAATGATTAGAATAGTTACCCTCCTCTCTGCAATAGAAGTGCATAGTATCTCATTTCAAATGGATGCAGTCATACATTCAAGCAATAAAAGAAATGATGAATATAAACTGCCACTGCAAAGTGGTTTGTTTGTTTAATGAAAAAGATGGGAGAACATGTTACCAAAGAGAAATTTGAGATGGAATTGGAAAAGCAGGAGTGAAAGTCTGAGTTACATGCTACAATCATTACCAGAAAAGTAATTAAAGAGCCTAGCATGACTAGCCCATCATATTTAATAACTAATAATAATAATAATAATAACTTTGCATTTATTAACCGCTCCCTCTCCCCACAGGGAAAAATGTTTCTCACATGATACATTATCATTTTGCATATAAATCTCCATATTTTATGTCATATTCTTGGCAACCATCGAAGAATATATATGGAAACTCAAACAAACAGAATTGCAAGCACACATATGGGTTAACAGATACAAGGCAACTTAAGGAAATCTTAGGTTGGTATGCAGTTTTCAGGATTTCCCACTAGCATGGCAACTATAATAAATTGCCAGTGCCAAATGACAGATGTAAAAAGCAATGATGTTAATATGAAAGATTGAACTAAAAGGTCTTGGGTCAACTGAAAATAAAATCTTATTCAATCTCCTTCTGTTGAGATCTTCTTTCTTAAAATAATTTAATTTTGTTTTTAGGATGGAAGCAAGGATATTGACTTTGGACCAACTGATACATGATGAAGATGAATTGTTAACATAATCTGTGTTAAAAGATAAATATCATCTATCACAGATAATCCACTTGCAATATTTACAGTTATAACATTATGATGTTGAAAGAAATGTCCTATGGGTTCGGCTCCAAGTGGGGAAAAAGACACTGGGGACATGGAGGCTGCTTGGAAAGATGGTTTAATGGTGGACAGGATCACATGGTTTGAGCTCCTGAGAGGAAAAGATGATCACATGCTTCAATGTTGGTGGAGAAGAAGAGAAACAAGGGTTGAGATGCTGAAAGAGGGATTTATGCCTCTTTCTGGCCTTTGATCTTGAGCTTATATCCTGATTGGTTGTCAGACTCCCTTGGGGCAATGCAGGGGCAACTCTCTAGGCTGTGTTTTGAATCCAGATTTGGTTGCGTTCTCAGATGCCACGTGGTGAGTGGGTTAGTCATGCCTTAAGTCATGCAACAAAAATGAAATGCACAGGTACAGTATAGGTGGTACCTTGCTCAATAGTAGTAACTGTGAAAGGGATCTAGGAGTCCTAGTGGACAACCATTTAAATATGAGCCAGCAGTATGCAGCAGCTACCAAAAAGCCAACCCAGTTCTAGGCTGCATAAAAAGAGGGACAATCAAGATCATGTGAAGTGTTAATACCACTTTATAAGGCCTTTGTAAGGCCACACTTGGAATACTGCATTCAGTTTTGGTCATCACAATTTAGAAAAGATGTGGAGACTCTAGAAAGAATGCAGAGAAGAGCAACAAAGATGATTAAGGGACTGGAGACTAAAACATGAAGAACGGTTGCAGGAACTGGGTAGGTCTAGTTTAATGAAAAGAAGGACCAGGGGAGACATGATAGCAGTGTTCCAATATCTCAGGGGTTGCCACAAAGAAGAGGGAGTCAAACTATTCTCCAAGGCACCTAAGGGTAGAACAGGTGGAATGGGTGGAAACTAATCAAGGAGATAAGCAACTTAGAACTGAGGAGAAATTTCCTGACAGTGAGAACAATTAATCAGTGGAACAGAAGTTGCCTCCAGAAGTTGTGAATACCCCAACACTGCAAGTCTTCAAGAAGATGTTAGATAGCCATTTGTCTGAAATGGTATAGAGTTCCCTGCCTAGGCAGGGAGTTGGACTAGATGACCTCCAAGGTCCCTTCCAACTCTGCTATTGTATTGTATTGTATTAATCCCATCACCCTGAAAAAGAAGGGGAGAACTCTTTATTATGAAAAGGGACTGGCTTGGGCCTCTTACTGGCCCATTGACAAAGGGGGATGGATAGAAGCCACAGGGTGCTACATGTTTTTCCTTTTCATATCCAGGGAAATATAATATTCTTCCTTTTCAATATTTCCTAGGATATTTCATTTTCCTGGGAGAGGGATGGGTACTTTCCACAATGTGAACCAGCAGCATTTTCAACTTCTGAAAAAGCTGAGATATTAGAACTACTTCTTAAATCCTTGCAAACTAAAAAAATATATATATTCTTCTATTAGTTTATATACATATACACATACATACATACATACATACATACATACATACATACATACATACATACATACGTAATCACTAAATAAATTTGACATGCAGATGTAAAGAAATGAGTGGAATAAAGAATGAAAGATTTCTATATTGTCTAGACCAGGGGTGTCAAACTCATATCGTAACTGCAGTGTCCCCTTTGCTAAACTGGGTGTGGGCATGGCCAGCACATGACGCATCCAGCCGGCAGGACAGGACAGGAGTTTGGCAGCCCTGGTCTAGCATCTTACCTTCTTTGGCAAGTGTGTCAATGGACCTCTAATTATGCCTTATACAAGACGGCTACTTTTTTATGCAGGCTAATAGCCTGGGTGGTTTCCAAACCTAAATAAATCATTCTTTTTTCTTATTAGCAAGGCTGGCATCTATCTTATTTAAAATATTGAAATTTAGCTACTCCTCGCTTAGAACAGTGTGGAAGCCGAAATTCCTCTGCTGGGTTTCCATCAAGTGACAGAAATACTCTGGAAAGATTAAGCAGTCCCCAAAATGGTAAAGTATATAAGTTAAGAAGAAAAAAAGCTAACACTTTTATAATAATTCTTTATATATTGTCTGAATTATGCCTAGCATATTGTTATATTTATTATATTATGTAATGTAGAAATGTTACTTGCTTTGCTATTTGGATGTATGCTACATAATAAAAGGAAAATTCTGTAAGTAACGAAGTCATTTATACTGTATAAAATTGGTGTTTATGCTTGAAGTAAGTTTTTTATGAGTGAAATATAACCAAAAGAAAAGTGATAACACATACAAAATTATATTAGAACAATTTATACAATTAATTAAAAAAAGGCTTAGAGGTCAAAAAAGGATTCTTAATATACAATTAAAACAATTCATAATGTTATTAATAAATATAGATTATATAAAACATTACTCCATCTAATCATTTTTAGAATATAATGACATTTCAAAAAGTATTAAAGAAATTTATCTTAATTCCATTCCTTAACATTAATCCATTTATATAAAATACTTCTCTTTGCTGAACTCTAGCATCAGAGTTCTTCATAAAATGTCAAATTCATATCTAAGAAGTATAATTCAACATCACTGTTAAATTATTAACTTCTATCTTTTTTTCTGAAGACCAAGTGAACACACATTGTACTGTAAAGCCAAAAGGGAGCCATGACTGAACCAAATCATGTGGGTCAAATACCCCACAGATTTCTTACAATATGAATCTGACACAAAACAATATTTTCTGATGAATTAAATTCATGCGTAGGTCATAAACTCCACTATTTATTTGACATTTCAGTATTTAGCATAGAAATTATCTTTCAAAATGCAAGAATATACATTCTTCATGTGTGAGCGTGAGATTGTGTGTGTGTGTATGTATATGTATATATGTTTACACACAGTTTTATATCTGCAAGATCTTCCTCAATTTTATATATGTATTCTTTACTATATTTTGGTATGAAATTTCTGCAATTTGTGCACTATTATATAGAACTTTGAAGCATGAAATGTAAGTCTGACCCTCGGAATGACATGCCCATCTCTGTCAGAATGGTTTCTATTTTGTTGGATCATACAATTCTGAATAATTAAAAAGAAATGCTGTCCAATATCCCTTGTCTTATATTCAACACTTTAACTGAAAATAAAGTACAATTTGGCTCTGAGATGATAAAAAAAGATGATTGTTCTAAAGTAGGCAGTGTTAGCTGCTGAAGACAAAACCTAAATCTGACATGAGGAAGAATATAGGCAGAGAATGAAAAATGTCTATTATATGGAAGAACTTTCATCAAATTACCAAAATATGGGGAAAATAGATAAATCATGCTCAAGAACTTCACAGCCTATTAAAATGTAACGGTGTGATATATTGTATATCATGGCTCCTTTCACAGTGACGAATAGGCAGCTTTCTTGGTGCTCACTAGAATGAGTGGTGATAATGATAATGATAAATATCCATGCAAAATAACAGAAGCTATTAGGGAAATAGCCTCCATTGACTCATTAAAACAGAGCTTTTTGCAGCAACTTAATCTGCTCCATGAGAAGCTGACCTATTGATTTGCTTAAGCTGCTCAAAATTCTTTTACAAAAGCTTTATGCAGCATGACCCCATAATCCTCAACTAACATATAAGGTTAAGCTCTTTTCCCTCTTTCCTTTACATTATCAAGCTGGGATTTAAACAGTATGTAAAATAGAATCCTTCAGAGTAACGGGGGTTGAGAGATGAAATGGCAGAATATCACAGCGAATGACAAGTGTAGCCTTAAAAAAAGAGATCACTCCAATGAAACAAGTTTCAAGGGATTTAATAGAAAAATGAACAATGTCTATCCATACACTACTGTATATACTGGATTGGATCCAGATTTTTTTGTGGGGGAGGGGAGTTGCATTTGAGGAGCAATCCACTGGAAGAAGTAAGAAGGCACTGCTACTTGCCTCAGCAAACTTCCACAGGCTCTTTGGGGAGGCATAGAAGAAATCAATAAAAATAACTCCATTATTCCATTCAATTTATACTGAATGAACCAAAAGTCCTGAATCACAGATGGAACAGATACCTCTATTTTTAAAAAAAAAAGATTTGTCTGATTATTCTGCTACATCAAAAGGCAACAAAGATTTTAAAAATGTATTTGTATTCTGTCTATAAGTCACTAAGATGGCCAAAGGGAATGACAATATGATAACAATTAAGGTATGAACATAAAACTACCAGCAAATTGAATAGAAGATGAAACCAAATCAGCAATTAAGTTTAATGGCAATGATAGGCATCAAAGCCTGTTCAAAGCTAAGATGGAAAGAGGGGATCAGAGATTTCAACTGCCTTTCTTTCAAGAAGAAAATGACACTTCATGAAACATGACCAGAGGGGATTAATGCATTATTTAATGGGAGTATGGTGTTGATATTACTCAGGTGGTTACTGGATGCATGTTTATTCATTTGATTAATTGATATTCTGCCTCCCCTTTATGAACTTGTTCCTGCAGCATGCTAGATAGGGCTATCAGAAAGTAATTGGCCAAAGCTTCACCATCTATGACCTAGAAACATTTTGTGATTGATTTAAAGTTAGTCTAGGTGCCCTCAGTCCTAATCCAGCACCCTAATTTTGTGATGGTGAACCTATGGCACGCATGCCTGAAGTGATACAGGGAGCCATGTCACCTGGCATGCACTGCATCATGCATTCCTCTTCCAGGTTTCTGGTGCTCATGCAGACACAATGATCAGTTGACCTTTGTGTGGGGGGCACTGTCGGAAACCAGAATTCCCATTTTCCAGCATGAGCATGTACACCAGCCAGCTGATAAGCATGTGTGTATGTGCGGCAGTAACCAGAAGACTTGCTGGCCAGCACGCATGCTCACCCTGGAAACCAAAAGTTCATTTTCCAGCACACGCATGCCCCATGAGTAGCTCCTCTTCCTGGTTGTGGCCCACGGTGCTGAAAAGGTTCTCAGTCACTGCCCTAATCATTACAATAAGCATATGGTAGAATTGGGGCTTGTCTAAATCTTCCATATTTCTTCAGCAGACTGTACCTTCCTGGATCACCATTATCAGAAATTACTATTTTTATTATTTCCAATGGAATGGAAAAATGAAAGGGCTCAGCACTTCATCAGCAGGATATTGGTATAGAACTGGACCAGAGTTGGTCCAGGGTGAGAAGCCCACAACAGAAATTGACTTTGAAAAGAAAGTGGATCTGACCTGAAATTGTAAATAATAATACAAAGAGAGGATGGGGGAAACAGATTTGGATTGTCATTTGGGCATCTTCACAACTTGCTACGCATGTTGCTACATAACTTCTCAGCTACACCTGTGTGTTTTTTGGATTTAAAATACATGCTTTTCAAAGTATGTATGGTTAAGTCCAAGATCCGCACAATGAGGTGAGCTCCTGGTACTTGCCCCAGCTCCTGTGTACCTAGCAGTTCAAAAGCATGCAAATGAAAGTACATTAATAGGTACCACTTTGGTGGGAAAGTAACAGCATTCCATGCATTTTTGGCATATAGCCCAGGGATGGATTCCTGCGAGTTCTAACCTCTTCTATAGAAGAGGTTCCACAAATCTACAGTGCCGTTTAGAACCGGTTCCAGCTCTCTCCCCCCATCCGTCCGCACATCAAGATGAAGAGCGAGAGGAGGAATTAGTCCACAAGTCTTAAAGCTGTCAAGTTTGAACACCCCTGGGTTTTTTTTTCTAAAGGGTTAGGGGTGCAAGGGTCCTGTAACTTGACAGCTTTAAGACTTGCGTGCTTCAAATGCCAGAGTTTCTGAGCCAAAATTTTGGTTGCTAAGCAAGAGCGTTGTTAAGTGAGTTTCACCACATTTTACAAGTTGGCCATGCCCACCCAGTCACATGACTGCCAAGCCACTCCCACTCAATCACATGGCCAGCAAGCCACTCCCACCCAGTCACATGGCTGGCAAGCCACTCCCACAAAGCAGGCCACAGCTTTTTTTAGAGGTTCTAAAAAAATTTGAAACCCACCACTGATATAGCCATGCTAGCCACATGACCATGGAAATGCCTCTCCTGATATATTTTTTTTAATCAATCCCCCTTTTACCAGTTTTCACTTCACTTGAATATCTGAGTACCATACTATTGCCAGATTTTCTGTTACTTTTTCAGAGAAGACAGGGGCATCAGTAGGAATTGGGTGGGGGAGCATGAATTTGTTGTCTTAGCTTTTTCCTTCTGCACCAGTGGAATGCCACTGTATTCACATCTAGATACAATCTATTGTAGCATGATTGTTCAGTTTCAGTGAATCACTATTAGCCTAGTGTATTTTTAGAAAATGTTTTATAAATAAACAGGCTGTGACTATGAGTAGATAATTAAGATTTCCAAAAGTAGGAATAAACTTATTTATAGAAAAGGCTGTGAGAACTTGCTGATGTAGTGAATAAAGCTTTCTCTATTATCATCGTACAGTCCTGGAGAATGGATGAAATAATAGATGTTTTCATACTTCTCTGTTCTTCCTAAGGAGGAATAAAAAAAAATAATCAGTACAGAACAATCAATCTAAATTAATGCTTTGGAAGACTCTACCATCGACCATGGTATCATGTTGAGCCGGCTGGTGGGGGTGGGGGGGCACCGTTTTACAGTGGTTCTCTTCCTACCTCTCCGACAGGTCGCAATTTGTGTTGGCAGGAGGGCAGAGGTCAACGTCAAGGTGCCTCACCTGTGGGGTACCACAGGAGTCAGTCCTCTCGCCTCTCCTGTTCAACATTTATATGAAGCCGTTGGGTGAGATCATCCATGGTTTCGGAGTAGAATTCCACCAGTACGCTACTCCGGACCACCCCAACGATGCCGTGGAAGTGATGTCCCGGTGTCTGGAGGCCGTGCAAGTCTGGATGGGGAGAAACAGGCTCCGACTCAACCCGTCCAAGACTGAGTGGCTGTGGCTTCCGGCAGCACGATATAGCCAGTTGGTGCCAGCTCTGGCTATTAGGGGCGAGTCTTTGCCCCCCACAGAGAGGGCTCGCAACTTGGGCGTCCTCCTAGACTCTCAGATGTTGCTAGAAGATTATATGACAGCCATGGCCAGGGGGGTCTTTTATCAGGTTCACCTGATACGCCAGTTGCGCCCCTTTCTGGATCGTGACGCTTTACGCACGGTCACTCAAGCCCTTGTCATCTCCCGCCTGGACTACTGCAACGCTCTCTAAATGGGGCTTCCCTTGAAGTGCACCCGGAGGCTCCAGTTAGTTCATAATGCGGCCGCACAGGGGATTTTGGGAGCATCTAGACGCTCCCATGTGACACCTCTCCTGCGTGAGCTGCACTGGCTGCCTGTGGCTTTCCGGGTGCGCTTCAAGGTATTAGTAACTATCTTTAAAGCGCTCCATGGCAAGGGACCTGGTTACCTGCAAGACCGCCTCCTGTCATCAAATACCTCCCACCGACCAGTGCGCTCCCACAGAGAGGGCCTCCTCAGGGTGCCGTCGGCCAGGCAATGTCGGCTGGCGACGCCCAGGGGGAGAACCTTCTCTGTGGTGGCTCCTGCCCTCTGGAATGACCTACCCACCGACCTATGCACGACCACAGACCTGCGCCTCTTCTGTCGGGCTTTGAAGACCTATCAATTTCGTGCGGCCGGCCTGGCATAATTTTTTTAATGGTTTTAGTAGGTTTTATTAATGGTTTTAGAACAGGCGTATTATTTAATACATTTTTAAATATATATTTCATGTATTTTTAATATTTTATATCACTGATTTTATTGCTGCCTGTACACCGCCCTGAGTCCCAGAAGGGAGAAGGGCGGTATAGAAATTTAATAATAATAATAATAATAATAATAATAATAATAATAATAATAATAATAATAATAATAATAACAACAACAACAACAACAACAACAACAACACATATCTTAAAACAATAGGTTTTTAAACACCTTCAAAAGAATGCACTAATTATTAAAGATGAAGACCACATCTTACCAGATTAATATTCCCTACATGATCTGTAGTTGTTTATAAGAATGCTGTAGATAAGGAATGTATAAAGTAATATCTTAAAGCCACATGCACATTCCTTTTATATCCCCAGCAATTCTAGTATGAGTAAAACTAAAGCTATTGGGCAATTTTTTTTATTATGCATTTTGGAGCATTTAGTATGGTTTACTCTATGCCTTAGACCTATTATCTTGATTTTGATAAAATACTCCTTGACTTTTTGATTAAGAGGTCTGGGCTATGTGGCATACGTAACAGTTCCTCAACAGGCCTACAAATCATATTCAAAGTCAGATCATGAATAGTTCCTCACCAAACTGAAGGGAGATATCAAGTACGGTGTTGCCAGATTCAATTCAAAGCCTTATAACTCTTAAATAATTTTATTAATTATGTATTATTTTTGTCATTTACAAACCTTAAGCGAAATGCACAGGTATAACAGGAAAAATGATAACAGAATATATGAAAAGAGCCTTATCACAAGATGAATATGAGACAAAACGGTGATCAAGCTGTTAAAAAGGCAAATATAATTTTTGGCTACACATAGAAGTATCCAGATGATGGATCAAAACAGGAAAGATGGTGCCATATTTTTTTTATATGGGCACTAACATTACACATATACACATATGCTCATACACACTATACAAGTGACTCATATGCACATATTGTTATACTATAAGGAAAATCTTCCAGAACTGATTTCAGTTAGTATGAGCAAATCTAAACTAACTTCAAATTAATAAGGTAGTGTACAGAACCGCTGGATATCTGTATGTGTGTTTGTATGTATATATGCATGTATCTTTTAAAAAAAAATATTTTTAGGAAAAGAATGGATTGAAAATAGCAAGGTCTTTCTACCCTGTGCACATGAAATTAAATAAACATGCTGTCTTCACATTTTATATTACTGTTCTGTTTATTTATACATTTCAAGTGGTAATAATAATAATACTTATGTGAAGTCTCAAGTCTTACCTTGAAATATGAGACATAATACAATAAAACTGACTCATAATCCTGATGTAAAGTTGTTAAGTGATGCAGATGCTGAAATCCATCCAAGTTCCCTGTTCTCAGTTTGCCAACACTCATCTCCATTCTTCCCACTCAAAGGACCATTTTTAGCTCTTTTAACACTTTTTGTTGGAATATCTAGTTACCTAATAAAATGTGCCAGTTGCTGCTGATGTCAGATCTTTCAGAAATATGTGCTCTCCTTTACATCCATGATTGTAAGGCACTAATTCATTTATGCATTATAATACATGTTTGGACTTACAGGGAAGATATAGTTAACTGAAAATGGCTCTTCAAACACTTTTAATATGACAATCTTGGCTGATCTTGAAATGCTAAAGACAGTCAGACCTAGGTAGAACTTGGCTGGTAGACCAAGACTTCTAGGGAAGGAATGGCAGACTGAAAATGATTTCATGAAAACAGGGATAATAACAAAACTGAAGAACCAGGGTACACCAATTCTTTAGAGGAGACTAGAAATAACCTACATGTGAC
This sequence comes from Rhabdophis nuchalis, assembly GCA_039707465.1. Lineage (NCBI taxonomy): Eukaryota > Metazoa > Chordata > Lepidosauria > Squamata > Natricidae > Rhabdophis > Rhabdophis nuchalis. The sequence goes on from CM077643.1 coordinate 365,235,453, forward strand.
TCGGATGGTTGCTTCTAGTGAATAAACTGCAGGACAGTGGTTTTCTATGGATTTGAATGCTGAGAGATGATGGATTAGCCATCCTGCTTGTCACCACGCCATAGCCTTTAAAGACATTAATTCAGAACCCTCCCTTTCTAATTACTTTTGGAAATCCTAAAACTATTAGCTATTAATCAGTTTAAGGCTATTAGAGACTTTCAAAACAACATGTTTTGACATACAGAGTAAATTTAGCTTCATCTCTGAACAAAAGAAAAATTAATTATAAACTTAAGAACTTAAAATATTTGAAATAAAGAGGTGCAGTGGCTCAGTGACTTAAAGACATTGGAAACGATTTCTGCTCCGGTGGTTGGAATCCTAGCACTGCATGGCACAGTTAGCTCCTGTCACTTGCCTCAGCTTCTGCCCATCTAGCAGTTTAAAAGCATTCTACATGCAAGTAGATAAATAGGTAGCACTTCAGTGGGAAATGTGACAGCTATCCAGTTTCATTGGATAGTCAGATCTCTGCCAGTGCTGCTCAGATATGATATCCAATTGTGTGGCATCATCAGTGGTGAGAGAATGCCCTGTGTTATGCTGCAGGATGCCACGTGATATTCTGATGCAGAACTAGTTAACCACTTATGGTGTACTCTGGATAAGCATGCGAGACTAACATTCTTCATCGGTCAAATAACTACAATGTACTAACATAAATAATTGTACCATTGCCATATGCTAAATAAATAAAATTGAAATAAACAGAAAAAAGCTAAATAAGATTTTGATCCAAAAAAGTTACAAATAGATTAAGAGCTGTGGTGGCACAGTGGTTAGAGTGCGATATTACTTCTGCAGACTGCCAACTGCCTGCAGCTTGGCAGTTCAAATCTCACCAGGCTCAAGGTTGACTCAGCTTTCCATTCTTCTGAGGTGGATAAAATGAGGACCCAAATTGTTGGGGGCAATATGCTGACTCTGTAAACTGCTTAGAGAAGGCTGTAAAGCACTGTGAAGCAGTAAAGATGTCTAAGTGCTATTGCTATTAAGGGTCCAATTACATTTTGAATATTGACTTTTCATAGTTTATAACTGTACTGTTAAAAAAAATTTTTCTTATGGCAACCAGAATTATTTTGACTATTTTGGCTCACAGCAATGATAACCAACTTTATGATTTTAGAAACTAGACTAAAAATTATAATAGAAGGAATAATAATACTTGTGTTGGTTAATACAGAAACTTATAATATAACATAAAGCATCATAACATTGAAAACATTAAAGGAAATCTTTGAAGAATAGAGCTAGAAATTAGTAGCTGCAACATCAACAATGTCAGTAATTGTATTTGATTCTATGGATATATTATGTTCAAAAGATGTTAATAAAGGAACGGAGTTGAGGAGAAAACTTTATCTGACAAGCTAGAGAAAGTACTAAAAGTGGAACTGCAAATCAAAGGCCAATGGAATTATTTGGAAAAGAACATCTCAAATTTTCAAATAAATCATTTATAACACCAAATTAAATAGAAGCCATGTGTATTTTTATATCATATGGTATCACAACTAAAGCACTCTGTTCTTGGATTTGTTTAATCCTGGGCACTGGAAAAGTTGAAGCTGGTTGACTGGCTGACAAGGAGGTATTCAGCTTCTGCCTGATTATACTGCTCTAAGGATTTATTTGGACTGTGTTCTCACTGTCACACTTGAGATTAGGAAAATACAGAATCTCTTCAAGGTCTCTCAAAGCCTCAACACTTTCTTTTACAGGGAAAGCTATCTTCCTTTGTAGTTGCTAATTGAGATTTCTCATAATTTTGATTGAGAATTTCAAAGCCTTGCCTGACTTCTAGGTTGAGAAAATACCTTATCTGGATGAAATGGGAGATCCATTCCCACTAAATCAATCAAGACAATATCACTAGTTTAAAGCAAGTTGAGGACAATAATGAAAGAGGGAGATGAATTTTGGTATTGACAGATAGGAGGTCTGCACAAGATTGTTGTGCTTTCCTTTCAGTGAGGAGCTTGGCGACCTGGAAGCAATGCAAATCAACTCATGAAAAGAATGCATTAAAGTTTTCCTCAATAAGGTCCTTCAAGTCAGTCTGAGCTTTTCATCCTGCAGCTTTGCTGAAAGAGTTTCTATGCATGCACTACACATGCACATCAATATTTCTGGCTATTATACATATAATATATCATTAATATTCTCAATAAAGGTAAGCATCCATTAAACTGAGCTTATGTCCTCATGATTTCAGGTACTCATCCACACAGTTTTATTCATAATCTTAAAGAAATGGTTGCTGGTGATTTCTTTTTTTGTTTACTTGTTCAGGTTTCCTGGCCTTATAACCCTTACATCTGGATCTCCATCCAAACACTAATCAGGACCTTCTTCAGCTTTTCAAGAAAATCCCATTTTTGTTCTGGTTAGACTTGAAAATAATTAAGAAAAATACTCCAGTCTTAAATTAATATATTTAATATATCCACCAATTTAAGGAAAGTGCTATGCAGGTATACTTGACTGCTATTTTTGCTGTTAATATCTTAAATCAAAGTTCTTGTTTCATAATAACCCTCCCCAATTAAACTATATTATTTAATACATAACTGGAAGCAGGACAATTGGCAGCCTCCATTTTACATACAGTAATATAACTTTATAGTTTCCCATATGTTTCTTTGTACATGTATATGTTGCATACTGGTTTGTTCCTTAATATTTAAATTTGTGTGCATGCAATATAACATGGAGTGTTTTCCATTCTCCATTGCCTCTATTAACATCATCTTTCAATTTCATTTTCACTTTCATTTTCTGCAACTGAAAAATGATTCTTTCAGATTTCAATTCTTGCAACAGAAAAGCATACAATTGGTATGCATGTGACATAATGTTTTCTACAGCTCGATAAAACATGACAGAATCGAACAACAGATGCTCCATCTCCTTCAGAACACACTTGGTTGTTCTGACTCAAAGGAAAGAATGTATTTACTTTGTTTATATATTTCAGAAATTTATATTCTCCCCATTATCCTGAACTTGATCTCATAGAAGTGTATAAAGAGATTAAACATTCAATAAAATAAGACAACAGAAAATCTAAACATAATTGAGAGATTTAGGACTAAATCAATCAGCTTAAATACAGATTTAAATATAATTTTCCTCTAAATACCAATGTAAATCAAATGGCTTTAATGTTTGTTTCTCTCCCTCTTTTTCTTACAAACACAATATAATGATGGCATTTTTCTTGAACTTCAGAATACTACTGCCCCAAATTCAGAATATTACTACTAAAATAGTGCAATCATTCATTCTTACAATAGAAAAGCATCTTTCAGCTAGATAATTCTTCATCTATTATTTATGTAACTTTCTATTCCCCGCACAAAAAATGTTCCAATTGGTCTAGATTTTTTTTTGTTTTCTTCCATTTATAGTTGAAACAAGTTTTGACAAGAGGAAGAATTTGTCATCAATTCCCTGTATAATCTACCTATATTGAAAAACTCTCAAATATTTTAGGGCAGATGAGGGAATGTTGAAACTGTGGCTATGATGGAACATAAGAATCTAGTGGCTTCTGCAATACACTAAAAACAGTATTTAAAACCAATTCATGTACTGCTCTAAATTAATTTCTGGAGATTCCAATGCTTGAGAAATGGTAATAATTACTGATAATTACTTCAGCTGAAATCCACAAATCTTCTAAGGTCACTCGTGATAATAGATCCAATGTTCATGTTCGTGCATAAGTCTATTCTCTCCCAATTCCTCATTCAATCAATTTTATTTTCAAAGACCTCTTAAAATTTTCATATAATACTGTGTCTGAAAATTAAGATTTTTTTTGAGTGATTTACATAATTCTCCCCTCTGTCCACCTTCTATACAAGACTTTTGTCCAACCTTCACAACCATAGATTACAAACCGTAGCCTTGACTATACGCACTCTTGTTAGCAGGGTGATGTCTCTGCTTTTTAGTATGCTATCAAGATTTGCCATAGCTTTCCTGCCCAGGAGCAAGTGTCTTTTAATTTCTTGGATGCAGTCCCCATCTGTGGTGATTTTGGAGCAAATAAAAGAAACTAGTACCGGTAGTTAACAAGAATGTTAGTAGGCTGACCTTCTTAGTTTTGTGGTGTGAAATGTACTTATCAAGGTGTGATGTAGGGACATGTAAAGTGAAAAAATAAAAGGAACATTGGAGAAATGGCAAAAATGATTGCATTTGCTGTAAATTAAATTATTTACTGAAAGTTAAGATTTTCTTGGAGTGATTTATGTTATTCTCTCGTCTGCCCACCTCCTATATACAAGAAGCAGAGTTTTAATGTGGTCTTGGTAGTTTTTGCAAACCAGCAGAAAATGTCTAATTTCCCCCCACTTTTTTGCCTCATCAGATTTGTCTCCCTCTTCTGCTCTCTTTCAACCTGAAGCTTCTCAAAAATATATCATTACTGGAGAACTGCCATTGATCTCATGAATCAGACAATTTTCCCCTCAGCAATGCAAGCAGACATTACTTCATGCTTCAATAAAGTAAGTGATGGGTTGACATTTAAATTCTGCCTTCACACAGTCCTAAATTATCCTTCTAAGCTGAAACAGTGATGATGTCAGAGTTTATTTAAATAATAGTCCAGGGAAACCTCTTTTCTCCTTTCCCTATTGTACATAAATTGTGTATAAAGGCATGTTTTAAAGTCAAGAAAGATATAAAGATCTTGAGTTTTCAACAAAAGATGCAGGAATGTTTAATTAATTCTGAAAATCTGTGCATTTCTGAAATATTTAAGGAAACAAATTGGGTCTTTATATTGAAATCCCAGGATCTGATTTGAAATTAACTTGATTTACTGTACCACTGTGCACTATGAATATTTTAGTCACATTAGGGATTTCTCCAGCATCAGCCACAAGGGTTAAGTAGTAAAAGAAGCTTCTGGATTCGCAAAGTGAAATATAAGTTCTAGAAATTCGGTCCATTATAATTAGACAATGTTCCATATATAAAAAATATGCAAGGTAATGTATATGTGGTATGTGTGTATGCTTGTGTCACAGTAAGGGTATGGCTAGCTGATGCGAGCTAAATAGCTCGAAATAGATCTATCCTAGTCTCCCTTGTTTATTTATTTATCAGCTCAAAAACCTAACACGTATATGAATATGTATACACAGGATGGATACTGGGTAATATTTTACCTAAGTGGGATAAAATATTGTTATAAGGACTACCTGCATGGGAGTCACAAAAGTTTTCTCAGTACTGCAATCTTAGGAAAAATGCAGTCTAGTACATAATGTTATTATATGTGACTGAAGATTGCACAATAGGCAGTGCAGGGTACTGCTCTACCATAGCTCTAGGGAGGGGCCCCAGAACTGTGAAGTATTTAGATATTTTCTACATATAGTACCTATGCTCAGATACCACTTATTTGGATCATGGCTTTCTATGCTTTGGTGAGGCAAGGGTTCCTTGCTTTCCAAGGACTGGACACTCAAGAGTGTAACAAAACAATGCACAACGATTTATTACAGCACACACCTTCCCCAGCAAAAGTCTATTATTGTCCATCTTTCAAGAACATGCAAAGTGATATTGCCATGTAAATATTTTTTAATATTTAGTCCTTTAATACTTAGTTAAAGCTAAAGTCTGTAAAGTGGCATTTGACTCTTTCAAAAGGTTCTTAGTTCTAGTTGAGATGTGATAGTGTTTCAGTGTGGTTGTTCCTCTTTTTTTCTTGTCCAAGCTTCAAGGATGACTCCCACTAGTATATGCTGCTCACCATAGCTTGTGGTCCTGGCAGTTCACTTACCAGCTTGAAATATCCGCCAATCTCCTGACATCATTTTTGCTTCCCCATCTACATGCCATTGATATCTTCTTTTCTCCTACATACCTAGCCACACTCTATCTTATCATTTTTTTATAAGTTAGGGGCCTGGGTAGAATGAGGCTGCTTCTGGATGTCTACATGTCTTTGAAAACACAAAACTATGGCTCAGTTATTGCAGGCAGCTGGAACATCAGGTTGTAACTACAGTTGTGACTGAATGAATGTGTGACAAAAGTGGGGAGAGAAGAGTTTCTGGATAGTTACAACTTTTTCCCCAATAGCAGAAAGCAACCCTAACTTCACTCTTTCGCAGGTGGTACCATGCAATGGATTGTATACGTTTAGGGGAATATCCCATTTTTCAATGGAATATTTGGACAACCTGCAACATCTGAAGGCCACATCTATGCTTCATTTTGTATGTCCTTTTAATGCTGAGGAATATTGGAAGTTTATTGGTTGGACAGCCAAAAACTCAAATCTAATTTTAAAAAAACAAGCAATAATGAACAGTAGAGATTGTAGCACAGTTTGAGAAGTAACTTCCCTCCTACACTGTTAGTAAACTAGCCTTGTATCTGTTGTCTTTATATTCTTTGAAATTAAAATACAATTTACATTCCTTTTGTCATAGAAGTTGGCACGATACATATATTAGTTGACAAGAGGACAGTCTCTTAGTCTAGAATGAGTAAAGCAAAGAGAATGAAATGCAGAAGACCCAGTAAGAAAGAAAATCCGCTAGCAGCAACATAAATTACTCAGCTGATATTTCCCCCCAAATATACTTTAACTGACAGCTTCTTTAATGCACATTGAATAATATGGGTCATGACATTTGCCAGCCAGCAGAAGCAAACAACAAGTAAACATTTCATTAGCAATATGTCTCTGCTTAGCATTCACATGCAAACCTCATTCTGTTGTAGCAAACAACCATGGCTGAGATGGCAGTCCTAAAGGCATCTTGCATCACTAGAAAAAGTTTTTAAAAAAAGACTCTGAGATGCTTCCAGGGCTTTGGATGGAACAAGCACTGATTAATTGAATAAAAGGTTGATTCCCTTCTCAGAAGAGAATCTAAGGAATAGGGAATTTATTCTGATGAGTGCTCATTTCCTTAGGAATAATTTGTCTGAGGTTACATGCCTATGATGTAAGTGTCATTGGCTTCTACAGCCAAAGTGGAGAAAGCAATCTGGCTCCTCTTTCTTCCTCCCACCCTTGTTATTCTCATTCTCTGGAGAGAGGACAAGATCATTCAAATAGAGAAGCATAATCATCTTTGTTGGCAAAGTCTTAGAAGAAAACTAAGGCCTTTGAGCCTATTAAATCACGACTATTAAGGACTGTCAGAAGAATAATTTCAAAACTGAAATATACATAAACTGAAATAATAAACTAAAAAGATATTAGCATTGGTTGTTTGATTCTTTTTTCTTATGTGTTTCACTTGCTGCTCTCTTTTTGGCATTTGCTTAAGGAACAGCAGTGAAACAGCAACCCTTCAAACAATTGAATGGCAATAAATGTACCTGTGGGAATATTTTTTTTCTTCCTACAACCTACACATGTTTAAAAAAGCAAGTGAAGAAAAGTTCCATATGTTCAGTTGTGCAGAGCTTTGCTCACACAGTGAAGATATATTCCTATCTCATATTTATACAAGTCATAAACATTGTATAATGGCCAAATGATGTGTAGGAATAAGACATTGATTGAGCCAAAAGGTAAAAGATATTACATTTTTTCTTTCCTTTCTTTTCCTTTCTTTTTATTTATTATTTCATTTTCCTATCTTGTAAAGTAGGCTTCCTGACCTGATATGCTAAGATTATACATGATTATAATTATACATGATTATGATTATAAACATAATTAATCAAACATAAGTTTTTTCTTAAGTTCAATGAAAGCTGTAGTAAGTCCACTTTAAGGAAGTGTCCTATTTATTTTTTGTGATAAAGAAAATAATCCTACTTAATGCAGTTTCTTGAATGTAAAGGAAGAACCAGATCAGAATTACTCTGTTATATCAGAGAGAAAAATTGGCAGGTGTAAAATAATAAATTCCTCTTAAGGAATTAATAAGAAACAGACAAAATTAAATCTGGACTAATCATAAAGACCAAATAGCAAGACTATGTTTGAAAGACTATGTACATGCTTTCTTTCTCTTAAATTATAATGTATCATCATTTGATTAGAAAGTGATGAAGACCAGAAGCTACATGCCTTCAGGGTAAAAGGAAAGTATTATGAAACCAAAAAAGCAGATGTGGATGCAACAAGGAAGGTAAGTTTCTTATACCATCTACTTTCATATTGTCTGCCGTGATTATGAGGCTATCCAGGGTCTGAGCCACGAATAATTTTATTTGGGGATACAGGGAATAAATCATCCATGGACAGTATATGTATCTTTTGAGAGCCATGACTGCTTCCTCACTAATCATGGAGGTTCCTATGAATCTTAAAAAAACATTGTGCCTCTGTACATCAATAATTAGAATGCAACCACAATAGATGATTATTGCCTTTATATTTATATATTTATTATATTTATTCCCCGCCCTTCTCCAAGCGGACCCAGGGCAGCGCACAGGAATGTTTATGGCTATATTCTTAGCTTTCACATGTATCGGAACTGGCTACCTTTTTTTCTATTGAACTAACTATACGCTATATTTTGCCCTAGATCAGAAAGACTCTTCTTATATTCTGATAGTGCTGATTTTGGGGGGTAATGATAATGGCAGCATATTATATATAATTTAAAGTAGTACACAACAACATCAATGAAAGCAAAAGCATTAACCATTAAAAACATGCTTACATTTAAATGTAGGCCTTCTTTCTGTGTTCAAATCCAATTCTGGCCTTTTGTTTTTCATTGTTGCTTAATTTTTCCCTCTGGATATTCTTGAAAAAATATACATCTCAAGCATTTTATCAAAAACAAAGTATTAACCATGGACCAATGAGATCACAGTGAAAACCACAATGGTGAGCACAATGTTGATTAATTACCATGGAGATATATATTTGAACATACATTTTAAAGGGCATTAAATTATTATTTGCAAAAATGCTTGAAGAATAGTCATTGATGAACAGGCAAAGCTTTTTTTCCCACCTGCCTGCTTTGCAAAGCTCTCTAATCTCCCAACTAAAAGGCAGAAGAAGAGCAAAATGTGCTAAATTAAATTCAGGAGCTACTTGAAGAGGTTCCTGGATGACTCATGCATTGAATCACAGATACTAGATTAGCTGCGTGAAACAGAAGGGCTGGGGCAAGATGGACAACTTGTCTGCTTGGTGATGATGCTAATAGGAAAAATATCATTCTTTACCTTATACACCCCAGAGCAATGCAGAAAAGGGGCATCCAAGCTAGAGGAGCTGTCTTCCAGTGCAGGTGAGTGGTGATGGTAGAGTTAAATAAAATAATGCACAATGAGGGCAACAGGAACAGAGAGGTTTTCCTCACCTATCTTACAACTTTAGAAGTGGAGACTATTCATTGGAACTAAACATAGGGAACAAAATTTAATTCTGATGGTATGCAGATGTATACAGGTATCTACCTCTCAAGGTGTACATCCTGAGGACTTCACTCTTATCAAAGTGATGTGATAACTGCCAATTCAGATGGTTAAAGAACAAGAATATCATTGGTTACTATTGAATGCTGCTGTATCTATTATCTTATGAATCAAAGGAGTATATCTTAAATGGGACAAGACCTTTTGTTTGTGAGATTCCTCCCTGAATGTGCTTATTTGACTACTATGGGACATATAATATGCTAGATTAGAAGGTCCATGGGCAATCCAGTAGTATGTTCTGAAGACTGGATGTTCTGTATGTTCAATAATGAAAATATGGCATTTGTCAAGCTATGTACAACAGTAGCTGTGTTATCTCAACTACATTACTCAGGACAGAGGACATTGCTTTCTTAGTCTGAATGAGAAAGAGTCAAATTTTTCTTTGCTAAACAGTGGGACAGGCAGCAATATTTCTTTAGTTCTTTTCCAACCATAAATCCCTTCTTTGGCTACATCCAATGTTTACACAAATAGTTCAAATTATCAGCCTGATTAAAAAAAAAGTCTTCACTTGTTTTGCATATGATAATGGAATAATAACCTCCTTTCTACACTTCTCTTTACATTTTTCCCATTAGCACTGACAGATGTGGAAGACTGTAAATGCAAATACATTTCTTGTCATCATGCAGTATATTCAAAAATACTAAAATAAATTATTTTGATCACCCATTGCCAACCAAGTACTCTCTAGATCAGGGGTGTCAAAATGATTTCATTGAAGGCTGCATCAGAGTTGTATTTGACCTTGGGGGTGGGGGGTGGACATGGCCAGGGTGGGAGTGGACAGCTCCTCACTTGTGTCACAGTTTGGAGGACCAATAAATACCACCTCTGACTTGCCCTACCTCCATCTATTCTCTGCCTCCCGAGTCCCAGTTGATCAGGAAGAAATGGGGATTTTGCAGTAACCTTCCCCTGGAGTGGGATGGGAATGGAGATTTTACAGTATCCTTCCCCGCCATGCCCATCAAGCCATACCCACCAAGCCATGCCACACCCACCAAGTCATGCCCCCAGAAACATTGTAAAAAAATTGAATCCCACCACTGCTTGAAATAAATTGGCCTAATGCAAGTATGACTAAATCTGAATGTGGATTTTTCACTTTGTTTCTGGTACAGATATTTTAACCATTTTAATGATATATCAAAACAACTTATAGGCTAAGAAACATCATTTGTTTATTCCACTGTGTATACAAAATTGCCATCCAAAGTGAGCAGGAATGAAGAGCCAAAGAAGAGCCCTGTCCTCTTCTTTAATTAGAGAGTTTGCGCTATAAAAAGAAACCAAAAACAAACATGTGGGTGAATCAAGAAAGGAGTTGAGCCAGGAAGACAGCAGAGAGTGAGAAAAAAACTAAAGAGAAGCACTTCAGCAGTAGTCTTTGGACAGGGAGATAAAACTGCAATTCTTGGAGTTGCACAGTGGTGGGTTGCAGGTGATACATACCGTTTCGGTACAGTGCTCTGGAGGGCCCACCCCCCTGCCCTCACTTCTTACCATGCTTTTAAGTCTTCAGTGCTTCCATGCATGCATATAGCACATGTGTCTCCACGATGCTCCGCTGAGCAGCTGGAGTATCACAGAGGCTTGCGGAAGTGCCAAAACACATCCACACATGTGGACGCCGCCCAGCCCGTTCCAACCGTACCAGTTGGAATGGAATCCAGAACCTACCACTGGAGTTGCAAGACCTGCTGAGAGGTAAGATTGAGAGATGAAGAGGAAGATCCCAACCAGAGCCTGCCAAACAAACCAACTTACTGAATGTAATAGCTCAGGTGCAGAGTCCACAAACCAGCTTCAAAAATAGACTGTGAATGCTGGATGGGAGAGAGAGAAAAGCCCGTTTGCAGGCCAACAGAGGAGTGAAAAGAGTTTTCACCTGCAAATGGACTGACATTGGCTGCAAAAGCAGGAAAAAAAGGAAATATTTAAAGAGCTAAGAAATAATTAAGAAAGCTACAAACAAAGGAATAGGGGCATACAACCAAAATACAGAGATAGAAATATAAATAAAAATAGTTATAAATTTTTAAAGAAGGGAGTAGAATGAGATAGTTAGGAAAATAAAAACAAGCACAACATTAGCATTAGGTTTACAAGAATAGGAGTCTAATTTTGGTCAATAAAACAGGTATTTTGTAGGCATGTGTGTGAGGGGAAAACAAATGCAGTCTTTTGATCTGTATTCTGTAGCATATAAAAATATTGTCAGCAGTGGAATATGGCACAATAGCCAGATATAGCAAATAAAACACTTGCATGAAAAAAAAAATGGTGATCCTGTTCCTGAGGGAAAAGAGACTGGGAGACAAAATTAGAGCTTTGGGGGCAATTAGGAGCATACAGGCATTATCCCCATACTAGAGCTTACACAAAGTGGCTAGAAATGGAGAAAGATGGTGAACCAGAATCTGTGAAGGCAGAGGCCAGCTCTGAAAATAAAGCAGATCTATCTGAAGTCCTCAGGGATATTATGCGGGAGTTTCTGAGGCAACAAGAGGAAAGAAATATAATGGCTAAAAAAAGGGTGAGGGAAAGCTATTGGAAAAGAGGAGAAGGATGGTTTAGGGAAGGAAACTGAGTGAAGGGACCACTTAAAGTAAAAATGGAAAGAGAAATCTGAAGAGAGAAATTGAAGGAGCTTGTAGTACAAAAACTACAAGTCACCTGGTAAAGAAACACCAGTAACTCCAAATGCAATGTCTGGTGTACCAAAGTGTAGGAAGGGCCCCCTCCCTAGATTAAAATATTATTTATTCTTAATATTAAAAAAGAGGCAGGATAGAATATTTCCCCTAAAGGAGAAATGGAGAAAAATCTTAACAAAGGCAGAAAGCAAGCCCAGCCTTCCTGCCATAGGACAACAGCAGAAGCTTGAAGAGCTAGTCATTAGGAATGGAGATTTTATATCCATTCAGAAAGACTAGCCCAATCTATTTATAAGCAAAGAACAGCCAGAAACCCTAAATAAGCAATCCAATAAGCAAGGAGCCCAAACTGACATTCCTCCTCTTCCCTGTAGAGCCAGCCAGGACCTCTACATGACCCCAAAGGAATCTAGCAACAACCATTAAAATATTAAAGGGCATATTCTTACACAGGAACAGTTCTCTCAATCACAAAACCCCAAAGAATGCATAAAACCCCACCTACTCTCAGCCTAGAGGTGGGTTCCTACTGGTTCAGACAAGTTCGGCCTAGTAGTTAGTAACTCAGTCTGCCACACACCCCGAACTGGTTTTCTCAGTGGTGCCATAGGTGCTGCCATCTCCTTTTTTGCTTCTGCACATGCACAGTAGCATTTTTTTAGTACTATGCATGCATGCATAGCATATCCCTGAGCAAAGCAGCAGTAGTAACAGCCAGAACCCACCCCTGTCTCAATACCATTTTGTCAGCCACCCCAGAAACATGCTGCTATCACTAGTTTCTAGCTACCAAATACTTTCTTTCCTGCCTCCTGACTCCATTTTATTTCCAGCATCTTTCTCCTGGCTTGAAGCTTGACCAGATTTTTCTTCCAAAAAAAGGAAGGACACAGAGGAGAAAGATACTATGTTTGAGAGAAAGAGAGTTGCTGTAGCTTGTAAAGGGCCAGGTGAAAAATGAATAGCTAGGTTAGCATCTTGCCTAACTAGAAAAACAGAGCATTTATACCAATTTATTAGCACAGGAAGTAACAGCCTACAAAAGAGTAAAATAAATTATTTTGTATCAGTATGAAGTAACACAAAATACATTCCAGAAAAGATTTCATGAATATCTTTACAATTTTCAGGAAGGAATAAATAAAATGTTGAGTTGCTTTATGATCTAGGAAGAGATCTAGGAAGAAAGTGGCTTAGATCTGATATATTAAGCAAGGAGAAAATGCTGGATAAGGTGGTCCTTCAGCAATTCCTTCATGTGTAAATTCATGCTGCATATTTTTGGGTACAAAAACAACACCCAGAGACAAGAGCAAATATTAGCAGAAAGTAGCAAAAAGCAGAAGACACACTAGAAGGCGTAAAGGAGACAAGGAAAAGGCACTAAGAGAAGTGAACCTGTAAAAGAAAAAATGGAGTAGCCAAGGAGAGAAGTCACAAGGCTCTATACAGATTAAAAGTCAAAGATGGGCTGATAGAGAGCCAAAAAAGTGCTATAAATGTGGCTAAGCTTTATAGGGCAGGGACTATAAAATAATTTTTACATGGTTCTATTACAACTACTTTGCAAAAAACCTCCAGGAAAGGAGATGATGATTATGACAAGAGTAAATAGGAGAAGAGTGATTAGGCTTATAGATACAGATAGTTGGTGGAGCCCTTATAGTGGATAGACAGAAGCTAACAAGTGTCTATGGGAGAACTCAAAAAGTGTCCATAGTGAAAGCCCAAATACAAGGGAAAGGGATTAAAAATATATCCTTGATAGGGATGGTACCAAAACTCCCTTTCATCTTCTCATTAGGGCAGAGTATTTGTGTCTGTGGTCTACACCAGTCTAAGAAAAACACATTGATTTAATTAATCTCTTGCTTTTAAAATCAAAATAGTGCTCAAATTTAACAGTTTAAAAAGATTGAAATAATAATGTAATAAGTGAAAACATAACACTTATACATCAAAATATCTTAACTTTTTCTGTCAGTGGTTCAATAACGATGGAACTTTATAATGTCTTTTTGTATAGAGTTTCAAAAGAAACACCAAGAAAGCTGTCTCTCTTAATCCCACTAAATATGCCTCTGACATCTGTGGGACTATGATATGAGATATATGAGAAAACACGTTAACATCTAAGACATAATCCGAATAAGGTAAATACTGGTTATAGCTCTTTATGCAATTATTTTTATGTTTGAGGAACATCAATCAATAGGTATTATTTCCAGAGTCTACTTAGAAAAGGTAGATCATTAGAAGCTATATTTTGAACATTGGTTGGTTCTCTCACTATATGGGAATCATAATCAATGCATCAATTCATCCAGGATATCTTTAGTTCATATTTTCATTAATCATTAGTCTTTGGATAGTCTTTCACTTATCCTTCTATGTGTAGTTGTCATGAAGTGAGATAATTCTATCTCTTTTGGCTGTGCTTTTCACCCTGCCCTTGCCAATAATATAGTGAACATTTAAAATACCAAAAATAAAATGTCCCCAAAAACTAACCCCAATAACACACATTTACCAGTGACTGCCTTTTTAACAATGGGCACAGGTATTTATCATTGTCACCAACATTTTTAATGCTAAAAGAAAGAGCAATGTCATTTCATAAATCTTACAGAGGAAAAATATTTATCTGTTGAACAGCTATCATTAACATTTATGTCATACAGGTATTCTATTCATTCTCATATGTTCCATGCACAGAGACTGAGTGAGTAGTACTGATGTGTTTCATCTTTCCATATATCTAGCAAGAATGATATTATCAGATGCCAAAGCTGACATATTTGGAAGTTTTATAACTAGAAGAATCAAGTACCATTTATCTCTCCAGCTGTCCAGTTGCATCTTAACTGATTTTCTATCTAGAGATAGAGATCTAGAAGAATGGTTAGATTGCTCAGATTAATAGAATGCAGCATATTTTGAAACTGTAGCCCAGGAAAAAATGCTAGCATTAAATAATTCTTCAGAATTGACTGAATGATTCTGGGAGTATTCTGATCTTTGATGTTAGTAGCCTTGCTACATTGTCAAGCTTTCAATACTTGTTTATACTAACAATTGCTGACCTTGTAAGAGAATTACATGTCTCAGATTAAGGTTATAAAATGTATCCTAAAATTGCAAGCTCCTATTAGCTTGTCTGAGGGTGACCCAGCTGTGACTTCCAACTATATATTTTCAACCACACAATAATCTCAAATTTTAAATTAAAGTTGTTTAACAGTCTATCTAGGAAGCACGTTGAAAGGACTGATAACATCCTTTCTAAATGGGGAAAAAGTGCTACATCTCATCCCTATTAGTCACATCAGCAGATCCCAAAAGGAACAGAAATTTGCAGATCTAAAGGATGACAGAAGAACAGAGAAAGAGCTTTCCACTTCCCCCACCCAACCTCCTTGGCTACAAGGGGACACAGAAAACTGCATAGCCCAGCTGTTCCTTGCTTTCTAATCAGGTGTTCCAATACAATGAATGTTCATCCAAAGTGACATTTCTTCATTCATGAGATGCTTCTGGCAAGCAGAAGGGGGAGGAGAGGGAAGCAAATAATAGGGAAAAGCAGATCAACCTAATCCATTTCAGCTTAACTGTGCCAGTGCTACTGTGAGCGCTGAAGCAACTGATATTAAATCTGAAATCCATGAAATGTGGGTTTATCACAGGGGAACCTCTTTCAAATTACCAGTTATTGGTGTAACCTGCCCTCATTTATTGAAGCTGGCAATTAGTGAATCAGATATGGCAACAGCTCAGTTTAGCATGATGCCCTCACCAATTTCTCCTTCTTTGCATCAGTAGCAACTGTAGCAACAGATAAATTCGGTTCCTGCAGCTCAAAAATCAACCAGTTATTCATATCTGCAGTAAATTTACTTTTCCTTTGTTCTTCTGAGCAGATCTTTTCCAAATTTGTTTTCTAGAGTCCTGCTTCCTGTAGCTTTCTTTCTGTAAAATCCACTGTATGTCCTGTCCCTGACTAGGATCTGAGCAGCTGAGATAGTCACTATCAGTAGCCTCTTCAACAGACTCACTGACAAGCCCATCACTTTCAGAGGCCCTTCTGACTCACTCTTAAGTCTGAGCAAATTACTGCACAAGACTTCATTAGTGAATGAGAAACCTCAAAGAGAAGCTTAAACCTTCTAACTGAAAGAGGAACCTGTTGCCACAGAAGATAAATCAGAGTTTGGCTACAGACCAAACCTCTGAATTTGGAAATAAACACAATTGCTATTGGTGCAATAATAGGAATATTAACATCGCATGGGAACTGTAATATATAACATTCTGAATTGTCATCTTTTCACAAATGAGGTTGGGGGCTGGTATAACTAAAACTATAAGCAATCACTAAATCAGTGGCAGTGTTGATGGTTACAGCTGAGAAGTTAGAAAGTGTAATTTGATTTGATGACAAAGATTCAGTCTAGCCCCACTAAATTCTCAATTTTGTTTTCATTTATTGGAGGGACTGCTCAACCTCGACAGAGTTTGGCATTTCTATGTTTGTGCCAACAAGAGCGTTTAACATTTTTAGTCAGGATGTGAGGCATGTTACACTGCACATTACAAATATTATTAATTTTAACCATATTTTTTTAAAAAGAAACCTGAGTTCATAATTTCTCTCACTAAACTTTTCCATTCAAAATCACTCATCTCATTTTGCTATTATAGCAATGTGTTTCCAATCAAAAAATGGTGATGGGAAATGGGTCATAGCCCATTTTTGTCACTACACTATTATTTTGGTCCAGTCGTCTCTGCTATACTCTTTAGAGAAAACCACAATCTTATTTTTCATATATTATCTCATTGATCTCTAAGTCACTCCTCCAATTGTCAATTTTTCAAAAAAACAACAACATAAAATTGTGCAACATAATATATACATTTAATTGTTGTTACTAGGCACCAGATTTACTATAGTGAAATGCTAAAAAAAACAAACCTAAAGTACATCTTTCTGTGGATCAATTTAAAAAGTGTAGATAAAACATTGGTTAAAAAAACCACTGCAGAGTTATTTAATTAAAGATAGTTAATCATTTAACTTACTCTATGTCAGTGTTTCTCAACCTCATCAACTTGAAGATGTATGGACTTCAACTCCCAGCATTCGTTGGCTGGGGAGTTCTGGAAGTTGAAGTCCAGACATCTTCAAGTTGACAAGGTTGAGAAGCACTGCTCTATATCACTAAGATTACCTCCATCTACATACATTGTTTTGGGATACTAAATTCAGTATAAGACCTATGCTTTGTTTTGACAAATATTCTCTCAGAGCTGTTTTAGGAAGCGAGAGCATGTGCGCAAAGCAGACGGGAACCGGTTGTTCAGCTGGTTGGAACCCAACCCTGGATCAGCTGTGTGACAATCAGCTGTGCTTGATTGTCTGTGAGGTCCCTGCTTGTTACAGAGGCCATTTTGTGTGAAGTCCAGCTGGTTTTTTTACATTGTGTGTGAGTCAGTTGTGCAGCTTTTGTGTTATTTTTGTGTAAAGTTGGTTTTTGAGGTCTCTGTGACTATATGAGGTTCCTGCTTGTTGCAGGGGCTATTTTGTGTGAAGTCCACACCTTCCTTCTGCTTTAATTGCATCTCCAATTTCAGAGAGACCTAAAGCTTGATTAGTACAGTATCAAGAATCTTAGTTTTACCCTCAAGAACTGGATTCAATCTACCCAGAAAATTGACCTAAATAGTCCTTCAAGCTACCTCTCTTCTATACTTATTTATCTAATTCAGAATAACTTTAAAAGGTTTTATTTTTAATAAAATAAAATTAGGACCTTAAATAAAATATTGCATTTAACCTTTAGTATATTTTCAGTATACAAGCAATTGAAACTTCAATTCTGATTCAGTTAAATCACTGTCATTTAATCATTATCATTTAATAATACATACAGAATTTGATTGGTTCATATTGCTTCTATTATATACAATTTAAGCTTATGCTATGCATTTTACATTATAATGTATTATATTACCTTTTCATTACATTATGAATCCATAATACATTTTTCCCTTCAAAAGTAATTATTATGTACCTGAACTGCTGGGAAAATTTATTAAATCACAGTGTTGCCAGACTGCAAATATATCTTAGAACAGAGAATCAGATCATGATTTGAGCTTAGTTATATATTTGAAATTTTTGATGCAACCAGGCAGAGGGATCCACAGAGGAGGTCAGAAAAGTCAAGACGGTAGCTGTAACTTTACAGAAATCAGACCATTTTCACAATGCACCATCTCACATAACTGCAACCACCATCTTGATTATTTTGATCTCTGGACGCTCCTGCAACATAAATATTCATGTTGAATCTTCTTATATTTTTCTAATTTTTGATGGATTGCTGGGATTAGACTCTATCTAATCTTTAAGAAACACTGAGTTGCATCAGTATACATATCAAGAGTACATTGAGTTGTACTCTTCCAAGCTTTGGTAAGAAGAAGAAATAACCTTTTATAAGAGTCTTGAACTATGGAAAGGAACATTTCCTCTTTTAGGAAATGTTAGGATTTCCTAAATTGTAGAAATCTGATTTGCCGTTAGGATGTTATGGTCACAGGAAGGAAATTAGATTATTTTTAGTCTATATAAACAGAACCATTTTATTGTTAGAGGAAAACGTGCAGCACTGGAAATAGTCATAGGTGAAATATACTGTAGATTGGATCAAGATACATGCTTTTAAGGGGCTATGGAAAGTCTGCAGTTTTTCCTAGTTCCGTTCTTGCCTTTCCCCATTAGGGACAACTTTAAGCAATTCCATGGGCTGAATCTCTGTCTTTTTTTCAGTTGAGTGAAACTTCAGTGAGATAGGCCATAACTATATTTGATACATAAATATATTTATCCTGATTGTGTTGAGATGAATAGTACTGCTTTCTTCTGGCCTGAAAGGATTCAGACTTCATTTAGATGCAGGAGTAATTTCATTAGTCCTGAAAAGATTACATAAAGTGTTGAACTGAACCTGGTTCTTCTAATATTTACAGAATCCAGAGAAAATGCCCTATACATAAGCATCAAAACAATAGTATAGCAGTTTTGTTTCAAAATACTAATTTGACAGGTGAGTTGCCAGTAGTACTAAGCCAAAAATGAAAAAAATGGACCATGGCTGGTTTTACTTCCCTTTTTGTAGACCAATAATCTTTCCATATCCTACTGCAAAATGGGATGTATTGACAAGGGAGAAAGATGAAGTGTGATGGCTTGAGAATATTGAGAATATGTAGAACATATTTTTTTGGAAATTGTAGGAAAAAAATGTCAAGCAACAGGGAAATCAGGAGATTCCAGGCAATTGAAATGAATATAAAGATTTATCACAAGTTTAAGTTCTCTGCAAGAATCTGAGCTACTAGCAGTCAAGGGAAATGAGCGGGAATTAAGAAGCATTCAAGATTGGCTGGACTAGATTGCTTGTGGGTGCATAGGGACTCATGACTGATGATGTGTTTGACCCCTCCTTCAGGCTCAGCTTGATCATCTCATACAGAAGATTTTTTGCCCATTGCACTATGGTGGATATTAGCTGTTGGAATCAATGCTGAGTAGATTAAATGAAGACTAATTATCAGTTGAGAAAAAATAGTAAGTCAAGTCACAAAGCCCACTAGTTAACAAAATGGAGTGTGTGTGTGCATGCATGCATGCCCAAGGATCCACTGTAAGCAAGCAAGAAAACTTGTAATCCATCCAAATTTGCCCCATCTTCAAATTAAAAGCTAAAGGCAAGGCAAAAATCTGACATTTCTCTCAAGTTAATATGATGCTATACATATTTAAACACCTACTTTCTTTATTGGGGGGAGGGGGAAGAAACAAAATTCATTTGAATCATCCAGTTTACACAATGTAAATTCCATAGCAAAGGATGGTCTGAAAAGTAAGCAGAATGTGTTGATTAGAAATATGGGATAATTCATTCCAATTGGATGGTTTGTGTGTGGATTTTTGTGAGCACTATTGTGGGTTTTCTTTCCTTATTGTGGTTAACAGAATCAAAGTACTATAAAGCTGGAAAGACATCTAAGTGCGATTCCCTGCTTTGTGTTGGTGTGTGTTTCTATGTGTGTTCTATTGCCAAGGTGTCCTGGTTATGAGTGGGTGTGGTTGGGGTGGGGGGGGCTGTTGACATTCAATTAGTATCTGTCTCCCTATAACTATAATCCATTGCTCCACATTCTACATTCTGAAAAAAAATCTTGTCTTGACCTTCTATGTAATATCTCTTCAGATATTGAAAGATTCTCCTTCAGTCTATCATACACCTTTCCTGATACCTTACCCAATAGCAAAATAGCCCCAATTATTTCAGTATGTGTTCATAAACTTCATTTCTAGTTTTTCTCACTGCGTTTCTTTGAAGTTGTTCTTGTTCTTCTAAAGTCTTTTTAGTAACTTAAATAATATTCATTATAGTGTCTGATAAATAGTATTCTTACTTTCCATTATATGGAAACTATATATCTGTTGAGGCCATGCATAATTATATTACTGACTCACATGCAACTTTGTCATCTATCTGGAGAGACACAATTCTATTTTCTTGGCAATATGGAAGTCATTTTCTATTTCCTTTTCCAGGATGTTTCTTTGACTTCCCATCTAACTCAATCAAGTAGTACACTTATTTATTTATTTTTTGCTAACTATAATTGCCAAACCAGATACATCATATTCTGTATCTGTACATCCTGTTGTTTCCTAAAGGAAAAACTTGTCATTTATTTATATTAAATTTAATATTGTTATTCTCAATCTATTTTGCTAATAGATTAGGATTATTTGGAATTTGATTTTTGTCATCTAGATATTCTGTTCAATTTTGCAGATCTGTTAAACACTCCTCCTTCTCTTCTTCAATTATATTAACAGACAGATTGAATAACACAAACCTATGGGTGATCCTTGTGACACAAAATTCAATATTTCTTTCCAGTCTAATGGGGAACTATTGATAAATAGTCTTTAAGATCAATAGACAGCAATGAATTCAATTGATTGTCATGCAGTCTAGCCCTAATTAACGAATCTAATAATCACATGACATGGAATACTTTGTCAAATGCTTTGTGTATTTGCTTGAGTGCAATTTTACAATTTATTATGGTTGATATCCAATTAGAAACTGAAATTAGTATAGTTAGGCAAGATTTATTTTTGACAAATCCATACTATCTTGTTTTTTCTATAGTGTTTACAAGTTGCTTACCAATCCATCTCATCAAGATCCATTCTGGAATCTTCAGAGGTATTAGTGTCACATAGCAATAGCAGTAATACTGAAACTTATATACCATTCCATAGTGCATTACAGCAGTCTTTGAGTGATTTACAAATGTTAGCATATTGCCCCCAACAATCTGAGTTCTCATTTTACTGACCTGGAAAGATTGAAGGATGAGTCAGCCCTAAGCCAATGAGGATCAACTCTCCTGAGCAGAGTCAGCCTGTAATAATGAATTTTTTTCCATCTTCTTTTGTTATGGGGATCTTTCCCCGTTTCTAGTATCTGACACTTCATCAGTTCTCTAGGATTTCTAAAAGATAATAATAAATGCTCAGCCAAACTATTAACATGTTATTTCAGTTACTCAGAATGCAATTTATTTGATCCTGGATATGTTAAATTCATTCAAAGTAAATAGTAGACCTGTTTGAAGCAACTTAAATTCATTTTGCTTATCTCTCTTAAGGTGTTGTAAATCATTTCACTGAAGTGAAAGAGTGCCCTGATTTCTACCTCTAAAGCAATTTAGTTCATCTTGAATGATACTTCACAGCCTTGTCTCCTAGCCATGATTGTATAGTAGTGAGTACTAAGTATTAGCAACGTGCATTAAAACCAAGACTGGAATAATTTCAGCATATATGCAGGAATTCAAAGATAATTGTCATGCAGAGAAAGATTGTATGTGCCAGATCTTTGCAGCCTGCAAGGCTTCTGATGTGAGTTTTGTCAGTGATATAGAGACACCTATGACAAAATATTCAAGAAATGGTTTGTCAAAAATAAGGGAAGGAATTCTCCTTGCCTCTTCCAACTGGTCACACTCTCTATTCATCAACAATGTAAGATGGGCTGCTCGTGTCATTCAAACCACTTGCCAAAGCTTTGGCAAGGGACTTACAGAAAGTAAATAGTGCATTCCCTATAGGATTTATCAAATGCAAAAGTGAGCAATATGTTCCCATAGCATCTACCTTCTGGTCAGTAATACAAAGAAGAGGTTATGAAGTTTCAATTGTGCAGCAAGGCTGTTCATAACATTTAGTGAAACTAGCAACGTGAAAATCTTTTTTACTCAGTAAGATATTTACAAAGCAGACAATCCTGCAACATTTCCCAAGTAACACAGCCTGAAGGCACTTTAGACAATTTTGCACGAGAAGGCTCTTCTCACCTTTGTCACATAGTGCAAATTTTGTGGGAGAAAACTGAGAAAGATTCCAAAGCAGAGTGACATGAAGCAACATGCTCTTTCACTTTGCTGTTGGAAGCAAGTGGAACAGAGTGATTTGCAAGCTAGTTTCAAGGAGCTGCTTCAGTTGAAACACGAAGTATTCCTTTGAAGAAATGCACAGCCATAGTGAGCAAATTTTTCTGGCCATGTTTTCATTATTTTTAGGCTTCATTTTACATAGATATTCTACTTTTCTGGATAGCTTGGTGAAACATGTTGGGTCCCTTCTGGGAGATAGGTGCGGGATACAAGTCGAATAATTAAAAAAATAAGGAATTGAGTAACTTGTATTTTCTTCAACATTTTAACTGAGCTCAGTATCTCAGTTAAAGTATCTCAATTCTTTTAATTTGAACAAATCTGAAGGAGCCCCTTGGTTTCGTTTTGTTTTGTTTCATTTATTTGATTTATATGCCACCCTTCTCCCTTTTGGGACTCAGGGCAGTGTACAGCCACAATAAAATAAACGGTACAAAATCTAAAACAATATGTTAAAAAGATATTAAATAAATGGCCTACATTTTAAAACCCCATACTAAAATCACTATAAAATCCCTTTAAAAACTACCTTTAAAAACTACCACAGACCAGCAGCGCAGAATAAATGCATCTTCAGGGCCCGACGGAAGAGATGTAGGTCTGAGATCATCCTTAGTCCAGGGGATAGGTCATTCCAGAGGGCAGGAGCTGCCACAGCCGGCATTGTTTAGCTGACGGCACCCTGAGGAGGCCCTCTCTGTGGGAGCGAACTGGTCGGAGGGAGGTATTTGGCAGCAGGAGGCAGTCTTGCAGGTAACCAGGTCCCTTGCCATGGAGCGCTTTAAAGGTGGTCACTAGCATCTTGAAGCGCACCTGGAAAGCCACAGGCAGCCAGTGTAGCTCACGCAGAGAGGTGTCACATGGGAGCATCTAGAAGCTCCCAGAATCCCCCACGCGGCCGCATTCTGAACTAACTGGAGCCTCCGGGTGCACCTCAAGGGAAGCCCCATGTAGAGAGAATTGCAATAGTCCAGACGGGAGGTGACGAGGGCTTGGGTGACCATGTGTAAGGTGTCACGATCCAGAAAGGGGCGCAACTGGCATATCAGACGGACCTGATAGAAAGCTCCCCTGGCCATGGCTGGCATGTGATCTTCTAGAGACAGCCGAGAGTCCAGGAGGACACCCAAATTGCGAGCCCTCTCTGCGGGAGCCAGTGTCTCACCCCCCAATAGTCAGAGATGGCATCAACTAACTATACCGTGACGCCGGAAGCCACAGCCACTCGGTCTTGGATGGGTTGAGTCTGTATTTCTCCCCCCCCCCAAAAATTTTTTTTTATTTTTCTTTTAATACAAACATTTCATAATTCATTAAACAGTATGTCATCTGGGTATGTCTTAGCATCTCTTTCCAGTTCCATCTGATTCAAGCTTTAGACTTTCTAAACCACCACTACGGTTCTAGGCTAACAGAATGTGTCCTTTAGTGATATGTTCTTTTCTCCTCCTTGTTTTTGTGTCATTCCTTTCAGCTTTATGTGAAGCCACATTGGCTTCTTCTGTTTTCTTTGAGCTTTTCATACTCAAAATGATTTGCTATTACAACTTTAGTATATATTTCTTTCCATTCGCTTCTCCTTCCTGTAGACTAAAGGGTGAACAATAGGAGGAGTATTTCTTTACATTTTTTCCTACCACCTTAAATGTGGTAGGAAAAATGGTGCAAATGTGGTAGGAAAAATGGTACAAATGGTGTGAAGAGAAGAATGAGGGAGACAAAGGAAAGCCAGAATGGACAAAACTAAAGAAAGAAAAACACTCTGACATTCCAAATACGCTATGGGAGGGAAGGAAAAAGTATGAATGAAAGAGAAGACACAGTATGGAATGATGGAGAATGGCCAATGGCACAGCAGGAAGCCTCAGAAAACTGGAAAGTCCATTGGCAATTTGGAGTTGAACACACTTAAACTGCAGAAATGAAAGGGGATTTTAGGAGGAGCTCTTCTATTCAATCATCTCTTACAATATTAGACAATATAGTTTCAACAGTAGAGAACTTCAAGTTTCTATAATCTAACAGGATTTGAAATGAACACCTACCATTAGAATCATCATTAAAAGATACAACAAAGAATGTTCTACCTGTTTCCTCGGGAAGTTCAGACTGCCCTAGGAACTATTGATACAGTGCTATAGAGGAATTATTATTAAGTCTGCCATTTGTACTTCTGTAACTGTCTGGTTTGGTACAACAACCAAATGGGACAGGAACAAATTTCAACAAATAGTTCGGACTACAGAAAAAAGCAATTTCATAAGTACATAAGAACAGCCTTGCTGGAACAGGCCACAGCCCATCCAGTCCAGCATTCTGTCTCACACAGTGGCTCACTATTTGCTTCAGGGTATTCCCAAGCAGATGTCTTCACCTGCTTATGATTCCCTGCAAATGGCATTGAGAGATATCCTGCCTATCTCTTCAACCCAGAGGGTGTCCTTAGGCATCCATAATGATAGCCATTGATACCCTTGTTCTCCATGAACTCGTCTAATCCTTTCTTAAAAGTGTCGAGGCTGACAGCTGTCACCACTTCTTCTGGCAGGGAGTTCCATAGACCAGTGATCCTCTGGGTGAAAAAGTACTTCCTCTTATTTGTTTGAGATCTAGCTTCCAAAAGTTTCATGGAGTACCCCCTAATTCTAGTGTTGTGTGATAGGGAAAGCAGTTTTTACTTTCCTACTTTGTCCACATCGTGCATGATTTTATAGACTTTAATCAGGTCACCTCTTAGGCGCCATTGTTCAAGAGTGAAGAGGCCCAGCCGTTGCAGCCTCAGATGGTAAGGAAGGTGTTCCAGCCCCCTAATCATTCTGGTTGCCCTCCTCTGCACCTTTTCCATTTCCATAATATCCTTCTGGAGGTATGGTGACCAGAACTGTACACAATACTCCAGATGGGGCCTCACCATAGATTTATAAAGAGGCAAAATGGCACTTGCTGACTTATTTTCTATACCCTTCCTAATGATCCCTAGCAATGAGTTTGCTTTTTTCACTGCTGCGGCACACTGGGTTGACACCTTCATTGAGTTGTCCACCAGGACACCAAGGTCCCTTTCCTGGTTTGTTGCAAAGAGTTCAGACCCCATCAGTTTATAGATGTAGTTGGGATTTTTTGCCCCAACATGCATCACTCTGCACTTACTAATGTTGAAGCTCATTTGCCACTGGTTTGCCCACTCCCCCAGTATCAAGAGATCCCTCTGGAGCTCCTCACACACACTCTCTCTTTCAACTAGCTTGTCTTCCATTGAGGGCCTGTATACTACATAGATAAGAAAGAGGGATAAGAAAATATCTACAGACACCTCACATATCCAGACATAAACTGTTTCAGCTCTTCCCCCCAGGATGCCACTGTAGGGCATTGCATGCAAAACAATTAGACACAGACAGCTTTTTCCTATGTGCCATCACAATTACCAAAGTACTGTCTTATTTCTAAGAATATTTACCTATGTAGTGTGATGGTGTTATCATTTATCCTTGTCATCTTTTCTACTACCTTCTCCTACTGGTATCTTATGATTATATTACTTTGTTGTCTGAATGTACACTGAGAGCTTATGCACCAGAGAAAAATTCCTTGTGTGTCCAATCACACTTGATAATTGATGTGGCAATACCAGGGTACAGTAGAGTAGAAGACAAAAAATTGGAGAATATCACAAAGTATCAAGATCTGAAAACCAAAGTTGAAATAATATGTTATAATTGAATCGCACAAGTCCCAATGGTTATCAGCACACTGGATGCCATACCAAAAAATCTGTGCATTGACAAAATTCCATCTTTTAATTACAAAAAGCTACACTGCTTGGATCCACAATATACCATGCCAATACTTCAAGATATCCTAAATTTGGGGGGGGGGGGACTCAATACATAAAGGCCAACACCAGCTAAAGTACCGGCACCTGTGATCTCACAATTGTGTGTATATAGTAATAAAACAAAACTTAGAGGTTTTGCAGAGCATCCAGAATATTTGGTGGTTGCAACAAGGTGCACCCGATTGCTAGCACTTCTACGAGGATAATTGAAGTCCATCCAGATGCATATGCACTGTTTTCTGTTGTGATCAGAAAACCAGTATTTTCCAGCCATAG
This sequence comes from Rhabdophis nuchalis, assembly GCA_039707465.1. Classification (NCBI taxonomy): domain Eukaryota; kingdom Metazoa; phylum Chordata; class Lepidosauria; order Squamata; family Natricidae; genus Rhabdophis; species Rhabdophis nuchalis. The sequence goes on from CM077643.1 coordinate 365,262,255, forward strand.
ACAACCATAGAGATTATGGTAAATCCTTTTAATACAAAGTGCTGTCTAAAGTGATACTACTACCATTCAGATAACCTCCCAATTTTCTAATTTTAAGAACCATACATTTGCCCTCCGTGAAAACATTGTGGCCTTTATTTTTACACAAAATTAAGCCGAGTCCCTTGTTTTCATCTGTGGTTTAATCAAAAGCATGGTTACTAAAATAAAGTTCAGACAAATCCAAAGAGGTTTAAAGTATCACTGGATGCCACAGCAATTTTTAAACATTAAACAGTTGCTGATATTCCAAAAAAAGATTGGATTGCCTCTGAAAAATGTTACTTTTGAAGACAGAAATGCTGACTGGCTGATACTGTGTAGTCATGCCTGGAATTAAGTACAGTACTACCTATGAAAGGCAGCATTTACAAGGAAGTAGTCACAGCTTGGAAGCTTAGCACAACCAATTCTTGACATTTCTCGGGGGGAGGGCATGGAAAGGCAATGACCAAATAGTCTGATGCTGATCAGTTTGATTCAGAGATTCCAATGACTCGTACTGAGACTTCCTGAATTGATGAATCTACCTGAACAGAGATACTTAGTGCTCTCTGCCATTACAGCCATAGTTCCCACAACATGGTCTCAGAATTTCAAATGTGCCCAGAGGGCCACCCACCCCCCTCAAAAAAAATAATACTGGTTCTCCTTTTCAAGTTACCTAGGGCTCAGAATATGGTGTTTCATATGGTCAGAGTATGGTAACATTGGACAGATTCAGACTGGAGTGTCTTGTTTTTGAATTAATATGAACAGTCATACAAAAGAGTGATAAATAACACCAAACTAGTCAGGGGGAAAATAAAGGCAAATGAAGCTCAGGAAGAGAAGACAAATTCTCATTACAGAAAATTATTTCATTGTTTTTATTCAGTTTATATCCTACTTCTCCAGCTAACACTTAAGGCAGATAATAACATTATATTTTAATCAAATTCTGGTTTAAACGGTGGTTAAAAACAAACCATGCAAATAATTTGCATGATCTGTAACAACCTAGATTTCATTCAAATACAATTAAATTGTTTTTGCTAATAATATCTGTATAATAATGGAATAGTTTAGCTTGGAAATTTGTAGATTCTTGATTTCTGGACAGCCACCTCTCATGGATTATTTGTTTAGTTTTTCCACACATTTCAGAGAGTTTGACTAACAGTCCTTTCTGACTCTAAAGTTCTGTGAATCTATGTGTTCTATAACCTGGGAGTTAACCATGCTCCTGATGTTTCTGGCATTTTATCTTTTTTTTTTTTTTTTGCTCCTTTCCTTTGTATGTTTTTAGATGGTTTTTAATTTTCCTGTACACCGCCCCGAGTCCCTTCGGGGAGAGGGGGCGGTTCATAAATGTAATAAATTATTATTATTGTTGTTGTTGTTGTTGTTATTGTTATTATTATTTCCATGGAGATCCTGAAAAAGGTGAAACTGTTTATACTTATGGTGCAGTTTTGAGGCCCTAACATATTTTGTAATGCATCAGAAGTTTAAGCAAAAGACCATGATGTTGAACAAATGAGAGATCAAATAGAAAATATCTACATGTGTTGGAAAGGGGAATCCCTACACATTTAAAAAATGAGTGTGATACAGTGATGGGGTAATTCCTGGATCAAAGACTCCCAGTTTCAAATATCTGTCTGGTCAGGTAGCTCACTCTTGTTCAGGCAGGATGAGATGGGGAGCAACCCTCCCCTATCTTATGTTTACTTGTAATTAAAAAGATCATCATTATTGTCTGCAATTTACACAGTTTAAACCAAGGGTCCCCAAACTTGGCAACTTTAAGACTTTTGGACTTTAACTCCCAGAATCAACTCCCAGGAGTTGAAGTCCACAAGTCTTAAAGTTGCCAAGTTAGAAGACCTCTGATTTAAACCATTAGTCCAGCCTCTCTCACTTGGTTGTTATCTTGGCAATAAAATAGGGGAAGCTTTTGACTGTAAATGTAACCTTGAACTTTCAGATAAAAATAGGGTAATAATTTAATTGGCAAAAAGAATGAAAGCATATTTTGGATTTTGCCTAGAAAGCATATGCACAGAAGTAGCATTTGCATTGGAGAAACTAAACAAATGAAAGTCCTAGCACGGGATTAGGAGGCTAACACTGTTTATATCATTCTCTGTCAAGTTAAGTGTTGAAATAACTATGATTCAGAGTTAATCATTATTTCAACTAAACATGTCCATATTTATCAACCGATATTATTGACAAAAATATAAGCAACACATTATCTTCCAAATTCCCACTTTTAAAACTTTTTTTTGGACTCTTAAATGCTCTGCAGATTTTCAGCAAAGAAATACTAGTATCGCAAATAGCACAGCACTCTAATAACAAATCTGCAGGCTTCCCCTGACTCTTCATGAAAAGACAAGCAATTAATTTAAATTAGAAGCATGTTGCAAAATGCTTGCTCTTTAATTTTGAAGTAGCAAATAAGGAGCCCAGTTAAGTTTTCTTTTCCTATTGGACTGTAACGATCAAGCTTTTCACACCAGCAACCACAGAGAATTCTTGATGAATTGATGCCATTGAGTGCAACCTCAGTTTGCAGAAATAGCCCAGTAAGCATTCTAGTTGTTCTCCTGATGGCACATGTGCAGTGAATGTATGCTAAAAGGCAGTAGGGTTATGTACATGTTTAGGAGAAATGGAAAAATAAACAACCTTCCACTAATCTGCCAGTGATCATTATTTACTAAATTAGGAATGAGTTTGAAAGGCACCTCCTAGAAAATTTAGGGAAGAGAGTTTATGTCTCTGCAGCAATAAATGCTGATGCTCTTTTCAAAGGCTAATCTTGGCAGCCTCCATATTGTGGAATTAATTTCTATCCATCCTCTGGTGCAGCAACATTAAAATATCTACACTTCCTAAATTAAAAGAGAGAGAGAGGGTCTCAGTCATGTGGTGACAACCTCCATCATCACTATTCTTTTTTTACTCCCTCCTGTCAAATTGGGGTTCTTTCAGGAGTGAAATTCATCAGGTTCTGGAAAACTGGTAGCAGAAATTTTGAGTAGTTTGGAGAACTGGCAAATACCATCTCTGACTGGCCCCACCCCCAGCTCTTCTCTGCCTTCCAAGTCCCAGCTGATCAGGAGGAAATGGGGATTCAGCTGAGAACTAATATGAATGAGGTTTTCTCAAGCCCGCTGTTCTCCCAGTTGCAGCATCAGGCTGCTACTTTCTATCCCTGATCCAATTCCCACTGTGCTGAAATGTTGGAAGGCATGTGGCTTGGAGAAAGATTCATTCATCATCATTAAATCCCCCTCTCTGTGCCAGAGGATTTTCTGGAGTGGAAAAATGTGCCATAAAAAATGCGCACAAACAAAATGGAAAGGTTTTGCTTTTTTTTTTTTTTTTAGCTAAGGCAGCAAATCAAGCAAAGACCAAAATCAGTTGCATTTTTCAGTACTTTGTGAAAACAGCAAACAGTGGAAAGGAAAAGGATATGAGCAGAGACGCTGAAGCCACAAAAAGAAGTAGCCAGAGAAAAGCGGGTTTTTTTCCCCAAAGAAAAGCTGATTTTAAAAAGCAAGGGAGAAAGCAAGTTTTCTTTAAAGGCATAGAAATGGCAGAAAGCATAACAAAGGAAAGCTAAGGGCTTCTCCTTCCTTGTAACTCCCTGAAGGTGTTTATATTTGGTTGACAGATGAGCTTTAGGCAAATCTCATCATTTCTGCAGAGCATCAGAGAATGTTTAAAAGAAGGAGGGATTCCAAGGCAGTTTTTAAAATAAATGTATCCCAGGTGATGCACGTGAATAGACTTCTGCTAAAGCTCAGCTCAATAACAGGAGGGGAAAAGAAGATCGATGCATTTTGTTGAGGGGGTGGCACCTTTGATGTCTATTTCACTGGGGAACTTAAGCAACGTAGGCTGACTACATAAAAAGAAGAGAAGATGAATGCCTGAAGAAATGAACAATATAATGGTAGGAAGACATCAGTAAATAAAAAGCTACAAAGTTGACACAGGTTGTGGCAGAAGCCATGGCCCTGGAAAAGATAGTAGGGGCAAGTGCTTTTCCTCCCAGGGAAGAAAATTAATTTAAGATGTTAAACAAAACAGAGGAAAACAAACATGAAAATTAAGAATATGACTCATTTTGACAGAGAACGGAATTCCCCCCAAGAATATTTCATCCAATAGAACATTTGATTAGAACATTCAGGTATGTAGGAAGCAGCAGATAAAAGAGGATACTTACTGTTTCAAGGACTCTTCATTGTGAGATGTATTAGTGAGTATTAAAAAATGAATGGGGAGTAATCAAAGCTTCTAGTAATAGAAGATCAGCATTCCAGACTTTACCAAGTGCATCCTGACTAGGGAATTCTGGGGCTTGAAGTCCACATATTCTAAAATTGTTAAGTTTGAAAAATAGTAATCTAAGATGTCCCCACTGACAGAAACCTATCCATCTAGCCCAAGAGTGAAGGCTTTTTGCATAGCTCCAGATTATGAAGTGCACTTTTAAGAGATGTATTTAACAGATACACCCTGCATTCGTTTTTTAAAATTTTTAAATAGGTTTTTATTAAATGTACATTAAAAACATTGGACACAGAGTGCTTTTCCTGGCTTTGTCATTTCCATACATATTTTGACATAACCACAAATACAATTCATTCCTTTCATACACTGCTACTTTGATCTTACAAACATATCCCTTGTCCTCATTTGTCTATTTGTCTAAATATAGTCCGTTTTCATTCTACTAATCTTTTGACTGTGTTTCCTCAATTCCAATTATTGGTACATTTTTCTCCAACTTTTGTAATATTCTGACTCACCCTTATTTTTAAGTTCTAATGTCAGCCTGTGCTGACATTTTTCCTTATCATTTCTTCTTTAGCAGGGATATCACCGTTTTTCCAATTTTGTGCAAAGCCCAATCTTGCTGCGGTTGTAACATGCAGCATTAAATATATTGATCCTTTATATTTCTCTTTTGTAATTCCTAGTAGGAATAGTTCTGGTTTTAAGTCTATTTTTTGATCTAGCATCTCTTCCAACCATGTCTTTAGCTGACACCAAAATTCCTTAGCGTTTGTACATAACCACCACATATGGTAAAATGATCCTAACTCTGAATTACATTTCCAACACTGTGGTGATTGGTTCTTATTCGTTTTTTCTAACCTTGTAGGTGGGAGGTGCCACTTATAAAACATTTTGTATAGGTTTTCTTTGTACGTGGTGGCTAATGTGAATTTCCAATTTCTCTCCCATAAGTCCTGTCATTTATCCAGTTCTATGTTATAACCGAAGTTCTTGGTCCACATTACCATAATTTCCTTCACACCTCTCCCCTGCGTTCTTCTGGTATGCATTTCAGAAAATGACAAAAAGCTTTCTCTTCCACTAGATGTTTGTTAACTATTCTGATTTTAGTGATACTGGATTTCATTGTGAATCTAGTTTAATTGTATTACTTTTATGTTTATGCTTCATCCTTTCTATTTTTTGCTGCTGTTATATACTGAATATTGTATGGAAAGAAAAATGGGTTGCAAATTAATTCTGTCGATTACAAAATGGATCAGAGCATGAAGTTTCTATTCTTCAATGTCTTTGAACTCATGGGGTCTTAATTCAAACGTGTGTGTGTGTATACAATCATACACACACACACACACACACACACACACACACACACACATATATATATATATATATATATATACATACATACTGTGTATGTATGTATGTCGGACTATGTATGTCAGCCTGGCACCCCAAAATGCTATTAACTTTCCCCAGGTTATTAAATGAACCTTGATATTATACATAGTTTAAAAGCAGAATTCTCCTTTCCAAGTCTATATACAATGCGGCATTAAATCAAGTATCTACTTTTAGTACTTTAGGATTATATTCTAAGGAGAAAGTAATATCAGTGAAACTCTACAATAACATTGCCATTGTGTGTGTATGTATGTTTATGCATACACACAGGGGCACAAACACAGACACAGACACAGACACACACGCACACGCACACACAAAAATATCAAGATAACCTAAACCTATCCATGTTATTTTTGTCAAGGCAGCAGCCCCATTCTCTACAGTGATAAATTAGCCTGTAGAAACCTTTAAATGAGATTTTGGCAAGACAGTACAGGACAAGTTGCAGACTCATCTATCAAAACTAGTTCTGGCATTTGCCACATCACAGACAGTCCCTGTGCTATTCATAAAAGTTCCTCAACCATGAAATTGTATGAATTAAGTAAGTGTGCTTCTAATTCATGAAATTGGCATATTCTTTACCTGATTCATGAAACACACCTACAGTACTAGGCTAATTACACTTTATGACATGAGCACTGTACTCCTTGATTCAGATAAAGGTACTATATAATGAATTCATTATATAAATGCAGGATATTTACTTTCCTGAGTTATTCTTTTAAGTATTTGAATTTATTTGAAACTTAGTTCCTATGACTAGACTACTATACTATGATGGTTTCCATCTTTGTTACTGATTTTAAAAGAAACTTCCTTTAACTTATTGATACAAAACCTCCTTCAAGAATTGAATAGTGAAATCTGAAAGCCAAAATCATAGCTAGCAGAAAAATCTACAGGTTTGGAAGTTTAAAAAAAAGATGGCGCTCTGATCTCACAATCAAAAACCTGCCCTTTTGTATATGCATCATGTGTGCAGCACACATTTTTAAAAAGGTGGGGATTTTGATCACACAGTCATTGATCTTTCTGTGGATTAGATTTCTATCTGATTTTTGCAGAATAAACTTTCTAAAATAAAATAAACTATGTTCATTAGCAAAATAAGAAGGTAGTTTGAATACTGCTAAAATATTGGCGGCTGTTTCACAAACACCTATATGGATCCAAACAGTATTGGAGCAGTATTCACATAACGCACGTAATCTTATGCCAAAGTCATATGGCTACATTTGTTCAACATGTTCAACATGGATAGTGTTAATTCTGGTTATTTTTGCTTTTTGTGGCTTAGCATAATGCATAAACACTCATTGTTTCCCATCATGATATATTTGGAAGCTATCTTCTCTGTTGCTGCTATGCTAGTTCTATGACTTGCATAATTTCATTTTATAACTCATTTTAAAATTGAAATCTATTACATTGCAAAAGAAAATGCAGGTGACCAATATAATCTTTATTTCCAATAATATTAATGGATTTCACCTACACCCAGATCTCCTTTTAGGAAAGAAAAATAATAGGAATTTTAGTTTAGGACTTTGTTTGAAAGTCTGCCCACCAGCCCAGGACATCCAATTATTTCTACAGGCAACAACACTGGACTCAAGGCTATTAAAAATATTTGAATTACAAATTGTTAAAACCAACACTTGGTCTGTAATGAAATTAGTCCTGCTATAAACAGAAGAAAACAGAAAAAGAAAAAGTTTTCCTAATATTAATATAAAAACCCAATGTTCATCACTGAGCTACTTCAAATCAATAACTAAGTAAAAACCATGCATCCTTTATGTTGGATTGACAACCAATTCTAATAGAAGAATATCTGATTTAAATGAATAGCCCTGATCATTTCCAACACCTCAGCATGAAACATGGAACAATCAGACCAAAATGATATCAAAAGGAATTGTGTTCATCTAAATATATGAGAACAGCTTTGCACAAAGACAAAGAGAGATTTCCTTTACAGAACTAGCCAGCGCTTTGCTAACAGACTGATTCACAGAGGATATTAAACATGACAACCTATACAATGCAGACTTTTTTCCCCCTCAACTCCAAATGGAAAACTTCTATTCATGTTTTCTATCAACCATTCACCATGATATTTTTCAGGCTAGTTTTTTTTTCTGGAAAGAACCAAAAAGGCCATAAGAGCTCAGTTTAGTATATAGCAGATCCCCATCTAATTTGGTTATGAAGGCCCTTAATTTGTACTGGATTATATTTCTTTCCTCATTCTTCTTTTTAAATAAAATTATACTTTTCCAATCATCCATCTTTCCCTAAGTACAGAGTTATTTCCCTCTTGTTTCCTTGTAGCCATGTTTTGATTGGTACAAGCTGTCAGTTCACTATTAAACACAGCAGTAGCTGAGTGAAAGACATATGTTTGGGTTATAGTTCTGGATATTTATGTGTTTTTATCCACATACATTTATTTGGTGAAATAGAAAAAAGAAACAAGATTAGACTAAGACACATTTTAGAGTAACATTCTGGAGGTATGTGTTTATTTGATGTGTTTTTAATCAACAGCCAAAAGTAATACTTAGTCCAAAAAGTAATGGACTTTGACAAGGAATAAACTTGCCTGAAATGAATTATATCACTGACAGAGAGTGAAGACCATAAATAATAACAAAAGACCCAACAGAATAAATGCCAACTTAGCATTCCAAGGTAGAAAAGAAGCCTAGGCAACATTAAAGTACAACATACCATATGCATATTTAATGGACACTGGAAGAGATGGATGGATGGATGGATGGATGGATGGATGGATGGATGGATGGATAGATGGATGGATGGGGGAGGGAGGGAGGGAAGGAGGGAGGGAGGGAGGGGAGAGAAAATGAGAACATATTTTCTTACATGTAGAAAAAATTGAAAACGTTATTTTCAAACTGGCATGACAATGTAGGACAATGACTGAGCATATGTGCTCCATCTTTTGCTGAAAATGAGTTGCAGTTTGAGACAAACAAATATAAGGTGTGTCTTGTGAGTGAATGCAAAAGAACACAGAAGAAATGACATGTTTTATGGAGCAGTGGTTCTTAAATTGTTTGGCCCAATTACTCCTTTTACCAGTCTTTAATTTTATTAACACCATTTCCTCCCCCCACAAAAAAAAGCCCGCTCTATCTCAGCAGTGGCAATCCCACATTCAACTGATTCAATTGACAAACAAGCAATTACAAAATACCCCATTACCTCAAGGATATCTCCAAATGACTCCCTGAGGAATTTTATTAAATATAAATCTTTATTAAGATTATTATCTCTGGTCTAAAATATTTTTTCATTGCATTCTAGCCTTTTCAGAAGTTATTCCTTGTGCATTCTAAGAATGTTTAGAAAGTAGTTCACTCTGACAGAAAAATTACATAACTCCCACAAATTTTAGAATTGCTCTCTGTTCACATACATTTTAATGTTATATGTGTTTAGAATTACCTGGAGACAATTTTGTTTGCAGTTATTTCTGAAATAAAATGAGGCAACTGTGGGAAAATGGGGATATTACCAGAGGAAAAGAACTGACTATTTATGTTGCTTGTGTAGTTCCATAGATAACTGAGTTAACTGATGGGGACTGTAGTGGGAAAGTTGTAGCAATTTGCATTTAATGCCTAGGAACCCCCACCTTGTTAATGGAGTATCTGATAACCCAGCAAAAATGTATCACTTGCAGATCAAAAAAAATGCAATAACAGTAAAACACTCATGGCAGCTTTTACTATCTCCATCAGATTGAGGTTTTATTTCTTTTCCATACTTCCCATTTTCAACAACAAACAACCTTCCTTTCATTTGTGTCCAACAAATGGAAGTATGATTAAACTGTCAAACAATTCTAGTTTTCTATTTGAAAGTTTTGTCATACTTCCATTTCTTTTTGTCCTATTTTGAAATGAATGAATTAGGGAAAAAAGAATTCCTCTGACACCCCCCCCCCCTCCAAATTACTTGTCATCAAAAGTGTACCATGATAATGATGATGTTCGTCCATCATGTTCGAAGAGAAGCTTGACATCTAACAGGTTATGGGCTGTCCATGATGTGTCCAAGGGTGGCTGGTAAGGCCTATACGGACATGAAACATTCCACCACATGTCAGGTAATCATTTACAGTTCTGGCTTTGCGGAGTGCTTGCTTCGCTTGTGCTATGGTTGTTATTCTGTCCTCAGATGTCTGGCAGCCTTCATGGATCAGCATGCGCCATGTCGATTAATCTTGTACCAGGATTTCCCAAGAGGTGGTGTCAAAATCCAGGGACTTGTAGGAGGCTTTTGATGTGTGTTTGTATCATTTTCTTTGTCCCCCATGTGATTGCTTTCCTTGAGACAGCTCACCATGGAGGAGCTGTTTGGAGATACGATGAACTGGTGTCCTTGCAACATGGCCTGCCCAGTGTGTCTGGGCTTTCAGCAGCAGGGTGTGAATTGACGACATGCCTGCTCTGGAGAGGACACCTTGTCTGGCACCTTGTCCTGCCACTGAATCCTCAGAATTCTATGGAGGCAGGTCATGTGGAAGTGATTCAATTGCCTAGTGTAGATCAGGGTACATCAGGGTAGTTAGCACTACTACTCAGTAGACTTTGAACTTTATAGCAAGGCTTATTCCATGGCGGTCCCACAGTAGTCTGTAATACCAGCTACCATAATACCAGTTACTAAGCAAAACTTTTAAACTGATAGCAGTATTAGTAACTTACAATACAATAGCAGAGTTGGAAGGGACTTTGGAGGTCTTCTAGTCCAACCCCCTGCCTAGGCAGGAAACCCTATACCGTTTCAGACAAATGGCTATCCAACATCTTCTTAAAGACTTGCAGTGTTGGGGCATTCACAACTTCTGGAGGCAAGCTGTTCCACTGATTAATTGTTCTAACTGTCAGGAAATTTCTCCTCAAATTTCTTTCTTTCTCCTTAAACAGGATCTGTGTGTGTGTGTGTGTGTGAGAGAGAGAGAGAGAGAGAGAGAGAGAGAGAGAGAGAGAGAGAGAGAGAGAGAGAGAGAGAGAGAGAGAGAGAGAGAGAGAGAGAGAGAGAGAGAGAGAGAGAGAGAGAGTTCTTAGGAATTAAAATAGGGTTGACTTGACAAATACTATGTGGCAAATTTACCACATGGTGGAAAACCATTCAAAAAAGGCCAAGGCCTCCTTTCTTGAAATGCAGCTGTAGACCCATAGTACAGATAAGCTCATCTTTTTACTCCAAGTAACTGATCACACTATCATAGAGGAGTTATGGAATGAAACTGAGAACCTCCATTAGTGGTTTGGATAACTGGAGAGAAAAAGTACTATGGGCTACCTATGCACAAAAGACTCCTGCTCTGGGCTATCACACCAGCATGAGTTCTGTCAGGCTAATTCTGCAACAGTCCTTCAATGATCTAATTTGGTGTCCATCTTATATGGTATGGTAAGTATACTGAGCTTTTCCCACTGAATTTTAGAAAGGCTGGTTTTCAGAGTCTAGATAAAGAAAAAAACATGTCACTTGACATAAAATGAATCATAGAGTGATAGAATTGTAAGAGTGAGAAAAGACTACAAGGATCATCTAGTCCACATGGTCCAAACTCTGAATTGAGGCAACTCGGGGCTGAAGGCTTGCTAAGTGTTTCACTAAGACAAGTGTCAGTGTTCCAGCTAACTCCTCCTTGCAGTTCAGAACTCTGAGACAAAGTCCATCAAAGATTTTATTAGAGAAGTTCTAATAAACTTAAAAATTTGGAGAAAACTCAAATTTGAAATCCCACATTTTCCCCATCCACACTAAAACTCATTCAGCCCTGTCCAGTGACATTCACATCACATGACCCAATCAATCAAGCCCCTGTCTCAGCTGCCACCAAACTTCGTTCACTCCCCTCCAGGTGCCAGCAGTTCGACCTTGATCTCATGTTAAATAATGTTGTTATTATTTACTCTCTTCACTACTCTCTCATTCCCACTATGGCAGCCCTGTAAAGTCTGACCAAATATGGATCCTGGGCTGACAACAAGTTTTGTACCATTGGTATTATTGTACACTTCCTAATTTTATTTTGTTTATTTACATTCCACCTATCATTCAAGAGTTCAGGGCTTTCATGGCACTTCCTGGTCCCACCCCCCACCCAACCCAGCCTTTGAGTCTATGAGATCCTATTCCCCCCCCCCCCCATAATAAACCTATGTTGGGCTAGAGAGAATAATTGACCCGAAATCACCCACTGAGCTTCCCTGGCTGGAAAGGGATCTCTCTGATGTCAGTCCCAAATCTTTACCATTGTGCCATACTAGTTTTTTGCTTCCATGGATAGATTTTTGATCCTGCCTTCAGTAAGATAGATCATTGCTGAGTATTCTTAGAGACTTAATTTCTTACCTTCAGAACCTTGGCTGTGTAACTCTTGATATCCTCATTTGACCTAGTGTTGCTGTTTCTGGAAGCAATGTTTAAGATATGTTCTTCAGTAGAGGGACAACTATAGTTGCATTAGCACTTTCATTATAAAGATGTTTTTCTATGTTTTCTAAGTCTTCCTGATAACACCTTCTAAAACACAAAAGACAATAAAATTTATAACCCTAAAAACCTCTTTACCATAGGGAAAACCTGAAATCTTGACTAATTCCATAATACATGCTATCTATATGGTAATGAATTGGGATGTGGGGCTCAGTGGCTAAGACACTGAGCTTGTTGATCAGAAAGGTCAGCTGTTTGGCAGTTTGAAGCCTTAGTACAGTGTAATGGAGTGAGCTCCTGTTTCTTGTCCCAGCTTCTGCCAACCTAGCAGTTTGAAAGCATGTACAAATGCAAGTAGAAAAATAGGGACCACCTTCGGTGGGAAGGTAACAGCGTTCCATGCACCTTTGACATTTAATCATGCCGGCCAGATGACTATGGAGAACATCTTTGGACAGTGCTGGCTCTTTGGCTTTGAAATGGAAATGAGCACCGCCCCCGAGAGTCAGAAACGACTACCACATATGTGCAAGGGAGACCTTTACCTTTATATGGTAATGCACATTGTTCCTTTTCTAATGCCTGAAATGTTTATTTATTCATTCATGTATTTATTTATTTGATGTGCATACAGGAAATGAATTCAGCTAAAGCAAAAAATAATCATCATCATATTTTATGATAGTGAACTAGAAGTGCCTTCTAATTAAAATGAAGATGGAATACAAAATACGTTCCTAGAGGACAAAATATAACCTTGCTTCCATTTCCAAAATTTCAGAAGGTCAAATCATGGACCAGGTTGCAGCAGCTTGTATATCACCAGTTTCTGATATGATAATGCTTAGTTAACAGTGTTTGATATTCTGTTGACCTCTGTCATGCAAGAGAAATATTTGGGCTAGGGATTTGGTTAACCACTATTGGGGCAGAATATTGGACTAAACAAGGCTTCCAGAATTGTTACTCACCCCCACCCCATATTCTTATAATCATCAATAGGGAGAACATTTACATTTCATTCCTGAGAACCTTTTTTTAAATATCTAGAATGCCTCAATTTTCATGATCTAAACCAAGAAAGGGCAATTTTAATGTAGAATGATAAATATAAGAGAACAGAAATTAAACCTCTTATATTATTCTTTTGAGGCACATAATTATTCCAAATTTTTATTCTATATCTGCTTGATTAATTTTCTGCTATAAGTTAAGGGAAGATAGGTGCATACCTCTGAAAGAGTAAGTAAGAAAACAGGTTACAATAGTCTTCAAAATGTGATTGTGATAGGAAGTCTAATTTGATACACCTTCCTACCCAAGTCCATTTAACTGCTCATAAATTGCCAATGCATGCCTACAGATGCAAATTATGATTGGCACTTATCAATGAAATCTGAAGTGAGAGTCTGAAATAACTTCTAAATAGTTATGAAACGTTATAAATGGCATATTTTTGCAAAGGTGAATGCAGGCTTACTATTTAAGTCTACATTAAATCAAATACTGTGGTTTATAGATTTAAAATAAAGAAACAATAAATATGATAGATGTAGAAGTTCCCACACTTCCTTGCAAAATTCTTTTAAGCCTTTTTTAATGTTTCCTGATATGCAGTCCATACTTAAGATCAGATGTGCACTAATTATTAGGGACAGTGAAGGGCATTCCAAAATGTTTAGCTTTCTTTTCTATAGGTACTCATAGTTGATTTGAAAGTATGTTTTGCATTGTTGTCTTGCTGAACAGATTTTTCTGCAAGACAACAATGCAAAACCTCTTTTCAACTTCAGGTTCTGTAAATACTGAGGGATATCAGCATCTTAGATATTTTGACATTTAGTTTAATTAATTCTTTCTATTTGCATAACATTTCCCCTACCACTGGTTCCCATACAATCCCAAAACATAATAGAATCACCTCCCTATTTAATGGTTGGCAAAGAACCTTGTGTGGTTCTGGCAGTAACACGGCAGCATGTATTTCATCACTCCAAAACCCTGTGTTTCAAAATTTTCCAGGTCTATCAGTTTTGCATACTTTATACAATAATATTTGTGATGAGATTATACAAAAAGGTTTCCTCCTGACACTGTCCCATGCCGATCTTTCTTTGATACAGGTAGAGAGTAAGAGAGATGACTTTGATGGAAATATGCAAAAACTGTTAGATAAAGGGGGATTAAACATTTCTTAAACTCTAGTAAACAAGGTAATATTTAGAAGCAGCTCAATCAGATGCCTCTCTGATTCACCAAGATTCAAGGAAGGGGAGGGGATCGGGGCATGGTATAGCACACTCAGACTTGCAAGATTCTGTATTATAGCCAGTTTCATTTAAAGATAGTTCCTAGTCTTCATCTGGAATTGATTTCCTGGCTTATCTACCTAGTGGAACTGGCAATAATCAACAGTGTGAGCAACTACTCGAGTGTCTGCTAAATATTTTTGCAAAGTTTTTGCAAAATTTTCCAGCAGAGAGATTTTTCTTGATCTTCCAGATCTGGTCTTGACATCAACAGTATTGTGTAATTTCTTGCTGCAGTATTGTGTAAATTTCTCACAATTGGAATTTTAAGCTGGAAGCATTTAGATTTTTTTATATAAAGGTCCCCTGGTTTCGAAAAAATGAAATAGCTTCATTTTCAAATGTTAGGACAGTTTCTTAGATGAGCCCATATTTACTGAAATCAAACAATTATCCAGAGAAATCTGAAGGATCAGAATATTTATTCACTCTGAGGTTAACTGTAGGTCTAATAAGTCAAAAACCTTTTGGGCCCATGTAATGATTTTACAGTTTTTGTTTGTTTAAAAACTAGGACTGAATCAACTAGTAGCATGTCTGGAGTTTTCATTTGTTGTAGTCACTATATTCTTTCTCTGAATCTGTAAACAACTGCACATAAATAATAAGCCTGCATTCAAATATGAAGAAAGATGTCATGTTTAACTTTGTTTCATACAAAAGTTGTGTCAGCTTCTTTTCACTTACAGATTCATTGAAACATAAAATTTGCTCAGAGAATGTTGCAATACACTAACAATCAAAAATAGGAAGCAGTGACTAAAATATTAGTAACGTGATATGTCAAGTTTTTAAAACAAATCGTTTTCCTCGTGTCCTACATAGCATTGACAAGAATTCTAGAGACAGTACACCCTAACAGAGGAAATGACTAGAAAAGTAAAATGCCATAGGGTTTGGGTTTTTTTTAAAAAAAATAGGAATGCTTCAAAAGAATAGAATCTATATGATGGATGTTTTCCAGTATGGTGGACTATGTGTATGTGTGTACATAATGCACATTCATGTGGTTTTTTGTTAGGTCACTGATTTCATTCCTGCTGGCATTTTGGCACTGGGAAGAATGACAGATTCATTTAGATGTAATTCATCTTTTTAGACTTGAAACTTGTCAAGTAGCTCAGGTTGTTAAACACAAGTATTTAACTAGGCAGAGAATTGTTTAAACTAGCTTTCCAAGAAAGAAAGGAACAATAATGTAATACAAGGTTTTTCAGGGAGAAAGTGATATGATATGATGTGACAGTTTAGAAATAAAAGTCACCGATGGAGTTGTGGAGGGGGTAAGGGAGAAAGAAAGAATTGCTACTCTAAAGTAAAAGTCAGAATTAATTTTGTGGGTAAGTCTCAAATGAAATGAGGAATCTTATAAGTCAACCAACAATTTTCAGGCATTTTGAACATCAAGATCGTGAGGTCTAATTCTGGCAAGGTCAGAAGCACACCGATTGAGACCAGGCTCTTTTGTTATGATAACAATGCACAGATGTCATCAGCTCCTCCAACTAGAAGTGTGATGTTCTCAGCCCATTATACCACAAGGGCAGGAGCAGTATAACCTTGTTTTTACTATAAATAGGGCTTGTATCTGACAGTTGGCAGTTGTCACATTTCATTGCTTGCAATTTTTTTAGTTGCATTGGCCAAGAGAAGCCTGACACAGCTATAGTAATGAAGGGGTCCAATTGCAATCCTCTCATCTCAGAAATATTGAATTGTACTCTTGTCAGCTAGGAGCCTCTAGAACCATCACCTCCTTGACTTGAGCAATAGCAGCTTCACAGCAAAATATTTCAGAGAAACAACTCTTGGAGAAATTAATTCGTTTGAGATTTCTATGGCCTTGAACTGCCTTCAAATATCTCCTATGTGCTTCATGAGCTCTACAGAAAAGGCAAGCGCATGGAAGACAGCTTTCCATTTGGTGGCAGTTATGAAACATCATTGTGCATAAATGCAGGGAACCATTTGTATACAACTGTATATAGGTATACTGGAAAATTAGCATGGCAGATATAATCCTATCTAAGATTTCAAATTCTGTTTGATTCCATATCATAGGAATAGCATTTTAGTCTTATGTCTCAGGGGCTTATATCTCAATATCTCAGGGGCTGCCACAAAAAAGAGGGAGTCAAGCCATTCTCCAAAGCACCTGAGGGCAGGACAAGAAGCAATGGGTGGAAACTAATCAAGGAGAGAAGCAACATAGAATTGAGGAGAAATTTCATGACAGTTAGAACAATTAATCAGTGGAACAACTTGCCTCCAGAAGTTGTGAATACTCCAACACTGGAAGTTTTTAAGATGTTGGATAACCATTTGCCTGAAGTGATGTAGGGTTTCCTGCCTAAGCAGGGGGTTAATAATAATAATAATAATAATAATAATAATAATAATAATAATAATAATAATAATAATAATAATAATAATAATAATAATAATAATAATAATAATAATAATAATAATAATAATTTTAATTTTAATTTTAATTTTAATTTTAATTTTAATTTTAATTTTAATTTTAATTTATAAAACCGCTCTCTCTCCCCGAAGGGACTCGAGGCGGTGCACAGGGAATTTAAAAATACATACATAAAACCAACAAGCATAAATACAATTAAAATAAATTAAACTAGACCCTGCGCTAAAATCCCAACTGACTAAAACTAGACCCCAAAAAGTCCCTAATAAAACAATTCGATTACCCCAAGCTGGCCAGGCAGAAGAAATGAGTTTTTAGTTTTTGACGGAAGGAGCGGAGGTCCGTGGTTGTTCTAATTTCGGGGGGAAAGTCGTTCCAGAGGGTCGGGCCCACCACAGACAAGGCCCTTCCCCTGGGCGTCGCCCGCTGGCATAGCCTAGTGGACGGCACCCGGAGAAATCTCTGTGGGAGCGAATTGGCCGAAGGGATGTATGGGTCAGGTTGCGATAGCTAGGTCCCGTGCCATGGAGCGCTTTGAAGATGATAACCAACCTTAAAGCACCCAAAAGATGACAGGCAGCCAATACAGCTCGCGCAGGAGCGGTGTTACATGGGAAAACATGGAGGTTCCCATAACTGCCCGCGCGGCTGCATTCTGGACAAGCTGCAGTCTTCGGGTGCACCTCAAGGGGAGCCCCATGTAGAGAGCATTGCAGTAGTCCAGTTGGGATGCCACGAGTGCATGAGTGACTGTGCAGAGGGCATCCCGGTCCAATAGGGGACCCAACTGGCGGACCAGGCAAACCTGGTAAAACGCCCTTCTGGCTACGGCCGTCAATTGATCTTCCATGGACAGCCATGCATCAAGGAGGACGCCCAAGTTGCGAGTCCCATCCATAGGGGTTAGATGTTCATCCCCTATGGCCAGTGATGGAGTCAACTGGTTGTACCGGGCTGCCGGAAACCACAGCCACTCGGTCTTGGACGGGTTGAGTCTGAGTCTGTTACTTCCCATCCAGGCCCGCACAGCTTCCAGGCACTGGCACATCACCTCTATGGCATCGTTGGGGTGGTTTGGGGTAGATATATACAGCTGCGTATCATTAGCGTAGAGGTGGTACTCTACCCCAAAACCACAGATGATCTTGCCCAGCGGCTTCACATATGTGTTGAACAGGAGTGGCAAGAGGACCGACCCCTGAGGCACCCCACAAGTGAGGGGTCTTGAGTTCGACCTCTGCCCTCCTGCCAACACAAATTGCGATCGACCGGAGAGGTAGGAGGAGAACCACCACAACACGGTGCCCTTCACCCTCAACCCCTCCAGCCGATGCAATAGGATACCATGGTCGATGGTATCAAAAGCCGCTGAGAGGTCTAATAGGACCAGGATTGAGGAACAACCCCCATCTCTGGCCCTCCAGAGATCATCCACCAACGCGACCAATGCCATCTCAGTGCTGTGCCCGGGCCGGAAGCCGGACTGGCACGGGTCCAGATAATCAATTTCCTCCAGATGACAGGGGAACTGTTGTGCCACCACACTCTCTACAACCTTTGCCAGAAAGTGAAGGTTGGAGACCAGATGGTAATTTACGGTTAAACTATAAGACTTCCAAGGTTCCTTCCAACTCTGTTATTCCAATTCTAATTCTTATATACCACCCTGTAGCATTTTCTAGCAGTCTCTGGGCAGTTTACAATGTAGAAACATTATTTGCATACAGGTAGCCCTCGACCTACAATCACAATTGAGCCCAAACTTTCTGTTGTTGAGACATTTGCTAAGTTAATTTTGCTCCATTTTACCATCTTTCTTGCGACAGTTGTTAAATGAATCACTGCAATTGTTCAGTTAGTCACGTGATTGTTAAGTGAATCTGGCTTCCCCATTGACTTTGCTTGTCAGAAGGTCCTAAAAGGGAATCACATAACCTGCATCTATGATAAATATGAGTGTTGCTAAGCCTCTGAATTTTGATCACATGACTGTGGGGATGCTACAACAGTCTGAAGTTTTATAAGTCACTTTATAAGATCTCGGAGATGGTTTGTCAGCTAGGGTTCATGTGAGACTCTTGAGAGCCCACACATACCCACGTCTGTCCAGCTGGAGAACTTCCAGTCGACCCTGAAAACTGAGTCAACCTTGAGCCCCATCAGGATCGAATTCCAGGCTGTGGGCAGAGGTTGCCTGCAATATTCCATTTTTACCATTGTACCACCAGGACTCCTATCTTTATATAATACTATACAAGGAATTTTGAATGGTACACCTAGAATTCATTAAATAGATATTGGGCTGTGTATACGTGAATCAAACTTGAAAATTTAAATTTTTGAATAGGTGATTGAGGAAGATTAATTTAAAAAATTTTGCTCATCACAAAAATTCACCGGTTGTCTTGCCCCCCCCCCCCCCACTAGTTTATGCTGAATAAAATAATCCCCACATATCCCTCGATTCCCTTAGTAATTTGGAACAATAGCATGGTTTAAGAAAATATGTGTACCTGTTTGGTGATAGTTACCAGCTACATATACTTTATTTATTTTACTTCAACTGCAAAGATTTTTTGCTTTATGATATATCTATTCATGGAAGGAAAGGAGCATATAAGGCACAAATTGACTAAATAATTCCAGCAAAATGTACAACTATATTTAAATTTGTATATGAGTACAAGATTGTGGGACTCAAAAGTTATTTAACATCTTAACTGAAACTGGAAAATGTTAATGAGGCAGTTTAAATACTTGCAGCTTCTTGCTCATGTCCCTCTGGGACTATTTATCTGTTGATAACCATGTTTACAGCAATAAAATAGTGATTAAACATACAGATTACCAAGAGTTAGACTCTTATATTGACCATTACTTTAACAATGTTCACAGAGAGATGGAAGATACAAGAAGAGAAGCAAGACAAGATAATGGGACATGATAAATGAAAAATAAAGAGACTCCCTCAAATCACCAGGGTGAAATTTGGTGGGGGTAAGATGTGACAAGGATGAGTAATTAGGTAGTAAAAAAAATCTAGGCAGTGATTTAAAAAGGCAGCTTGGTAGAAAATGCATCCAGAAGATGGCAGTTTCTGTAGGTGATGATACCAACAACCAACCTATGTATCTATTCACTACATTTTTTGTTCTTACCCTCTGGGATATGGAATGTGGATGGTTTGGCAAATTATTAAGAATTATTAAGATAGTGGCATAAGGTTTGTTCCTGGGATTGTTGATTCCATCTGAAATAACAATGAATGAAAACCCAAGTAAACGTAGTACAAGAAGGTGAGTGAGTGGGGTTTGGTTTTTCAGGGAAGGATTGGCTCTTTCCATTCACTGTTAACTCTTGGCAACTGCCTGGACAGATCCATACATTTTTTTTACAAGATTTCAGTAGTTGTTTGATACTCCATCTTCTTAGAGCTGGCTCTATCTCTGTTTCCAACACTGAGCATCCATCAGAGCTTTTCCCAGGCTCTACAACTGGTCCAAGTTCTTCCCCAACCTCCTCATATTCTGAGTCTGATGGGCCACAACACTGGCATATCATGGAAGAACATTGCATACATGCCTGGTGTCTTTCCCTGGGAACATTCTATTCTAATCCTTTACGTATTTACCTTTAATAAAGCTTGTGATGATCACACTATCTGTCATGTCCTCTTTCTTGGAAATCTCTCATGAATATTGACTCCTGGAGGGTATTAATGTTGCATTTACATTACAGGAAACAGCACGATCACCACCACTGTCTCTTCTCTAGTAGCAAGCTCAAGCAGCAGTAAAAAAAAAAAAAGAACCTTCATTCAAAACTTAACAGTGAGAGGAGATCATTCATTTTTGGACAATATATATAGCTGACTTTTTAAAAAAAGAAAATCCTATGATTTGATTTTTAAAAAACATTTTAAAGGTATCACTAAACTCTTAGGACATATTCTAGTACATTATTTAATAAGAGAATGTCAATATAGCTTCAAATTAAATAATTAGATAAGGACGAGGACTTGGCCATTAAAAACACCCAAGAGATTGTTTTATATTTTATTGTACCTATTCCATTAGAGCAGGGGTGTCAAACTCGATTTCATTGAGGGCCGCATTAGGGTTGTGTTTGACCTCGAGGGGCCGGAATAGGCATGGCCAGGATGAGTGTGGCCAGTTCGACATCACTTGTGTTGAGGACTCCTGTAGTGGCCCAAGTGTTCTGCCAGAGAAAATGGGCTCCTGAGCTCCGTTTTCAACTGCCATGGTCTCCTGCAACCCTCTGCTAGTAAAAACAGAGCTCAGGAGTGCCACATGCAGCCCTCCTGAGCTCTGTTTTTGTGCTGGCAGAGGCACTGCAGACCAGTCCTTTGCTATTTCCAGGGTGGCCCGACAGGCCAGATCTGGCCCCCGTGCCTTGAGTTTTACTTCCCTGCCTTGAGTTACTATACCCGGTACTTCTAGATACCAATCTGGATACCTGTTAGATGGCAACAAAGAAATACAGAAAACACCTGGAACAAAATACTGTAAATTAGATGTTCTGAATCCAGGTTGCCATCACTGATGAATCTTTTCCTTTGTAGTGTACTTGTAATAAGGAAATACATTTCAAAGGAAAGTACTGGGATTGCAAAGTTGTTCTCCTTAGAGCTAATTTTTTAACGTGAAGTTGTTTAAATTAGCATTTATTCACAAGCACAAATCTCCTTGGGCATTTTATGATTTACCTCAACTTGAAGCCAATATTATATTCTCCAGGATAGAAGGAATCAGCTTTCATTCTCCTCCCTGCTGCCCTGGGAATATCAAAATAATTCCTCCTGTCTCCCACCTTCCCTTCATAACGAGGCAGAGGAACAGACAGAAATGTTCCTTCTTCTCTCACCTATGTTGGACTTTAATCTGACTCTATGCTGGAATAAGAAATGCTGAGAAATGTTTTTTATGAGCATAACTGACTAATGCCAGGGAATGATTAGTGCTTTTATCAGCAGTTGGTTTTGAGATCATTTTTAGAAAGGAAACAAAACTGTAATCTGGGGATGCATAAAGTAATTTGCCATGGATTTCAAGGGAAAGAAATGTGCAATCTGCCAAAATGGAATATCATGGTCATACTAGAAGAGTGCGTAGCATTCTTCTTTTAAAATATGTAGAATGATGGGAGGAGGAACATGGAAAACATATCAAACATTAACTTGAAAGACTAAATATGGGGAGGAAAATAATTTACAAAAGGTGTACATCAGTATATGACAGGGATAGATGTTTGAGTGTTGGGTCTAACATAATTATTATTATTTTTTAAACCATGCTAAGAGAAATGGTGAATGACATGGTTTTGATAACAAATATAATGATGTTAAGAAATAGAACATAAAACCAGACCAATTTTAGACTGATTCACACATTTCTATGCCAAATCTGAAAAACATATTACTTGAAAAGCTGACTCCCAAGTTCAATGGAGAAAGCTCCTCCCAAGATTTGGGTGAGGGAACTCCAATCTAGAATCATATACAGTACAGTTGGAAGGAATCTTATACAATACAATAGCAGAATTGGAAGGGACCTTGGAGATCTTCTAGTCCAACCGTCTGCCTAGGCAGGAACCTTATACCTTTTCAGACAAATGGCTATCCAACATCTTCTTAAAGACTTCCAGTGTTGGAGCATTCACAAGTTCTGGAGACAAGTTGTTCCACTGATTAATTGTTCTAACTGTCATGAAATTTCTCCTCAGTTCTATGTTGCTTCTCTCCTTGATTAGTTTCCATCCATTGCTTCTTGTTCTACCCTCAGATGCCTTGGAGAATAGCTTGACTCCCTCTTCTTTCTGGCAACCCTTGAGATATTGGAACACTGCTATCATGTCTCCCCTAGTCCTTCTTTTTATTAAAGTAGACATACCCAGATCCTGCAACTGTTCTTCATATGTTTTAGTCTCCAGTCCCCTAATCATCTTTGTTGCTCTTCTCTGCACTCTTACAGGGAATCTAGTCCAACCCCCTGCTCAGTGAAGAATCTTTCACAGAGGATTTGTTTTTTAAAGATATAGAAGGTGTTAGGCTGATGCAAAGTTTAAAGATTGGGAAAAAAATCAGGCCTTGGGATAAATTCCTTAGGTTGTTTTTTCCCATCCAGCTTCCAGGTGCTGCTTGTGTCTGCAGAAGCAATGTTTTAGGACAAAGCCTCTGTATATAATAAGGCACAACAAATCCCCTGCCTCTTGTAATGAAGCCTTCAGATAGACTTAGACTATAAAAGCTACATATTGTAGCATTGCTGCCCCTTCTATAAGTTTGTGTGAGATTTTGTAGCCAGTAGGTAAATTCCTTACTTGGCCGTAATAATGAAGTGGTAGTGAAAACATTGTACTGACATATTTTACTATTTTAAAAGTTTCTGTAAACAGTACAAAGATGGCCATCCATTATCTTTCCTTTTCTTACTCACATTACTTTTCTATTTCTAAAAAAGAGATTTCTTGTTATTTTACCAATGACCCTTTAGAACTTTTAGAAGCTGAGTGATATTATTGCATTTTCTTTATAATGACTTGGCATTTCACTGAACACTTCCTGCATACACAAAAGTATAGAAATTTCTCAGTATAAATGCTCCCCCTCCCCAAATGTTTGTGTTTCTCTTTGCAACTTTCTTTGTAAAAGGAAACATCCCCAAAATTTGAGAACTCTGGGTCTATATGCACGATTGGGAAGAAGAGACATAAAAATGACACATAAAAAAGAAGATAGCAAGATTATCTGGTATAACACATGACAGGGTTTGTATGAAAGAATGTAGAAGACAGAAAGTGACTATGGAATTAAACGAACATTTTAAAAAATAAATAAAGCTACTAGATTGGATCCAGTTTATGCATTCTTTCTTTTCTTTCCCTGATTTTATTATTATTAATTAGATATAAAACAAACAAAAAGGGGAAAGAAACAAGAAGAAGTATATACATAAAATGCTTTGTAATATAATCTGAATTTAGGAAAAGTTTGTCTAACTCTTTTGAAGTCTTTCAATTTTTTAATCTGAGTCTTCATTTTTTCCCCAATTTATTATTTGTTCTTTGTTAATCATGCAGTTTTTAAATCTAGCATTTGAATTAGACCGATAAAATTTATTTTGGATTATTTTTATTGTCATCCCAAATTCTAGGCAGGAAAGTTTTAAGTTTCTTTGCCTTTCAAGAACTTGTGTTCTTTCTTTCCTATTTTGCTGCAATTTTTTAAAAATGTGTCTTTATTGTGTTCTGTCCAGTAACAACCTAAATACATTTCACTGGATCCCTTGTTATTTCACAGGCAACTTCTTTTTTGACAAAAGTTTCCTCCTCAGAAGTTAAGTTCCTCATTATTATTTTTGTTTTGTATCTGAAAAAACAACTGAAATCTCTGATTATTTTTATCACCTGTTGTATAGAGTTTTGTGGTTTCTGTGTACCATTTCATCTTGTGTTCCTCTCCTTGAATTTTGATCCCAATTATCTGGTTAACTTTTCAGATCTGGTTGGCCAAGAGCAGAGCAATTACAAATCGTAAAGGATACAGTGAATACCCTTGCCTGACCTTTTGCTAACTGAAAAGCTTGTAGCAAGTGTTCAATTCACTATAATCTTTGCTGTTTGCAATAGCAATAGCACTTAGACTTATATACTCCTTCGTAGTGCTTTTATAGCCTTAAGTGGTTTACATAGTCAGCATATTTCCCCAACAATCTGGTTCCTTATTTTATTGATCTCAGAAGGATGGAAGGCTGAGTCAACCTTGAGCCGGTCAGAATCAAACTGCTGGCAGTGAGCAGAATTAGCCTGCAATCCACTGCGCCACCAGAACTCATGTTTGCCTGTTTGCTCTCCACCAGATTTTGAATTCTTGTCTGGGATTCCCTTTATTTCAGAACTCTTATTTAAAAAAAAGTCCATTCCAAATTGTCAAAGGCTTTTTCCTTGTCTAGAAATATTACCGATGCCTTCTTTTTCTTAATATTGATGAATTCTGCATGATAAATCTATTGTATCCTGTATTATTCCTGTGAATGTAATTTTGAGAATCAACTTCCTCATATGCTCAACTAATACAGTAGTAAATATATGTAATTGATATACAGATGATCTATATGACTGTGGATTCTTCAGCTCACTCCCTTCTTTGTTTATGAATATTATGAATATTATACAGTGGTACCTCGGTTCACGAACTTAATTCGTGAACTGACTCTGGTCGCGAACCGAATTGGTCGTGAACCGAGGCACAGTTTCCCATAGGGTTTAATGTAAATCCGGTTAATCCGTTCTGATCTTTTTTTTGGTTTTAATTCTTGAACTGACTCTGGTCGCGAACCGAATTGGTCGTGAACCGAGGCACAGTTTCCCATAGGGTTTAATGTAAATCCGGTTAATCCGTTGTGATCTTTTTTTTGGTTTTAATTCTTGAACTGACTCTGGTCGCGAACCGAAGCGGAGTTTGTGAACCGGAGCATATTTTGATGAACTTTTCTGTTCGTGAACCGAAGCGGAGTTTGTGAACCGAAGTGGAGTTTGTGAACCGGAGCATATTTTGATGAACTTTTCTGTTCGTGAACCGAAGCGGAGTTCGTGAACCGGAGCATATTTTGATGAACTTTTCTGTTCGTGAACCGAGTTGTTCGTCAACAGAAGCGTTCGTGAACCGAGGTACCACTGTATATGCCTCTTCCTATGTATTAGATCCTCCACTAGCTTTTTGTAATATGGAACCATGAGCTTGCTGGGCCTGGCACTTTATGAATTTTACCTGGAGTCTTATTTATTCCTTTTATTTCTGTCTTCCTTGCACTTCTGCAGCATGCTTCCTTGAAAGTTTGGGCTTTCTGTATGAGACATGAGAGCTCCATTAAATGATGGTTTCTGGAATTATTTCAAAAATGGCCCTCAGCTTCAATATCTATTTATTATATGTCATGTAAGGGTGGAACAGCAGCATTCTGGAATGACCTACCCCCTGACCTACGTATAATCACGGACCTGCGCCTTTTTCGCCAAGTCCTGAAAACCCATCTATTTCATGCGGCTGGCCTGGCGTAGTTTTAATTTGTTTTATTAGGGTTTTATAATGATATTTTAGAGCAGGCCCACTGTTTAATTTGGTTTTAGAACTTTTAGCATATTTATTGGATTATTGGATATTTTATTGTGGTTTTTTATTGTTGCCTGTTCACAGCCCTGAGTCCCGCAAGGGAGATAGGGCGGTATATAAATGTAATTAATAAAATAATACTAATACTAATACTAATACTAATACTACTACTACTACTACTACTACTACTACTACTACTACTACTACTACTACTAATAATAATAATAATAATAATAATAATAATAATAATAATAATAATAATAATAATTCCAATTCCACATCCTTCTGCGCACAATTGTACTAAAATTATACCTTTCTTTGGATTGTTAAAGAAACTGAAAGAAAGAATCCATTTCATAAATGCATACAAAAAATCCTCATGGTGAATTTGCTCCAATCCTCTAGTCCTTCAGCTTAGTTTGGTTCTATATAAAGAAAATTTAGGTTTCCCAGGAAAAATGAATTTATGTTTATGGGAAAAAAACAGGAATGACTGAATAATTTAGCATGAAAATGAAATGACTACTTATAATTTGATTTATAGAAAGCCACATTGAACAACAGCCATAGTTTGAGTACATGGTATAAATGCCTAACAAGCACTGCTTTTATTGCAACAATGATCATTTACATTAGAGAGCTTTGCTTTATGGTCTTGCCCTTGACAAACATATTTATCATGTATAGGTTTGTTTTAAGAAAAAGTCTGGGTTATGCACTTTGAATCAATAGCCTCATTACTTTTAATTAAAAAGGAATGAAGACACATGGGAGCTAATTTGAATAACAGCTCCATCCTGCATTAAACATTTGTAAATAATTCAAAATATATGCTATAATAGAAAAAAAAACAGATATTATTTTCAATTAAAACTAAATAGTGGTACATATGTGGATATGCACAAAGTAAAAAAATGCACAATAGAGTGTTTAAGACAGATAATTACAAGATGTTCATTGTGCCACATTTGAACCCGTTGTTTTGATTAAATTTGTTTATATATGGAATGCAGTAAAACTGCTTATCTTCTTAATTTAGGAAAAGTTGAACCTGTTTCATATCTTTGACTTGGATCTAAGCTTCATTTTCTCTTAAGGACATTCCGAAACTGCCATTTCCCCTTCTTTTTTCTTCTTTCTCTTTTACTTTCCAAGCAGAATGTGAATTTCAGTGACTGATTCCATTCAAATATAAACTAATACACATTGGGACTATACACTGAAGGGATGTGAAGTGGCCATTTTTGATGAGGAAAAAAGTTTTGAGAATACAGTTGGATAGTTCAGTGAAAACTATGTGACCTCTTTGGAAAAGCTCTGAAAAAGCAAAATGCTGGATTTTTCATATACAGCTGCTATTTTCTGATTACAAAATTTGGAAGTTGGTGAACTACAAGATTCCTACAAAACTGTATTAGTTACTGCTTGCAATTTTAACTTGTAGGTTCAGTGAACAGATAAAGAAGAATAACTGCAAGAAATTAAACAAAAAGGGTAAAGTTGGGATTACCTGATCATATCTGCTATTTTGAAACCAGGAATTATTGATGTAAATGCTCCTGTAATTCATTCATATTTTTCCTCTGGTGCCATCTACCCTTTAAAAATCGAATTAGATTTTAGATTCTAGATCATGTTGTGCCAGTTTAGTATTTAAGTTAAGCCTGCTGAGCTACTCATTAAATGGCTTAATACATTCAAACATTGCTTTTTGACATTAGCTTCCAAAATATTTTCCAGCCAGGATCGTATCACACATATAGTCACTTCATTGATTAATGCCAGCCAAGTCTGATTAAAAATGCATGTTCCCCACTTTTTGGCATAACAAAAAAATGGATGTCTTCCATCCAGCTGTGAAACCTCTATGCATGGTTAAAATCTTAGCTTCACTGTAAGCACAGAAAACACAGGAATTGCCATATCATATCAGTTCAGTGATCCATCTCAGCCAGGATTTTGCCTTTAGCCATGGCTCTGTCTGAACAGAGCATAATGAAGCTGTTTTTAAGAGCCATCTTGCTGGAATGCAGTACAATATGCCCAATGTGCCATTTGGAAAGGAGTATGCACACTAGCATTCTCTTAATCTTATTCAAAGGAGATTTGTGCTGTTCATTCAATGCTGGTCAAGACTGTCTGGACTGAAGACACAAACCTAGATGGATATTCATATGTTTTGATAATTTCTTTCGTTCTTTGTGCTTCTCTTGTTTTAGAATGTAATTTAATTACTAGATTACAGTTCCAGTAATCAAACCCCAAAGTCAAAATTTCATTTATTTCTTTTTCAAACAAGAAGTATAATACTGGTTTCCAGATAGAAACAAAGCTAGACACTTGATTTTTTTCAAAGATGGTATTTGATTAAGGTGACCAGATTTTCAAACTCACAAAGCGGGACACCATCAACGGGGGGTGCAGCAGCCTTTCCCAGCTCCGCAGCCTCACCACCAACTTCCCTCGCTGGCTGGGGGACGCGCAGGCTGACCCCCTCCTCCCTTCCCCCCCCTCCCCGAGCAGGGCACCTGCAGGAAGGCATCTACCTGGTGGGGCAGCGGAGCAGGGCTGGGTGGGCGGCGGGCGCTCTGCACGCACTCAGAGGCGTGGGGTGGGGGCAGGAAGCAGGTGGGCAGGCGGAAGGGGAGGGCCAGCGAGGGAGGAGCCAGGCCCAGGCAGGCAGCAGGCGGCGGAAGAGGAGGACAGCCTGCCGGAGCCCGCACAACCCTGAACTTCTTTAAGCCGTGCCGCGATGCGCTGAGAGCAGCTGAACGGAAGCCCCACTGCTGCCCGCCCGTTCCACCATGGGCACCCAGGACGAGCCAGGTGAGAAGGAGGCGGCGGTGGGGCTTCCGTCCGGCTGCTCTCAGTGCATCGCGGCGCGGCTCAAAGAAGTCAGGACTGCGTGGGTTCTGGCAGGCTGTCTTCCTCTTCTGCCGCCTGCTGCCTGCCTGGGCCTGGCTCCTACCTCGCTAGCCCTCCCCTTCCGCCTGCCCGCCAGCCCGCCGCTTCCTGCCCATGCCTCGTGCCTCTGAGCACGTGCAGAGCGCCCGCCTCCCAAAAGCGGGATATTTTTAAGAGGCCGTGGGACGCAGGGCAGATGCTTGAAATGTGGGTCTGTCCCGCCAAAAGCAGGACGTCTGGTCACCTTATATTTGATGCTACTCTCTTTCCTTCAAGAAGAGAGATCTATTGATAATATGCTAGTATATACAGGGTAAATCTTCAAACTAGTAAACAGTATGATCTAAAGACTGAAAGTGACCAAATCTATTTCAATTTGCAGATTCCTTTGATTATTATTTTTCATTTTTCATTTATTTATTTAATAGCACTCCAGGACAAAGCCACCAAATTTAACCCTTACCCTTACAAAAATTGGCCTAAGGAATCAATGTATAGTTAATTCATCTTTCAGTGTGTTGATCTTTCTCCTGTTCATGGTTTTTATGATTCATACTCCCACTCTGATTCTGTCCTGGCATCTTTGGGTTTCTTTTTCAGTAAGGCTACAGAACAACTAGACATTTCAAGAGCTTTAATCTAACTGTATCAAAAACACTATTAGTATGCCAAAATGTCCTCAGCTCTTTCTCAGTGGCACGTTGAGTGCATTTGACTTGCGGATTCATCATCTAGCACTACATCATCAGTCACTTTATCTTGTCTATCCACGTGATTTCCTTGGTAAAATGCAGGAATGATTTACAACTGCCTTTTCTCATGCAGTATGGAATAATGTCTTTGCCATTTCACTAAAGTGATCATCCACATTCAGCATTTTTCTGAATGTGGATGGCAGAATAGCAGCCGCTGAGGTGATGGTGGGTAGGGGGTATTATAAGAAAGGATGCCATGCATTTAATTAGGCTCAATGGTCACAAAATGGAAAATTTCCAGCTTCTCTCTAGACTGAACATTCTTTCTGAAAAGCAAAATGAAGCAAATACCAAGATCGTTTTTAACCTTTTTTTTCTTTGTGGGAATTAGGAAATGAAATAGACAAAGGATTAACAAGTATAATCAAAAGGTTACAGGGTGCAGAGAGAAAAATACAGACTGAAAGAAGAGGAGAAATAATAATATACTATGGCAGTTTCACTGATCTTAATGATTTAGCAAGAGATACACAAGATAGCAAGTACTGGAATCAGAGCAGACAGCGATGTGGCACTGCTAAAAAAAGTGCTGTATGATTCATGAAAATATTTTATCCCTCTTCCAAACAGCTTTTCTTGGAAATAAATTATTTTAAAACTGAAGCTTAAGACTGATGTACATAAAGGTCAGAGAATCCTATTTACTTTGGTGATTTAAGTATCCAGAACCAGATTAACTGAATTCTGGGATACTGAACAAATTTGCGAGTGGCTTGGCCACATTTTTTTATATAACTTCACAAAATGCTGGAGAACTCACATATGGTTACATGTTTGATTTGTAATAACAGAATAACAGAGTTTGGGATGTTGGAGGTCTTCTAGTCCAACCCCTTGCTTAGGCAGGAAACCCTATACCACTTCAGATAAATGGTTATCTCTTCTTAAAAACTTCCAGTGTTGGAACATTCACAACTTCTTGAGAGAAGTTGTTCCACTGATTAATTGTTCTAACTGTTAGGAAATTTCTCTTCAGTTCTAAGTTGCTTCCTTGTTTAGTTTCTACCCATTGCTTCTTGTTCCACCCTCAGATGCCTTGGAGAATAGTTTGACTCCCTCTTCTTTGTGGCAGCCCCTGAGATATCAGAACATTGCTTTCACGTCACTCCTAGTCCTTCTTTTCATAAGACAAGACATATCCAGTTCCTGCAACCCTTTTTGCTATGTTTTAACGAAATTGTCCTTTAAAAAGTTGGAGTGAATAATAAAAGTGAACATGAATAAGTTAAGAGCAAATCTTATTTGTTTATTTATATATAAATTCTTTATTTATAAATTCTAATATATTATTTCAGTTCCAGTTTCGGCAACCTTGTTGTTTTTATTCCTTACTAGCCGTTCCCGGCCAGGCGTTGCTATGGTCCAGTTTGGTTAAATAGCCAAACAATCTGTGTGTAGATCTACACCTGCACACACAAACATGTACACACAACCACCGTATAACCCCCAACCTACCTACCTACTGTATTTCTCCCTTTCTCTCTCTATCCCTCTACCTACCTACCTACCTACCTACCTACCTACTTACCTACTGTATTTGTCCGTCTCCCTCTCTATCCCTCTACCTACCTACCTACTGTATTTCTCCCTCTCCCTCTCTATCCCTCTACCTACCTACTGCGTTTCTCCCTCCTTCTCTCTGTCTCTAGGGACAGAGTATATTATGTCATAAAGGATGACATAATACCTGTGGCCCACTGCTCTCTCTGTATCCATCTACCTACCTTTTTTACAATTTTTTACATTTCCGTTGCATGTACCTGGCACAGGTGTGACATCTACACAATCTATATATATATCATTGGTGCTGTATTTCAAAGGAACATTGTATGAAAATTTGAAAGTGATCTGTGCAGTACTTTCAGAGATTAGTGGTTTTGAACAAACTCTTGTTACTTTTTTATTTATATAGATTTTTTTGTTTTTTCAAATGTTTTTACTTGTGAGCTCATAAGTAAAAACATTTGAAAAAACAAAAAATAAGGAATAAAAACAACAAGGTTGCCGGAACTGGAACTGGAATAATTGAAAAAGTACATTCAGACAATCGAAGGCGGCTTCATTCTGGGAAAAGAGCAGGTCTTCAAGCCCGTTTGAAATACCAGCAGAAAGGGGGGCCATCCAGATAGTCCTGGAGAGGAATCTTGTTCTATGAAGCAATTCAACATTTCATCATGCAACTGTAACTTTCAGCACAGGTCATAAATCTCTTTGTTCAGCACCCCTGTAATTATTGAATGAATGGTTGAAAGCCAAGGACTACCTGTATAAAAGACCTCTAAAGCAGCAGTGTCAAACTCACAGCATTACGGCAGCATCAAGCGATGTATCAGGAGTTTTTTTCCCCCTTCCCTAAAATAAGTATGTTGCCGAGGTGGTATTCAGCAGCTTCTGACCAGCTGTAGAGAACTGGCAGTGGAAATTTTGAGTAGTTCAGAGAACCGGTAAATACCATCTCTGACGGGCCCCACCCCCATCTCTTCTCTGCCTCCCAAGTCTGAGCTGGGGATTTTGCAGTAACCTTTCCCTAGAGTGGGGAAAGAATGGAGATTTTACAGTATCCTTCCCCTGCAGTGGGGTGGGAATGGAAATTTTATGGTATCCTTTCCCTGCCACAGCCACCAAGCCATGCCCACCAAGCCACACTACGCCTACCAAGCCATGCCCACAGTAAAAAAAAATTGAGTTCTATCACTGGTGTGGGTGTGGCTAGAGCATAACACATCTGGCCCACAATCCAGGAATTTGACAGCCCTGCTCCAAAGTAAGCAGCCTTTTAGTCACAGCAGTTTTCCCTAACCTTTGATCCTTTAAGAAATTTTGATTTCTATTAGCCCCTGTTCAGAAAGGATTATTATCATTCAGAATATACACAGCGTACGAATTGGGGAAAGTTAATGGACTATATTGAGCTGCTGTTACTAATGGAAATTGCAAACGAAACTTCGGTCTTTTCAGATTGGAAAAGACTTTTCTACACTATTGTAGGTATACAAATCTTCCAAATTATTCAGTCAAAATTTAATAAAGTAGCATCACCTTTTAAAATCCAAAATATTTCCAATATCTTTTTCCTATCATTTGGCACAAATGGTATGCAGTTATGAAAGAACATTTATGTACAGTAATGACTTGACATGAGCCTAGCTGAATGCAAAAAGATTATTCTGTCTATAAAAATGGCTAGTTTAATGATCTTAAAAGGCAACATTTTAGATAACAAAGGATGCATGTGCAGGTAGATAAATTAGAATCCACATATACATATTTGTATAATTATTTTATGTGCAAGTTAAAACTTTAACTGGAACTTTCTGACCATTTTATTTGTTCCCTGTTGTGAGAAAACCATTTTGCAGTGTTAATGAAGCCAATTAAATTCAGGAGAGACCAATAAGAAAGAAAAGAATGACCTAGCAAGAGCTACTGCCTGGGTTTTTTTTCCCCTTCTTTTTTGTCATCCCTGAATTGAGAACCTATTTAATTTCTTATATGATTGCTGAATACAAGTACTCTAAAGAGCAGCTTCCCCGGGAGAAAGAGATGGCTGAATTGGTTCTGAAGAGACTTTCTTCGGAGGAGGACGGAGCAGGCAAGATGTATATTTCCCAGAGTGCCCCCCTTCCCCCAGCATATTCTCTATAGAGCAGTTCATTAACTACGTATGCTTAATTTTCTAAATTTGAATTTTAAAATGACAACAGACATTGCTAGCAGACTATTTGTGTATCTTTTGGGTGAACAATGGCTGTGAGAATAACCTTCAGGGACATGAAAAACAGCCACAGCCTAGAAAATGGTCCGACAAGAGAAACCTATGTCCAAGGGAGGGATGGGATAGAGAAAGCTTCTTAAATTGGATCCTCCTTATGTCTCTGGAAAGTAAAGCAGGCGAGGGGAACAATACTTTCTGATATGCAAAAATCCATTGCTGTATTCTCACAATAAAAGTAGCATTCATACTGACTTCCGGTTCCGGCTCCGGCGGCGACGGGCGAACTTAGGGTTCGCTCGCCGCTTTGTTCCTTTTCCTGCCCCCCCACGGGGGCGAGAAGCCCCTTGTTTGGGGCTTCTCCCGTAAAGCCGGCTCGACAGGGAAGCCCCCCCCCCACGGCAGTGGGGCGAGCGACCCTGCTCCTCGGCTTAGGCGGAAGAGAACATGCTGCGGGGGGTCTTCCCTTCGCCAAAGGTTGGCGGCACCATTTAATTTCATGAAGAGAGACGATCGGAAGAGTCGGGAGGCTTTTCGGGACCTCAGCTGCGAGCGGAGAGTGAGCGTTTAAAACTTTTTTTTTCTGTACTGTCAGCCGGGCTGAAAGGGACAGGAGGGGGGTGTTTGTTTCCAAAAAACCCCCCTTGGACTAAAAGCGGCACTCGGAAATGCCTCGTTGAGAGGAATCGGAAACTTTTAATCTGGATGGTCTTTAACAAGGGAAAGTACTTTGCGGCTTGTTGCAATTATGTCTCTAGGTCTGGCTGAAACAGTTTCTTTTTTGCTTTTTAACCGCTTTCTCCCTCGGGCTCTGAGTTTGGGCGGAAAATGGCTTCTCTTTGTCCCCGACTGACTATGACCTATGGAAAATTACCAGTGTCTCTTGGTGATTTGGACTTCCTCTAATTATTGATGAAGAATTTTCTTTTTTTGGATTTGTGTTTTCCTTTCTGGATTGCCTTCGTTATTATACCTATGGAGTTGGAAAAGTGTTTCTCTACTGGTTTCTGAATTTTGCAGCTATACAACTTTAAGAACTTTGGACTCCTGATCTGCCTACCAGCCCCACCCTAAAAACGCCATTTTATTGGCATGGATTTTAACAGCTAAACATGGCACAAGAAGCAACGCTGGCACGCCTTGAACAAAGAATGACTGCCCTTGAATCTGTTATACAAAATTTGGTATTAGAAATTAAGGCCCAGAGGGCAGAAAATGTCAACTTTAAAAAGGAATTATTGGACACTCGAAAACAAGTGCTTGAGAATACACAGAAGAATGAAGAATTGAAAGGGGGGCTGGAGGGGGCTAAGGGAGAGATTTAAAATGTTTCTAATGAGGTTGTGGAAATAAATGGGCACGTGACTAGGATAGATATGGAAAGGATGACATATTTTTTGAGATTTCAGAATGTTTCTGAGATGGATGGTGAATGTCTCCCTGATCTTATGGGTACAATTATTGCAGACTATTTACATAAACCTAAAGATGAGATCAGAGGGGACATTGACCTAGTCTACAGAATAAATTCTGCATATGCCAGGATGAATGAAGTACCCAGAGAGATACATGTAAAATTTGTTAGAAGGTCAACCAGAGAGGAGATCTTGAAGGCGCAAAGAGGGAGTCCTATGATTTACCAACAAAAGGAGGTTACCATCTTGAAGCAGATTCCAAGAAAGATTAGAGAAGCTAGAAGGAAATTTTCCTTCTTGTCTAAAACATTGTTTGATCATGGGATCTGGTTCAAGTGGGTGATACCTGAAGGGATGCTGGTGTTCTGGGAAGGAGGTAGAGTGAAGATTAAAACAGTTGTTGAGGCGGAAGCCTTTCTTAAAAAACATTCCTCTGTCCTGGGAGAAGATCCAGGGGGGGCAGGGGGAGCCATGGCCCCGTCCGCGGGGGGCCCGGGGGAGAAGGGGGAAGATACAATTGCCAAGAGACTTAGATCTAAAAAATAACTTTGCCCTTGTTTTTTTTTGAGTAATATTGTATGATATTTGTAATCTGGATTTTTGTAATTGACTGACAATATATAACTGAAAAATTTAGGAATATGTACTTGCTCCCAGCTTGTAGTGTTATGTGAAATGTTTTCTTTTCTTTCTTTTTAATAATGTAACTTGAGGTACCAGAGGAGCCGACGACTTTGACGTGACTACTCTCAAAATTTCTATGTAACCCTTACCCTACCCCACAAAAAATGTAAACTCAATAAAACTTTTTCAATATAAAAAAAAAAAAGTAGCATTCATACTCAAAAGGGTCTAAGTTTCCAGCCTGGAAAGAAAATCATTTTTACCCACCCCCTGTACTTTTTCTGTTTAAATTTTGGCCCTGAAGTCTTCATGTCCTTTAGAAATTAATGCTAACCACAGGAAAGCAAAGCAAACACACAGCTGTGTTCCTGGTTGCCTGCCTTCCTGTCTCTCTTTCTTGTTTGGAATTTCTTCAATTCTGTATTGTAAATATTTGAAGACATTTGCATATTTTAACTGAAGAGACCAACACATCATTTCTGACAAATGACAGTCCAATCTCTTCTTGAAAGCCTCCCGTGAGGAAGCTCCCACAACTTCTGAAGGCAATAATAATAATAATAATAATAATATAATATTTAATACTTGTAGACCGCTCCCTCTCCCCATAGGGACTCGGGGCGGTGCACAGGAAGAATAAAAAACAGCAAATATACAAATATTTAAAAACAAATTAAACCTATACCTGTGCTAAAAATCCCATTAAAACTAAGTTAAACTAAAATAACATTCCCAATTAAATATAATTGCAAGTTGTTCCAATGGTTGATTGTTCTCACTGTCAGAAAATTTCTCCTTATTTCTGGGTTGCATCACTCCTTGATCAGTTTCCATCCATTATCCCTTGTCTGGCCTTCAGGTGCTTTGGAAAATAGCTTGACCCCTTCCTCTCTGTGGCAGCCTCTCAAATATTGGAACACTGCTATCATGTCTCCCCTGGTCCTTCTCTTCACTAAACTAGCCATGCCCAGTTCCTGTAACCGTTCTTCATATGTTTTAATTTCCAGTGCCCTCAACATTTTCTAGAATCTCAACATCTTTTTATAGTGTAGTGACCAAAACTGGATGCAGTATTCTAGGTGTGGCCTTACTAAGGCTGTATAAAGTGTCACTTCATCTTGATTGTATCCCTCTGTTAATGAAGTTTAAGATTGCATTGACTTTTTTGGCTGCCGTTGCCACACTGCTGGCTCATATTTAGCTGGTTGTCCACTAAGACTCCTAGATCTCTCTCACAGTTACTGCTATTAAGCCTGGTTTCACCCAGCCTAGATGTGTACTTTTAGGAGTTAATAATCAGAATCAGGTCCTTTACCAAGCAAACTGATGATACTAATTGAAACAGTATCCTCTGACTCAGTGTTTCTCAATTATTTTCTGTCATGCCCCCCTAGAAAGAAGAAAACATTTCGCGCCCCCCGCGAAAGTCATTTGAATATCAATTGGGCGCACATCCGTCGGGCAACAAACTAAGTGTGGATGGACGTCCCACACTAAAGATGGCTCTGACAGGCTCGTGTCACAAGGGTTTTGGACAGCCAATCAGATGCGAGCATCTGATTGGATACAGAGACATAAACAGGGGGCTTAGCTTGTTATGACAGTGTTTGCCGAGGTCAAACACGCCCCCCTTTACGGAGCCTCGCGCCCCACTATTTGAGAAGCACTGCAGTCTGACTGAAGAGAAAAAGTGGCATTTCTTACGTCCCACCTTTGAAATGTAGCATGTACCAAACAAACCTTTGATATGCAACTTAATTTCATGAGCTGAATCTAACCCATTTGCCTTTTTATCCTGTTGACAGTTCTAATGTAAAATGCATTGCTCACTTTCCCCAATCAATAGCAAAATCAAAATATAATACAATGCACTTTCAGTATTTTTTTTTAAGGGACAGTTTCATTTTGCTGGCAAGGGCTTTCATTACAGCTCTATCAAGAGTATTACACAGCTTCTGCTGAATAAATGAATTTAATCCAAATAAGGCGCTTCCATTCATAGAAAAACTTTTGAATTAGTAGATTCTTCTGCTAATGGAAGATCTGGACAGTTTTCACTAATTTGTCTTTCAATGCAAACCTTCTTCCTAAACTTCCAGCAGTTCCAGCAAGTTGCAAATGGAGAAAATAGGATGTATAATATTCTGCAAAATGGAAGGGAGAATAGAAATGGAAAAGTGAATTGGCCGAGATTGTTAATAGAAGTGTCCACTAGATCAAAGGCTCTTCCATAAATGGAAATGCATCTCTGAAATAACAACCCAGTATTACTTAATGGCATTATTGCTATTAGTAGTAATTATATACTTGAATAGGGCCTCATTATCGCTATTTTTCTCAGGGATTTACTTCTGCTTTTAGAAGAGCTACAAAAACTGCTATTTTTGCTTATTTTCTAAAATATAAATCCCCATATCTCTTACTTTTAAAAAGTTTAAATGCTCACAGTCTACATTCACTTGTTTTCCTTATTGGGCTTAAGTATATGAAGGACTAAGGAGTCCTACAACATAGATATTTTTCAAAAATGTAACTTGGGCTTTTCTTCTAGGTCTTACCTTTAACTTCATACTTGTGAAGTATGACCATTCCTGCAAAACGTTGTCCACTTTATTTTACTTCCATAATGAGTAGAGAATATTATCTAAAAGTCAACTTGTACTTACAACTAAGGGTTTATGGGATCTATTGCTGTACACAAGCTTTGTTGCACTTCAGATTTGTCCCATTTAGAGGAAAAAGGAGGATGACTTAAGACTCTGCTGACTTAAAAATTAAAATAAAATAAAATAATAATATCATGTGAATACTATCCAATCAATATATTCTCATATCTATTCTTCTTACAGGGTTGTAAGATCAGGGGATCACTTTGTGACAGGGGGTAAGGTAATGTGACACATACCCCAGCCACCCAATTTACTTTCTTCAAAAGAGCTTAGTTAAAATTATATCTTTCAAAGTGAATGAAAAATACTACAAATGTTGTTTCTTAGTATGGCTCAGCTTTATTGGAAACACTTGATAAAGAGCTATGAAACAGTTGTCTGTCCAAATGAAAAATCACAAATACAAAGCACTAATCCTCATTGCTTAAAACATGAAAAATATGAATTGCTTTATCTTTTTGTTTGTTTTTCATCAGAATGGAATTTGCAGGAAGGCAAAAGAAACAGGATGAAGCCTGCTAAATTCCACAGAAGTTGCTAGAGAGGTTTTTGAATGATTAAATTTAATCTTAAATTTAAACTTAAACTCTGAATTTTTATAAATAATTTTGCAGTTCTTATAATCTTTATAATTGTTTTCAAACCAAATACTGTGAAATATATAGAAGGCTCTGACTATCATCTATAATAGCCTTTGAATATGAGTAGGGTTTTGGAAGCAAACAATTACTGCATGAGAACCAAATAATTTGTAATAAATATATTATTTTTATAGGTCGTCTCACTCTGTTACAACACCAATACTTTAAGGAGTATGATTCTGTAAATTAATGTATCAAGACTCATAGTTGTATTTGACAGAGAAAATTATATGCAAGACTATAAATTATACTTAGGTGTCAAAAAACAAAACAAAATAAAAACTAGAGGAATATATAAAGCAAGAAAAATGGAACAACTTTTAAGATAGAAAATTAGAAGTTAGTGAAATATGATGTCTGTTATGAGGAATAAGTGTTGGTTGAAAGAGGCAAAATGGCTTCTGCCAACATTTTAAAGAAAAAGAGAGTTGGGTAGAAATTTAAATGTAATTTAAATGAGGTACAAATTGGTAACTTAATGTGTGCGGTAAAACAAGAGAACAAAAAATGAGTGGTAAAAAACTTTGCACTGATGGCAAAGAGAGCTACTTTAGTGTAGTGATTAAAGCATCAGACTAAAAACTACAAAACTGTAAGTTCCACCTCAGGCATGAAGTATGAAGACATTCGGGTGACTAATCATTGAACTAGTCATTCTTTCTTCTAACTCATAGGATGAAGGCAAGAAGGCAAACCATTTCAAAATATTTTGCCCAAAAATGTTTAAGGACCAATCCTGGCAGTTTCTAGGAGTTAAAACATAAAAGTTAAACTATACTTCTTTTTCTTATTTCATGGCTTTAATTTATTAGCTATTTTTACTGCACATCACTTTGAATCAGTGGTGGGTTGCAGGCGGTATGTCCCGGCACGGGCATTACAGAGCCTGCCCAGAGCACCGGGTACCGTTCTGGCACGGTGCTCTGCAGGGCCCACCCAGCCACCCAAGCTCCTTACCTGTCCTTTAAAGCCTTCAACACTTCCGCACACGTGCATGGCGCATACAGCGCATGCACGATGCTCCATGTGGAATGGGATCCAGAACCCACCACTGCTTTAAATGTTCTTACCACAAAATGCAACAGCATAATGTATATGCATCTGCAATATGTTCTTTAGAAGTCAGTAAGAAGGTAACATTTCATATTTTCTTCTGTATCAGTTTCATTTCAGAAACAATACAGACTTACGACCAAAATTTAGCCCAAAATTTCTGCTGTTTTGTTATGTGAATTTTGCCACTTTTTATGACCTTTCTTGCCATAGTTGTTAAGCTGCAGCTGATAAGTTACTAACCCAGTTGTTAAGTGAATCTAGCTACCGCATTGATTTTGCTTGTCTGAAGTTCACAAAAAGTGACCATATAACCCTGGGACATTGCAATGGTCATAAATATGAACCAATTGCCAAGCATCTGAATTTTGATCACATGATCGCAGGAATGCTGCAAAGGTCCTAACTCTGAAAAACGGTCATATGTCACTTTTTTTCAGCGCCGTAACTTTGAATGGACATTATGTGAACTGTTATCAGTCAAGAACTACTTGTACTAAGTACATAGGAATTATAAAATTAGTGAACATTTTGGAGAAGGAAAAATATCCTGTTTGTTTCCAAACATTTCTCATTTTTAAAGGAGGTATATCTTTGAGTCTTCCAGATTCTAGAATAAACTTCTTTTTTAAACAAATTTATCTTCAAGTAAAATAGCTTACCCTATAGTACCTATGTTCTCAAAGCATTGATCATTTTTCATACTGTTTGTTGACATTTCATATATTCCAGGGAGAAATGCCAAGTCTTAGTCTGTGTTGCACCAGCACAAATCTGATGTAATTCAACTTGACCTTTCAGGAGATACACAATATTTAACATTAGCTAAGGCACACCTAGGATTTTTAATTAATTTGGAGCTTTCCTCCCTCAAACATCTGTGTCTCCTCCAAGTCTCTTATCAAAGACAGTCTATCAAATGAAGGGGGGAGTAGATGAATTAATTAATTTGAGAAAAACAAAGCAACTTGGGTAATAACCTAATATTTAGTGCATCATTCATTTTGTAATTCGGGGGGGGGGGGGGAGAGACTTTTCATATCTGTGTTATGTTTCCTAAAATGCAGGAGCTAAACAAGCTCACTTTCTCATATACCAAACCAGATCTGCACAATCTGCACATCATCATGCCCATTTATTGAGGGATATAAAGTGTGTTGTTGTGCCTTCATAACGGGACAAAAAAAATATCATAGATCATAATTGGGTACTCTGATGAATCATCATATTATGAGATAGAGACTTCAGAACAGTATCATCCACCTTACTAATGATTGGTAAAAATATTACAGGTAGTCCTCATCTTGTAAGTTTTCATTTAGTGATGATTCAGAGATAAAAAGGCACTGAAAAAGTGTGTTATGACCATTTTTCACACTTACGACTGTTGTAGCATTCCCATGGTCAAAATTCAGATGCTTGGCAACTAACTCATATTTATGATGGTTGCAGTGTCCCAGGCTCATGTGATCACCTTTTGCAACCTTCTGATCAGCAAATTCAATATGGAAGCCAGATTCACACAACTAACTTAAAAGCCACCGTGATTCATTTAACAATTGTGGTTAAAAAAAAGCTGTAAAAGGGAGCAAAACTCACTAAACAAATGTCTAACTGAGGAACAGAAATTTTGAGATAAATTGTGGTCACAAGTTAAGGACTATCTGTACTTTCTCTACTGCTCTGTATGATTTATGAATTGATAATTTTATTGCTTATTTATTTATATATAAAATGTATATATTGCACAAGAAGTGACTAATGGGCAGCATCAACTGATATCATTTTTTTAAAAAACCCAATGATTATTGAAAAGTATATGACACAGAAGAGGGGAAAGGAGTCACCTCAAAATTTCACCAGTCCCCCAGTTCTGATGACAAAGCCAGACAAAGCTTGAGGGACTTCTAAAAAGTTCGAGATTGAGTTGACCTTACTTTGGGAGAAAGAATATTTCATAAGGCAGGTGCCATGGCAAGGAAGGCAGATGTACTTAGGCCTGCCAAGTGTAGTTCCTGAGATATGGGGCTCATAACATGCCTTTTCTGATGGAGCCAATAGGACACCAGTTCTAATCAGGGAGAGGTGATCTCTCAGATGGCCTGACCCCAAATCATGACGGGCTTTAAACATCCCAGCATCTTGAATTGAACCCAGAAACAGACTGGAAACCAACACATCTGGTTACATCACAGCAGAGATATAACATGTGCTGTTCTAGAAGCACCATCCCATACCACAGCAACAAATCCAATTGATCCCAAAAGCCCTTTAACAAACAGGATCCTGTGGAGTAGCACTCTGGAAAACCATAAATATCAGCCCTAGTTCATCTACTCATGCATCCTTGGTTACAGGTAATCCAGGAAGCATGAGTAAATGTAGTTTATTGTAAGGCTACATTAACAGAATCTTGCAAGTCTGAAATTACAAATTTTCTGTCACCACTTTTATCTACTCGATCAATTAGGACTTCCTAAATTTCACTCTTTGACCATTAAACTACTGGGGTCTCCTGCCTTTTTTAGTCAGATTATTTTCTAAGCAGCTTTTCTTTTCTCATTCCCCAAGATCATTCACACTTCAATTACAATAAGGTATTCCTGGGTGACAATCACTACACCACTATCCAATGCCAATGCCAATGCCATACCTGAAGCTGGGCATATCTCTGAAAGGTTCACATTCTGTCCTAGCCAGGTCTCTGTAAAACATGTACCAAGTTGGCCGTCTTATTGATGATTGGATCACAGATGAGGAAGGCCTTACTGCAGACCAACTGGGCATTTAAAATCTGCAGCTAGAAAGTGTGTCCCTGTTGACTGGATATGGACTGAGACCAGGGAGCTAGAATAGGAAACCAATATAACATTCCTGCACTCTCCAAGAATAGCCCACTCCTTGTCTCCTATCATATCTCCCAATGCTCATTACCCCCATATTTAATCTTTGATATTGTAATCTTTTTTTGCAATTGGGGACTTGAAATTATTTGAGTATAACTTCCTATTGTTCTTTCAAATCTTGTTTATCCCTTTCTGAATTCTTTTTGAGGCAAAAAGTAGTCTAATAAATTTTAATAAAAAAGTAGGTTGCACATCACTTTCTGGCTTACATGTTGTGGAGCCTTGCTGCAAAGTTAAGAATAATTGATGATGTGACAAGATCTATAAAGCTGCTGGTAAAGGCTAAAAAGTACAATGAAATTTATGGGCTGACTTTTCTTCTTAAAAGGGCTTTACATTGTCTTCTTCCTAAATTTGGCACTATGAATGAGTAAAAAAAAGTCAGGGTAGGTTATAAATAAAAAACTAGTATGGGGACAGCTGATAAAATATGAATACTATTCCAAAGAGCTTAATGTGTCAGCTCCTTGTAATAGAAAAGGCGATGAAGTGCATATGTGTTCCTGCTGCTTAATGGTTGGTTTGAAAGAGGTTGCCATGCTATTGCAAGTAGAAAATTCCCCAGTCTTTTGGCAGTTTTCCCAAACATCAGTTCAGCTTATGTATAATGCGATGTTTTATTTGATACAGAGTGTGTGAGCTTTGTTCTGCATGAGATTTCTATTGGACTGAAATACTAGTTAAATTGATGAATTTAACACCTCTACTATATTTTCCTTTCTGTTAGCCTGATTTTTATTATCCAAACAAGAAACTTAATTCAACATAGTTATTCAGTATGATTTATCTAACAGTGACCCACAATGATGCACAAGAAATACTTTGGAAATCTGTTTAATTTACACCAATCTATTTATAAGTGAAACCATTTGGGCAGTTCAGTGGCCTGAGAAGGTGCACCATTACGGTGTCCAAAACAAGTGGACATTTGAGCCTTGCAATCTGGACTGCTATTAAGGAGATAAGGTACTGAATTTTATAATTTTGATAGGCAAAGTGCCAAGCATATTCCTTTCCTTGATTTTTATCTCATTTGTATGTGGGAAGGAGGGGGGACCTCATAGGCAAAAACAGAAAAAAAGTGATGCACTTGTCAGCTGATAATTTAGCTAAAGGACTGACATCACGGCCATATCATCAAATTCGCTCTGGTCAGCAGAACATTTCTAGACCATTAATATTATCACAAAGCTGAATTGTTGAGAATTAAAAATTAATGAGGTATTTAGCAGGAGCCTATTTGAAAGGATAGGATGTATCGTAAAAGGGACGACACTTAGAACTGGAGAAGAGATTGTCACTGAAACAATCTCTTTGACCATTATAATCAGAGATTCTAACATCAGAACTTATCAGCAATTAAGCTGTACTTTTCTCTATATATTCAGAAGAGGGAGGCAAACGTCACCAATGGCAGGCCAAAGAGTCAATGACACCATGTAAATGGACATGGCTAGGACATCTGGCTTTTTGTTGTATCTTTCTCTTTAAGGTAGAAAAAAGCATATAATTTATTTTGAGATGTGAGAATACATACAGTATTTCCTTTACTAAAGATATATCAGAGAATTAGGCTGGAGAGTTTAAGAAGGCCCCTGAAAAAAATTGTGAAAAGCACAATGAAAAGTGAGGGATAAAGAACCATAGTGGCACGGTGGTTAGAATGCAGACTAGCTCACTGCTCACTCCAGGCGTTCGATTCTGACCAGCTCAAGGTTGGCTCAGCCTTCCATTCTTCAGAGGTTGATAAAATGAGAACTCTGATTATTGGGGCAGTATGCCGACTCTACAAACTGTTTAAAAGGTACTGTAAAACACTATGAAGTGGTATATAAATCTTATTGCTACTGCTATAAAGCTTGAGATTGGTAGAAACATAGTCCATCATCCATTAATAATAACAGAAGTCAACATAATAGAGGTGCACATTACATGCCTACACATACCTATTTGTTTTTATGAATAAAAGAAATATAACATAAAACAAAATTGACTTGGGCAGTTTATGTCACTTTTTTTCAGTATCATTGTAACTTCAAACATAACTAAACCAAAAGTTGCAAATTGAGAACTACCTATATAAGGTCACATAAGAAGATCATATGAATTGATTACAAAC
This sequence comes from Rhabdophis nuchalis, assembly GCA_039707465.1. Classification (NCBI taxonomy): domain Eukaryota; kingdom Metazoa; phylum Chordata; class Lepidosauria; order Squamata; family Natricidae; genus Rhabdophis; species Rhabdophis nuchalis. Next base: position 365,307,151 of record CM077643.1, read on the forward strand.
AACAATGTAAATCAGGTGCCAAAATATTTCACTGGAACATGTGTAAAAATGATTAGGTTGCAATAATAAAAAATTGGAGGAACATAAAGTTGAAAAAAAAGTTGAAAATGAGCAAATTAAAATAGTACAGAATTTTCAAACAGAAATGGATAAAGTATTACACACTAGATATAACTGTAGTTGGAAAAAATGTGCATAACTAATGTGTCAATAGCAGAAAATATAGAATAGAAGACAAAGAATTGGGGGAAAATCACAAAGTATGAAGGTCTGAAAATCACAATTAAAAAAATTATGGCTGCAGTGGTCCCAGTGGCTATTGGCACACTGGGCTGCATACCAAAAAATCTTGGATGGCACTTAGAAAACATGTATATCAGGGATGTCAAACTGGTGGCCCGTGGGCTGGATGCATCATGCGCAGCCCACACTCACCCCAGCTCAGTGAATGGGAAAAAAGTCATAAAACGTCATGTGACAGCAACATGATGCAGCAAGTTTGATACCCATGATGTAGATTGGCATAATTCCTATCTTTACAGAAGGCCACACTACTTAGGTCCCACATATCACACATCAATACATTATGTCATCCTAGGTTCTTGGGAAGAAATTAATCCATATGAAGACCAATGCTAGTTAAAGAAGCGGCAGATGTGATTTCGCATTTTGTGTATTTATATTTTTTTCTTTTTATCTTGCCTTTATTATTTTTTATAAACAATGCAAGTGGATATATTTAATACTCCTTTCTTCTTCCCCATAACAACAACCTTAGGTGGGGAGTGTAATAATTAAAGTAATCAGCTATATAAATTGATCAAGTAACTAAAGAGAGTTTGTGCTACAATCCAGGTTTAATGTTAGGTTCTTCTTCTGAAAAAGACAAAATAAACTAAGGTGTCAAAAGCTACCAGATCATGGAATGCATCCGTTTGACAGAGCTTCAGTTGATTCACCCTATGAAAGCAGGTTCATGAATCAAAGTGGAGACCTGCTTTCATGCTACGAATCAAATCAGGTGAGTACAATGTGCTTTGCAGATTGAGATCCTCCCCCCTCCGCTTCTGGAATTGTTATAGGCAGCATACAATCTTGGAACTTGATTTTCATATATGAAGGAGACAGAGGTATTGAATGGTGAGATCTCAGATTCTAACATGAGGAGAGGGAAATGAATTACCCCTACATTATTAAGTCCATTGTCCATGAGAATATTGGGCTGTCTGTGGCATGGTTGTTATTTTAGTTTTCATGTATATCTTTTTAATATGGCCACCCACAAGCCTTAGCTTGGCTTTTCCAAATGCTAAAGAACAGTTAACCTTTCATTCATTCATATGAGGTATTTGCTGATGAGTTATTTGTACATTCTTGGTTTAAACCTTACTTTTCATTTCTGCATGAATGCAATGAATGGCTGCTGGGTTAACACAGATAAAAATAGACAAAGATAGACAAAGAGTAAGGTTCTACATTTAGGCAACAAAAATGAAATGCACAGGTACAATATAGGTGGTACCTTGCTCAATAGTAGTAACTGTGAAAGGGATCTTGGAGTCCTAGTGGACAACCATTTAAATATGAGCCAGCAGTGTGCAGCAGCTGCCAAAAAAGCCAACACAGTTCTAGGCTGCATAAATAGAGGGATAGAATCAAAATCAAATGAAGTGTTAATACCACTTTATAATACCTTGGTAAGGCCACACTTGGAATACTGCATCCAGTTTTGGTCGCCACGATATAGAAAGGATGTGGAGACTCTAGAAAGAGTACAGAGAAGAGCAACAAAGATGATTAGGGAAAGATGTTGGATAGCCATTTGTCTGAAATGGTTTAGGACTTCCTGCCTAAGCAGGGAGTTGGACTAGATAACCTCCAAGGTCCCTTCCAACTCTGCTATTATATTGTATTGTATTGTATTTTTTTTTTAAATGCAGGCGAGGACTTACAAATACCTGTTCTACTGTATTTTGTGGCTTTGTAAACCATGCACCTTTCAGCTAACCAATAAATAGTATTACCAGCAACCACAGCTTTGATACCGGCTAGGCCTAATATGAGGCCAAGATGCCTAATCCATTTCTTTGATACCTGTTAAAAGGGAATCTTTTTAAAGAGGAGACAAGTGGCCAACCAACTAAATCAAACCTTTTAGCACCTTCCAAATCCCCATAACTTAAGTACCAAGCTATACCACAGTACCTCCTAACATCTGGAATATATAAGAAATTCATTAGTTCAATCAGGAACTCAGCTTCTACTTGCCATGCTTAAACGTTTTCACATCTAAGGTCCATCTTCAGTTCCTGTTTGGAGTTTTGTTAGGCCTTTACAGCTCGTTCCTTTTCCTTGTAAATATATAATCCCAGTTTTTAAGGCTTTATAAACTCCCTTCTATATATTCCTAATATAGCAACAAGAACTTGCTTTGCCTGAAAGTGAATCAACTGCCTGAGTTTTTCTTATTGGCATACATTATTCTTCTGGTTGGTCTGCCTCTTCTAATGTTGGTTGACATTTTTAATTCTTCCTGAAGGCAGTCACTTCATGATTTCTTTTTAATGGTTCTTCACGGGTTACAATCTCTCAAACAAGGTATGAATGTGCATCAATCACTCTTAAAGCAGTGGACTATGGATTTGTAATTACAAACATCTTTTAGTTTTGCTTGGACATTTATTTGGGGGTTGATTTACTTATTTATTATTATTATTATATATACTTTATTCATAAAACATGAAACTCAGCATTATAATTCTGTGGTTAATCTTTGGTGAGATTCACAGCTCAACAGCTCACCAAGGACCTAGGAACTGCTAAGGTAACGTCAGAGGATATAAGCTGTTCCAAGTAGGGTGGTTTTTTGTAGTCAGAATGTTTAAGTCCGGTAAATTTAGAATTACTAAATAGTGAGGTAGCTCTTTAGGTATTGCTCCAAAGCCTCCAATTGTAATTGGGACAACACTGGATTTCTTTTTCCACAGTCGCTCAACTTCAATTTGCAAGTCCCGGTACTTTGTGATTTTTTCTTGCTGCTTATTTTCAATTCGTGCATCACCAGATATTGCAATGTCAATGAACTATACTTCCCCCCCCCCCAACTATTATTGTGTCAGGTGTGTTGTAGGCCAAGTGCCTTCCAGTCTGAATTCTGAAGTCCCACAAGATCTTGACTTTCTCATTCTCTAAAAGTTTCTCAACCTGATGTTCCCAGTGGTTTTTGCTGTACTCAAATCCAACCTTCTGGCACAATTTTCAGTGAATGATCTTAGCAATGCAGTGTTGTAGGTAGTCAATTTGTGAAATTTTGCTGCACCCACTGATAGGTGGTCAACTGTCACATCTTTCTCATTACAGAGGCAACATTTGCTGTTGGTGGTAACATGGTGAACTTTGCCTTCATGCAGTTTGTGGCTAAGGCTTGTTCTTGAGCTGCCAAAATAAAGCCTTCTGTTTCTTTTTTCAGTACTCCCGATCTTAACCAGTTCCAAGTTAGTTTTTGGTCAGCTTTGCCTTCAATACTTTTCAAGTATTGGCCATGCATAGCTTTGCTTCTCCAATTTTCAGCTTACTTCTCAATTACTTCTTTCTTATATTTAGCTTTTGACTTAGTTGTCTTTAAAAGACCACCTTTATTTACTTCTTTAATCATTGGTTCTTCACTTTTCTGGATGTAATCATTCAAGCTGTGTCTTTCTTCTTCCACAGTCTACTTTACTTGTAGGAGTCCTCGACCACCCACTGCTCTTGGTAGATATAATTGGTCAACATCACTTTTAGGGTGCAAAGCATGATTCATTGTCATAAGCTTCCTCGTTTTTCTGTCCAAATTGTCCAACTCCATCTGGGTCCAGTCAATTACTCCTGCAGAGTATCGAGTCACAGGTATAGCCCAGGTATTTATGGCTTTTATGATGTTTCCTCCACTCAATTTGGACTTTAATATCTTCCAAATTCATCAAATGTACTTGGCTGAAGTTAATTCCTTGACTTTATTATGCATTAAGTCAGAGGCCTCTAAAATCTGCAAGAACTTGTAGCCTTCTTCTGGTTTTACTGCTTTTATCGTTTCTTCATTCTCAAGTTCTATTCCATCATCTTCTATGACCTTGCCTGCTTTGGTTTCCATTGTTGCACAATTGTCTATTCCAAACTTCATTCCAATGTCTTGGCTAAATTCTTTTGTGCTTTCAATTAATAAATTCAGTTCAGCTTTTGTTTTACCAAACAGCTTCAAATCATCCATGTACATCAAATGCGAAATTTTCAGTCCTTTCTTTGCAAGTTTGTATCCACAGTTCATCTTCTTCAAAATGATTGTCAGTGGTAACATTGAGAGCATAAAAAGAAGGGGTGAAAAAGAATCAGCCTGGAAAATGCCTCATTTAATTTCAACTTTATCCAGTTGTTCTTCATTAGTCATAAGTTTCATTTTCCAGAGGTTCATTGAAGAATCCATGAATTTTTGTATGTTGCTGCTGATGCCAAAGATTTTTTTTCTTGATCCAGTTATGGGGAGCTGAATCAAACACTTTCTTATAGTCTATCCAAGCCATGAACAGTTTGGTTCATCTTTTCTTTGAATTCTTTAGGATTAGCTTGTCACTCAGCAGTTGGTCTTTGTTCCTCTTAAATTTTTGCAGCATCCTTTCTGTTCTACGGGAAGAAAGTTATTTCTTTCCAAGTATCCATAAATTTGGTTTGCAATGATACCAGTAAGGAGCTTGTATGTTGTTGACAATCAGGTGATTGGCCTATAGTTTCCAGGGTCCTTTCCTTTTTCTTTATCTTTTTGGATCAAAACTGTCCTTCCAGTTGTCATCCATTTTCAGGTATTTCTAAAATCTGGTTCATTTGGGTTGCCAATCTTTTGTGCACACTTGTAAGTGCCTTTAACCAGAAGCCATGCAGCTCATCTGATCCAGATGCACTCCAATTCTTCACTTTTCTTGACTGTCTTTGCACCATTTCCTTTGTTATTTTCACATCTTCCATTTTATGCACTTTAATAGAATCCTCAACCTGTTTGATCCATTTTGCATTTCTGCTTTGTTTCTTCTTGTTTTCCCACAAAATTTTCCAGAATTTCAGAGCTTTCTCTTTATCAGGCTTTTCATTTGTTGTTACTCCATCTCCACTTTCTAAGCTCTTATAAAACTGGTGCTGATTTGCTCTGAACTGTGAGTTTTCCTTGAACTGAGTTACTCGGTTTTCATACCTTTCAATCTTTTCAGCAATGGCTACAACCCTCTGCTTCAGCTCTTCAATTACTACCACAATCTCCTTATTCTCCAAATCATATTTTGCTTTCAGGCTGCTTTTGACCTGCTTATTCTTTAGCTGACCTTGCCTTAGGTTCTTCAAGTTGCTCAAATCTCCACAGATTTTTTTTTGATCTTCAATTCCAACAGAATTTTCCACTTAGGCTTCCTCTTCTTGCATCTTTGGTTCTTTTGTATTTTCAAATCCAATTCTTTGGTGGTTATGAAGGCTGCTGCATACATCAGTTGGTTTGTTTCAGCTAATGTAGTGGTTCAATGGTTTGCACAGCCTCATTGACCTTTTTTTGGTACATTTCTCAATTCTTTCTGGTTCACTTGGTTCAGTTTTGGCAAACGTGCTTTTTCAGCATCTTCCATTTGATGCTTTATTTTCTCAGCTAATTGAGCACTATCTATTGGTGTTTGTTCTTCAGTGCTTCCTTGTTCTTTATGTTCATCCTTTTCATATCCTCTTCTTCCCTTTCTTCCTCAGTTTGCTTTTGAGTCTGCAAATCATTCTTGATGTTACTCTTCTTTGTTGGTATACTCAGACCATTAGTTGCTTTCTCTTCAATTCCTAGTAATTCTGCTGTAGTGAAAAAATTGTGGCTTAGAATTACACGTTGTTGGTCCATTAGCCTTTGTTCGCTGATATCACAGTGCGTGTTTTTCACCTTACAAATCTGATACATTCATTTTTAAATCCACGTTTTGCTGGCTCAGACTGATAGTAAGCTTTCAAAATAGAGATGTTTTCTTCCCTAGTCCAGATTTTTCGCTTTTTCTTCCAGTGGCTTGTCAGCTCCATGCCCTGGTGGCCTAGCAGAGGGAGCTGAGCCCTGTGGCTCATTTTGCACAGAATGTCCAGGAGCCATAGCATCCAAAGAAACCCTTGTTAATCTGGGCGATGTTTCAACAGGCATAAATTTCATTTTTTTCCCCATATTCACCATGTTTGAATGGGTTGTTGAGCAAATTTTGTCTGGCCCTTCACCTAAGATCTGTCTGATATGGTTTCACCTGTTCAGCATAGCCCTTAGGATCACTAGAGCACGCAAGCCCCTCCACCATGACAAGGAAAAGCTCCTCGGAGGGGTTGTTGTTGTTGTTGTTGTTGTTATTATTATTATTTCATTTATATGGCTGCTCAACTCACAGATTACTCATCCATTCCACCCCAATGTGATTAATGTACCTTAATCACATTGACCACATTCAATTTCTTCCCAACAAATTTGTGTCCCTTGACTGGAGCAGCAATATTTCTTGATTCATTTATGTATTAAATTTATATGGTGCCCAACTCACTTTCCAAAGCAACTTTGTTATATTATATGACTTGTTTTATGTTGATTCTCAGCAGGAGTCATTACCTCCCTTTTTAATTAAGCACCCTAGTCACTCTGATGCTTTTACTTTCAATAGTTACTATAAAATGAATCTGATTCTATCCATTATAGCAGCACTAACTTTAAGTAGCTCTTGGATCACAGGTGTCAAACTTGCGGCATCACATTGCTGTCACATGACATTTCACGATATTTTTCCCATTTGTGGAAGTGGGTGGGTGTGGCATGCATGTGGGGCATCCAGCCTGCAGGCTGCCAGTTTGACACCCCTGTCTTATATAGTTCTCATCTGATTTTCTTAATCACCCATTTTAGCTGTAGTTGTTTATTCAGGTGACTCTCTGTATTTGTTCACTAAATTTATATGCATTTTACTGATTTTTATTAATCTGTTTATATTTAGCACTTGTATTTCTGTTTGGAGTTTGCCTATGCTGGTCTATGGTCATAATACACCATTTTTTCATTCATTTATCCATTCAGTTTGAAAGATTTAATGTGCTCTAAAGACTGTCATCCCTGCTATTTTTATTCTGTTTTGCAAAAACATTAAGCAGCTGCACATAGCTTAATTCTTCCACATTATAGTTTATAGGCTTATTTCTTTTTTAATCTCAGACCAAATCACTTTGCCCTTGGAGCTTCAAGTGCTGGTTTAGATTGCATTATGTCCTCTTCAAATTTCACATTTACAATTTTAGTTAAACACAGGCCTAATTCCTAGTAGTTCTGAGCAGAGTGGTGCCGTATGGTAAGCTATTGAACTATAGCACAAGATAATGAAATATTAAAAGGAGGACTGACTAAGAGGAACCTTAATTTTAGGTGGCCAGCTGGTTGCCTAAGATACCTTTAGGACTTTCTGTGGAAAATGGTGGTCTTCCCAATAGACAGAAAGCAGTGGGATTCAAAGAAGAGGATGTTAAGAAATTATATCTTTCCAGAGTCAGCTATGGGAAATATAAGCTTTAGGCAACTGCTCCGAAAAATTCAGAACCAAAGTTTAAAAATCTCTTAGGAGAACTGGGAATAGCAAGATAAAGTGAGTGGAGAATCACTTGTTGGATCTTTTATTTTTTTAATTATTATTGTAAAATTCGAATACTACTTCAGTTCTCTGCCTATGTATTTGATCATTTGCTTAGACTGTTTGCCAATTACTGAGTGGTGCTTTGGCCTGCAACTTTAGCTTTATTTAACCTATGGCAGTTAAATTATTCTTTCATATCTTTACTATGCTGATATTACTGAAGTACAAATCCATGTTGCTCTGATCTAATTAAAATCTTTTTTTAACTTGGCATGTTCTGCTGGTAATGGCACAAACCAGTCAGTCTAGGACTTGTTGCATATATCCATTTGGAAATATGCATTGAACAAATGTGATATTATAGTTTCTTCCTTGAATTGTACCTGTAAATGTTGAATCAATGTAAATGCTTTTCTGATGTTTCAGGACTAGATTAAAAATAGACTTCAAGCACATAGTTTTGCTAATGCCTCCAAGACTAAGGTAATTAGGAACAACATTGATAGTAATTTTAACTCCATGAGTACTGAAAAGAAGAATCCATAAGTTTGAAGTCTTTCTTTTAAAAACCACCTTCAAATTGCTTGAAAGCCATCTAATCAGATTAGGAGAAGAGGACCAGGTAGGACAAAAATTAACTCAAGCTAGATATAAAACCATTAAATCTAATAACCAACTACAACTGAAAAATGGTATTTTGAGATGAAGTATTTTGCTGCACACTGAATCCCCAAATTATATCTAGACCATACAATTTTAGTGACAACAGTCATTTGGTTATGTGTCACTAAAAGCCAAAACGAGATGACGTAAAACTTCTGTTTTCTGGAACAATATACAGAAACAATGACTTAATGAAAAGGATATATGTAGTCATTTTAATTCAGCTTCCTCTAAACTGGATTCATGCAGCTAAAACACTAGCTAGAGCAAAGCATGACAGATGCATCAATTTGATTCAAAACCTGGCATCTTATAGCAGCTAAAGATTTTTTTTGGACACTGCCTTTAAGTTGCAACCAAAGTATCAAATATTAAAAATAATAAATGCATAAACCATATTCAGCTAGCCCTGAGAAATTATTGTTTCTTAGGTCAATAATTCTTATATAGTGGCATATATCTAAATGAAATAAGGACATAAACCATCATAAGGCTTGTTGACTTTGTTATTTAATTTATATTGCCTTTATATTTATGAATAAAGTTTTTCCAGATTACCATTTAGAACAGCTTCTTTAGTATGTTCTCAGAACAAGATGACCTTTAGACTGCTACTGTTTATCTTTCCAGGAAATATCTAACTATTTCTGCCCTAGAGATTCTGAATATTGGAGAATATTCTTAGGCTAGGCTCCTAAGCTTCTTAAAGCCATTATTTTATTAACGTATTTATCTCCAATCTCTGTCTGCTTGGAATTTAAACTCAAAGGAGGTACCTAGTCCTAGCACTTATGAGTGATAGCTATAATACAGGACTCAAACATACAAATGTGCTTTCTTTGTATTCCCATGTATTGTGAAAGCCTCCTATTTCATGATTTGCACTGTTGTATTGGATATTACCGTACAATAAGTTTCTAGTGACAATAGCTTCTTTTGGGCCTCTCACAATTAATATCTAGTGATTCAGCTGCAAGCTGCAATTTAGTGCATTCATATTATAAAGCAAGAATGGGCCACTTCTGAATGTAGGACTGCATGCAACTCCTCTGAGCTATTTCTGGATCCTTAGATCAAAATTGCCCAAATGTTATGGTATGATTTTCCCATTTTACGGTGAGTAATAATGTGAAAATTGTAGTATAAATTGTAAAATAGGCTTCAATAGAAAAATAAAAAAGGAAAATGCAATTCATCACTCCACCCCACCAAAAAGGGACATATTATATCATTACATCATCCATTGCAGCCTTTCTTTCTACAAAATATGAGTTTCAATGTCTTATCCCAGCTTATATATTTTATATATTGTTTTAAAACAACAGAATGGTGCGTAACTTCTTAGAAACATATATAAAAATATGGATAATTACAAGTGGATAATTACAATTTTTAGACACATATTCAGAATCTCAATATGATTTTTTAAAATGCTTTTCAAGTGGACTTGCCATTTTCCATCTGCTGATTGGTCTAAGACAGGGGTCTGCAAAGTCGGCTCTTTTAAGACTGGTGGACTTCAACTCCCAGAATTCCCCAGCCAGCTATGCTGGCTGGGGAACTCTGGGAGTTGAAGTCCACCAGTCTTAAAAGAGCCGACTTTGCAGACCCCTGGTCTAAGAGGTTTACAGTATGTAGCAGTCTGACCTGCTGATTCTAAATTTCAGAGCTGTCTCTGCTTTCTTCCAGTGATATCAACCTTTTGATCAAAGACCTGGATAAGTGTCGACCTGGGTCATAACAATAAGTCTTCTTCTTCAACTACGTGTACAACATTTTCCTAGCCCCAAGTTCTGCTTCCCAAAGGTCAGATTAAAGTTTTTATCTGAGTGACCCTGGTAGAAGCTTCCCAAGACAAGCAGAAAGAACAAGCACACTTGTTTAACAGATGGTTGTTGACAACTTTGACGTGTGGGAAGGGAGAAGATGAAACTGGTTGAGATCACTTGAACATACAATGATTGTGTTTTTATGCATTTCTTGACATTACAATATTGGCAGTTGCTGTGCGTTGAGAAACACTTCACTGATTACTCAAATTCAGAGTTGTCTATGAGATTCAGTGAGAAACTCTGGTACCATGGAAACTTTCTAAAGCAGGAATCATTTCACCAGAATTTCTTCCTTCTTTATTGTTACGATTGTGAAGTTGCAATGGATATTCAGAGCATTCAATATCCATTTTACAAATGTCTTTGCATTGTATCCTATCTTAGCTATATTCCACAGTTTTTTCTTCTTTAGTTATTGAATATATGGTTTAAGAATAATTGGAGGGAGATGAGAAGACTATTTTTGATCCAAGATGAAACACTTGTCTTCTTCAGCTATTTCCCATAACACATTTTATCTAATGACGAGACCAGATAAGGGAGACGGGAAGGAACATTTGAAATGTCTGATCCCCTATGCTAGTGTTTCTCATTCTGGGAGACATAGATGGATAGGGACAGATGTATGAAGATGTATGGACCTCAGGTCCCAGAATTGTCCATTCAGCATGACTGCTGGCTAGCGAATTCTAGGAGTTGTAGCCTGACATTTCAGTTGCTAATGTGGAGAGACATTTTACTATAGGCTGATGCTAACAAAGTTGGTTTGTTCCAGGTACACAGTCTTCTTTTATAATGTGCAACAGGTTTGGAAGTAGCAAAGAAAATGACTGAATGAGCCTATAATTTCCTTTCTCTTATCCTTGGAGGCATTGATCTCTGCTGAATAGCAGTCCAAAAGAATGGCTCTATTTTATGCATCAGATACCTCAATTAGAACAGCATCATGCTTGCTGAGAAACTGCATTTCATTTGGTCAGAATCAGACCTTTTCTGATTTCCAGAATCCGATCAATTCTTTTTAAACCTGCTCTCCACCCCCACCCCCCACCCCCAAAAATCTTCTTTTCAGCAGTGGAAAGAGCAGCATCAGAAACAGAATGGATGCTTTGCAAGGGTGGAGTTTTCATGCCATTGTTATTCTTCCTACCACAATAATCCAATCTAGTACTTAGTAGTGTATTGGATGATGACACAATGTTAATTAGCCTCACTAATGGCAAGTAAAGTCTATGTAATAAAGAAAGAGGTGGGTGAGATTCCCTGTATCAATCACAGAGATAGTGATTGATATCATCAAAATTACATCATAAATGGCACAGCAACATAGAGCCACAACAATTAGTGATTTCCTGCTATCTCTAAAAACAAGCACCGTTATGTTAAAGAAGGCCAAAGCCAGCCTTAATGGTCATTTTGACTCTTTCATTGCAATCTCTCCCAAAAAAATCATCAAAAAGAGTAAGGCAGTTTTGTATTGGTACACTTTACATTTTGCAGGGGAAAACAATCTTTCAGTTCAATTTTATGTCTATGTGAAGAAATGTGATTTATTAGATTTCCCTTCAAGGTTAACTTAGCTACCTGACATGCCTTTTTCTCCCAATACAATAACCATGTACGGTAATCTATAAATAACATTTATGTTTGTTTTAAGCACAGAAATAAATTCACAGTTGAAATATTACTGGACACACTAATACCTTTATATAAGTCAATTATTGAAATGAAAACGCATACATTTTCCTAAGCAGGTTGACTGGAACCTTCCCAGACTAACTGCTCTGTAAATGTAGTGTGTTAATTTTATCCAGATTTAAGCCTGTTGAAAGTTGTGGATATACAGCCCTTGACGTACAGCAGTTCATTTAGTGAACATTTGAAGTTACAAGGGCACTGAAAAAAGTGACTTACGACCATTTTTCACACTTATGACAATTGCCATCCCCATAGTCATGTGATCAAAATTCAGATATCTGGCAACTGACTCATATTTATGACAGTTGCAGGCTCCTGGGTTCATGTAATCACCTTCTCAGAAGCAAAATCAATTGGGAAGGCAAGAAAAGTAATAAAATGTGGCAAAACTCACTTAACAAATGTCTCGCTTAGCAACAGAAATTTTGGACTCAATTGTGGTTGTAAGTTGTGAACTACCTGTAGTCTACTATAGATGTCACTATTGGCATCTATAGTAGCCACCCATCAGGGAGCTGGGAGGCATATAAATTTAATAAACAAATAAAATTAAACCAATAGTTTCTCTATGAAGTTGCAATGAAACATCTTCCATTCAAATTAATTTTAGTTGGGATTTCAGTATCATTCAAATTGATTTTAGGTGGGATTGTAGGACTGTCCACATAGGCACTTATTTATGTCCCACCAACATCTTTTTTCAGCCTTCCTATTGCCTTCATTTTATTCTAAAAGTGAGGCAAACTGAAGCCATCTTTAGCTCTAACAGTGTTAAAATTGTGTCCTTCTTCCCCCATGACAGTCTTAAGGTATATAATATTTCATAATATATGCATCTGGAATAGGTGATTAATAGTAGATGAGATTCAAGCAGCTTTTATTGCTGTGTCAAGTTGATTGGCATACCTTCTTCCTCTTCTGTCTCTGTTTAAGTTCAAATGTTGATGTCTCCTTGGAACAGAACAAAAGAGAACTCTGCCAGTATGATGTAAAGTAATGAGCAGGTAAATACCCAGGAGGGAAGAGGTGCATTCCAGAGGACTAAGTGGCAAGTCAATTCAGATATCATGTAATTAGATACAGATACAGATTAACAGAGTTGAAAGGGACCTTGAGGGTCATGTAGTCCACCATGCCCAAGCAGACCCTACAATATTTCTGACAGATAGCAAGCAGTCTAGTCTGCATATGAAAGAAAGAAGTGAAGACAGTTTCCCCACACCAATAGTCCACAGAATATATTGAGAATAGAGTCCTCAGAATGGCAAGGTTTGGTCTACAAGTGTGAAACAATAGCTCAGCCTAGAAAAGTTGCCACATGTTATTCTTGGTTTTGGATTTGACGGTCAGTGCTCCTTCAGAATTATGCAATTATACCAGACTAGGAGTACTGCATGCACACTAACTTTATCACCCTCCACCTGTTTAGACTGAATATAGTGACATTATATTAGAGTGGACGGAAGTGCACTACTGAAATGAAATAACAGGGTGGCTTTTGCAATGTTAAAAATGATGAGCCCACCACTCCACCCACCCATATTGTCTTCCAAACAAAACATGGTGAAATCAAGATTGGAAAAGAAGGAATGGTGGGAGAAAGATGGAGAAATCTTAAATAAAAGTTTGTTTATAATACGTGCATGATTCTATTTGTTTAAAGACTATTCACCTATGAAAACAGTGTAAGAAAAAGGCAATAAAGGTCCAGTTGTGTCCAACTCTAGGGGGCAGTGCTCATCTCCATTTCTTAGGCAGAAGGAGGCTCCAGCCACCCACCCAGACACTTCTGCACATGCGCAGAAGCATCACACACCCACACAAGCACACAAGCGCACACAAGTGGACTGGTAGTAAAATAATTGAAACCCACCACTGGACTACAGTATATGCTGAGGCATGTTGAATGCTGTTCCCTCTCCACTGAAGGGAAGGGAACCTATATATCTACTCAGATTTGTATGCTTTTGCCTCCACCTGGAAAGTCCTTTTCCACCCCATCATCAGCCAGAGCCAGCCCCACTTTACAACAAGGGAAAATTACTACAATGTTACAGAAAGAGGCGGCAGGAGAAGATACCAAAGAACCAATGCTCTACGATGTAATGAAAGAAATACAAGAAATGAGGAAAGACTTAATGAACCTAAGAATAGAATTGTTGGAGACACAAAGAACCACAACAGACAATAAAAAGAAGATTGGAGTGTTGGAGGAGGGGGCAGTCGAGATGAAAGAAGAGATAAGGGAATTGCAAAAAGAAAATGTAGAATTTTCTGGACATATGTCTAAGTTTGAATTTGAAAGAATGTCTTTTTTTCTTAGATTTCAAAATATTCCTGAGAGAGAGGGGGAGGACCTCAGAGACCTGATGAGTACAATTTTAGCAGATTACATTAAAAAAAATAAAGAATACCTTCGGGGGAAAATAGATCTGATTTATAGAATTAACTCAGCATATGCCAGAATAAATGAAGTACCCAGAGAGATTCATATTAAATTTTTAAGATGGTCCACGAGGGATGAGATACTAAGGGCACAACGAGAGGGGCCTTTGAAGTATGAACAAAAAGACATTAACATATTGAAGCAAATTCCAAAAAAGATTAGAGAAACAAGAAGGAAGTACTCCTTCTTGTCTAAAAAATTATACAAAAACGGAGTTTGGTTCAAATGGTTAATGCCCGAAGGAATGTTGGTATTCTGGGATGGAGTTGGAACTAGAATCAAAACAGTAGGAGAGGCGGAGGCCTTTCTCAAAAAGCATGCCTCTATCCTGGAAGATTAACAAGAGGGGATGAGAGGGGCAATGGCCCCACCCACGGGAGGGAAGGAGGAAGAAGATATAAGAAGAAGACTCAGATCCCAGAAATAAGTTTACTTTGAATTGCTGTAATTCCTAAAACGGATGTTAATATGAAACAAAGATTGAATGTATTAATTTTAAAATGTGATATATATGTATCTCTAACCACCATTTAACCAATTATATTTTGTATGAAGACCCGGGTGCAACCACCAACCCTGACATGGAAGCTCCAAAATATTTTTTATGAACCCTATATACCCCTTTCCTTTTCTATAACCTGTAAAACCAATAAAAATTGTTTTAAAAAAAGATTTGTATGCTTTTGAATTGCTAAGTTGGCAGGTCCTAGAGCAAGAATAATAATAATAATAATAATAATAATAATAATAATAATAATAATAATAATAATAATAATAATAATAATAATAATAATAATAATAATAATAATAATAATAAAAAATTTAATTTGTTGACCGCTCCCTCTCCCCGAAGGGACTCGGAGCGGTGCACAGGGCAAATAAAACAATAAATATACACACATAATAAAAACAGATTAAATGATATCCCTGCGCTAAAAATTCCCAGTTAAAAATTACTAAAATCCCCATCTAAAATTATTAACAACCCCATAGGAGACTACCCTAGGCCGACCAAGCAGAACAGATATGTTTTTAGTTTTAGACGGAAGGAGCGGAGGTCCGTGGTTGTTCTAATGTCGGGGGGAAAGTCGTTCCAGAGGGCTGGGCCTGCCACAGAGAGAGCCCTTCCCCTGGGCGTTGCCCGCTGACAAAGTCTAGTGGACGGCACCCGGAGAAGAAATGAGAGCTCATCCCATCATGCAGCGCTCAGGTGCTTGAACAGGGCTGACAGCCTTTCTGGTGACAAACTCATCATTTTTTTTACTGCTGAGCCATCACACACCCCTTTAGATGGGCAATAGGAATATGTTATGCTGCTATAGTTTTCAACCAATTTGAGAATAAAATCAAACTTCTATTCCACAGTGGGGAAAGGCTAATTCTGGAAACTGAGAGAATAGATTTCCTTATTTGAGTCAACGTGGCCCTAACATTGCCTGAGAAGCAGAATGATATAGTTACCACTATTTTTATTATTCATATTTAAAATAAAAATTGCACTTAATATTTACCTGCTTTCCTTCTTGTGGGTTAAAAAAATTATGTTAGGCAAGGGTTTTGTCATGCTCTGGAGAGGCAAGTAAATTCCCTTCCAAAAGGCTACATAATTCTTTAAACTGATGAAAGTCACAGGACTTTCAGAGATCAATCACAACTATATTTACATTATAGACAACTTGTCCATAAATCTTACCTACCCCAAACAGCCTCTTGGGCATTCAGAATGCTGTTTCGTTTTAAGATGTGGCCAATATGCCTTAGGGAATAATGATACTACAACTTATATTTAAATAAGGAATCGTTCTAGTCTCAAATAGGAGCACATCCTCCTTCCTGGATGCAATTTATTCACTTGCTTTTCTTAAATCATAAATATTCTCCCTATCCCATTATAATATAAGGGCTTCCAAAACTCATGTTAAGCTTCTTTTTATATGGGAATCAAAGAATAACAATAAGAATACCACCAAGATATTCAGGAAACACACTAGATCAGATGACTTAACAATGCTATAACCTGATTATATTCTAAGGTCATTAAAGCAAATTGTGCCTTGTTAAAATAAATACTATGTTTCTTTCCTTAGCCAACCATGGAGTACAAAATGAATTTGAAAATCTTTTCCACATATTCAGTCTAAAAGAGGACTTATGCTCAATGAAAAAAAAATGTAAGCAAAAATGGCTTATCAGTATTGTTGCAGAGAAATGAATGCAACATCTAGAATAGAAAAGATATGCTAACCATGAGAATTGTAGTTTGCAGCTAAGGATGAGGAAGTCAGAACAATGACACAATCACCATGAAATAAATGTATTTATCATTGGCACCAGCATAGTGAAGTGACACACCTGTTTTCTAAGACACAGGAGATATAAAGTGATAGAAAACCAGACAAACTCAGAAAAAGCACCTGATACTGTGCTCCATCACCGTGCTTCACCAAAATACAAAGGTATCTCAAGGCCAAGGTAATTCTTATCCTGCAACTTCAGATCAAGAATTGAGAACCCAAAATCCTTGCAAATGGTTAGTTATGAGTGATGGACCAATTAAGACATCAGCCATCCCCAGGAACAATTATCTTCTAACTTTCATTAATAGCTAATCTAAAAATACAAACAGATGGTTCAGAAACGATAACAATGATGCACTAGATAAACTTAAGGAATTCACAGCAGCAGTTGGAAATGAGTTGTAGTAAATACCAATACAGTTCAAAGTGAAAAGAGAAGGGTGAGCGTATATGGTCAATGAAATAAACAAGGTGCATTGGTTACACTGGCTGAGAATTCAGGAAGTAGAATTCACAACCCACAAAGAAAGTGCCAGGCTGGAGAAAGCTGTTTTACAGTATAGTATTGATGCCATAATTTCTATTGACAAAGTTGTTAAATGTCTAAAGGTCACTAGTTTGAGGTTAATTGGGTTGAATCAAATTTGTGTAGCAATTAGAGAGATATTGACTTTTGTTTCTTGGTAAGAATGTCTTATTTGATTAGAAGCATATAAAAAGACAGGAAAAATGTAATAATGGCACTTAAAAATACAGACTTGTGAAGCTACTGATTTAAACATATTGAAAAAATGTGAGCTTTAGTCTATACTGATTGTTGATAGAATCAAAGGCTATTATAAACTATATAGTCTAACTATCCTATTCATAAGCCATTCTTTGAGTACTAGGATAATTGTAATTTTATTGTACATTTAACAGAAATAAGCCTTACAAAACTACATTCATAAATAAGTGCTGATAATAGAAATCTTTACTGTGTAACTAGTCTTTTGCCTGCTTTTTCTTTTTCTTTTCAATGAACAATTGGCATGTTGATACACATAAAGACATCATTACTCTATTATTTATATTATTTTTATAAATATTGCTTCAAAATAATTTAAAATGTTTTGAAAAGAAATTAATTGTGTTAATAAACTATTATCTGTCCTCATATAGTGATGATATTATTACATGGTTCATAAATTAGAGTTATAACCTGATTAGGGAAAACTTATCATGTAGTTATCATGTAAGCAATTAATTTCCTGATAACTTGGAAATTGCTAGATCAATTTTCTCCAAGGAACTGAAGAATCCCATCAAAGTTTAAGGCAGGGAAAACAAAGCTATTTTAAATTACTTCTACAATGCAGAACAAGCATTGTTATGGCAATATTAATTAGGTATTTCTGAGATGGGATGATAAAAGCATATTTAATGTAAAAAATGATAAAAGTGTCACATGTGACAAGGGATGTGTGATGAACTTTTTCAACTGAGCTCTTTTCTATTAACTGAAAATGCACGTTTTGCTGGTCTATAGTGCCTGGGGGCTTTTTCCTGTTTAAATTTTAATAGTATTTTAATGCAAGAATTAAGTAGCCACCCTTATTTTTCATCCAGAAAATAAACAAAGCCAACACATAGCAGTGCACCAATTGTTCTGTATTCAGTTGTACCATTGAAACAATGGTAACGGAAGAAAAAATCAATTTCTAGATGCATCATGCTACATCAATATTTGAGCCAATTTCTGTAGCTTAGGGCAGCAGTGAGCATATCATACCATTCAATCTACTCATGCAGTTCCGGAAGGAAAAACAAAAAAGTAAGAGTTTTACCAATAATTTATTATTTTTACCAGGGCATAAGAATATGCACCAACTATGTACATCTCACAGGTCAATAAACCAATACAAACCAAATCATTAATTTTGCAATTCTATTTTTGCACTGACGCTTAATGCCAAGATGATACAAGAACAAGCACACCAAAGCCGAAGAAACCAATCCAAACTAATATGCAAGTCTTCATAGTTTAAAATCTACAATGTATTCCAACATCAGTAGATCACAAAAGTATGCAGAGAACATACCCAAGTAAAAAGGAGAGGGAGGGAGGGAGGGAGAGGGAGAGGGAGAGGGAGAGGGAGAGGGAGAGGGAGAGGGAGAGGAGAGAGAGAGAGAGAGAGAGAGAGAGAGAGAGAGAGAGAGAGAGAGAGAGAGAGAGAGAGAGAGAGAGAGAGAGAGAGAGAATCAACCCAACATAACAACTAGTGAGAATTTTTCAGTGTAAATGGTTTTGAGATTAGTAGCAGTAGTCTTGTCTGCCTTGTTCAACAGAAAAACAAAGTCCACAATACCCTTTCAACTCTGGACCGTGTTCTTAAATAACTCCTATTTTGCTCTGGCCCTCTATTTCTAGACCATACAGTGGAAGCCATACACAACAGTCCAGCACACTCACAGTAAAACTGTTCAAAATGGCAGGTTTTGTTCCAACTATGGCTTGTACATGTTTGTTTTGAGCTTAGAATAGTAAAAATAGCAGTTTCAAGTTTAAAAATGCTTCAGCTCAGAACATTTAGCTCAGAATGCTCCTGAAATAGATGTTATTGTGAAAACAATCTTGCACAGACACAATTCTGGCATAGTATAAAACCTTGTCTCAAAGTGCCCTTATTTCCAAGTAAATATACATAGGAACAAATCTTATTTAAAACCTTATTGTGTTTGCTGTCTCCTTTGCCCTTTAATATAAAAATGATTTGTATATGTCTAATTCAATTTTGTCTAATTCAATCATACAAAGGCAATATTTATGATAATATAAAGTCCTAAATTTAATCTAAGTCTTGATATTGTTTTTGGGTCATTGGAAAAACATTAGAAACATTGAGAGGGGCAACCAAACCTTTAAACCTTTTGAAGAAATAGCTACAACTAGTTAATGCACTGTACAGTAACAACAGTGAGGTGTTTAAAATAAATTATCTCATGTGAATGGATAGAATTTGCAATTTCAGAAAAATTTCTTACCACCAACTAGGCAAGATTTACATAGTACATCTAGTATTTTGTATCTTATTCCTTAGAAATAGTTTGCAAACGTTACATTGCTGGAAGGCAATTAAGCAGGCAAAAGGTTTTATATATATATATATATATATATATATATATATATATATATATATATATATATAT